>BSBM01000633.1:1995714-2644285 GCA_027924585.1 Larix kaempferi | reverse complement strand
TGAGATTACGGGTATGTCGGTTGGTGCCATTCGCAAATCCAACACATGTTTCCATCTACACATTCAGGAAGAACATGGTATAAGCGTAGAGACAAGATCCTAACACACTCAAACAAAGAGTCACACCACACAAAACACACATCATGTACAGTATATACATAGCACTAATGCATAAAAAAATTAAGCATAGTACAGCTTTAGGTAGATCCCATTGCGAGGATCCCCGAAAGATATCTCATCATAGTCTTCGAGCTCATATGCTCCTTTCTAAAAAATGCATTTTACCACATATGGGTCGTGCCACAAGGACTCAAGTTTGTATGCCCCCTGTTTACCATGTTTTTGGTCGTAAGTGAGGACCAAATATCCCTCGTTAAAGACATGAGGTTTGACTAATTTGTCATACTGGGACTTGATGCGCTTCTTATGAGCTTCATTGGCTAGAGCAACATCACGATGGTTTTCGTCGATTTTTTCCAGGTATAGAAAATGTTCTTCCTCGGTGGTGGTATTGGGTAGGAGTTCAATATCGAGTTTTAAAAATGGAATCTTGCACTCTATCGATAGCACTTCCTCTATTCCATAGACCAATTGAAAAGGCGTGAAGCCAGTGGCAATTTTGATGGAATTCTTGTATGCCCAAAGGGATGAAAAAATCATTGTGTGCCAATTGGACTTGTGTGTCCCTACCATCCGTTGGATCATGGTTTTCAAGACCTTGTTGATGGACTCTACTTGTCCATTTGATTGAGGGTAGTAACGAGTTCAATTCTCATGTCGAAAACCCAGTTTAGTGCTTAGTTCATCCACCATCTTGTTTTGAAAATGAGATCCATGTTCAGTGACGATGGCTTTTGGGACTCTGAATCGTGCAATGATGTGGTTAAACATAAAGAGTGTAACATTTTTTCCATCTTCGTTGTATGTAGGCATGGCATCGGCCCACTTGGTAAAATAGTCAACATAAATGATGACTAACCATGCCCCCTGGCCGAGGTAGGCTTAAAATGCATGAAATCTATGCCTTGTTTTACAAAGAGGGCGACAACAATAGCGAGATGTAGTGGGGATGGATGAGAGCACCTTTTATGATGAAAAAGCTAACAAGGAGGACACATCTTGATGGCTTCAATACAATATTTAAAGATGGAATGCCAATAGTATCCAGCGCGTAATATTTTTTGAGCTGTAGCCATCCCAGAAAGATGACCGCCACATGCCCCTAAGTGAAAATGATTGAGAACGTGTTCAGCCTCCTCGTGGGTTAAACATTGTTGGAGGATCGAATCAACACCACGACGGTATAAGGTATCATTGATGATTAGGTAGTACTTTTCCTGGTGATGCACACAACGGCGGTCGTCGCAAGATAACTGAGGACTAAAACGTTGGGTTTGGAGATACAAAGTGATGTCTCCATACCATGGGTTAGAAGTACTAATAAGAAACAAGGACTCGTTGGGGAGAGATTCCATGGGCTTAGTTTCTGTATCAGTACGGGGAAGAACGTAGATAAGATCCATAAAAACCAAATACTTTTTTGACGTAGCCTTCTCAAACTGGAGGTCGAATTCTTGAAGAATGACGATCCAGCGCGAATATTTTCCCCCTAGCACCCGACGTGTGAGGATTTGGTACATAGGGTTAGAGTCGACAATGATAGTGGTAGTGTGGAGGAGGATATAATGGCATAACTTTTGGACATAAATGACTATTGCGAGAGCTAGTTTCTCAACATGTGAATACCGTGTTTCAGAGTCGATAAAAACCTTACTAAGGTAGTAAATCACATGTTCCTGGGTGTTTCTATCCTCTTGGACCAAAACCATAGCAATAGTGGTAGTGGAAGAAGCAAGATAGAGGATGTGATCCTTGGTGTGATCGAGCGGTTGAAGCACAGGTGCATGGGTGATAGAATTTTTTAGGTTGTCGAAGGACTGTTGAAGAAAATCATCCCAAATGAATGGGACGTCCTTATTTAACAATCTCATGTATCCCTATGTTTTCTCAACAAAATTACACACAAAACGCCTTAAGTAGTTTTCCTTTCCTTGCAAACTTTCTGGTTCTGGTATATCCATCGGAGGTGGGAGAGAAACGATGGCTTCCACCTTCAAGGGATCAATACGGATCCCATCTTTGGAAATGATGAAGCCTAGGAGGCATACAGACTCGACACATAATATGCACTTGTCAGGGTTTAGATGGATTTTATACTGCCTACATATAAGGAATACTGTCATCAGATGGTCAATGTGGAACTCACAATGATTCGAATGAGCAGGGAGCTCATCGAGATACAGTTCTACAAAGTCCTTCACGTCATGTAAAGCGTAGGACATAGCCCGATGGAATGTGGCACCAACATTTTTAAGGCCAAAAGGTAGTTTGCGATATGAAAATTTACCCCACGGGCATATGAAAGCAGTTTTATGTTGATCGTCCAGGTGGATCTCAATCTGATTATAGCCAGAAAATCCATCCATGAATGAGAAGATGACGTTTCCAGCATAGTTTTCGATGATTTGGTCGATAAACGAGGTAGGGTAGTTGTCCTTGGGAAAAGCCTTATTAAGTTCCCTGTAATCGACACAAACCCTAATGGTTCATAGTTTTTTTGTAACACGGACGACATTAGAGACCCAATTTGTCAAGGGGACAGGGTAAATGAAACCAGCCTTCAATAGATTTTGAATTTCATCCTTTATAGCCGCAGTTTTCCTAGGGTGCATTGGACGTAATTTTTTCCAGATGGGTTTAGCATTGGGATATGTTTGTATCTAATGTACAACAATAGCAGGATCAAACTCGAACATTTCCTCATAGATCCATGCAAATACATTGCGTAATTGTTTGAATAAGGTCGTGTATGAGGTAATCTCTTCAAGAGAGCAGTTTTGGCCTATAAGAATATGTTCCACGACTCCTGGTGTGGCCGAGATGTCGATCGGAAAAGTAGGCGTAATGTTTTGTAATGTCCCTCCCATCCTACCAAGGCTATGGAGAGAACACTAATGATAATATTGGACATCTAGCCCCATAATTAGTAAACAAACATTCATATAAAATGAAGATGGACATATGAAAATGCATAAATATTTGAAAACACAGTAGAATTAAGTTCTATTACACATCCATCATACATTCAAGATATTCATGTCATTCATCCATTGAAACAATACAAAATTAGCACATGAGAGTACTTATCTTGAAACAAAGTAGTCCCTGAGCAACCAGCTATGCAACTGCAACGTTCCTCCAAACCATAGGCTAGTTGTGCATATCAATCTCTTGATGCAACTGCCACCCCCGAGCTGGGCATGATTTCTACAAGGAACCAGGGAACAATAGACTCACACATAGCCAAACATACACCAAAATGAGCCAAGTCAATCTACAATTAGGTTTATCAGGATGCTAGGAAATGGAAAGGAAGAATTGCTAAGCTAGTGAGCTCAAGCATAGAGCCATGGATACCTCTACAAGATCTATCTAGCTTGGCACCCACAATGCCTACACACCCCACTCAAGGAAGTATTCCCTTCACCAATGCACAGTCCCTCAGGCCATACCTTCCAATCTAGAGTGTCCAAAGTGTGCATAGAAGAGTAGCCAGCCCTCTTGATCTTCTTGAGAGGTTATTTCCCCCCACTAGGTTTATCAAGCCAATTATGTCCACTACCACTCCAAATCTCTTGCTCACAGGTTCAAACTAAAATAGGGGTGCACATAACAACAAAACCACAATTTTTGGGCATGAGAAAAACGTTTCTTCAGTGGGATGTCCAAAATGGGGCTTCTACCAGTTCAGAAAAACGTGGGAAAGCCCAAAATGAAAAATGGAAGATGGGGAACAACCCTGGAGAGCAGAAATCATTTTCAGAAAAATGTTCATGGGCATTTTGGGGCAAAAACGACCTCCATAACAGTCCCAATTCATGGCCCTCCTCTCCCAGCTACTATACAATACAAAAACGAGCTCCCAAGCATGGAAAATGCAGGAAAAATGGTGAAAAACGTGATGGGGAAAGCCCAGCTAGCTCAGACTGCATGAGAGGGCAAAAGCTATGGGTTCAGAATGGCTTTGGGCACCATTTTGTGGGTGTTTTCTTTCCCAAGGAGACCAAATACGATTTTCCAAGTTGGTGGCTTGCCCATACTCAAAATTGACTGCCATACCTCTCCACTCCCAAGGCATTAACTGCCTCAACCAACTCTTGGAAGAATTAAATGATTGGGTGCATAACCCAAAATGGGTAGTTGGGATTTATGGGTTTTCTCAATGAAATGGATTAACACCATGGGCTCAAGGGTTTGAATAATTTCCCTCCCTATTCCTTGTAGAATCATGCCCCATCTCTTTGTTGCATTGCATAGCTAGTTGTGGGTATTTCATTAAATTTCATATTTACATGATGTCTCCATTTACATTGTGCCTATCTAGCACAAGAGCCATATGCACCGATTTTAATTGTCGATACATAAAAATGCTAAATCAATGGCGGGGCCTTGGCCTTGAGCTCCTCACCATGATTAAATAACAATATTTACATCATTTACAATCTTATTGCAATAGGGTCAAGATGGGGACATTACATGTTTTCCAAGTTACCCTCAGTTACCGTATCACAAGTGAGGATAGGATATTGGGGATAGGGAAAGACATCTGGTGATATGATTGTTTCAATGTGGTTCTCCATGGAATCTATCTTTTGGAGGATACATGATCGATGGTGGAGGTATTCCCATGGGGTTTCATACACACTCATGAGCTCCATAATGGACTCGTCTTAATGGAAAGTCTGGAGGAGAGGATCTGGTTGGGATGAAGTCCGATGTAAGGAGGTAGAATGGGATGTAGATGCCACTGAAGAGTGGTCATCAGATGTCGATTGGATAACCTCATATATAGCTTCCGCCGGTGTGAGAGGCATGACATCTCTTATCAAGTCCAACTTGTCAAGATCGGGCATGCAACATTGGTCATTGGAGCTGGCTAGTGATGGGATCATGAAAGAAATCATGTTCACCGTGGCAACATGGGAAGGGGTATCTGGCGATGGAAAGACCCCCATGAGGGATGAGTCCTTGAGGAGTCCTACCCCCACACTCTCATATATCTACGACGAATTACCTAAGAGTGGTACATTATCCGCGGGGTTAGTAGTGGTGTCTGATGTATAGAAATCCAGTTGGTCAATAGTAACAATTTTCCCTTGGTGGGGAAATTGCACAATGCGGAATACGGAAGATGTGATCGCAGTCATGGCATAAAACCAATTACGACCAAGGAGTAGATTATAATCCAATGGGGTGGTGACTACCTCCACATTGATGGAAACGGTCTTTCCCCCTAGCTCTATTTCCAAAGCTTGTAACATCCCGTGTGGTTGGAATCCATGGCCGTCAAATGATTTCAAAGTGGTATGGGAACGGTTCAACTCGGGAGAGCCTATGGCTCACCAGTAGGATAATGACATTACCGAGGTGGATGCTCCTTCATCTAATACATTACAATGGATGCTTTTCCTAGTGACATTGGTAACAATTTGGAACGCAAGTTGGTGGGAAAGCCTCGATTTGAAGTACTCAAGTCAGAACATAATGGTGTTGGAGGAATTAGGGTCTACGTCACCGATAGAAGCAAGGAGAGTCTTATGCTGATTAGGGAAGTTTTCCAAAACTTACAACGTCGACACAAAACAAGGAGCTTGCACTAAGTCCTCTACAATGTTGTAATTTTGAGCATCCCGAGCATTGGGATTGAAAACAACTTTTCTAATCGTGTCCTTGGGTGGACGTATCACTGAATCAAAGGAAGGTTTCTCAATATTGAGAGAACCTTGGGGCGGGGAAATTTCCGATTTACAGACAAAAAAAATTTCAGTATTACTTTCGTGAGATTCCTTAGTTGGGACCGAGTCATAATAACGTGATCGAGTGTTCAAGTTGATAGTTTCACTATGCATCATGAGAACATGAGTGGTAAAGGATGGTTCTCCTTGAGAAGGAGAGGGTTGTCACACGATCATCTGTTTTTGTTGTGTGGGGAAGGGATCGGTTAAAACTGTAGGTGTCGGTTCCCTTTTAGGAAATTTTGTACCTCGTCCCGATGTGGGCACTATTTGGTAAAGTGGTCGCCACCGCATAGTAAACAAGGATACTTAACCTTCCGCTTTGGTTTGGTGTCGTCAGGATTGTTCTATTTGGGGTCCTGCTGATTAGAAAACTTTTTGTTTTTCTCTTTGTTCTTCTTGTTACCACCGGATTTTTGAGGTGAAGCATATTGGAATGAATTCACTTCTTCGGTGGCAGCAAGGTTGGGTGATCTGTTCGTGTTTTTCCCATCATGTGATGGAGTTCGAGTGGATCCAGGGTGGCTATGTGATCCTATGGGTGGTTTTGTTGGGTCGTAGGTAGGGCGGGGTGCATCGGGGACAATATCATATAGAGTGCCAGATTGAGCATAGACCAAGTCTAAGTACTGGGCATGTGCTATAGCTTGTTCTTCTATGACAGTCCCACCCATAGCGACATCTTTGGATACGACGGGTAGTAATGACTTAGTAAACCAATCTGCAAGGATTTGGTCTAGAATGGGAGCTTTAATCAAACATCGTATCTGCCTCCACTCGTGAATATGATCGAAAATATGAGTGGGGGTGGTTTGCCGGAGAGAGGCCAAAAGATATGTACCAGTCTTGTAATGGATTGGTAACTGAAAATGTGTCAAAAATGACATGTTCAAGGATCAAAAATCAGTAAAAGAGTGTGGTGGTAGTTTGATGTACCACTTGGCAGCATTGTCGGTGAGGGTTCGTTGGAATAACCTCAAATAGTTGGAATCATCCATTAAGGAGTTAGACAAACACCACAAATGATAGGTCATTAAATGGTTTTTTGAGTGCTCACCGGGTTTGCTGTCAAACTTCGGGATGTCAGATGGTAACTTCATCACAATGGATAGACAATTAGTGCCATTATATATGGGATCGTTAGTCAACCATGATAAAGCTGGCAGATTGAGTGTATCCATAAAGGGTAATTGTTGGTTGGACTGTCGATATTGGTAGTACTAATAGGGCATCGTTTTACTAGTAGGACCATGGACTGATTGGTCATAAGGTCCTCCCATAGGAAATTTTCCATATGGGGGTGGGACGCTTGGGTTGGGAGGGGGACCTGAAGGAGGTCTGCCTCCGCCAGAATAAGGTGTTCTTCCACCAAAAGGTGTGGGTCCTCCGCCTCTAGGGTAAGGTGTTCCTACACCAAATGGTGGGGGTCCTCCTCCTCCAAAATGGGGTGTTCCTCCGTCGGAAGGTGGGGGTTCTTCCCCTTTATAATGGGTATGTCCTTTGCCAGAAGGTGGGGTTCCTCCCCATCCAGAATGGGGCGTTCCTCCGCTGGAAGGTGGGGGTCCTCTCCCTACAGAATGGGGTGGTCCTCCACCAGGCGGTGGGGGTCCTCCCCCCCCTCCAAAATGGGGTGGTGGTGGTGGAGGTGACAGGACAGCTGGTGGAGGTGGTGGGTTTGGTTTGACGACTGAAGGTCCAGTCGATGGGACATTATGGTGATCCCATGGGGTATTCAGATTTCCAGGATAGGGTCATCCTAGAAAAATGGTTCCTGGATAGTTTTGTCCAACATGATGTCGTGGAAAAATATTCCCCCATGGGGGTTGGGTCCAAATGGATGGCCCCCCCGTATGATGTGTCCACGTGGGTTATCCCATGGTTGGAATAGGACTTCCAACCATGCTATAACTTGGATGTGAAGCATATCCTCCTCTCATAGTATGACTATTGACTGGGTGATGCCCCCTAATCAGGTTAGGTCCACCATCTAGGGTTTTCCTTCCAGCCACAAATTTCCCACATGCTGGAATGTGCCCGGTGACCAACTATTGACCACTAATGCTGGTTTGACCTGTAACAAAGCGTTGACTACTAACAAAAGGATTACTTCCACCCGAAAATAGACTAATAGGCATATTGTAGCCTCCCCTCGAATTTTGAGGTGGGGGAGGTGGAGCTAATGTCCCATAGTTAACAGAGGTTGAAGGTTTCCCTTCATAGGTTGGGTTCACAGGGGGTGTAGAAACGGTCACCTGACTTTGAGATGTACTCCTAGGAAATGAGGTTTGACCTGGTTCACAAGTGGTCGTGTTAGATATGGGTGTTTCTGGTGAAGAAAACGATAAAGAGCGTACACTGGAATATCTAAAGATGGGTACTTCTAGGATACTTTCTCAACGTGAGATACTTTGGCGTCTAAGTTGTTCGTCAGTCATATGTAAACGGTTCATGTGCTCTTAAAGTGGCGCAAGGAACTCATCATTCAGAATCCATCGACGAGGTATAGTTTCTTCCATGGGAAGTGACCCAAAATCGGTGACATGTCAGCTTAGAGACGTATCCCAAAAAGATGCAGATGGACCAAATTTTGTTGATATAGGGTCATCTTGGGGTTGACTGAAAACCCAATATGCAGCTCTAGTATGTCCCTCCATTGAATGATGGAAGGATGTGTCATATGAGGTAGGTTGTTCCACTATCAGAGGTCATGTAGGATCAGATATAGGTGGGTTGGTGGGAGACGAATAGTTCGTTCCCAATTCTAAGGTAGAGGCATCTTCCTCATGGGACATAAATGTAATAGGTTGATGCATTTTTGCTCCCAATTTCTCCTCTCGGTTAAGGGGATATTCAGGTGGCAAGTTCAAAATCCTTCGATATCTTCTCAAAGGTTGATCGTGTTAAATTTTCAGAATTTACTTCAATCTGATCTAGGATCTTAACTGAGAGAACAACATGTACAGCATATCTACAGCATATTAATCATGGACACAATAATGCAAGCACACAAGAGACACAGAGTTTACTTGGGGAAAACCATAAAGGTGAAAAACCCCAATAACTTCCTCAGAGATAGATAGAGCAATGATACAACCAGAATACAAGAGATAGTCTTCTCCTAGTAGCAGAGCCTCCTCCTCCACAAGTGTGCCACTCTCCAAAGTGTGAGTGAGTGAATGGAATGATGAAATAGAGATCTCCCAATCTCTATTTATACTAGACTTGACTTGCCTAATAACCTTTACTAGGTCGGCCTTAACTTAACCACATAACACAATGTTGACTGGGCCGACACCCAATAGGGTGGTCTAATAAACCTTTGACCCACATGGCCGACCCCCACTAGGGTGGTCTAATAACCATTCGACCCACATGAATTATACAGGGATGACCCCAACAAGGTGGTATAATAACCCATCAAGTATAAGTTACGACACTTACAATATAAATGACGATACTTCCATATAGAGGAATAATAACATCTCTATAGGAATACAATATACATATATGTGAAATACATTCTGAAGTTACATATACATCAACACTCCCTCTTAACTAGGAAGGTATTTCTTGACATAGGTCTTCTAGCACAAGTCTTCTTCTCTGGATCACCATCAGCAAATCATCATCCTCGAATCATCGTCATCGTCACTATTGTTGCTATCTCAATCAATCTCTGAATCTACTCAGCATAGGAAGTTCTACAGAGCCAGTCCTTTTTCATACTGGATGTAGGCCCACCACCTGCAGGTCTTCATCATCTGTGCGAACGGTCTGATAGAGGTGGCCTCTCAGGACTAATTTTATGTATGGATGCAATACCGGAAAGAGTATCCCAGGAACATTTATGTGCCTAAGAATGATCGGCAAGATCTCCCGGGACTGATTACATGCATCTCCTCCACAATACCTTTAAAGAGAATCCCAGGAACATTTATGTGCCGCAGCACGACTGGCAAGATCTCTAAAGAGCATCCCAGGACTTATTACGAGCACACAGCTCAACCTCTCTTATCTCCAGGACTGATTACATGTGGATATACAAAACCTTTAAAGAGCATCCCAGGAACATTTATGTGCCGCAGCACGACCGGCAAGATCTCTAAAGAACATCCCAGGACTAATTATGAGCACACAGCTCAACCTCTCGGATCTCCAGGACTGATTACATGTCTCTGTAGTAATACCTCATCCCAGGACTGATTATGAGCACACAACTCAACCTATCAGATATCTGAGGACTGATTACATACTACATAGCAATACTGGAAAGAGTATCCTAGGAACATTTATGTGTCACGGCACGACCGGCAAGATCTCCCAGGACTGATTACATGTTATTTGCACAACCTGCCACATATCATCTCTGACCTCCAAGTATCAACCTGATACTCATGATCCAACAGATCATCATCGCACAAAGCATCTTCCTGATGCTCATGATCACACTGATCATCATCACTGTACCATCCTGATACATATCATCTGGAGCAACACCCTGAATATCGTCATCATGATCATCTTGATCATACAGTGCATCCACTTGATGCATACCAAGTATCTACCTGATACATATCATCATACATGATCCACCTGATCATACAGTGTATCCACCTGATACAAATACAAATACATGATACATATCAACATACATGATCTACTTAATCATACAATGTATCCACCTGATACATATATAGATACATGGTCCAAGCATCCAACATGATGCATATACAAAATACATACAAATGATCCAACTGATCATATCCAGCATCAAACATGATGCGTACATATACATATACATATAAATGATCCAACTGATCATCTCCAACATCCAACATGATGCGTACATATACATATAGAGCAGTAACTGGAGCATCGTCTTGATGCTTATCATCCATGATCCTCCTGATCATCATAGCATTGTCTTCTTCAGATCATCTCATCATCCATGAAGCACAGCCCAGATGCACATCATCCAGTACTTACACCATCGACATGGGAGAACACATCTACCACCATGTGAAAAATGGCTTCAGCCCTTACATCTACACCATGGTAGAACACATATACCACCATGTGAGAATGGTTCAACAATTACATCACGACCATGGGAGAACACATCAACCATGTCAGAAAATCTCATGTGCATATGCATCTTCCGGACTCGTCACTTCCCTTTGGAATGAACCTCGATCTGAAGTGCACCAAGCCTCTCTCTGAAGTACTCAAATTGCACTCTAGCCAACGGCTTGGTTAATACATCTGCAACCTGCTCATCCGTCACAACATACTCTGCTTCGGTTGTACTCAGTGCTACGCAGGACTGCTTCCTGCTAAACCAAGAGATCACACCTGATCCCATACTGAAGTAGCACCCAAAAGTGCTCTTCCTATCTACAGCACTGCCTGCCCAATTTGAATCAACATAACTGTACCCTTCAAGTATATTAGAATATGCTTTACAGAAACCAGGTGAACATCTCTCGGATCCGTCAGGAACTGGCTCAATGTGTTCACCGCAAAGCAAATATTTGGTCTCGTGTTCGTCAGGTACATCAAGGACCCAATCATCTGACGATACATAGTGACATCCACCGGTTCAAATGAAGCATCACATAGAAGCTTCAGGTTCGATGCCATAGCCTCGCAGTCCATCATCCCGAACCTCTTCAGGATCTCTACTGCATACTTCCCTTGTCCAAGGAAGATTCCATCTGCACTCTGCCACACCTCCATACCAAGAAAGTAGTGCATCATACCCAAGTTCTTCAACTCGAACTCGGCAGCAAGCTTCCGCTGCATGTCGGCAATCAATTTATCCTCACCTGTTACAAACAGTTCATCCATATACAAAAGTAGTATCGCTGGATTGCCTTCCTCAACCTTGTAGTAAAGGTTGGAATCCGGTTTACTCTTGGTAAAGCCCAAACTGGATAGAAAGCTGTCTATCCTACCATACCAAGTTCTACACATATATGACTCCCTGTCATGTGTCTCAAAACCAAGTAGCTGCACCACATACACTTCTTCTTCAACTACACCACTCAAGAAAGTGTATCTTCCTCTTCATCACTGCAGCCAGAGAAAGTACTGATTTAATGGAAGTGTATCTGGCTACAGGAGCAAAAGTCTCTATGCTACCACCTGTAGCATGCTTGATCTTGTAGATCCTCTTGGGAGTCACTACAGAATCCCCTTCAGGTCTTGGGACTGCATCCCAAACATCTTCATGATCGACTGATACTCCTCGATCATGGCATTCTTCCCAGATCCTGGGAACTTCAATATCTTCAATATTTTCAATAGCTAAATTTGTTGCTTGAACAAATGTTGTAGTCCTTCTTTTGTAGGTGATGGTATATAATATTTCCTACACAACAAGTTAAATTGCATGATTAGAAAATATCTCATAGTTTTCAGAACAAATTCTTACACATAAAGAAATATGTCATACAGTCATGCAATTATTTTAGCCAATGCTTCAATACAACATTTATCCATATCCCGTAACTTTCTAGATGCCTTCCAATCTCTACCAGAACATTGTTAAGAGTGTGCACAACTCCTAACATGTCAGCAAAGAGGTTTCATTGTATATAAGTAGCAATGGAATGTTTGTACAGTCCCATAGGCCACTTACCCATGTATATTAGTAGTATACTATTCATCAATGCAACTATTCTAATATGCATAATACACAACCTAATTCTAGGAACATAAGCATATACATCATTGAATAACATTATGTAAGAAATGAAAATTCAAATACTTATCTTTGTTTGGTTGCTGGGTGGACTCCCTCTGAATCTTTGCAACTCCATTCTGATGTGGAATGTGAGAAGTGGTCAACTCCCTCTGAATATCTGCATCCTTGCAGAAACTACTGAAGTGTGCTCCCTCTTGATCTTTGCTTCCTGGATTACCTGTCCTTGAACTTATATCCATCCTTAACCACTATGCATGCTTATTAGTATCATCGTTGTGTTATCCTTGAGGTCTCTTACATAATCACACATTCATTAGTATAATCTTAATACTATCAAAACACAATAATCTTAAACATGTATAGTCATGATCATTCACAGATAATAAACATCAGTATTCAAGGTTTCAGGGAAGTCTTCTTTTACTCATGCATATTCTTATTTGATCATAGGATTTTTCTGATTAGTTAAATCATCAATGCATAAACCTGTGATTACTCAAACCTATGACTTCATGAATAATCATTATCAACAACACAACAGTATAAGATCCTAACACATGGTAGGATTCTAGCTTGATATAGGAAAAACATACCTGGATTAGCATGCTATCTAGTTATGTCTAACATACCCGCATAATGTCTTTTGGTTCTCTTCAGTGACTTGTACTAGTAACCTGCATGTCTCATAAGTTAACCATTGTAGAACCAAGTTATACATACCTCAAAAGTAGATCTTCTATGTGATCCATGACAATGGATGAATCTTTGTCTTCATGTCACCATGAGCATATGTTCTTGAAGTAGAACATGATTTGACTTTCTTGGTGTACCTTTTGTGTTAGCAGACAACATAAACCTCATACAACACCATAATGCATTAGTACAATCATAAGTGTCAACACCCTAATCAATGAATATCTTCTATCGTGCATTCATAATTTTATTAAGGTGATACGACAAGTCTAGATTTAATCAAGATTGTACTAACCGTAATAATATGAAGACAAATATACCACAAACTTAATCATGAACAAATCTTGAAACATACCTGGATAAGTCATACCTGTCGATATTGCTTGTAATCTTCTTATGTAAGGCCTTAGCCTTATCTCCCTCTGAAAAAGGAACTTCTTCACTTATGCAGGTGACCAATCCATCTTCTTCTAGGATTAACCCAATCCACTTGATTTGCAAGAACTAGATCTGGAGCTGGATTAGGGTTTGTCAGAGAAACCCCAAAAATTCAAACTTTGAATTTCAAACTTCCGAAAGGATAGAAATATGCGCCTTGATGAGCTGATCAAGCTGGTATGTTCAGAATTTGAAAACTGCAAAGTTTCACTCCACAATTTTGCCTTTGAAACTTCTGAATTCACTAGACGTGACCCCAAACTGGGGTTTGATGAAGCCCACTCTTCTGCCGAATCAAAAGGTTTGATCTAAATCTCTAAGCTTCTATTTTTATGAGGAGCTTCCAGCCGTGGTCACAGATTTCAAAAATTCCCATTTTTGCAGAAGCCCTAATTTTCCACTTTTCTGATCAAAGTCCCAAACTAGGGTCTGATCAAGGTTGGCCTTCTTCCCAACCAAAAATTCTGATCTTGGTCTCTAAATTTTTATTTTGATGAGAATCATTCAGTCGTGGTCTCCAATTACAAAAATTCCAACTTTATCTGAAACCCTAAATTCCGGAAGCCATGAATGAAGGTGCTCAAAAATAATTCTGTTTTGACAGAACTATGTACCTGATTGTTTCTGGTGTAACTCTGAACTTTTCAATCCACAGGGTCTGAAAACTTTTCCTGCGATAGCTTGACTTGTCATCTTTCCATCCCAATAGGTATGACCTCAATTTTATTCTCTGAGAGAGGGTTATGCCAAGTGTCGCAACGTGACCTGTTTATGGGATAAAATAGGAGAGCAAACTTGTACGGCGTGCCACGTGTCACTGGTTCAACTTCGGCCTCTGAAACATTTTCCTGAGATAGTAAAGTATGTGTACTACCTGGCACATTTTATGAAATTTCATTTGGAGCTTCCTATCCCAAGTTATGACCTTTTGTCCAAGGTCACCTGTTTTTGACTCGGATCTGGAAGAGGCAGAAACCCTATATTGTACAGATCATAAATCACAAAGTACAATGCATTAGAGGGTTTCCTTTGGACACAAGGTACAAGGGGATCTGATATTCGACTTGTAAAAGTTTCAGATCCAAAAACTTCTCCAAAATGGATTTATAGTGAAAGTTCTATGATGACTAGTTTTTTCTATATCAAGCCCTAGCATCGCAAGTGCAACAAGTGTCATACATGCCATATCATGCCTTCTTTCAGGCTAGCTCTGATTCCATGTTAAATTTTCAGAATTTACTTCAATCTAATCTAGGATCTTAACTGAGAGAACAACATGTACAACATATCTACAGCATATTAATCATGGACACAATAATGCAAGCACACAAGAGACACAGAGTTTACTTGGGGAAAACCATAAAGGTGAAAAACCCTAATAACTTCCTCAGAGATAGATAGAGCAATGATACAACCAGAATACAAGATATAGTCTTCTCCTAGCAGCAGAGCCTCCTCCTCCACAAGTGCGCCACTCTCCAAAGTGTGAGTGAGTGAATGGAATGATGAAATAGAGATCTCCCGATCTCTATTTATACTAGACTTGACTTGCCTAATAACCTTTACTAGGTCAGCCTTAACTTAACCACATAACACAATGCTAATCGGGCCGACACCCAATAGGGTGGTCTAATAACCCTTTTACCCACATGGCCGACCCCCACTAGGGTTGTCTAATAACCATTCGACCCACATGACTTATACAGGGCCGACCCCAACAAGGTGGTCTAATAACCCATCAAGTATAAGTTACGACACTTACAATATAAATGACGACACTTCCGTATAGAGGAATAATAACATCTCTATAGGAATACAATATACATATATGTGAAATACATTCCTAAGTTACATATACATCAACAAATCGGCCAAAGTGACCAAACCAAAATTTCTCCTAGGTGTTTTCTATACAAAAAGGAAAAATGCAATCCAAGATCTACATAAGCTAAATCCGCAAACAAACTTCTGTGGTAGATGTGGATTCAATGGTCTGGAACCTCGCGGGATTGTCAAGGCGGTGCAACTCGCGATATACCACAGGGTCCAATAGTTATAATCGTCCCAACCTTTCATAGCACTAACCAGGGAGGATTAGGACCGTACCCCTGACCATATAACCCGACTACCTGAATCACGTGCATAGTAGCTCCCCGACTGCTATTCTCGGTGTATTTCCACAGCAAGACGGCCAATAGGTTAGCTCAGATGGTTACAGGAATCCTAGAAGGGTCTCCCTATATGATCAAGGTACATGGGAGATCAAATCCGTAGTGGTGATGTCTAATGCACAACCATACGACAAGAGCCTTATGATATACTACCGAGTACGTGAAGTACCTTTCGATATACCCAAGGGTACATGAAAGGCCGTTCGATATACCGGTTGGTATGTGGAAGAACTACAAGCCCCCGGGATGCAGTGCAGGAAAATAACGACATATGCCACACTTAAAGACATCAGAACACATATCTAACCTGACACACAAGTTCCTATACAGTTTTAACCTAACACTACAAGTAAATTTTATCTTTCATGGTTAGGTGAATGCATGAGGTGTACACAGGAATTTGAAAAGAATGCAGACCTAAACTATATGAAAATGCAAATATTTTCTTTTCTTTTCAATGAAATCTATTTATGGTAAGGATAAATTCCTTTGTTTCCGATGGTAAAAGTAGACAAGTACCCCTATACTTCAAAATCAACCAAAAGAAAAATGAAGCACTCTCTTCAATAAGCCAACAAAAACAATAACATAACATACACCAAATCTTGAATTCTTTTCTTTTTGTCTTTTCAAGTTAAACGAATTGATGAAACATGGAAAGAAGAATTTTCGTTTTCAAATAGAATAATCCCTAATCTTCGAAACAATGATCTAAAAAAAGTGAAGGAAAATAAAAAAAAGTAAGAATTTTTCAGTCTTTAGAAATGCTTTGTAAAAACTTAAATGCACTTATAAATTTCCAAGAAATGACGAACAAGTTCTCATAACCAAGAAACTACAAGATAACCTTTTAAGCTTTCCAAATATTTTTTCAACAGTTATCCCAAAGCATGAAAAACTCTTTTCCAACAATTTCAAGAATCAAAATCGAAATGAAGATAATAAAAAGTTTGTTTTCCTACACAAGTACTCGCGATGGATCTGATAATTATAACATTCTTTAGATCTACTATTCCGAAAATCAAAGACTATGTCAACAAATCGCAAAAATCAAAATAAAAGGGCTCAGAAGTTGGATCGGGCAGATCCGATGCAAGGATCGAGAGCTACAAGACTGAGCAGATCGATGTGGGATTGAAATTACCCATAGCAACCAAAACACTCTCTTAACTGGAAAAGGCCCCAATCAACACTAAAAATTCGAAATCAAGCCAAGAAATGGACTATGCAGCATCTAGGGTATCCGTGACTGTAGGGGACAGACTATAGAACTTAGGAAATTAGATCAAATGTTAACTTGAAGGATTTCTTAAACCAAGTGCAAAGTAACACGAGGCGATGCACTCTCCAGGCATGTATCAGGGCGCCAGACAGTCCAGAGATGCACTCTGCAAACAGTAAGGGAGCGTTAGAGACGCAGGTTGCAGGAAAACATATGGCGTCAGTGGTGCGGGTTTCTAACCAGAGACACACGTCAGACACAGGAAGTACACAGCCCAGGTGCGTCATGCGAGATCCAAAGCATAAAAATAAAAATAAAAATGCTTCAAGAATAAAAGACAACTGAATTGATATTTGCCCTAGGTAGAGTCTGCTTAAACCAATAGACTCACTGGTGGGTGGATCTAATAGGTGGAATGGAAATCAGAGTCCAAATCAATCAAAATTTAAAGATTGTAATACAATCAAAGACATAAGCCAAAAATCGAGAAACAATAGAAAACATAAGCTATTCTTCCCCAATATGGTCACCATTTTTGTTTGCAGACAATCTACGTGAGCGGACTCAAACTGATCTCCCTAGTCCAAGTGGATCTAGAACAAAATAAATACACAATACCAATCACTTTCCTAGATCAATAGAAATACTAGATGGGTCAAGATGCGGCTTACCTCACGTCTGTAGTTCCTTTCCCCTTGTTGCTCCAAGCTTTAAAGTCTTCAGATCTTCAGTTGCAAAACCATATCAAGCAAGTGGAAACATACAAGCAATAAAAGCATATAAACATGAATTGATCTAGATTAACAGTTAAGGAGGAAAATCCTAAGTATTATCAACACAACAATAATTATGGAAAGAACTTGTATTAATGTAATGAACAAAAGTGCATAGGGAAGAAATGTCACAACCGAAGCCTTAACGTCGCGACGCCAACATATGTGATCTTTCCTCAAGGGATGCAAATCTTCCTAGCCTCCTACAAATGAAGAAGAATATTCTGACTGAATTCCACCAACATGAGGGTGCATAATCCTTCCTCCTTCCCAATGGAGAGAGGGGTTGTATTTATAGGGTTGGATGGATAGAGTAGATTGAATATTTAGGGGAGAGGACTAAGGGATCATCCCAATACATTAGGGAACCGAAGTACACCTCACCACATGTTTAGGGATAAGCCTCCACATCACCAAGCTTCGATAATTCGCTCGAAGCTCCTTTTTATCCATTTTAACGAACTCTGACGCACCTTGCACAAGGGCAACTTGTGCCAGATCTAGATGACCACATGATGTACAAGGACAAACAGTTCAAGCGACGCATCCTGCTAAGTTGCAGAGTGCGTCACCTTAGGTCTGACGCCCCTTGCTAGAAAGTAGAGTGCATCAGGGTTACTAGACAAGGTAAAATGAAAGGGCAATCAACCTCCCTTCTGACATCCAAGCCAAGGCACTTTATGGATTAAGGCATGGGGATGACACCTGACTCATGGTGATGATATTTTGTGTAACTGAATAGAGAGAGGATTTATTAAATCCCATTGTAAGATGAACCAATAATATTATTGAGCCATTTTTATTTTCAAATAAATAAATTAGTACAAAAAATGTTTTGTAAATCACAAATAGATACATGCATATTTTGATGGGATTATTGAAGTCTATGTACCCAATGGATGTTGCAAGTTTGGCAGTTGATTCAACTCTATATACGGTACGAAATCATTTTGTTTGATTCACGCAGAAGAGAGGATTGCATTTAAATGCAAGTGCAAGCTCTAAACTCAAGAATCGATGACCTGGCATACTAGGGACAAGTGTCAATTTATTTTTTGAAAAATGAGGCATTATTATTTTTTCATTGTCCATTGTTGGGAATAGTAGGTCAGGTGTTTGAAGTTGGGTTTGCAAATGAATAAATTGACAATTGAATTTCAACAATGTTAAAATTTAAACTAATATATTTTGTGTACAAATCCTAAACCCTAGGCACCCAAATCCCCAAACCCTACTCTGCCATTATCTAGACTAAGACAGATGTGTATATACTTGGGTTATGTATGTGTTTCCATTTGATTCAACAACCCAACCAATAAAAGTATACATAATGGAAATGGAAGCTATCATTAAATATTGGGGTCATTATCAATGATATGCTCAACATTGAAACTCGGAATAACGGTTGCAGCCCATGGTTCCACTCGCTCATTATCAATCATGATCTCCAAATTTGAGCTTTCTAAATATGGAATAGTATCTACTTGGAGCTTCATAAATAAGGAATGCAATCTTACAACATCACTTTTTAAATTTACAATGTGCGCTATAATAAAATATACTGCAACGATGCGTTTGTAATTATTGAATGCACATGTACTGCTAAACACCATAAGCATCATCGTGGAACATTCGCAAAACAACCCATAAAAGAAATTATTCGCTATATTTGATAGCGGATAGATAAGTATTTTTTTCAATATTTCTAACACCAGTGCGCTTAGTATCTAAACACGCATAGGGAAACCCAAAATTTCGTTACACACATAGTATGATATTATATTTTCATGGTGTCATAATGGTGCATCCTAAAACATTAGAGTCTCAGGGAACATATGTCTTTATGGCGCACTGAAATTCAAAATTTTGTAAAAAAAATACGGTGCATTTAAAAATATGACACAATGGTGCATCTATATAAAGAGTGCACCAATGGTTGGAAAATCGAAAATAAAAAATCAGACAAATTATTTTCCCATAACTTCAAAATGAGCAAGAATTTCAATTTAAAAAAAACTGCATGGTATTTAAAAAGAAAACGTAATCACTAATTCATTATTTTGGCGAAATTTCGAAGGGAGAGTTTTGGTAGAGAGTTATTAGGGACAAGTTTGGAGAAACTAGAGTTTGGAGCAACTTGACTTTTCTGAAGACCGAAATTTCTAATGTATGTTGAATCAAACAAAGCCTTGCATAATAGAAATTTCAAGTATGTAAAGTGTTACTATTATTTTCATATTTAGATATATGGCTGCAAAATTTTACATTATAGTTTAAATCCCTCGATTGTTTCACAATTAGGATTTTTATTCTTAGGGATTTGAGGTTTAATTGGTTTGTAGTTTTATACATAAGTCATTAGGTGTGATGGTACGACTTCTTGGGTCGAATCTGAAACCTTGTCAACACTATTAGTGTTTTTTTTATTATTTAAAAAAAAAACTTACACAGTTTTTAGTGTGTTCTATTTGTCTAAAGGTACTGATGCATTTATAGTACAAACGCACTAGTGATGTCTAGCCTATTTTGTTAATCAAGAAATATGCTTACGCTACTGCCAATATGTTCTAATTGTGATAACTCACCATTGTGTTAATTTTTTTTTAACAGAAACAGGGGATTTTAACTGTATATATAAAAGGTTGTGCACAGCCATTCATTACAAAATTTGAGCCATAAATCTGCTTCAAAAAGAGGTAAAATGCAGATTTTACAAGGGGTTTGTCTCTTAAATTCTTTGCTCCTAATTTTCTTGGAGTTCCTGTTCGTTCTACTGGGATATACCCTTACAAACTGATTACATAACAAAATACAGAAAAACATTTAGAAGTAGATGTTCTTTGAAAACCTGCACAGAGAACAAAAACCATTATTTCTGAGAAGTTGTTCTATCTGTAGTTCGGCTGCAAGAAAGAGGCGGCTTCGATCATTCCCTGGTTCACTAACGGCGCTTCCTGAACCTGGCTAAGCTAAGTTTGACTAATGAAGACAGAGAGATCCTCCTTAATACTGTCAACCTTCCCCAGTAATTCAATGGTGTTTCTTTCGATATCATCCAGGTGGGACTCAACACAGGAGAGACGGGAATGTATATATTTGAATTCCGTGGTCTGTTCTTTGTTTTGGTATGCAATGGAGCACACAGTCGAATAGGTCCTGCTAAGGGTAGCTATCGCTTGCCTTATCCCTTCCATTGTGCTACACCGGCTATCACGAAGGTGTTCTTCAGACTCTCGGGAATCAAACTCCGAGACGGTGAGGCTGAGCTGCTGCAAACCAGAGCCGAGCGAAAAGGGATTGTGTTGCTCCATGTCGCGAAGGGGCTTCCTATGTTCGCCCTGCAGCATTAAGTGCTGAAGCGTGGGAGCTCTGGGCGTAGGTGAGAAGCCACATGGCTTAGAACGTGGCACATGGTGAGGAGCACGTGCATGGTGATTCGGATACCTACCGCGGGAGGGGAGCCTCCATTCCAATAACTTTGAAATTAAATTCCTTGCCAAATCAACTAGGTCGATGACTTGGTTCTTAGGGGGTGAACTTATAACCCAATACATTGTTTTGTAACAGCTGGCCTTTTCCCAAAGTGGCTCCAATATTGGCGAGCCTATCTGCTGATGAGTTGAGGTTTCTAAGAACATGAAAAAAGAGAGTGTCGATTGGGAGAGGAAGAGTTTCAATCCTTTTCTGGAGATTTTGTCTCATTGCTCCTTTCAAATTTTTTCTTTTCATACTCTGGATTACATGTCTGGAATCTCCGATCACCTGTAACTTTGTTATGTTCAAGGAGGAGGCGTACTCGAGAGAATAATATATCGCCAACCACTCTGCTTCATTATTTTTTTTTTTGCCTAATCCCCAGGAGAAGTCTGCAACTATTTTTCCTCCGGGATCGAAAATAATCCCCCCTGCACTTGCCTCCCCGGGGTTTCCTTTGGAAGCCCCATCAAAAAAGATTGTATGTCTTTTTTGGCTTTTCCACCAATTATTAAAAGTCCATTCATCTTTCCTTATCTCCCAGTCTTGCAGCATTGGTGTCATTTTGTATTGAAGTGAACTCTCTTTTAAAAAGTTTTTGCACCACTGATATTCATGCCAATGTAAAGCCTCTTTCTGCTGAAGGGTTATCCCCTTGGCTCTTACAGATTCTGAAGTTAGTGATATGATTTTGTTGGTTGTTCTGTTTTCAAATTTTGCTTTCCCTTCAAAAACTCGTTGATTCCTTTCCAACCATAATTGCCAGCATAAATTCATCGGGAGTAGTTTTAATATTCTGTATAAAGTTGGTTTTGCCTTTCGGACTCCCTAGAGGCCACTGGCCCATTTACCTATCATTTGGTGGATTTGCTTGGGCATTGAGATGACGTTTGAAATAGGGCCAAGAACCAAATTCCATACCTGCTTGGCGTAGCTGCACTCAATAAATAAGTGCTGAGAATTTTCCTCTGCATTTTGGCATAAGTAGCATCTGGAGGGTCCTTCAATTCCACAAAGCTTTAGATTGTCAGTAGTCAATTGTTTGTTGTGAGCTAGGACCCAGTAGAAATAGTTGATTTTTAGTATGTTGTCTGAATTCCAAACCTTCTGCCAAATTTTTGGGGTTGGAGAATGATTTGTGGAGAGTAATTCATATCCAACCTTGACAGTGTACCTTCCGGCCTTCCCCCAGCCTCTAACATCTTTGGCCCTGACGCTGATTGGAGCTTTTCCATGTAATAACTGGAGGAAAGCTTTGTAATTTTCAGCAAGATTTTATGGGGGTTCTATAATTTTCCAGTCTTTCCATCTCCCGGTTGACGTCCAAATTGCCATGTCTGACAACTTCTGAATTCCTGATTCCTGAAGCCAGAACTTGATGTTTTGGATTTCACTGATTTCTCCTAAGGGACGCTCTCCTTTGATACTGTCCTTCCAAATGTTGATTTTTTCCCCGTTGCCCAGGATCCAGTGTAGGTGCTCTTTTATTAGTTCAGCTGAGGAGTGGATTAATCTCCATATTGTTGTTCCTTTCTTCTTTTTTAATTTGTTCAAACATCTTTGCCGAGATCCTCTAATGTATTTTTTCCTTATGGCCTCCTTCCACCACTCTCTTTTGCCAGTTATCATTCTCCAGACTAATTTAGCTCCCAAAGCTTTGCTCATTGTTACAGGATCTCATATTCCCAATCCTCCTCTTTTGCGTTTTTCTTTTACTGTTTTCCAGTTAACAAGATGGAACTTCTTACCCTGAGTTTTTCCACCCTGCCAGAGGAACTTTCTGATTTCCTGGCAGATTGTATTTGTAACAGACTTTGGGGCCAATAGAATAGCTCCTGAAAAGATTGGAATTGATGTAAGCACAGCTTTGATTAGAGTAACTTTGCTTGATAGATTTAACCAGCGGGTTCCCCAGGAGCTTATTTTGTTTTTAATTTTTTCTAGAATGGGAGTCCAAGAGGTCGAGGTTGCTTTTTTGAGAGAGATAGGGATGCCCAAATACTTGAAATGGGACCAGTCAAAGCAAGGCTTGCATTCTAAAATGTTAGCTAGGTTCTTGAGTTGAAGGGTGTTACAGTTGCAGCCATAAACATTGCATTTTGATTGTTTGTTTTCCCCCCAGACACCCTTAGGAAGATGGATAGAGAAAGCTTGAATCTGTAAGCTATTATAGGCGAAGCACTACCTAGCAATATGGTATCATCGGCAAATTGAGCATGGTTTATTGGTTGGACATTTTTGGCAATTTCAATTCCAGGGAGGGATCCATATTCTTGAAGCCTATTAAGAGTTCTGCTAAGGGAGTCTGCCATAATGACAAAGAGACAAGGGGAGAGGGGACATCCTTGCCTCAGACCTCGAGACATGCGAAGAAATGATGAGGGTCTTCCATTTACAAGAGGTGCTATCCAAGGTGAACCAATGCAAGATTTTATCCATCTTATGAACTCTTCCTCAAAGCCAAATTTCTTCATAACTGTAAAGAGGAATTCATGTCTAACTCTATCGAAAGCATTTTCCATGTCAAGTTTAATGGTCATACCTGAGTCCTTCCTTTGGATGCTTGAGTGAATGGCTTCTTGCACTAGCAGTATGTTGTCATAAATTTGACGGCCCACAATAAAGCCTCCTTGATTAGGAGAGATGATTCGAGATAGATACCCCTTAAATCTGTTGGCAATGATCTTTGTGAGGATTTTGTACGAGGAGTTGCAAAGAGAGATTGGCCGGTAGCGTCCTAAGGTGAGAGGATTCTTATCTTTAGGGATTAAAGCAATGAAAGAGGAGTTTGTGGCTCCCCCTATTCTTTCTCTTTTCCTGGTCCAGTTTAACATTCGGATGAGATATTTTTTTATCCAGTGCCAACATTTCCTGTAGAAGCTTATTGTAAATCCATCCGGTCCGGGAGCTTTGTCCGGATGAAGGGACCAGATTGCCTTTCTAGTTTCATTTTCGGTAATCTGATCCATCAATTTTTTGTTGTCGGCCTCTAATATGAGATTGGGAATCTCCTTTCTCATATAATCCATGTCTTCTTGGAGCACGACCTCATTGCTGTTGTATAATTTTTCAAAATGGGCTTTTGCCTCTTTTAAAATAAGGTCCTGACCCTCGATTTTCACTCCATCCTCCTTTGTGATGCTCTCAATGTTATTCTTCCTGTATCTCTCCTTACATTGTGCATGAAATTTTTTTGTATTTCTATCTCCTGCTTTTAACCAGAGGCTTCGAGACTTTAATCTCCATTCTTCTTCCTCTTTTTTGGCTGCTTTCTAGATTTTCTCCTCCATTTCTTTTTCCTCCATAAGCATGTCTTCAGTGACTGGGTTTTGCTCCAATTTGATTTGGAGTTTCCCTAAATCTTTTTGCAGGTTCTCTAGCTCCTCCCCAGGCTTTATATATTTCATTTTGGCCCAATTTTTTAATGTGCTTTTCACCAATTTTAGTTTTGATTCCCATATAAACCCTGGTGACCCGGGGATGAATTGTCTCCACACAGCTTTCACCTCCTCCATACAGTCCTCATTTTCAAGCCAGGAAGGATTATATCTAAAGGGGAGAGGGCCTAAATTTCCAGGGGAGGAGAAAAATAAAGATATAGGTCTGTGATCAGAAGCTGCAGAGGCGAGAATGTTTGAGTTAGGAATCTTAGCACCGGAAAGAAAGGAGTTGCTTATTAAGAACCTGTCAAGTCTGGATGCTATGTGATTTGGTCCTACTCTTTTATTGTTCCACGTGAAGGTGCCTTGCTTGGGCTTGATGTCAATAAGATTCCAGGCAACCAACAAGTCTTCCATTTTTTCCCCATAAGGATCTCTGACTTTCGGTCCTCCCTTTCTTTCAGCTGCTGAAATGGTGACATTGAAGTCTCCCGCAAGAATACATGGAAATCCAGCTATCCTGTGGCTTGAACCTATTAACTGATCCCAAAATTGTTCCTTCTGTCCATAGACAGTGGGACCGTAGATATTTCCTATCCAAAAAGTTATATTGCTTGCTATTTCTTCCATTTCTACAAAAATCCAATGTCGATTAGAGAAAGAGACTCTATTTTGATACATACATTTTTCCCACCAGGTAATGATTCCTCCAGAAGCCCCTAAGGAGATCACTGTTGTTCCTTCCCCACTGGGGCAAACTTGTTTCATGAGGTTGAGACTTTCCTCCTCTTACATTTTAGTCTCCTGGATCAGAAGGATTGTAAACTTTTCCATTCTTTTTATTCTTTTTATTGCTTCTGCTTTCTGTCGTCCACCTAATCCTCTGCAATTCCAAGAGACTATTTTCATTATTTCTTTGATGGTTGAGGACCTGCTCTGTCCTTTCTTTCCTCCTGAGTTCCTTGCTACTGTTTCCCATTCAAAATTATTCTTACATGCTGGTCCAGGCTGGTTTGCTTACCCGCCGCCTTTTCTCTGGCTGCTTCTTGTTCTCTTATTACTTTATTGTATCTTCTTCCTCTTTTCACCATCGGTTCCTTCTCCTCGTCTTTACTATCTGAAGTTTCTTCCTGGAATAGCTTTTCTTTTGCCCGTGTTATTGATCCTCCGGAGTTTAATGAGGATTCTATTTCTACAGCTGGAGTCTGGTGTGCCAGGATGCAAGCTTGCTGATTTCTAGTATTGGTTTGTTCCTCTTTTTCTTGGTCCTGCTCCATTTGTTTCTCTTTCTCCTGCTCCTCATCGTCTTCTTCTATTGTCAACACTTGAAACTTGTTTGCATTTTCTGTGTTTTTCACTGGGGTTTTGGAGACTGGATTGGTTTTACTCCCTTTTTTCCTTGTGACTTCGTTCCATTCCCCTCCTTGGGCTTCCTCTTCTTCTATGGATTTCCTTTTTGGGCATAGTCTAGCAAAATGACCATATTCATGGAAATCTTTGCATTTGAATGGTATTTGCTCATAGTCAACTGTTTGTCTGTGGCTCCATCCGTCCATCGATAGGT
Organism: Larix kaempferi; assembly: GCA_027924585.1. NCBI lineage: Eukaryota > Viridiplantae > Streptophyta > Pinopsida > Pinales > Pinaceae > Larix > Larix kaempferi. The sequence goes on along the minus strand of BSBM01000633.1, from coordinate 2,618,009 downwards.
TTATTTCTTCTAGAAGCCCCTTTTCCAGGTCAACTTCTACACATATTCTTGCACATGAAAACATCGGGGGTTTTGGCTCAGATTTATCGATGTATTTCCCCAATGAGTTCCCTATAGCTCGAAGATCTTCATCATTCCAACAATGAAGCGGAAGGTGAGGCAGTTTGACCCAGACTGGAACAGCAGAAGGAATGTCTTTCTCTGGGTCAAAGGAGAGATCCCATTTGTTTAGATACATTCCTCTTGGCCCCATAAAGTAAAGGCCGTTCCTGAATATTAAATCTCTATCCTCCCTTTTTTCGAAATAAAAAACGAAGAACCCCTTGCCGCAAAAAATTTGCTGAACTTCCCCTTGGATTAATGGTCGCCAGTTTTTGTTGAGCCACGTTTCTATCTAGCGGGGCGAAGGCCATAAGCCTGTAAAATGTCCAACTAAGCCCTTGTCTGCTAGAGCCACGGCCTTGCATTTTGAGGCAGTTGATGTTAGCTTGACTTCTGGAACCTCATCTTTTTTCACAAACTTAGAATCTTTCGTAGCAACCGATTTAGGGTTAGCTGGTTGGGAATCAACCAGCGATTTGAAACAGTCTGCAATGTGGAGTCGAGCTTCATCTGGAGCCTCCTGCCCCGGATCTGGGGGCGGATCCATGCTGAAAAAACTCCCTGCTAACAGAAACCCTAGCCGCGGTCCCTTGGATACTACTTAACTCACCATTGTGTTAATTGTAAAAGATTACCATTTCGATTTTTGGTGATTTATAGTTAACAAATTGCACCAACAACTGTGTTTGTGAAAAAAAAATATTCTGTTGTGGATAATGATGCATCAACATAGAAGCATCGGTGCATCCATATGTTAGAAGCACTAGGAATTTTAATATGTTGTAATGCACCGGTATGGGAAAAAATGAATTTATATTATGAATATATGCATTTTTTGTATAATATACTTAGTTGCTTCTTTATTTCAAGGTGCATGTTGCTTATTGATAGAAAATGCAAGATAAAAGTTCAATGAACAACAATTCTAGTCGACATGATGGGAGCACATCCAAAGTTGGGAGAAGAAAAATTCTTTGTAATTTCTATATCAAATTAATATGTTTGAATTGTTTGTAAATTTAATTTAATATGTATTAGTTAATGTCTCACATGAAGAGCCAAAAAATGAGGAAGATCAATAAGATATTATTGGTTGTGATCTTTATATTTTTATTTTTTTTTACAATGGCCAGTCTTCGATGTCTTCAAATAGGTGTTAACATACAAAGAAGATTCGTCAAACAAATTTATTGGCATTGGGTTCAGTAAGGGTTATGAGTATATGTTGGCGTATCAAAAAATAATTGTAGAATTTGTAAGTATCTATGTTGTTTTAATTTTTTAATTTTTTAATTAATGGAACAACAAAATTCATTTATATTAAATCTATGATTTCTTATGGGTTATAAAACTTGTAAGATACAAAGTATGGACTACATCCAATGGAAGAGTTGTTGAGAGATGGCATGAGACATTTTTTTGAAAGAATGTGTTGGAACAACCACGACACGCAACCAATTTTTCGATGGTCTGTCGGGACATGCGGCGCCACCTGGAAGCTTCCCGAGGGCTTGGCCAACTCGGGCGCAATCTCCAACGGACTACGCCTAACCAACTTTGCGGAAATTTCAACACTTAAACAATTTTGCACTTATCTCCTATACACATTTACTTAGCATGTTTCCTACTTAGTGTTGGTATTTTCCTATACTCCATCCTAGTCCTAACATCATTTTCCATTTTTTCATTTTCAATCATGCATGCATTTTTGCATGTAGTCATGCAATTGCATGCATCCCAATCATCAATCCCAGCACCTAGTCCTCATTTAGCTAGCCCAAGGAGATTCTTTCCTTGCAGTTTTAGCCCTCCTAGTTAGTAAGGCACCCACTTCTCACCTACCACCTGAGAAAGGCTCAATTCTCCACCTACCACTCAGTTCACTTCAGTTAGTTGAGTTCCTTCCTTGATTTAAGGCTAGATTGACTCCTCAACTGATTGTATCACTCCGTTGGACCCCCAGTGAGACTAGATTTCCTATTCTGACTCTAGTTAGCTCCCCATGCGCCCTCCACTGATCCTCCTTCACTACATTAGTGCTCTCATGTGCCAGTTACACCTACCACACTCAGTTAGACTCAGTTTGACACTTGGTTGACCATTACTTGTGCATTGATGACTCCACTGATGATGATGAGGAATCCTAGTTGTGCTTTGATGACACTCCATTGATATTTTGATCTATCCATGCAGGATAATTCGAATTATACCCCTGGTATTCGATTCCTATGCATTATATCATTATTGTTTATTATTCAAATTAATGAAACATGTGTGATTATTCTGCTCCTATCTGAGTTCTATTGCATCTATGTTCTACTGCTCATTCTTTCTGCAATTCTTTCTTGTGAGGTATTCATCAGCTATTAGATATGCTATGGGAATTTCACACTTAGTAACTTACAATAAAATTCGTTTACGCAGTTGCATCAAGTAAATAAACTATGCATACATTTATCCATAGAATATACAAGTAAATGGAAGACAACTATGGGTGGGGGCGCACCTAGCCTACCCCCGTAAACCATTCACGTAAGAGAAATGATTTACAATAATGGATTTTCCGAACCGAGAAGAGCTCCTACTATGCGCACAAATAACAATAAGACTAAGTTGACCCCTCTCAAGGGCATCCAACTCTGTGACTGTTGACTGCCTACGATTCCCACGAATGCTGCTACCGAAACTTTCATTGTGTTGACCCAATGAGTGTGCACATTTTTTCCTAACTGACTACACCCCTCTTTGCAACCCTGTTGCGTTTCTGGGCCAACTATTCGAACTATGCGAAGGTGACTGAGCTCGGACAGCCTCTTTAGCTTGTGTGACCCTTCTGCATTGTTCCACACCTTGCTTCCATAATCCCTGCGGAAATGGACTATGTGCGAAGGAAGCAGAGCTTGGACAACCTCCCTAGCTCTACGGCTCCTTGCCTTGTCTGAATTTCCTTGACTACCTTCCTTCATTTTTTCCTTAGCCTATATATATGGTGTCGTGTGGGAGGGTGCAACCCACCTTGGGCACACCCTTGCTTGGCGCCCACGCTATCCTCCCGCCGACGTACCATTTGAAATGACTTTGGTCCAAGTCTTTCACAATACGTGCGTTCCAGTTCATTTTGTTTGGCGTCGTCCCCTTGGATTCCAACCCGAGATGCAGAGCTCCCAACCCGCATTCACTGTCACGCTGCCAACCCACGTTCATTGCCGAGCTTCCCATCTGAGTTCCCTTGATGGATCCCAACTCGAGCTCTCTGCCTGGCTCCCAACACAAGCTCCCTGTCATGGCTCCCAACACGAGCTCACTGTTGTGGCTCCCAACCCGATCTCTCTACCCGGCTTCCAACCCAAGCTCATTTCCTGGCTTTCAACCTGAGCTCCTCTGGGTTCCAAACCCGAGCTCCTCTGGGCTTTAAACCCGACTTTGTTGGTGAACATCTTTTCCAGCTGCACCTAAGTGTTGTTCCTTTGGGTGAGTTCTTCGTGGATGTGTGGGTGCTTGGTCCGGCGCACCACAACTCCAACGCCAAGCCCACCCGATGGTCCAAACGAGCGCCTATCATTTTTTTCATGCCAACAAGCCGAGGTGCCACACTTATGGGCTTTCCAAGCTCCATTTTTCTAAGTGTGGGCTTCTTTGGTGGGAGTGTGCCATGCTCGGTCCATGCACCCGTCTGTTCGGTCCATTCACCTTCCTTCTCACTAAGTCCTGTGCAACTGAATTCATTTTTCCCAACTGGGTTCCCAAGCTAGCCTCTTGGGTGGGAGTGCAAGACTCCCATGTAAGTGTGGGTGTTGTGCCAAAAACGTGGTTGTGACATGTGTGACATTCAGGATGCAATTCTTTCTCTGGTATGTCAATTTTCAATTTACAATCATGTATATTATCTATTTTAATTTTGATTATTCCCAACAATGTGGATACACTCAATAAACTTTATTTTTATGTTTGTAGATGGAAGCTGAAGAAGAGGAAAACAATTGAGGAAATCAACATTCGGCCAAATAACCCACGTGATGCAAGTGGTTCGAGCACTAATAACATTTCCAATGAAGAATGATGATCCATATATTTTGGATGTTAATGCAAGTTGATATATATTTTGAAATAATTGTCTACAAAAATTAGACATTTTAATGAATAATGTATTATACATAGTGTCCCAATTGAAAGGCGGGTTTACCAATAAGTGTAACAATTATGTGCATGTTGGCATTTTGATTATTGTGGACTTTATGTTGTCCCTACATTTTGTATAACAAAGGGCCTCTTATTGATATATAATAAATGACGAATTTTATTATATTGCATTCTCCAATGTCGTTAAATGTTAAATCATTGATTAAATATATGGATGATTAAATAATATATCAATTTTTGATGAATAATATAATTAAATAAAATAAAAATAATATGTTCCAGTGCAATGTTAGTAGTTACAGTTCATCAAACAGAAAAAAATTGTGCGATGCTTTTTATCTTTATAATCACACCGATGTGTTTATATCATTACAGCACCGGTGCATTTATGTATTTTCACTAATGGTGTTTTTTTATACTATTAAGTCACGATGCACTTCAATATATTATTGCACCGTTAAATTTTAAAAATATAGAAAACGTCAACTTCCCATTGAACTCTACCGGTGTGTTTTTCTTCAATTGTCACGCTAGTGCTTTGTAATAGTTAGAGAGCACTGATGCTTTTTAATAGTAAGAGAGAACCGGTGCTTTTTAATAGTTCATAAGCACCGGTGCTAGTTTTAACATGAAGCGTCGGTTCGTATATTGTTATATAGCACCGGTGTTGTTTAGTAGCTCGTAAGAACTAGTGCATATAGCATTATAAAGCACCAATTTCTGTTAAAAATTAGTTGTGCACCAATGTTTTGTGTAATGTCATGCACCGATGCTTATTGTGCTTATGCACATTGGTCCTTTTATCTGTTATAAAAGTCGGAGTGTGTTGTGTGTGTGTTAGCACCAGTGCGTTTCATCCAATAAAGTGCACCAAAAAAAAACTTTGCAAAAACCTTCGGCCACCAAGTTTATTTTAGTTATAATTCATTTCCGTAAAAACCTCCGCTAAAACATCCGTTACCATTTGCGGAGGTTGTAGTTGAGTTTTTTTTTTAATTTTGACCAATCTTGTAACACTAAAAACCTCCACTATATGGCCTTTTTTTGTAGTGAAATTCTCAAAAAAAACAAAGAAACCATATTCGTAAACTAGATTTGCAAATAAAAATAACACTAAACCATGTCCGCCGTAAATACCTGCCATAGTACATTTGCAAAATAATAATAATAAATGAAAAAAATATACATTAACGAGCACACCATACACAACTGATGCCTACATTCAACCCACACCTCGAAGACACCACCATTGTATGCCCACGCCCTTTGTTAAGTGGACCTAACATTTTTTCATGGCAATATACACAATAAAAAGTTGTGGCTAAATAATCATAATTCATTAAAGAGCTTGAAGTTCAAAACCATTTAATTTATTTCAACATGGTGGTTGTAAATGGTTGTTAACTTTTCATATCCAACATTATAAAATGAAGAAAAATATTAATTGGCCAATTATAGATAACCATAACAAAATGACATGACTAAAATATAAATGTTGAAATAAAACATGTACATATGAGTCCCCATTACCATCAGTGCCCTGATTATTTTACAAAATTTCTTGCTTGGAATTATAACGTTGTTCTCAAAAGATGTTTTGAACTCGGATTGTGTTTTAGTCTGAACAACCAATCTCTATCCAATAAATCTAAGTAAAAGAAAACACTTGGTTGTATTTTTTTGCAAAAACATAAGGATCCTTAGTTTCATCCCACATCCTTTTAGATATTATACATATTATCCTACTACTAGAATCTTCATTTACATTACTTTAGGTGACCCTCCACTTCCACATAAAAATAATGCATTTAGAATATCATAAGTCCACTTGCATGATCTCTTGTATCTTTATGGCATAAACTAACTTCCCCTCTATCAAGTTTTGATCATGGTGGCTAGCATGACTAGATTGGTCAAACTTGACCTACCGTTCATATTCTAGTGTGGTACATCCATCATTTGCAACCTCAATGTGAAAATGATGTTGATATGCCAAAATAGATGGGAACAAATAAACCTATAAAAATGTGAACAAATGACAATGTTATATGTCTAATAAACTAAGCATTGATAAAAACACAATGCATGTTATAATTCAAATATGCATTATACGGTGAATGATGTACACAGAAGTATAATTATGATTTTCTACACATGATCCCTATGTTTAGTGCATCACTTATGATCTCCATGTTTAGTGCATCCTCTTGACCATGTCGGTAACGATTGAGTGTGCCACATTTCTCTATGATTTGGTCAGTCGCTCATTTATTATGATGTATCGTTGGCATATTTTATTTTAAATGATTAGGATAAGGCATGCTTCTATTGTTAAACCATCTAATTATTTCATGTTACTATTCCATTCCTTCTATTATCTTCATACAACATAGCCCCTGGTTGCACTGCCTCTACATTGTAGATAATTAATTTATTAAAGGCATTTATTTTTTTAATTTGTTTATGTATCCATGAAATTAAAATGATTAGTATGAAATAAATTATATACTACCAAGTTTAGTGTAAACATTTCTTTTGTAGAAATTTGTGACAAAATATAAGTGACTTAATCTTTATCATATGTCTATTTTCGTTCATTTGGAGTAGCTTTGCTTCCCTTTTTTCCTCATCTAATTGGTCATCCCAAACCATTATGCATATTATATCATTAATTCTCTTAATGTAATCACTAGCATAATAGAACAACTCATATACACCCCTCCATCGTAAAACCCTTAGGTTTTCCATTTGTCAAACAAACCCCCTTCAACTTTTTCATGTACCTCTCTAAAAATAATATCAAATGACAATAGACCACCCATGCTAATTCAACCTCATCATCTATGTGAATTGAAATATGCACTTACAAATCCATGAAACTTTTGAGCGGTTCCTTCTCAAACATACAAACAATTTCATATATCTCTTGTTGCCATCATGGAATGTTAGCCATGTAAATTTCCTTTGATGTAATCCAATGTATAATATATATAATGTAGATATGGAACATTGCAGGTCCTGGAAAAAATCAGTCTTCACATAACCACACACAATAAAAGGATAATATATGGAACTATAAAATAAACACATAAAAATTAATTGGCATAAAACTATGAGTGCATGGAATATTAGAACATACACTGCAGAAAGAGAAAAGTATATTGCATATGCATATCCTTAAAAGGTTTAGATGGTCATGTGATTTCAAGCTTGACAAATATTCTTGTATGATGAATCAACATCACAAATTCAACCCATATAAAGAAAGGTTCCTTCACACCCAATATCACATCCTTAAGAAGAGAAAGATCATATTTATTCAAAATTCATGGGAAATCACCTTATTTAAAAGGCCAATAGTGACTAGCTTCTCCTCACCTTCTCCTCCCTTTTATTTTTTTGTCCAATTTTTTTTTTTAGTATTTGGAGAAATAAGATTTCTCCTAACACCCAGTGTGTCAGTTTTTTTCGATGTTATGTTCCTACATAAATAAGATGAAATATTTGTTGATATACGCACATGATATATTAAGTAGGAAACATAAGATTCTCCCAATATGGAAGATCATAAAATACAGTTTTTGTTTTCATCCCAGTGGGCATTTTTTCAACATAAGTATCAAAACATTTAGAATCACCAAAAATAGGTTCCCCATCTAAATGTTAGAAAAAACAGGATCGCGGAGCAATAACAATAAACAAGATGCAAATATAAATCACATAAACACAATACAAAAGAGACACCAATATAACGTGGTTCACCCAATATGGGCTATGTCCACAGAGAAATTTCCAATCGTTTTATTATTATATCATCCTGCAAATAAAGGGATACAACCTGCAACACATCCATTGCAACTTCCTCTTCACTCTCTCTCAGTCTCTCTTACACAATCATAGAGATCTTTACAATGTTAAAATACATTACACACCCATATTACAATGTTTTCCTTTTAAAGGGAATAACCATGGAAAAATACTATGGGCTACTCAATACCATGGGCCTGTAAACTTTTGGCCAACAAAACAAGCCATAAAAAATAATTTGGGGGTGCTTCCCCGACACCCCCCTGCTGGGATGAGTGTACATTCCACCTGCATATCATAATAAAAATGGGGTACAAACATGGTTTAAACAACAACATCTCTGAATTAAGAAGATCATGCTCCATAACCAACAATTTTCCACTTTGAGACTTATCACAACAACTCCACCGCTGTTGCACTTGCTAGACTATGCTCTGAACATTGGATTTGAAAAATTTATCATCTTCAACTTCATGTTAGAAGGCCAACTAAAACTGATCAAGAACTCAGCTCCTCTCTAGTTACTATCTTTGTCAACATGTTTGCAGGATTCTGGCTAGTGTGTATATTTTCCAGCTTCAACAGTTCATCTTCTAGAACATACAGTATGAAATGGTACTTAAGATGTATATGTTTAGTCTTAGAATGGAAGGCTGCATTATTTGCAAGATGAATGGCACTCTGGATGTCAATATACAACCTGCTATCCTCCTGCTTCTTACTCAATTCCTCCATGAACCTCTGCAACCAAATCATCTGTTTACTAGCCTCTGTAGCAGCAACATACTCTGCTTCTGTTGTTGAAAGTGCAAAAACCTTTTGCAACTTCGAAATCCAACTTATTGTTGTTCCACCTACAGTAAACACATACCCGGTGGTGCTCCTCCTGTTATCTTTATCACTTCTCATATCTGCATCAACATATCCCTATAGAACAGTGTCTAGACCTCCAAAACATAATGCATGAGTGGTAGTACCTCTCAAATACTTGAGAATCCATTGTACTGCCTTTCAATGTTCTTTACATGGATTGTTCATATACCTACTCACAACTTCCACTGCATGTGCAAAATCTGGTCTTGTGCACACCATGGCATACATCAAGCTACCAACTGCTGATGAATAGGGAACACTGTACATGTAATCTATGTATTCCTATGTCTTGGGACACATCTCCTTACTTAGTTTGAAATGGCTAGCCAAAGGTGTACTAACTAGTTTTTCATTCTGCATTATAAACCTCTCCAACACCTTTTCTATGTACTCACCCTAAGACAATGTCAATTTGTGAATTTTTTTTTGTCTCTTGTTATTCTCATACCAAGGATTTTCTTTGCAGCACCCAAATCCTTCATAAAAAATGAATTATCTAACTTCCTCTTGAGCACATTTATATCATGCATGTTATACCTTGCAACAAGCATGTCATCTACATACAATAACAAGATAATATATCTTCCATTATCTAGCCTCTTGGAATAAACACAGTGGTCAAAATGACATCTACTATACCCTTGTTATGTCATAAACTTGTCAAATTTCAAATATAGCTGCCTTAGAGCTTGCTTAAATCCATACAAGCTCTTTTTCAACTTGCATACTAAATTCTCCTTATCTTTGACCTCATACCCTTATGGTTGTTGCATATAAATCTATTCCTCCAAATCCACATGGAGAAAGGTTGTTTTTACATCTAACTGTTCAAGATGCAAATATTCTACAGCCACTAGACTTAAAATAGTCCTAATTGAAGTCATTTTAAAAACAGGAGAAAATATTTCATCAAAATCTATACCTTTCTTCTATGCAAACCCCTTTACAACAAGTTTGGCCTTGTACTACTTCTTTCCTCCATCTTCTTCCTTCAACCTGTAAACCCATTTTTTCTGCAATGCTCTTTTACTTGTAGGCAGTTGAACCAAATCCCAAGTCCGTTTTCTTACCAATGAGTCCATCTCCTCATTCATGCCTTACTCCCACTTCTTTCTACTTTCCACCTGCATTGCTTATTCATAACATTTTGGTTCACCAAAATCATTCATCAATAAATAATACATTGAAGGAGAGTATCATTCAGGGGGTCTACTTAACTTGGTAAATCTTCTAACACTTGCAGGAGTTTGAGGTACATGTTGTTGTTCTTGATTTTTTGGCACCTTTGGAACTTCATTTTCTTTTATTTCATCAAGCATTGTGTACTCTGTGTTTTCCTTTTCCTGTTTCTTTCTCTACAAATGATCTTTATACATGACCTTTTCATTGAATACCACATCTCTACTCCTAATGATTTTGTTACTTTCATAATCCCATAAACAAAATCATCAACCTCGTATCCAATAAAGTTACATTTCTTGGATTTAGCCTCAAACTTTGTTCTATTCTTTTTATCAATATGAACAAATGTTTCACAACCAAAAGTTATCATAAATGAGTAGTTTACCTTTTTACCTTTCCATGTCTCCTCTCGAATACCACCACCCAGAGCACTAGAAGGCACTCTGTTTATTAAGTAAACAACAGTATCTATAGCATCTGCCTAAAACTGTAAGGGAAACCTGCAATCTCATACACCTTGCACGCTCCATGATCGTCCTATTCATCCTTTCCGACACACCATTTTCTTGTGGTGTTCCTGGGACTATTTTCTCTCTACGAATCCCATGGTATGAACAGTAACTATTAAACTCATTTCCACAATACTGACCGCCATTATCTAATCTGAGACACTTCAACCTTTTTCCTGTCTCATTCTCAACCAAATATTTCCATTTCTTAAAAGTAGAAAACACATCATATTTTTGTCTAATGCAATAAACCCAATTTTTCTAGTTGCATCATTATAAAAATTAACATAATAGCGAGAGCCACCAAGAGCTTGTACCCAAGCCAGTCCCCATACATATATGTACAAGCTCTAACTTTTCACTCTTATTCTGTTTCCGAACCCTGAGAAATGTGACTCTCTTCTGTTTTCCATAAACAAAGTTCTCACAGAATTCCAATCTTACTTGCTTCAGATCTGGCAGCAACTTCCTTGAGTGGAGAATCTGCATCCCCTTCTCACTCATGTGGCCAAGCCTATGATGCCACAATGTTGTATTTGTTCCTGTGGAATCTAAAGAGGTAGAACATTCAGTAATATGAGGACATAAATACAACGTACCTATCATATCTCCTTTTGTTATCACCATCGATCCTTCAGTGATATTCCACCACGTTTCTCCAAACGTAGATAAACAACCACCATCTCCCAACTGCCCTATTGAGATCATATTTATTTTCATAGCAGGAATATTCCTTACATATTTCAACGGCCATTCACTTCCATTCTTTAATTTTATCTGTACCTTACCCATTCCAACAATTTTACATGGCTCATCATCACTCAATAAAAACATGTCCAAAATCGTCTAGAACATAATCATGAAAAAATTTCATATGGGGTGTAGCATGACATGAATCCCCTAAATCTACTACCCAGTAATCACTAGTATTATCTAATGCAAGAATCAAGGCATCTTGTAACACATCACCTGCTACATTTTCTTCTTAAGTAGTCTCCTGCTATCCATCTCCTTTCTTCTTTAGAGATTTGCAGTCTTTCTTATGATGTTCTGTCTTTCCATAGTTCCAACGCTCTATCTTTCCAAGTCTGTACTTGGATATGCCTTTCTTAGATTTGCTGCGATTACCTAGGATATATCCTCTCTCTCTTTGTCTTCCCCTGCTCTCCATGGTCAACGCATTACCTGATGTTTCACCTGCTTTTCCTTCGCATTTCCTCACTAAGAATAACACCAACAACAACATCAAATTTCAAAGTGTTTGAACCAGAGACAGAGTTACTTACAACCATGACCAAGCCATTCCATCTTTTTGGCAATGAACACAAGATTAGAAGATCCCTAACCTCATCATCGAGTTCACTTTTACAGAACTTAGCTTATTTGTAATCGTATTAAATTCATTTAAATGATCAGAAATAGATCCACCTGCTGGAATCTTCATATTAAATAAATGCTTCATTAGAAATACCTTGTTGGATGCCGAGGGTTTTTCATACAGCTTACCTAATGCACTCATCAGACCCTCCATTGTATTTTCTTTTAAGACATTGAAAGCCACCGACAAATCCAAGAAAAATCGTATTGTTCCTAGTGCCTTTCCATTAAGAACCTCTCATTCTTCATCCTTCATAGTCACTGATTGTTTTTCTTTTCCTCCCAACGGTAGAAATAGATCATTCTGATACAGATAGTCCTCCATTTTCAACTTCCATAACTAGTAGTTTTGGACCTTAAATTTCTCGACCTTAAACTTTCCTTCTTCCGCCATTTCTCCCACTCGAACTAGGAACCCTTCTTTCCTGCAAGTTTATCTTCCAAATAGACCTTTGGCTCTAATACCAATCGTTAGAAAAAACAGGATCACAAAGCAATAACAATAAATAATATGCAAATATAAATCACATAAACATAATACAAGAGAGACAAAAATATAACGTGGTTCACCCAATCTAGACTACGTCCACGGAGAAATTGCTAGTCTTTTTATTATTATACCATCCATCAAATGAAGGGATACAACCTACAGCACATCCGCTGCAAATTCCTCTTCACTCTCTCTCAGTCTCTCTTACACATTCACAAATATCTTTATAATGCTACAATACATTACACAATCGTATTACAATGTTTTCCTTTTAAAGGGAATTACCATGGAAAAATACTACGGGCTACTCAATACCATGGGCCCATAAACTGTTGGCCAACAAAACAACCCATAAAATTTCTTTAGGGAGGGCGTTGGCCCCTATAGCCTCAGCCGAGGGGGATGGTACCCCCCGAACCCCCGTGGGGGTCGATGCCCCCCCCCCCCACCACCCCACTGGGATGAGTGTACATTCCACCTGCATAACATAATAAAACTAGGGTACAAACACGGTTAAAACAACATCTTTGAATTAAGAAGATCAGGCTCCACAACCAACACTAAATCAAACATTTCTACAATTTATTTCTCATTCTTCGTGTTATATTCCTGAGCTAATATGTTAATGGCCATATTACAAGCCTTCAAGTTCTCTTTAGTTTACCATTGAATGCAAATGCTACTCTTCTATAAGGATGGTCTTTTAGAAGGCATACCCTAAAGTGATCATACACAATATTTCATATGTAATGGGACCACATAGTTTTATATAAGTTCCACAACATTTACATGCATGATACCCATTTTTATAAGACCTGTGATGTTATTGTATATGAAACATGTTAGTGCCAAAGAATATAGTTGAACCATATTATGTTAAATAACATTATAGATATAGACAAATAAATCAACATACTTATGATAACAAACTCCTAGTTCTAGATAATCCTACATGGTGTATGCACATAATCCGTACATTAACACAAAAGACTTCTCTATCATGATGGGTCTTGATACATCATATAAATATATCCCTTTCCATAATTTATTCAAATCATTGATCAATGGTTGGAGGTGGACATCTATTATATTCACTTGTATTCTACCAAGGACTATAAAATCCAACATAAGATGTTCATTCTTCATGGACAACAATGGGGGATATTGTTATTGATCACTACTACCATTGGACAAATAGAATAGTTGGTGCTTTAGAAGGAATATGAGTAAACTTCATCCATCAATATGTTTAATAAAAGGATTCTTTATTACAATCTTGAATTTGCAAGAACATGTATCCTTTATATGCTTCATGGCTATTGAATCCTTTGAGACCAACATAACTCATGGTTCACTTAGTGGGAGGCATGTCACCTCTATAGTATGGATAATTCTTTGCAACAAAATAACCTTTGAATCCTTGGAATTATAGACATATGCCTCAATATCTTATGAGGATGACCATGTGACTTGCCCTTGTTTTTTTATTTATGATTCTTGTTATGCCCACATTTTCAACATATCTCTTTGTTTGTGTATTCACCCCTATATAAAATGGAATCATTTGGACAAGCATGATATGATATGTACTCAACACCCAACTTTTTTAACAATTTTTTTTCCTCTTCATCATTGGTGGCGAGTGTATTTTCACTTGGAAGTATGTTATCTTTGAGTAACATGCAATTAATAGGAAAAAGAAATGTACAATAGCAGCAAGTATGCATGAACTCCCTTTTCATTATTGATTCTATGACAATATTTGTTAAAATATCAAAGACTTAACGGACATTTACCTTAGTATTTCTAAGAAACATGCATCTAACATACCATGCATTGCTTTCAAGTTGTATAGTAGCATTATTGTTTGTAATTGGGTAGACCTTGACCCATGTCCAAAAAAAGGGTGGAAAATAATGTTTTAGCCTTTTGAAGAAGGTATTGACAATATCAACATTATTCCCTAGCTCATATTACTGCAATGCATGTTACAACATCCCATCCATGGCATAGGTATCCCTTAATAAATGCATCTACAAAAAGAGAAACAATGTGTCTAGTAGTATAATAATTGACATTTTAAGGGATACCTATGCCATGGATATTATCAACCACAATCAACTATAGTCAACCATAAGTATCCTTATTCAACTAAATCCAAGCACAATCATTTAGACTCAAAGTCAACCATAGTGAACTTTAATCATAGTCAATTTGAATTAGAATTAATGATATTAATTTATTAAATCAAGATCAACCATTTTTAATATCACATTTGCTTAATAATAGTCATCTAATTTAAATTGTGTATTAATGCCATAATTTTAATAATAAATAAAACAATAATAATATTAACCTTTAAGTTATGGGTTTATATTAAATTACTATACTATAAATTTTAATATTATTAAAATTAGTTATTTTTATTATAAAAAAAATTTACCCCTTTTTCATGAGCATTCTTAAATTAAAAAACCATTTCATAAGCATTCTTAAATTAATTAATCATTAAACATAGAACTCTCCCCAATAATCAATAATTAGTCTCTTAACTAGTTAACAAAACATAATGGGAGAAGTGTCAAATAAAACTCCTAAAAAGACAAACATATTATTATCCTAACCACACAAACAACTTATTATTATATAATAGTGATTATATATTACTTAATTTTAATTGAAGAATGACCACCAAAACATATTGTTATCCTAACTACACAAACAACTTATTATTATATAATAGTGATTATATATTACTTAATTTTAATTAAAATTAAAATTAAGTAATATATAAAATATCATTATCATTATTATTAATATAATAATTAAAATTATTACAACATATAATTAAAGATAACTCATATCACATTTTTACATTAAAGATATCATGTTGAAGATAAATCATATCAGATTTTTAAATTAAAGATATCATGCACTTTTTAATTGTATACATGTTTTAATAAAGCTTATATATGTATCAATCATTTTTAAATGTTATTATAATAATAATACAAAGTTTTATAATTATTATGATGATTTTTTTATGTTGTTGTATTTGTATCATTTGTAATAATATTACAAAGTTCTATAATTATTATGATGATTTTTTTATGTTGTTGTATTTGTATCAATTATCTTTAAATGTTGTTATAATAATATTACAAAGTTTTATGATGAGTTTTTAGGTTGTTGTAAAGCATATAATTAAAGATAACTCATATCACATTTTTACATTAAAGATATCATGTTGAAGATAAATCATATCAGATTTTTAAATTAAAGATATCATGCACTTTTTAATTGTATACATGTTTTAATAAAGCTTATATATGTATCAATCATCTTTAAATGTTATTATAATAATAATACAAAGTTTTATAATTATTATGATGATTTTTTTATGTTGTTGTATTTGTATCAATTGTAATAATATTACAAAGTTCTATAATTATTATGATGATTTTTTTATGTTGTTGTATTTGTATCAATTATCTAATTTAAATGTTGTTATAATAATATTACAAAGTTTTATGATGAGTTTTTAGGTTGTTGTAAAGTTTTATAATTATTATGATGAGTTTTTAGGTTGTTGTAAAGTTTTATAATTATTATGATGATTTTATTTTTTACAGTGTTTTACTTTTATAATGATAATGATTCAGTTATTTTTATATTTTTACTTTTAGAAAGTTCGTCCTTTTCAATTTAAATTATTATAAACATGAAACATCAACTAGCACTTTCACTGATTATTTAGATTTACTATTTCTGCCATTGGGCCATGCCAAGCACGGTGCTCAATTTCAATTAAGGCACTGCTCCCAGGACCCAGAAAGGATGATGAGACTGGATATTGCTGGGGCCATGAGAGGCAGGGAATAAATGGTGATATGGCACTGCTTTGCACAAACTCTAAATGTTCAAATAAATTACATTCAAATACATTGCACTAGATAAAAAAAACCCATCGAATTTGAAGAACATGATTAGGTGCATTAAGCAAAGAGGAGAAACGTATTTCAGTCAAATTTACTGGCTTATCTCAGAATCCTGTGTAAGATGAGCGATTACTAAAACAACAGCTATACAGCAGGAAAAAGGTTTCCAAGATTGAAAGATACAGGTCTGGAAGCAGTCTGCAGATAATGAAACCAAACCTACAGCAAATTGCAAGAAGACTGTTGGAAATGGATCTGTGAAATTATAGATGCAATAATGGATAATATAAGAAAAAGGGATGTATTTATATATAGATTCTCTAAATGTTTCTCTATAAAAAAATAACACTACCTTGAGATGCTACCTAGAGTAACAATCACAAGCAACACACTGCACTAGGATTTTTCAACAGTAAGGTTTCAAGAATGGCTGCAATTAGTGTTGCAAGGGAGCAGCTGAGTACAGGTGCAGGTATGGCAAGGATGAAATTATTTTGAACTATCGGTGCATCAGTGTGGGGATTATTATTGTAAAGTAGGAGGTGGTGAAAAGAGGAGTACGGATACAGATGCAAGGGAACAAGGGATGAAAATGTTTCAAATATTGCAAAGTAGGTTGTGGGTATGACTGCAACTTTTTTCTTTACTCGGCCTGTTGAAAGTGCAGTAGTGCTATGTCCAATACATTAGGTTGTCCTACAGAGAGCAATGGAGATAAAAAAACTCCTTTGTGATTTGACATGGCAGGGTTAGACATCCACTATAAATGTAATCTTAATACTATGTCTGACATTCTCACTGCCCTGCTCCACATCCTAATCTATAAATAGGTTCAGGAATCACAATGTACGCTAGCATAAAACCACTGATTCACATGCCTGGGCATGCTCTGAGTAGACATAAAACATGTCTACAAGGATTTTCCACTCCAAAAGCCATGCAACTTTGGCATATAAATAAACCAAAGCAATGATAAAATGCCATAAAATGAACTGAAACGTCACACTTATATTTACAAAAGCAGCCAGCCCGTCCATTTGCCAATGCAATTCCTCAACTTAATATAATTGGATCAACTTACTTACATCTACTACTAGATTTTATTAGTCCACCACATTAAGAAACTGATATAACTCCATTCTTTCCTCGATTGCGTGCCAGCATTTCCTCCAAATTTCATCATGATCCTCTTCAAAAACCCGGCATACTTCGGTGACCATTTTGATGTCATCTACGGAATGGCCGTAAAAACAGGTAACTAAAATGCAACAAATCAATGTTGATTCTCAAAGAGGAACATGACGAGATTAATTCCACGCTGCCTGATCTGAAGCTAAAGCCAGGCCCTGAAGCATTCTCATGATCTCCCCAGTGTCATCCAGATAATATTTGGCTTTACTAGGCTTTTGTCCCACTGTACATGCAAACACTTCTGCAATAGGGGACAGCGAAGGTCTTGACATGACACTCGAAATACACTCAAACATGTCTTCATCGGATCTATCATCTCCAATACAGAAAACAAAATCTGGCAAGGTGCCTCTCTGTACCATTCTGGAAAGAAGTTTCTCTGCTACTAGACCCTTGCTGACACCCTGCACATAAACCATACCTTGTCATTATGTGACTAACCTTCTAGACACAGGTCATTAGACCTATAAATATGATTTACTTGAAATACGAAGATCTCCATACCTGAGGTTTAACTTCTACAAGCTGTTGACCACTCTTGACAGAAACAGGCTCATTTGCAAGCACACTCTCAAGATGATCCAATAGTTCCTTTGCCTGACAGGATCCAAAATCTGGGTCAGCGTCCTGATAATGCCAAACCAAAGCACTCTCCTTCGTTTCTATTGCAGATCCATCTGTAGTTTCAGTATATAATCTCATAACAGGCTCTGCAGTTCGTTTCCAATCAAAGTCCGCCACAGCCACACAAGTTTCCCATTCTGCATCTTGATTCCACCTGGGACTTGCAAAAACACATAATAAAATGTTAACTCATTTGCCTAGTTTTAAGACTTCCACAGTCAAAATGGAAAAACTAGAACATATTATCAGAAAATGAACATAATTAGATTACAATGAGTCATATGATGCATAACTGAGTATTGCAACATCACCTTATAAAATAACCATGCTCTGATGAAATTCCCAGCTTTTCACAAGGAGAAAACCACTCGCTGAGAGTCTGCCGCCCTCTCCCACTTACAAGAAATACAAAGTTCTTTGGATCGTTGCAAAGACTGTTCAAAATAGAGAGTGCCTCCGGACTGGGAGTTTTGTTAATAGAAGTCCTTGGCATCATAGTACCATCATAATCCAATAGAATCACTCTGCTCTTGGTCCTTTTATATGCAGAGACAATATGCTCTGTTGAAAGCTTCCTGAAGTTTGGATCAAGCACAACCACCCTGAAACTCAAGCCAAAGCCAATGCCCCAGCATCTCCTCCTGCTGTGATCCCTGCAAACTCTCTCCAAGTCCTGCAAAAAACTATGTGCCCAATATCCCACGTCATGAGTGCTGACATACCGATAGTGTTTTTCATGTCTTAATTGCTTCTCAGGCTCAGGCATCACAATGGCTGCATCCATGGCATCAGCCACTGAGTCAATGTTCCAGGGGTTGACCCTGATGGCTCCACTAAGAGAAGGCGAGCATCCGATAAACTCTGAAACCACCAGCATGCTCTTCTTTAGGGTAGCTGAACTCAATCCTAGTGTCTTATCTAATTTAGAATTCCCCTGCCTGCAAATAATGTATTCATAAGGAATGAGATTCATTCCATCCCTCACAGCAGTGACCAAGCAACATTCTGCAATGGTATAATAGGCGATTCTCTCATAGAATTGAAGAGGCTTGTCAATCAGCACCACGGGTTGATAGCTTGGTTTACCAAAAGTCTCATTGATTTTCTTTGCTGTAGAATATGTCTCTGCCTGCACCTCCTGCACATCTTTTCCTCGGCCCCTTGCAGGATTTGCAATCTGCACCAAAACTACCTTGCCTCTCCACTCGGGATGTTGTATGAGCAACTGCTCCATTGCCAGCAACTTTAAGCTGATACCTTTAAAGATATCCATATCATCCACACCTAGTAGCACACATTTCCCCTTGAATCGATCCCTCAGCTCTGCGACTTTGGCCTCTGTATCCCTAAGATTCAACACAGACTGAAGCTGGCCCATATGAATGCCCACTGGTAATATCTTTATACCTACAGTGCGCCCATAGTATTCAAGCCCAATATAACCCCTCTTGGACTCATAAGCAAGGCCAAGAATCCGACTGCAACAGGATAGGAAATGCCTCGCATAATCGAAGGTATGAAATCCAATCAAATCTGAATTGAGGAGTGCCCGGAGGATTTCATCTCGGACAGGAAGAGTCCTGTAAATTTCCGAAGATGGGAAGGGGCTATGCAGGAAAAATCCAAGCTTCACCCTGTTAAATCTTTTCCTCAGGAAAGTGGGCAGTACCATCAAATGGTAATCATGCACCCAGACATAGTCATCATCTGGGTTTATCACCTCCATGACCTTGTCTGCAAATATCTTATTGACAGAAACATAAGCTTGCCAGAGAGACCGATCAAATCGTCCCCCGTGATCTGGTGAAAGAGGCAGCATATAGTGGAACAGTGGCCAAAGCTGCTGTTTACAGAATCCATGGTAAAATTTGCTGGAAAGGTCAGGAGGCAAAAACGCTGGTACACACTTGAAGTTCTCAAGTAAAATCTGAGCCACATCATCTTGCTCACTTAGATCAACTTCCTCCTTCAGGCAACCAATGTAAACAACCTCCACGTCCTCTGCAAGCCCATCTTTAAGCTGCAAGAGCAGAGAATCCTCATCCCAGCTGAAAACCCACCCTTTAGTATCAGGTTTCCTCTGAGCTCGTAATGGAAGCTGGTGGCCCACAATAATTGTTCGGTCCTGGACAACAGATGACGGTGCATCTGAAGCCACACTATTGGAATTGTCATCATCAAATTCTGAAATAATCCCTGCCACAGTCATGACTCGAGGGAGTCGCCTACCTACTCGTCCCAAGGTTAGTGACTCCCCAGAAGCTAGATCCAACAAGTTTGAATATGACCTAGAAACCATTGTGCTACCAGATTAAGTTCAGTGAACTCCTCACGAAATCCAGCCGATGCTTGACAGAATAATTACCAATATTCCGTCGTCAGGTTGGTCGATTCTACCAAATGATGGACGGAGCTACAAGCCCAAAGATGCCAATATTCAAGACAGTGGAAGACTTCTACAGGAATTAAACTTAAATCATAAGGCAAGATTTTTATTTTATGTCGACAATTATTAAATTCAAGTGTTGATCACACTCAAGATTTAACCATCAAATTTCAATGAATTTCAAGCTTTTCTATGTCCAAGCCTAAAAAATTCAAATTCTGTAGCCCCAAAACACTGTCAAGACTAAGACAATTGAAAATTTTGGAAAGTTCAAAACTTCCTAAGCTCAGACACACAGAACATGTCAAGCATATTAGAAAATGAGGCTTAAAACTGGATACTCTCTGCAAAGCAATCAAGCTTTAGAACATACAAACCCGAGCATGTCAAACTTCAAGACTTCCAACCCTTGAATTTCCAAACACTTGCACCTTAGAGCATCAAAGACGTATGCATTTCAAGCTTTGGACGTCAAAGATCGATCATTTTAAACTTTGGAACTCTAAATGCCTGTGCAGAAATTTGCACTTTCAAAACCTCAAAGTACACTCTTCTTAACCCCAGATCTCCTGCGTTTCCCGTTGTATCAAAAAGGAAAGCATCAAATGCGCAGGACATGAACTGCACTTGTGAAATTTTCTAATCTTTTTAACTGAGCTTCAAAACAGCGGCGTTATCGCATCGGCAGGTCGAACCCCCGGACTCCTGAATATGCAATTTACCAACTGGACAGCCTGAAAATAACAGTCTCTGGAGTCTTTCAACCTCTAGACCACCAAAAACGAAAGCACTCCTAACGCCAAACTTTCAAAACCCCTGCGTTGGACTACAAACATCGTACCATACATAATGTCCCACTCGCTCCAATCTTTAAACATCACAATACTGGAATTTCAAACTGCAAGAATTCAAAGTCACCATACTGCTAAGTCTCTCAGCATCAAAACGAACTCAGACCTCAAAATAATCGTACTCCAACTTGAAGACATCTAAATATACTCGTCAAAAGCTTCAAATCGTCAAAATAAAAGCATTCTGAGCAGTAAAACTCAGAAAATTATTCAATTACAAGACTAAAATTCGAATGCTTCGATTTCTTGAATTTTTGAGGTTCGAAATTGCTTAGACTGTGCTCTTACTTAAGAAAAAACTCTTTTAATGAAATCTTGGGAACTCTTGCTCAGAACGTCGATAAACTTACCGGCAATGATGCACTCCAAGGCCGATTTAACAGCCAAAAACCTCGCCAAAAAGATCGGAAGAAAACGAACTCCACAGACGCTAAGTTTACATTGCTTAGTGCCGCCTCCAGCTGCATAAAATCCCTGGTGCTTTCTTCTTCTTTCACTCTCACCCTCACCTTCCAGACTGCATTATTTCACCACAAAATGATTCCAAAGCTAACCACAAGTATCCCTGGTTAACGCCCCCAACCCAAGGTGGCGGCATCACCTTCACTCAAACCCAGGTTCTGCTCACTAACTCGGGCTAACAGGAATCTCAGACAGAATCTCCAGTGAACGCCCGCTGCGCACCTTGCAATATATGCTGAATAAAAATAAATTATATGTTTTTTCCAAAGCGGCCGCTCTACCCTTTGAAAACGAAGGGCGGAAACAAACAATACGGTCGTACAATGACGAACTCTATAGATTACGACCCGGGGAGGACCGATTTTTCGACACGTGTTCCTCGTGGAACCCGCCCAGCTGGACTCTAGTGTATATCTTAGTCAGCGTTTCAAGAGTGGATCCTTTTGCACTCGGATGGCAGGAGCAGGAGTGTGCTCGAAGCGAAATGGTAAGATAATTTTATTCATAATTTTCAACAAATAAATAAATATATATATATTTTTATTTTTTTATTTTTTTGAAAATATACTTCAAAAAATATATAATATACTTCAAAATATACATATATATATATCACAAAGATATGGAAGGAATAAATATTTGAGATGCTATATATATTTGCTTGGCTATTTTATATAAATTAAAATTATTCTTGGTTACATAAGTTATTTTTTATAAATTTAATAGTTCAATTATTTGTATCATGTATTTTTATATTTAAAAAAAAATGGTATTTAGCAAATTAAACATAAAAGAAGAGTTGACTCATTATATAGATATATCAACATCATATCTTTTAAAAAGTGACGAGGTCATTTATCAAAGTTATAGTTTTAAATGCATTTGTATTCTTCTTTATATAAGTTATTTTCTATAAATTTGTATTCTTCTTTATATAAATTGTTTTCTATAAACTTGTAATTCCTAAATTTCTAGTTTCATACAGTTTTACATTTTTACATGAGGTTGTTATATATTTTTTATTGTCGGTATAATTAAATGATTATATAAGATACTAGAGTTTACATTTTCTTTGGCATTTTTCAAAAGATTAAAAGCAGAAGTTTACAATAACCAAAGATGGTGGTGTAATAGTAGAACCCAAAACCATGGATTTGGTTTACTTTACTAGATTGGGTCCCCTTTACTCTACATCGAGCACTAGTTCCATTGAACTCTACTCTCAACCATATGCTTCTTTCCTACAATATTTTCTCAACCAACCTTGGTGTACCATCCACTAGATCTTCCTGAAATGTTGATTCTTGGTGTTCAATATGAAAATTTTACCTCTCTCCGATATGTAATTACATCACACAACATAATACAAAGCAATATTAAGTTCCTACCTCACTATTTCCACATTATTGGCAGAACCTTTCTTCCCACGACTCACTAAGTTGTTTCCCTCTTCATGTTTCACATCTCGACTTGTATGAGTTAGGTCTTAGTTATGCTATTACCTATTTTTCCTGCCATGGAATGTTAAGCTTCAAGTAGTTTCATCCTTTGATCTCCCCTTGTTTGTTGAAGTTGTCTATGTAGTATTGTTGTTTTTTTACATGTTTTCTCCATTTTCCCTCTTTGCACCATTTTTGTACATGACCTTTAAACATATTTCTATACAATGGGCATCTTTCTTCTTCTATATCCCACTCTTCAAACCATTTCATACAGGTCATATTGTTTTCCTCATTTATATCTATTTTTAAACGGAATCATGTCATTATATATTGCTGTCATTTCCTATCTATACAAATTCTCAATGTCTCTAATTCTATTCGATGTAATCACATTTTAACTAGGAGTATCACATAAAGGGCATTGCCTTTTACTTTTAGAGAAACTTGTTATTATGTGTTTTTATATTTGCTCAATCTTATTCCATCTATTTGTAGATATATCTAATCCCCATACTTCACATCCATAAAGATTAAGTATTGAGATTATGAGAATTTAACTTAGTTTAATTGATTAGTAATATTTGACAACAAACCTTACAAATTGTGTATAATTTTTAAATAAAATAGGAAATTATATTAAAAAGTATCACATATAATCCATGCTTTTTACTTTTAGAAAATTTGTTCATAGGTATTTTTGTCGTCACTCTTTTTGGTTTCACTATTATTTTTGGATATATTTAGTCCCATATTTCACCTCTATAAAGAAGTAATGGGACATAAAGGAGTATTGGGGTTATGCACCTTTCATTGAGTGGAGATATTTTTTCCCAAAAAAATGCAATTTCTATTCATTTTTAGAAAGAAATTACATTCTTTAAGCTCTCTAAGCGCAATACTAAATTAATTAAGAATATATGCATATGACATTTACAAGAGTACAAATACAAAGTATGATTACAAGAGTAAAATTACACAATTAATATACATGTCATTTTTCCCCTTTAAAAAGTAATACTTATTCTATCCCTTTTTCCTCTTCTTTTTAGTATCTTGCTACCCCCCTTAAATAAGGAGTCACAATAATTCAAAATATGGGAGATCAAAATTCATAGAGGGAACCAACTTATTATCTGAATAAAGGTTATCAATTTCATGGAATCTCTTTGTTCCACCTAAAAATCCTTCAAGTACAACTATCTCCCTTGGGGAGGAAATCTCTTTAACCATGTCTTCAACCCGATCCCTCGATGACGGATTTGATTTTCTAATTGGCACCTTTGGTTGTTGATTTACCTCATTATGATCATTATCATTATGTGGCAGCTATGGTTGCTTAGTTACCTCATTTGGATGATCATCATTATTTGGAAAATTCCATCCTTTTTTGTTTGATTTGGTCTCCTTTTTCCTAGAGGGGCGAACTCAAACATGAAGACAAGTAGCTTGTAGATGTTTCAAAAATTAGCATATTCAACATCAAAAATTTGTGTTCTCATAATCCAAGCCCTGAGTATATTCCATTTTAGACACATTTTGTCAAGAAGACCCTTATTAAGATCTATCTTAACACAAATGTGAGTGTATGTACACAATGTTGTTGTAGCTCTTTCAAAATTTGATTTATATAAGTGCCCAACAAATTCTCAATATTGTCAAAAACTAATAAATACCAAAAATTCAAGGGAAAATTGGGAATCCGAACATAAATTGGCATTCGAGTAACTGACGTAAACTTCAATTCAAATTTCTAAGAATCAATGTGTTTTAAAAAGTCTCATGCTTCCCAAAAAAACAGAAACCTTCCTCAAACGTTATTTAATAATCAACATAATCAGAGAATTGAATAGAAGACTTTGGGAGCAAAGAGAGATCTCACACTTTTTTGTTTAACTCAAGTGGATATATTGATGCAAAAGTCAATGTAGGAGGCCAATAATTATTACATCTACACATAACTACATCTTTTTCATAAATTGAATGTAAAGGAGTTACCTCCAACTTTGGGATCTCCACCAATGGCACCTCTTTGGGATCTCCACGGCAATAAGAATAGGAGAAGACTTCAAAGCATTTGGGATCATAGATTTATTTTTCATTACATTCATAAAAGACATGCTTTGAAGTTGAATGCATCATAGTGGCCACCACTCCACCCTGCAATCTCACCACCAAAATAGGGTTGAATATTTACAATGCTATAGTTAAAAGAAGGGATTAAGTCCTTAAGTTGCTTTTCCCCCAAAATTAATTGTTGTTAATCAAAGAGAATATTTTATGATAGATCCAATTTTACTCGATATATACCACACAATTGATATAATTCAACCACGTCAATTCTCGCTAGCTCACTCGGTTAAGATGTAGGTATCGTTTGCAAGGTGACCTGAGTTTAATTCCCCTTAGGGGTGAGTTAGTTGGGAGGCAACACCCAAAATCCAGCCAAGTTGAGATTGGTGTGGTCCAAGCTAGGTGTGATTCTTGGGTGATTTTGATGGCTTAGATACCCCTAGGTCGTAGTTTCTCAGACCATAGGCCACTCCTACAAGTTAAGGATATTCGAGCAAACAAAAAAAAACAAATTTAACCACAAAATTAAGGACTTCTAAAAAAGAATATTTATTATTATCAAAAAAAAAATCGTGGCATGAGAGACTACATCCAACACTTAGACACTACTTTGTAAACAAGGTTTGCATTCAAAAAATGTTAAATTGACCATTCTTCAAATGAGCAAAAGTTTACAATGCTATATATTATTTTGTAAGAGAACAAAATAATAAATTACATTAAAATTACTATTATCATTTATAAATTTTTAATAGTATTTACAATATTTTTTTAATTTCAATTTTAAAAGTTATTATTTATTTTAAATATCAATTTCATTTTGAAAAGAATAAAAAATATTTTTTTATTCATTATAAATTGATACTTTAAAATATGAAATCGGAAAAAGTGTATCGTAATCCCAAATTTCAACATCTCTACATTTAGTTCAAAATTATTTTAAAATTTTCAACAACCTTGATGACTATAGTTCAACACCTTGAATACTATAATGATTTCATAAAGATATTGGAAAGTGTATTATGTGAAACTATAATCAAAGAAAAATTTATGGATTATATCGATTTCCATTCCTTAAAATCCATAAAAAATTGATTAACTAAATTATGTATAATATAATAATTTAGTTTTTAAAATTGATTTAGTAATTTTTTTTTTTTCTTGGAAAAACTCTGTAATTTTATTTCAAAAAATGATTAAAATTACATTCTGCACATGTAGTAGAATCACAAGGATCCCTACATTTTCACATATTTATGTCCCATATAAGCAGAAACAACAGCTGCTGAACCAAAAAAGAGAAACCCAAATGAAACGTTGCCACAAGAAGATGTACAAATATCTTGAACAGCAAAGAGAAACCCAAAGAAAACGTGGTGAGTGAGCAGAAACCTGCTCATATCCACCATAACCACACAAGAACTAGAAGCTATGGCCATCCACAGCTCACTTTGCAGCAGACCCTCCACAGAAAAATATAGATCCGTCCAAACCGAATCCCTCATCGGAGGAAGTGGAAGATCCATGTCTGTGGACAAAGCAGCAGACACGGTAGACCTCCCAAACCGGCAAAAACAGCCAGCAAGCAAACCCCTGATGAAGAAGCAGCCAGACAAACTATGTGCAGCCAGAAGGGGCAACTATATCCAATCATGTGATACAGTATGCACTCACAGTGGTTTGTGGCATCTTCACTCTTTTGTGGTTCAAATTTATTTGTTGTTTTGCATAAAGAAAGTAGTTTCACTTGCTAAATTTGATGCCGTACTTTATGATGGGTATACTTATTTTCCTTTTCCATTTTGGATGGAGCAGACCGCCGTAGCAAGCCGAGCATCCCTGAAACCAAAAAAAAACCCTAAGAAAAGCTGCCAGATACCAAAAACGAATGCTGAGACGCACTGTAGTTTCGACCCCACACAAGAAGATAGCAGATCCACCGAATCCGAATCCACGCCACAGTGGGAAGTCTGCTGCAAACCGCCGCCACAGATGTGTGCACCCGAGCAAGCTCCCGACCACATTCCACGGCAATGGCGGCCGCCACCGCTCAAGAAAGGAGCCTGAGATGCCCTACCACCGCTACCGCGCCGCCGCTCGAGAACCGCAGAAGCAAACGAGGCTGACCACCACGTGAACAGCAGAAACAGGAGAGCCGCCGACGTTGCCATTGGAACGCAGGAGGAGCCTGTGGTTCCAATATGTCGCCGGGCGAAGGCGCCATTACCCCATCAATACACCGCCATTACCCCGAGCACAGAGTGAAACCGTCAATACACCGTCTTCGATTAAGACCAGGAGCCTCTCAGAGGGGATAAAGGGTGGCGGCCATGGAAGGAACCATGGACGTCGATATCTTCAGCCAGTCGACCCTCAAAACCTAGTTGCAGAGCGAAAACCTAGTTCCAGCCCTCAAAAGTCCTAATTGAATTTTAATTATTATGATTCGATTCAGTAAATTATGTATAATATATTAATTATTAATTATATTATATATAATGGATAATCTATTAATTATGTATAATATATTAATTATGGATACATGAAGATAGAAGCTAAATACAATGTGAAATACTGAGTGTAATAGTGTTTAGTGTATGTGTTTTAAATTATTTTTATAAATAATAGAATGTGTATTTTTTTCATGGAAAAAAAAATTATACATATAGTTTAAAAGTTCTACAATTTTAAAGGCAAAAATTTGATTTTTCTGGTGGATTTTGAAAAAATCTTATAGAAATTTTTAAAAATTTTGGTTATAATTCTCAAACTCTAAAATTTTGAGTGTTCTAGGGGTTTTTGACTCGTTGAATCCGTTTCTATCATTACATTTATATTTTGCAAAATAAAAAAGGCAGTGAATTCGACCCAAATCGTGGAATTTTTAGACAACTCCTTAATTATATAGTTTAAAACTAGTTATTAGTTTATTGTTTTTTATTTAATTAAAGGTAATTGTGAGATAACATGAAATTATAAAAAGTTTTATTATTAATATTAATTGTTTTGAATTTTTTAAAATGATATTTATCTTAAATTAAGAAAAATATTAAAAATAATATTATATTATGTTTATATCTTTTATATTGAAAATAATTTTATATATATAAGTTCATTGGATGTAGTTAGTGTGATTGAGAGGATGATTATTACCCTTTTCTGGGTTCAATTATTATAAGTACCATGTTGCTCTTGTTGAGCCTCTATGTAATGATTAAGAAGATTTCTTTTTTGAGAGGGATTTAATTTATTTTCTATCATTTCTAAATGCTTTATAAATTGTTTTAACTTTAATCATAAACTCTTTATAAGATAAAATTATTTTTGTATGTTCAAAAGATGTTATACTATTTTTACTTTTAATATAGTGGTTTATATATATATATATAATGGTGTGGTTTGTCCATTCATTGTAGCTTGGGTGGTTGGGAGGAATGATTGTCTCCCTCCCCACTCAGGTTCAATTCTTATAAGTGACATGTTGCTCTTGTTGAGCCCCTATTGTAATGATTGTATTTCTGGTCATACCTTGATTCTCTATCTGGAATAGCAAGTGTTGGTATTTCTTCTGGTGGACTAGCCCTCTAACAAACGGTGAACCACCATTTAAAAATATATAATGGTGTGGGGGTTTTGTTGGATGTCAATAAAAGTAAAGAAGTATATTTAGCTTGGGGAATGGGGCTGGTGGCAATCAACAAGGTTTAATGGTATGCTTTATACATGGGATTAGAGATTATCGTCTCCTTCAACACCCAGAAAATCCTCATTTTTGATGATTTGCTTATTGTCACTAGCTAAGTTTAAAAAGGCATATAGAAATAAGGATATACAATTGGTAGAATCCAACAAAGGATTATTGAGGATCTCATGCTTATCTAAGATGTTAGTCTTCTTCATGTTAGATGAAACAATAATGTCATTGCATATCGTTTTGTTAAGGAAAAGGTTGATTTGGACTTGGGGATTTGTATCAAACATGGGGGAAACCATTTAGATGGTGACTCCCTTAAAGTATTTTCCAATGTCACTTATCAAGTAAGGTCTTTCCTGCATTGCATTAAACATGGACTATGAATTCATGGTTTACAGCTAGAGAGTGCTTGCCTCCCTTGGTACGAGTGTTTGTTGTATTGTTCTTGCAATAAATCCTCTATTGGAAATTGGTAGCTTGAAGATGATTTCATACAACAAAATGGTGAGGCACACTTAGGTACTCCGAACTTTCAAGGTCTAATCAATGCAGCACGGGAGGTGGATGAGACGCACAACAATCATACCTTTTATTAGTCTTATAAAGCTATGTTTTTCTTTTGTCTTCTATTGCTAGGCCAATATATAAGAATTTATAGCTTTAGAATCTCCATGTGAAATGTTAATGCAACTATAGTCTTAGTAGCTAAGAAATTTGTCAGGTTTGCAAATCTCATGAGACAAAGGAAATTTTGAAATCTAAAATGTTTGAAGTATATGTATTTTACGGCTATATTTCTTAGCTATTTAATATAAAAATGTTAAATATTTCAATTTTAAAAAATCTAATATATAATAAAAAAATATATGATATTCACATCAACAATATAGATTTGGAAAAAGATATAACATACATATTTTTTCTACTTTGAAAAACACTCGTAATATTATTTTGGGATATTACATTTTTTAGATGCTTTTTAGCATTCTAGCTTTTCAGCTTTCTAGTCTTTCCAAAAATTGGCATTCATCAAAGCCTACCCTTCCTACAAGTAAGGTTTGATTCGTTTTATGGTTGTCATCAAGATTACCCTTCCACAAACATTACATCAAATAGAGACTTATACATATTTTCATATTTCAGAGCTTGCTATGACTTGCTAATGTCATTTATGTTCATATTATTTTCCTATAACAAAAAGACAAAAACTTTCCATACTGGAATTATTGCATAATTTTCTCCGAGCTGCATCAAGTTGCAAGTACTATGTCAAGTAGAGGGTCGGTCTGCTAGTAGTGACTGTATATTAACCCATCCTCATGCATAATGTGCCATACTCCTTTATCCGGTAACAAGCATGTCCTAGACATTTTATCTGCTTCTATATTATATTCCCTGTAAATATGCATAAAAGATATTTCATCAAAGTATGTGCTAATTCTATGTGTCTCCTCCAACAGAGTTAACAAATAGAGGCACAGATAGTGGGAGTCCCCCTTCATCCAATTAATGATCAATTGAGAGTCTCCAAAGATAGACAATTTTTTTATACCATTATCTTTTGCCAATCTCAGGTAAGCCATAACGCCATTAGTTCAGAGTAATTATTGGTTCTAGATCCAATTCCAGCACTGAAACTGGTTCGAAGGTCTTCATATATGAGTAGTAAACCTCATGCACCACCCAATTTTTCCTTGCTAATTTGAGCAGCTCCATCAAAAAAAGCTCTTGGATAGCTTGTTAGGTCCACCTGTGAAATCCTTCTTATTTTCTTAATATGCTTTTGATTAGGAAAAAAATTTATCATACAAAGGCTCTGAATTACACAAAAGGAGTAGTGGAATTCTAAGTTTTCGAATAAGGTTGAATTTCTTACCCTCCAAATATACCAGTATATATATATATGAATATAAAGATCTATAAAAGTATTCAAATCAAAATATCCTATATAACATGATAATAATATATATATTGTTAATTTAGTAAATAAAGTTAACAATCGCATATGAAGTTCTCACATGATATTTAAAAAAAAATCATATTAAATGTTTTTAATTTAGTTTTTATTTAAAAATAAATTCACTTCAACTTTTTCAATTAATTAAAAAATATATATTAAAACTATAATAAAATTAATCATTTATTTAATTATGAAAAATAAATATAATAAAAGACATATTAAATAGGGGAGACAAAAATTCCTTCAACCTGATATTTCTTTTTCAAACCAAAAAAAATAACTTGTTGTTCATGTATAGAATCAAAGTTACATCATCATTGTTCATAAAGGGGATGATCCCCAAAACATTCCAATCAAAATCTCTATTATCTTGATAATCACCGATCCTTAACAAAAAGCATAATTATCAGCCCCAAAAAGCAGTTTTCTAACCGCAAACAAGAGCTATGTGAGACTAAAACTTCAAAACAAAAACTGAAAGAAACATAATATAGGACTAAAGAGTAAATGAAGGCTAGAATAAAGGGGATGATCATATATCAATGATTGTATCCCCTAATAATTCCTCAAAATAAATTCAGTCATCCATAGCCCCCATAGCTTCTTTTGACAGTGAATCAGCCTCAAAGTTGAATTCCCGAAATATGTGAGAAAAGGAGATAACCAAGAAGAACTTAATTAGCTCCTTAATCCTGCTCATTCATTGAGATAGCTGAAGAACACAAAGGTTGGTTCTTCCTTTTTCCCATTCAATGACACATTTTGAATCGCCAACCATTTGAATATGTTGAACCCCCCTTCTTTTAGCAAACCATAAAAGTCCCCATAAAGCTAATAACTTTGCTTTTGTATTAGAACCTGAAACAACTCCAAATTTTAGTTCGATAATGTGATCCTTTTTTATTTGGAGAATCATACTTGCCCCACATAAGCCTTCATTATGTGCCCCATCAAAAAATCCCACAGAAATAGAATCATCCAACTGAGGATGAGAAATATTTCTACGCCTTTGATGTATCTTTTCCTTGTGATATTCAAGAAATAAGCTTATGGATTTAGAGCAAACCAAAGTAATGGAGGGATATTTTACTTAAAAATACTCCCTTTTCTTGACTTCCATACTTCTTAAATGACAAAAAGAGGTAATTCATTATATTTTACCTTCTTATTGAACTAAGACAGCATACTATCCTGAAAGCAATCCAACTGCCAATTTTCACAAAAAATTTAGGAGCCCACAACAACATTCCTAAACACAATTGAAGAAAGAACAAGAAACAAATAGATATGAAATTGTTTCTTCTTCATATTTGCAAAGTGAGCAGATACCTGGGCCACTGAAGCCTCTTATAAGGAGATTATCCCATGTAAGGATTTTGTTTTCCAAGCACAACCAAATAAAACATCTCAATTTAGTTGGGATATTCCATTTCCATAACCTCCCTGCCCACCATTTAGGAGATATCTGTAAATTTTCTTCAATAATAAAATCATAAGCTTTTTTAGCAGTAATTAAGCCATTTGAATCTGACCGATCCCAAACTAACAACTCCTTTTGTTCATTTAATTTGATACCTACAGAATTAAGAGAGAAAACATATTCATTCCATTCAACTGCCAAGTTGTCAAAAAGACTCAGGTTGGAAGAAAGATACCAATAAGGCAAGCAAGAGTTAGTTTCAGCCTATCTTCTTACTTGAGCAAGTACCAAAATATTCATAGAATGAAGGTGAGAAACTAACTGCTGGGGCAATTTGAAGCTATCGCAAATTCCAACTAATGGGTCAATACCAATAAACATATTTGTACCTCTTCCTGCTAGCTAACTTAATCTCTTTCTCAGAATTGGAAGAGATCTTGAAAGTCATCTCCATATGATAGAGGAATTAGAACCTACAAATTTAGGATTACGAATCCACTAGGACACATAATTGCATTTGAGATATTGCATTTAATAACATTACTCCAAAGACCATCTCCAAAAAGCGCCTCCATAGACTTTTAGCACTTAAAGCTTCCCCAAACCAATCCTTCAGGGTGATATTCTATAAAATAAAAATACTCTGGAAATTTCATCGAAGTTATTCTAAATTGATCTAATGGTTAGTGCTTGAACTTTTCAAGACACTAAGGCATGCAAGCCCAACTTGAGATTACCCATTTTTAAACCACTTGTAAATTCTAACATAACTAAATTTAATACTATTTAGTTGATAAATTTTCTTAATAGATTATAGTAGTAGTTTTTTTTCAAAAAAATAACAATACCATTTTAATTAATAGTATAATTATACTATTTTAGTTTTTTTTTCTAAAAAAATTCACAATTTGAATTATATTAATTTCTTAACTATATTGTTCATTGAATGTAAAAACCTTACATATATTTCTCATATTGTGTGGCCTACCTGTAAAGTGTTCAAAAATACCATTTTAATTAATAGTATGATGATACCATTTTAATTTGTGGCCTACCCGTAAAGTGTTAAAAATACCATTTTAATTAATAGTATGAAAATATTAAAAATACCATGTTGAGTTTACTTGGTGATAAAATATGTGCAATACTTTCCCGTGTGAAAATTATGCTTCCATATCCTTAGTGGAGAACATAAGACGTTATATTCCCTAAGGAAGACTTGTCTTTTAAATATTTCAGTACCACTTTTTTATACGTGATTGACCATACTCCGATATATAAATCTCTTACAAATAGAGCATATTAAGATTTATATTTATCCAACCAATTCTTACTAATAATCTTATTATTCTATGGGAAAAGAGTAAATTCATATAATAAAGTTAACAATAACTATTTACATATGTTTTTAAGTTTATGAAATTTCAATAATAATTATTACTTTATCCACCAATTTAATCAAAATGATCAACTTTACAAAACTAATTTTCTTTAAAAACCTTTAAAAAAATAAAATAAAAAATCATATCCATTTTAAAAGTTACCATATATATATTCTTGTGATTGATTGAGAAATTACACCTTTTTCACTTTTATGCATGATTATAAAAGAAATTAATAATTATTGATTAGGTGTTAATGATAAACTACCTTTATTTCACCACCTTGATGCATTATTATAAATTTGTAAATGTGTAATAGGTTTTCATTAGTTGTTAATGATATCCATCGTGGTACACTCTTCACATGTTGGGAATTAGGGGACCGACTATTGAGCTGTGAATATGCAGGGGAGGCAATATTCTATTATTTATTTAGGTAGGAAAGGTAAGAATATTATTATCACTATTAACGGCATTATTTTTGGTGTAATTTGAAGTGCGTGATTTTTTTAATATGAATATAATAAAAGGTTAAATTTTACGCATAAATAAAGTTTTATTGTAATTTTGATTGAAAAAAAAAAAAAAAGTTTTATTGTAATTATATGGTGAAAATTAAAATACTTTTCATTATATATATACTTTTCATATTTTAACACTTGTTTCTCCATATACATGCTCAAGTATTAAGTCACCTAATGCATACTTTCTAATTGATTAGATAGATGCCTCAACGTTCTCTTAATCTTATAAACCACTTCACCAGTATTACCTCTAAATGCAAGAGACTTACCATGTCAATGGTCGAGTCTAATGTTTTCAAAAGTCTCTAACTCACAATATCCAAATTGACGTAGCATTTGATTTCTAATAGGACAGTAAATCAGATAAAGATGCAACTAAGGGTCTTTCTTAAGTGATAGGGCATAAGATTGAACCTAGAACAAAGGCATAGGATGTAGAAATAGATCTCTTACCCGAGGTCAAAGATGCACATGAAGCCAACTCTTCCAACACATTGTACTCCAAGTTTCTTGTCAAATAGGTCATTCCCGATAGAGAAGACAATTGTAATTACAGTCCTTGCACTGCCTAAAACACAGACAAACAAACAACAAATGGGTACAGAATGCAACATTGCAACCTTAAGATGAATGCCAATAAAGACTTTCTCGGAGAGGATTATCCCACCCGTGTTGTTGGTCTCCATTAAAGCCAATTTAATTCCCCCATCAAATGAAACCAATTTCAAGTATAAGAAATAGCAGAGGGCATGGAGGAGAGTTACATGTCCTCCCTTGTATCCATTCCAACATGTTTCCCACCATGCAAATGGGTTATGTGATGCAATTTCTTGAGATTGTGAAAAGATTTCGAGTTTGATACTATAAAAGACATGTTGCTAAGGTAACAAATACATCTTGGGAATTCCCCATTTTCAACTAGGACCCCCTTATCCAAATATGTCATTTGATTTGTCACAAGATCATCATTGCAATAATTTGCCCTTCAAATGATGAGAAGTGGATTGAGTTGAATGAGATAAAAAGGCCATAAATTCTTTATAGCAATCGAGATAAAGTTAATATGCTAATGTTCATTTCTTTTCTAATGAACCTAATGATTAGGGAGGAATCTCTAAAAATCTTCACTTATTTAATTTACTAAAAAATAAAATATAAATTTCTATTAGGTTGTTATCAATCTCCAAACATAACTCAACCATAACTTTCCATCAAAACCATAAAAGACTCCCCCATACATACCACCTTTATAAAAATTTAATCAGATTTTTAAGCTATTAAAAATAACATTTAATTTTAATAGTAAATTGCAAAATACAAATAAAGTGCACATATTGAGAAATCACAATCAACAAGAATGAGAATGCAAATGAATTGCCAGATCATCATCCCAACTATGGGTGGTTTTTTATTATCTCAAATTGAGTTATATAATTAATATCTATTTGGTGCAAGTTTGTGACACGTATGAAGTTGGATTAGGTGATTCAATATACGGTGGCCTCCCCAATAGATTTTGTTCAATGAATGTGCAACCATAACATAACATCAAGGTGGTTGAGTAGCTTGCGTCCACGTTAATAATCGTGTAGAAACCACATGAAGTATACACGATGCCAAAAACTAATAATGATAATCATTAACAATGGCAATGAAAAAAAAAAGAATCCCACCATAGAGCTTCCTAATGTTTTTTTACTTGTACGAATTCACTCTTTTTTATTTTTCAAAGATCTACTTAAATTTTAATAATGTAAGGATTTAAGTAACAAAGTATTACATTAATATTAATATCAATACGATGATATTGTATCTGCAATGCAATTAGATTAGATTGATCACTAGTTCTCTCTTTGCAACTCCATAATCCAAACAATTACTAGAGCTACTGGTAGTATTGAATGATTCAATGCCAATTTTTGAGAAAATGGGTGGGGTGGACTACTTGGAATACCTTATTAAAAACACACATATCAATTGGAAGCATTTAATTGAGAATAATGGAGTTACTATAGAGAAGCCTCCCTCTTCTTATCGGGAGCTCTCAATTTCGGAGAATAGTGAGTCTAAATTGAAGACTAGTAATAACCTTGAGGAAGGTAACTTTCATTTTTTTTTTGCCAACAACAAAGAGTCTTCTAAAGGGAGAAAAAATCTTGAGTGCAAGGGAGTGATCATATACTTTCTCATCACTGCATTTAACAAATGGTGCTTACTTAGTTGGGAAGCAAAAGGGGTGTCATTAAACTCCTACTAGGGATTAAGGTTTAAATATGTCTGTTTGTTGTTCAATTCTGAGGCATCAGTGAGACACGTGTTGCAATATGGTACATGGAACATTGTTGGTTATTTTGCATATGTTCAGTCATGGAGGGCAATTTTAATCTAGAGGATCAAGGATAGGCCCACTACCCTTTGTGGCTAGAGTTCCCCTCTCTTCTGGTTATCTTATGAATTTTTGTTGACTTGTTTGATAGTAGGTTTGGTAGAGTGTTAACCTAGATGGTCGACACAATTCATTATGAGGTAGCCTTAAGGTGTGTGTAGAAGTTGAATTGTAGAAGGAATTACCTCCTTTCGTTTCAATTATGATTGTGGATAGGGTTCATCAGTAGAAAGAACGCTATCTGAATTTCCCAATGCTTTTTTTGCTTGTCAAGCTCAGGACCACCTTATTCAAGATTGCCCACATTGAAAACCACTCTATGTAGCTTCTCATGGTAGAGGTACTACAACATCAACCACTGCAATTGATTGGTAGGGGTCAAGCATCAACGATATCAAGCCATGTGACCAATAAGGTTTGTAAACAGACTGAATTTGATGACCCCGTGTTAAATCCTTCAAAAGAATTAAGATGTAGTGCTAGTGGGGGGGTGGCTCAAGAGTCTTCCAAGAGTATTGGCGTTTCTATTTCACAACCAATACATGATTTTGACTTTAGGTTTATTGATAGCTCATGAGGTAAGAACATACATTCAACTTTTGGTGTAGGTGTCAATGTCTAGGCCCAACGTATGGATGTTTACAAATATTGGCAAGTCAAGTCTAACAAGAGGAATGGGGCTTCATCTCCAACCCCCATGGACAAACCTAGTAGAATGATGATTCACGCTCCTCGAGCAAAGTCATTCAAGGAAGTTGTGTCCCTTTTTCTTGGCTAGGGTCCATCCTCCTTGGGTAATGTAGCATTGAGAAATAGGTTTAGTTCTCTTGCAAACCCTCTATTCTTTGAATGTAGATTTCTCTTATTTCTTGGAATGTGAGAGTGGATGACAATTTCATGTTGGAAGCAATGGGGAGTTTTGAAAAAGGATAAGCCAAATGCAATATTACTCCAGGAGGTTAAGTCTGCTAGTTTTGAGCTCCGTAACCACATGAATTATGTGTGGAATGGTCCTTTTTGAACCTCATACCACATTCAAGGGAGGGGTGTAATGCTTGCTCTATCCACTTTACTATAGAATTTTGTTATATATTGTGGTTGTAACCCATATAACAAGTGCATCTGGGTTACTTTTTTGATACATGAGTGATTGATCGGATTTTGTTCAATTATGCACCCAATATCAATGTTGTTGGGAGTGGATAGCTTCTTCTCTGTCAGATGCATAATGGATAGTTGGTGGTGTCTTTAACATGGTGGATGGGATGGTGATTAGAGTGGTGGTTCAAGTTCAATTGTGTATGGTGTGGAGAAGTAGGCATGGTTGAGGTGTAAGGCTACCCCTCAACTCTTTGATCCTAATTGGGGAAAAAATGATTGGAGTATGGAGGCAAGTTCATGTTAGGATATTCCTATACTCCATCCTAGTCCCACTAGTATTTTGATCATTTACATTTTCAGTCATGCATGCACTTTTTAGGGTTTGCATGCATTCTAGGGTTTGCATGCATTTTGCATGCAACCCAGTCATCAGTCTAGCACCTAGCCCTCAGTTAGCCAGCCCCCAGGAGCTTCTCACTATTCAGTTTTAGCCCTCCAGTTGCTTAATGCGCCCTTCTTCCTTGATTTTAGGGAGCAACTCGCCCTTCTTCACCTACCAGTCCAGTTGTCTTCAATTTACACTCAGTTACACTCTAAGAGTTTTTTGCAGGTTATTACCAAGATTTCGAGTGCAACAGTTGTAGCAGTTTCTGCATTTTTGCAGCAGTAGCAGTTGCAGTTATTCTATATTGTTTTTGCAGGTCTTCTACAACTTCAATGAATTCAAAAGAAATCACTCCTCTTTCTCCTTTCTCTCCTCTCAGCTATGATGATTGGAAACCAAAAATGATAGCATACTTGAAGAGCCATGATCTCTTTGAATGTTGTTTTGAAAGAGAGTTCGAATCTTCTGAAGAGAAGATTGATTGGTTAAATAAAGTTGATGAAGCCTTTGGATCAATGTTGGATGCTATGTCCGATTGGATGTTGTATGACCTCCCTGATTTTTCATCACCAAAAGAGCTATGGGCTCACTTGGATGAAATATTTGGCAAAGAGAATGAAGGACTTGGTCCCAACCCATTCGAAAGCAAACAAAGTGATGCATTCGCTCCTCTTGATGGTCTCTTAGATCATGAACCAGTATCATCTCACATTGAAGTTGTTCACAAAGAACTTACAGATTCTACATTCATGCTCAAAATTTCTTCTCTTTCTGTGCCAGTTCACACTCTAGATATTGCAGAAGGTCCTAAATCCTCTCTTGCACCAGAGTCTGTTGGTTTGCATCATGATCACATGATTATTTTAGAGGTCAAAAAAGCTATTGAAGGTAATGCATTCGCTCCTCTCCAGCTATCTCCTCTTTTATACTACTATATGATCATAATTCCATGCTTTCAGAAGGTCATTGAAGAATATGGAAATATCCATTTGCTTGGGAAGATTTCTCACGCATCTCATGGTTTTGATCTCACCCCTGTTGGTTCAAAGGAGATCTCAAGAAACCATGTCCATTCGCTTGGGATAATTTCTCATGCATCTATTGGTTTTGATCTCACCTCTCATGGTTCAAAGGAGATCTCAAGACACCATGATTCAAGTCTTGTATCTAATTTGGGTTCTAAGCAATTACTGCTTGGGATAATTTCTCATGCATATGATAGTTTTGATCTCACCCCTACTGGTTCAAAGGAGATCTCAAGAAACTGTCTTGAAAGTCTTAAATCTGATTTTGATTTCAAGCAAACATGTAATAGTTATTTTTGGCATAATCTCACCCATGGTGGTTCAAAGGAGAAGACAAAAGACTATATGCACTTTCACAGATTTGATCCTACCTCAGCTGATTCGAATCACAGGTTCAAGGATCATTCTCATACTGTTGGATTTGTTCTCATCACATTCAATCTGAAGAGCAAGTACAAGCACATGCTTTTTGAGCATGACCCACTTCTTCCCAAGAAGAAGATACCTCCAGAAATATGACCAAGCATCACACCTGCTTGAGTTTGGAGCATTTATTTTTTGTGTGTGCCTTACAGTCTATTTTTTTGAGGAGGGGGTATGTTTCCCATGAAATTTTCCCACTTCCTTGGTTTATTGATTGTTATTATTCATTGTATTGGGTGACCTTTGGTCTTAGTTACCAGGGCCCAGGATGGATTAAGGGGGGGTGTTAGGATATTCCTATACTCCATCCTAGTCCCACCAGTATTTTGATCATTTACATTTTCAGTCATGCATGCACTTTTTAGGGTTTGCATGCATTCTAGGGTTTGCATGCATTTTGCATGCAACCCAGTCATCTGTCCAACACCTAGCCCTCAGTTATCCAGCCCCCAGGAGCTTCTCACTATTCAGTTTTAGCCCTCCAGTTGCTTAATGCACCCTTCTTCCTTTATTTTAGGGATCAACTCGCCCTTCTTCACCTACCAATCCAGTTGTCTTCAGTTTACACTTAGTTACACTCAGTTACACCCAGTTACACTTAGTTACAGTCAGTTACACTCAGTTACACTTAGTTACATTGAGTTACACTCAATTACACCTACCAGAGTTAGTTTGACTCATGGTTGACAGTTACTTGAGCATTGATGACTCCATTGATGATGATGAAGACTTCCAGTTGTGCTCCGATGATCATGAGGACACCTAGTTGTGCTCCGATGACACTCTATTGATCTTATGATCACTCTGAGAGGCTAATTCGAATTGCCACCTTAGGCATTCGAATCCTCTCTACCATTGTACTATTTATTTGTCCATATTATGATTAATTAACTAGTGTGTGTGAAGTATTATTGTTTCTATCCGAGTTCTATTGTACCATATTATTCTGTTGCTCATTATACTGTATTGACCATTCTTCTTCTATTTTCTTGCTTAATCATAATCATTCTCTTGTGAGGTATACATCATCTCTTAGATTTGCTGTGAGGATTTTCACAGCTCACATGGTTTAACTCTTGTCAAGGGAAGGAGAGGGTTCAAGCAATAATTGATAGGTTAGATGGGCCTCAGGATGATGTTTCTTTTTCCAAGAAGCTTTGACTGGTTGATGTTTTGTTGGAGACAACTGACTTAGATCATATGCCCATTCATACTTCCATCTTGGTTCGTAATTTGATTGACTCAAAGCCTTCTTTCTTGTTCAAACTTATTGTTTATCATTTGGATTCACCTTATTCCCATGCTTTAGGACATCATGTTCGGAACTTTGTTCCTCATCCTATTGGGGATAGAGGTTGGATGTTATGGTGGGAGGTAGCCATTAGAAGGACTGTCAAATTAATGTGTGATTGGGGCCACATGATTTCTCACTAATATAGATGGGAGATTTAGGATGCCAGGGGAAAATTGGAAGAGGTTTCGATCCTCCTTGTGGAGGACCTGCATAACACCGTTCTTCAAGAGGATGCATCACAGTTGGAGTTGGTGGTGTGTAGGGAGGAAGAGTATATTGCCAAATATGCTAGTGTGCATGCTAAGCTACAATGGATTCAATAGGGATATGAGGGATCCCATTTCTTCTTTGATTTTATAAAGAAGAAAGTGGTTTCTCACATAGTACTTGGACTTCGTAGAAAGGATGGTTCACTTAGGAAGATCCCTCTGAGATATGGGGTATATCTAGTGATAATTTTCATAATATTTTTTTTTCTTATCCATTGAAAGAGGTTGTATTTTATGTTAGGAATACTTGTTATAGGGTCGTTCTACACAAGGTCTCTACTGTTTTCCATGATAAGTTGGAAATGGATTTCGCAAAGGATGAATTGTTTGCAAAGCTTAGCTCTATGCAGAATGGTAAATCCATAGTATTTGATGGAATACCATGTGATTTATATAAGGCAGTATGTGGGGTACTATTGGAGATTATTTTAACAACATGGATTCAGAGTCCTTTGCCACAAGATGCTTAACAGATTCCATTAATCAGTGGTTGATCAAACTCTTTCCAAAGATCAGTGATGCTAGGGACACCATTAAGGAATGGTGGTCGATAACATTATTAAGTGTTTCCTATAAAATTATGGCTAAGGAAGTGGCCTTGAAAGTGAAGGATGTTTCTAGGAAGATTTTGTGTCAGGATAAAATAGGTTTTATTTGGGAGCAGTTTATTCTGGACATAATGATTTTTTATTGGGAGGCGATGGAGTGAGCTTATTAACACATTAGCTTATTATTCGTTTTAACACAGTAGCTTATTATTATTATTTTTTTTTGCCTTGCCCTGGCCGTAGGCCACTGGGCCGGGCTGAGCCCAGGCCGCAGCTCGCTGCTGGCCGGGCCGTGCCCTGGCCGCGCGCCCTGTGGGCTGCAGGCCGGGCCGCCCAGGCCGCAGCTCGCTGCCGGCCGGGCCGTGCCCTGGCCGCGCGCCTGTGGGCCGCGCCTGTGTGGGCTGCGCCCTTCTGGGCCGCGCCCTGTGGGCTGCGCCCGTGTGGGCAGCGCCCTGGGCTGCGCCCCTGGGCCGAGCCCTGCGTGGGCTGCGCCGGGGCCGAGCCCTGGGGCTGCCATGGCCGCCGCTGGCCGCCCCTCCGCCAATTTTTTTTTTTCATTATATTTTTTTGTTTTTGTTTTTGTTTTTTTAAATAATATATATTTTTTTTTAAACTATGCAATAAAAGATTCAATGAGTTTGTAAATAATTTTTTTTTTTTTTTTTTTTTTTATATATATCTATAATGAAATTTTATTATTATTTTTTTTTAAATCGATATAAAAAATTATTTTTTTTAGCATTTTCATAAAAAAATTTGAAATGTAATATTTTCATAACATATATTTTTTTTTGGCATATATAAAAAAAATTTAGGGAGATATATATATATATATTTATATATATATTTCTGCTCTATGATAATCCTCTTTTTTTTTTGTTTATATGTATATATATATATATATATAATAAAAGAAATAGATATATGCTCTAATCGTAAATAAAAAAAAATTGCAGCAATAAGATATTATGAAATAGCAAAAATTGCAGCAATCGTATATATATTTCCTCTTTTTTTTTTTTTTTTTTTTCATATATATATAATGAAATTTTGACTTAAAATTTTCTGGTCATATATATATTTTTATAAATTGCAGCAATAAGATATTATGAGTATTAGTATTCAAATCTTTATGATGTTTACTATTACTTTTTTTAACTCTTTCCCTTATGCTGTGCAGGTTTAAAGCTTCTGCCATAGTATATAATTATACTTGCAGTAATTTCTTAAGGTTTCCTTTGTTTTCACACCGTTTTGAATTTCAGTTTTTTTTTTTTTTTCATGTTTCGTGCAGGCCTTAAGCTTCTGCAACAAGCTTTTACAGCTTCTGTAATGAGCCCTCTGGTTCCAGATTTGGAACCATGGCTCTGATACCATATGTAAGACCCCCAACCGGGTCTCCTTTAACTTTTATATACAGTCATACATTTCACTACTTGTCTAAATTTCTGTTTCTGTTTGTGGGTTTGTGTTCAATTTCAGATCTGTAAAAACTATGACAATTACATTTGCAGGTTTTGAAATTTATGTATTTACTGTTCACCTACTTCTAACCATTTATGTTTGTGCAGGTGTAACAACTAATACATGTGTATTCAATCACGAATTTACCATCTATTAAAAACTTGATAAAATGATAACAGGGTTAGAAATTGCTTAGTATACCTTTAGGAGAAATACCTGTAGGTAGCTAGCAGACTCCCTTTGTTGCTGTCCCCGTTTGCCGTTTCTCCTTGCCTTTTTCCCTGCAGTCAAAAGCCTTCCCACAGTTCTGAAACTCAACCAACCGAACCAGTTTTGCCACCCTGCCAACTGGCGAGGTCTCGCCGACCACCCAGCTCCAAAGGTACCCCTTTGGACCCCCGAGCCCAAACCGAGTACAAGCCAACCCGTTATATCCCTTTAGAAAAACCTCCAGCAAAAACCCCCTTTCAGCTCCTTTCAGCTCTGCTCTAAAATTTCTGTCTCTGCTCTCCCAAAACTTCCTCCCAAAATAACTAAGGTAGAAAAAGGATCCTCTTC
Source organism: Larix kaempferi (assembly GCA_027924585.1). Classification (NCBI taxonomy): domain Eukaryota; kingdom Viridiplantae; phylum Streptophyta; class Pinopsida; order Pinales; family Pinaceae; genus Larix; species Larix kaempferi. The sequence continues at coordinate 2,574,132 of BSBM01000633.1, read as the reverse complement.
TCCTTCCCCCTTTCACCATCTTATACCAAATTTGCCGACTCTTCCCATTACTACCCTTATCCCTAAATTAAATTTCCTCCAACCCATTCAGCCCTCAACTTGGACTTGGACTTTTAAATATTAAATTAATATTAAAGTGTTGGTTGGGGTCACTTCTCAACCGTAACTTCAATTCAATTAAATTTAATTATTTTACTTAACATAATAATTTAAACATATCCTAACTCATCTTTCCATTTTTGACCATTTAATTAATAAATAATAAATGTTACATAAATATTATATAGTTTAAATTTACGGTTGGTTCACCAATTTAATTTAATTAACAATAATGTTCAATTGATTAACTACTATTAACCTAATCATTTACTTAATGGTTTCTAATGTTTATCATATGTTAATTCCCTCCAATTATAAATTTAACTAATTCAATTTATCAATTATGAACCATAATCCCATCAATGTAATTCATAACATTATCAACGTGTAATCATACTAATTAAATAAAATTAACTAAGATTTAATCGACTTTACCTGGTTCCATTTTAATTACATCTTAGTTGTAATTAAACTACTTAACAATTAATCAAGCATCATAATCAATTGCATTAGTCACTATCTCGGTTAACCATAACTTTGCTTATTAATCAACAACAATTAATTATTAATGGACAATAGTTAATCATTAATCAACATTATTAACTCTAATCGACTTTATTAATCTTAATCCACAAAATTTAATCGTTAATCTACATTATTAACATTAATCATCATTATTAACTTTAATCGACACTGTTAATCATTTATCAACAATAGTTAATTATTAAACGACAGTAATTGATCATTAAGCGACACTAATTAACATTATTACTCAACAATATTCCATGTAATTCATAATATGTAGGCAAGTTATGTAAGCGTAGCTACTGCTTACATTCCTTACGTAGGTACACTAAAGTAATAATTCACATACATCAATCATAATTAAGGAACTTATTATTTACCGACACATGTTTTAACATAGTTTACAAAGTACAAATCCATTAACCAACATCCAAATTACGACAATTCATACATTACTAATTTATGACACATACTAACCAAGGGTTTTACACACCTACAGTTAGATCTTGTATTCACCCCTACTTCACGCTACACCTATCTACCTACATCATCACTAACTTCCACATCCTATCCTGTCCTCTGCTGGACTACCCTGGAATGTCAAGTCATGACCGGTTCCAGCTAGAACCCGTAAGCGGAAGTGTCGACTACATCGACCAGCTTCCCCAGCAGGAAACCACCAGTCATCATCACACACCTTGGGGAGCGCGCCGTAGCACAGCCCTCCCATGACTCTGGGTTTCGGGGATAAACGGTGGGTAAAGCCTCCACCCCCCTAATGGAACAAGGGATTATGTCTACTCGACATAACAGCAGCGTTGCACTTGTACTCGGTCTGTCATCGTATAACCGATCTGGGCGGTTGAGTTTCCTGAAACCCTACCCTACCCATGTCATAACATACATCATAATAACAACATAATAACCATACGAAAGTAAATAATGCATCACTCGCATACCATTTTATCTTTCGATGTCCATGTCCCCGAGGCCCTCCCACCTCGTAGGATCCAGCTATCACTTAGCCGTTTCAACCTGTAAGTCAGTCCTCGACATACAATATAGAATATCGTGCATAAATCATTGATATGTACACACATATATTTCATCATAACATAACGACAATAAACTCATTCATTCGCCATGCACCTGGCATAACATTCATTATTTCAACATATAACTGTAACGGTATCCACGTACCCATCATTTAGTAAATTTCCATATATTTGACATAATTAACACATGATACATCTCTAAACATGACTATCGATCATAATACTATCATCATACACACACATATATATATCGGCAAAATAATAGAACCATATGTCCACAGTGTCGTCAACCGACGAGGTCTCACAGTCAAATAAATACAACATATAATAGTAGTTCAGGTAGCAATGTCAAAACGGGGCGTTACATACACCCACCCTTCAGGAAACTTCGTCCCGAAGTTATGATCAAAATAGTGTGGGATAATCACGACGCATAGTCTCTGCGTCCTCCCAGGTAGCAGAACCTGGGCTATATCGGTCCCACTGGACCTTAACTTGGTCCACCAAACGGTGCCTCAACTGTTTAACCCTGCGGTCCAATATAAGTAATGGTTCGACCCTGATGGTTCCCTCGTCCGAAACCTGCAGTTCCTTCCAATTTATTTTATGTGACTCATCAGCTACATAATGTCGTAAAACAGATACATGAAAAACATTATGAGTTTTATGCAAATGGGGGTGGCAGCGCAAGACGATACGCGACGGGTCCAACCTTCTCTAAAATTTCAAAGGGTCCTATAAATCGTGGCGACAACTTTGTCCCTTTCCCAAACCTGATGGTACTTTTGCTAGGCCTGATGCGGACGAACACTGCATCACCAACCTTATAGCTTCGGTCAACCCTATGCGCATCGGCATAACTCTTCTGTCTATCCTGTGCTTCCTTTAACCGCTGCCTAATCTGAACAACCCGTTCTTCCATCTCCTGAATCAACTCAGGTCCTATAATTACTCGATCCTCTAACCTTTCCCAACTCAATGGTGTCTTGCATGGCCTTCCATATAAAGCTTCATATGGAGGCATCCCAATTGAACTATGGTAACTGTTGTTGTAAGCAAACTCTACCAAAGGTAAGTGCTTTTCCCAATGAGTTTGTTGATCCATGACATACATTCTAAGCATGTCCTCCATCACCTGATTCACTCTTTCTGTTTGCCCATCTGTCTCGGGATGGTAAGCAGTGCTTAGGTTCAACTGAGTACCCAACGCCGACTGCAAACTCGTCCAAAACCTGGATGTAAACCTGGAATCTCTATCCGATATAATCTTCTTGGGAAACCCATGGAGATGAACAACTTCATTTATGAATACACGTGTTACGTCCGTGACATCATAGGTCTCCTTAACTGGAATGAAGTGAGCAGTTTTGGTCAGTTTGTCAACGATGACCATAATGGCATCATGCCTATGAGAGGTAAGAGGCAATCCCACCACGAAGTCCATGGAGATAACCTCCCACTTCGACATAGGAATGTCATGCGGCTGCAACAGACCTGCCGGGTGGTGATGATCAGCTTTTACCTGCTGACACTCAAGGCACCTAGCGACGAATTTGACCACGTCGCTTTTCATCCCTGCCCAAAAGAAGAGTTGCTTCATGTCTGCATACATCTTCTTTACACCCGGGTGTGCACAATACACTGCTCTGTGGGCTTCTTTAAGGATAGTCTCTCTAATATCTCCCTCCTCAGGAATATACATCCTCCCTTGATACCGTAACAAACCATCGGCTTCCAACTCATAGCCTTCAAACTTTGGTCCCACCGGTTTCCCATTCTGGAGTGCTGCTGTGACCTTTAGGTACCAACTATCCCCGAGTAGCTGCCCTAAAATTCTTTCCCTCAAATCCACCTTCAAAGGTATAAGAGAGAAAAGTCTTGGTTTTCTGCTTAAGGCATCTGCTACCACATTCTCCTTCCCCTTGATGTAGGAAATCCCAAAATCATACTCGCTCATGAACTCACTCCATCGCCTTTGCCTAGCATTTAGGTCTCTCTGAGTGAAGATATACCTTAAGCTTTGGTGATCAGACTTGAGTTCAAAGCTTCGTCCAACAAGGTAATGTCTCCAAAGCTTCAAAGCTAACATCACTGCAGCTAACTCTAGGTCATGAGTAGGGTATTTCTCTTCATGTGTTTTTAGCTTTCTCGACGCATAAGCTATTACCCCACCTTCCTGCATCAATACTGCACCCAAACCTTGCCTTGAAGCATCGGTGCAAACTGTGAATTCCTTCTCCATATCCGGAACCCTGTAGAATTGGTGCACTCGTCAATAGTCTTTTCAGCTCGGCGAATGCGGCATCACATTCATCTGTCCATTCGTACCTAGTACCCTTACGCTGTAGGGTAGTTATGGGTTTCGCTATTTTTGAGAAACCCTCAACAAACCTTCTATAATACCCGGCTAACCCCATGAAGCTCCTTACTTCATGCGCATTCTTTGGCACGGGCCAATCCATTATGGCTTTCACCTTCTCAGGGTCCACAGAAATTCCCTCACCGGAAATTATATGCCCTAGGTAATGGATCTCCTTCTGATAGAACGAACATTTGGACAACTTACCATACAACTGATGCTCCCTTAAGCATGACAACACTATTCGCAAGTGTTCCTCGTGCTCCTGTTCATTCTTGGAGTAGATGAGAATGTCGTCCAAGAAGACTTGCACAAACTGATCTAAGTATTTTCGGAACACGCTATTCATGAGACTCATGAATACGGCTGGGGCATTGGTCAAACCGAAGGGTACCACCACAAACTCATAGTGCCCAAACCTTGTTCGAAAAGCAGTCTTAGGTATATCACCTTCCTTAATCCGTAGCTGGTGGTAACCTGATCGTAAGTCGATCTTTGAGAAGACTGTCGCCCCTTTCATTTGATCAAAGAGATCATCAATTCGAGGTATCGGGTACCTATTCTTCACGGTGGCTCTATTCAAATCTCGGTAATCAATGCAAAGACGCAAGGAACCATCCTTCTTCTTCACAAAGATTACTGGCGCACCCCACGGTGAAATACTTGGTCTCATGAACCCTAGATCTAGCAGTTCCTTCAACTGCATTTGCAACTCACAAAGTTCTGGAGCCGTCATCCTGTAAGGTGTCTTTGATGTTGGCTCTGAACCGGGTTTTACCTCAATGGTAAAATCAAGTTCCCTCTTAGGAGGTAGCCCAGGTAATTCCTTTGGGAATACATCACTGAACTCGGCTAACACTGGATAGTCATCAAAGGAGGGTCCCTTCTCATTGTTTACTGCTTCAACAATGTACAACTGGCATCCTTGTCGCATACATCGCTTTACGTTCATCGTTGATATGAAACGTAGGGACACCTTCCGTTTGATACCCTGGATCTTGATGGCCTCTCCGTTGTCATTAATGCAAAGAACTTTCTTCCCATAACAGTCCAAGAAAGATCGATGTTCCTCAAGCCAATTCATACCTATGATGAGATCATAAGTTCCGAGGGTGGTGACGTACACTTTGACTTGTGTAACACACACCCCGAGATCCACTACACACTTATCGACACTAGGTCCTACTGCTTGCTTTACCCCTGAAGCCATTTCGACTAAGCTGAAATCATCATGCTCGTAGGCTGCCAACCCACATTTGTCTAATGCATATGGAGAAATGAAACTATCAGTAGCACCAGGATCAAACAATATTCTAAGCTTGACATTATTGACCATACCTGATGATTCCACCACAGTGGATTGGTGCTCTGCCTGATGGTTGTTTACTGCAGCCGAGATCTGATGCCTACTACCCCCACTCCCCATTGGAGCTTTTCCTTCTCGCTGCACTGTACCGGATCGTAATTCGGGACAGTCACGCTGGTAATGTGGACCTCCACATCCCCAACAAGCAACCTGTAATGGAGCGGGCGAGATAACCTGCTCAGACCTCTGAGAGGGGTTCCTCCCCCTAGGACCCCTTCCTCTACCGGCCGTTCCTCTGAAATTCCTCGCACCCTGGTGAGTCCCTGTGGCCGACTGGGGCACCGCCCTAGTTGCCACTGATCTGTCAACCGCTGCGACTCTTGGTGTTCTCCTGTTCCCGTAGGGAGGTGGCCTCACATATCCTCCCCGAGGGTAGCTTCGAGGGGCCTTCCCCACAAACCCTGACTGCTGAGAATTGAATGACCTGATGGGCTTTGCACCCAACATCTCCTCAGTGTAACGAGCACAATCGACTGCTTCGGCGACCGAAGTCGGTTTCCACATCCGTACCTGAGCCCTGATCTTGGCATTGAGCCCATACACGAAGCGCTCAACCTGGCGTTCATCATTGTCCAAGTAAGGGACATACTTCACCAACTCCATGAACCTCTCTTCATACTCCTCCACTGATAGATGCCTTTGTACTAAGGCATGAAGAGCCCCTGCCTGTTCTTCCTGGTAGGATGCGGGTAGGTACTTCCCCTTGAATTTTTCCACAAACAGTTCCCATGGAACCGTGTCTGGTGTAAGGTGTAGCTGCCTTTCTTGGTTTCCCCACCAGTTCAAAGCGGCCCCCTTTAGCTGAAATATGGCCAGTTTGGACTTGGACGTGGAGGTGTACTCCTGCAAGGTCAAGCACCTGGTCATCTCTTCCAACCACGACTCCGCTCGTATCCCTGATCGACCCCCTGAAAATTCTGGAAGCCTTATCTTCTGAAGCTCCCTTTTGATATCCTGATGCAGAGTTCTTGGTACCGTATTCGCTTCTACCACAGGAACTTCCTCCCTTAGTGGAGGGGCCTCCACCTCTACCTCCGAGGTAGTACTTCCTCTCTGTGCTAGTCCCCTGAGTGTTTCGTTTATGGCTTCCAACGAGCGCAGTATAAGAATGGTCTCTGGCGATGGTGCCGGCACATTCGGTTCAGGTAATGCCGTCGCCTGACCTCGCCCCCGACCCGCTCGAGTTCTTACCATGATTATTCCTGCTCATGGAATAATAGGATAATTAGCACACAATGACATCATGACTAATTTACTATCAATCTCAACAATTAATTCAAAAGTGCGTCATGACTAATTTTACGAGTGTTTTACTTTAAGAGCTATAGTTCAGTACGTTTCGATCAGGCCATCTTGAGGCCACCCGGTACTAGACATACTACGATAGTTCCACGTAGGTTTAGGTATTGGATTCTACACAATCCTCATCGAGTCTCCATCAACTCTTCAAGATATTACATTAAGGTTTATTGTCTCGTTTTCCCTTAATAATTTGTAATTTAATAATAACATTATTAACCTAAGTTTTAAGCCTAGAGTCGTGTTTATCAACCGTCCGGTCATGGGGTAGAATCAGTGTCCTAGCGATCAGCTCGTCACGCTGGTCTCCGCGGTGTTTCATTTTCGAGATTCCATATCCGTCTTGCCCCTTCGACTATATGTCAAAGTTCCGACAAGGAACATCTCAAGAAAAAAAAAATAAAGTAATTAGCGATAATGCCAACTTACCATTTATCTAATGATTATGTATTGAATTTAAATTTACTATTAAATATCTATTCCCCATCATCTTTATTTAACATTAAATGTAACATCCTATTTAGCATTTAACATTACATTAATCAATTACTAATTCTAATCAATTTAAATTCATAATGATATTTGACCATATTTCTCTTAACTCATCTTAATGTATATTTTAAATAATTAATATACATTATACTTATTACATTAATAATTAATCTTAACTTAATTAATTAACAATAATCATTATTTAATTAGTAATTGGAATTAATAATTTAATTGACATTACTCTATATATAAAAAAAAAATTATTTTATTTATTTATATATATATATATATATATATTTTATTATTATTATTATTTATTTTTTTCATTTTATCTAGTATTTATTTATATAATAAATTATTATTATAAAACAACATATTACAAAACATTTATTTATATATCAAAATAAATCAAATATTATAATATAACCTATATATAAAAAAAATTAACAAATAACACCATATATTTTATTTTGTATATATCAAAAAAAAATACAATAAACGAAAATAATAGTGGGGATATTAACGTAACCTAACCCTACACCACGCGGCCTCTTTAGGCTATCTAGGCCATGCATTAAATAATATAAAACTCCTCTATAAAAGACCTCAAACCCTAGTTACGGTTCATTTTTTCTCCATCATTTTTTTTTTTCCGTGAGCTCTGCTCTGCACCTCCCATGGCGAGTGAGTTCTGCAACTCAGCCATAGTTCAGCAACTCAGCCATGGCGAGTCTCTCTCTTTCAGATCTACATACGTTTAATTATGGTATTATTTCCCTTCTTTTTTTTGATTTTCTTTCTTTTGCAGAATTTCTATATACCTGATTATTTTCCCTTGCCTCTAACAGGTCGACCGTTCATGGCCGTAGCAGCTCTGCTCCTGCAAGCTAGATTACCATGGCCGCCGCTTCTGTACGTTTTTTTTTGTTCTCACGTCTCAGGTAAAAATTTCGTTTTAACACAGTAGCTTATTATTATTTTTTTTTTTTGCCTTGCCCTGGCCGTAGGCCACTGGGCCGGGCTGAGCCCAGGCCGCAGCTCGCTGCTGGCCGGGCCGTGCCCTGGCCGCGCGCCCTGTGGGCTGCAGGCCGGGCCGCCCAGGCCGCAGCTCGCTGCCGGCCGGGCCGTGCCCTGGCCGCGCGCCCGTGGGCCGCGCCTGTGTGGGCTGCGCCCTTCTGGGCCGCGCCCTGTGGGCTGCGCCCGTGTGGGCAGCGCCCTGGGCTGCGCCCCTGGGCCGAGCCCTGCGTGGGCTGCGCCGGGGCCGAGCCCTGGGGCTGCCATGGCCGCCGCTGGCCGCCCCTCCGCCAATTTTTTTTTTCATTATATTTTTTTGTTTTTGTTTTTGTTTTTTTAAATAATATATATATTTTTTTAAACTATGCAATAAAAGATTCAATGAGTTTGTAAATAATTTTTTATTTTTTTTTTTTTTTTTTATATATATCTATAATGAAATTTTATTATTTTTTTTTTTTAAATCGATATAAAAAATTATTTTTTTTAGCATTTTCATAAAAAAATTTGAAATGTAATATTTTCATAACATATATTTTTTTTTGGCATATATAAAAAAAATTTAGGGAGATATATATATATATATTTATATATATATTTCTGCTCTATGATAATCCTCTTTTTTTTTTGTTTATATGTATATATATATATATATATATAATAAAAGAAATAGATATATGCTCTAATCGTAAATAAAAAAAAATTGCAGCAATAAGATATTATGAAATAGCAAAAATTGCAGCAATCGTATATATATTTCCCCTTTTTTTTTTTTTTTTTTTCATATATATATAATGAAATTTTGACTTAAAATTTTCTGGTCATATATATATTTTTATAAATTGCAGGAATAAGATATTATGAGTATTAGTATTCAAATCTTTATGATGTTTACTATTACTTTTTTTAACTCTTTCCCTTATGCTGTGCAGGTTTAAAGCTTCTGCCATAGTATATAATTATACTTGCAGTAATTTCTTAAGGTTTCCTTTGTTTTCACACCGTTTTGAATTTCAGTTTTTTTTTTTTTTTCATGTTTCGTGCAGGCCTTAAGCTTCTGCAACAAGCTTTTACAGCTTCTGTAATGAGCCCTCTGGTTCCAGATTTGGAACCATGGCTCTGATACCATATGTAAGACCCCCAACCGGGTCTCCTTTAACTTTTATATACAGTCATACATTTCACTACTTGTCTAAATTTCTGTTTCTGTTTGTGGGTTTGTGTTCAATTTCAGATCTGTAAAAACTATGACAATTACATTTGCAGGTTTTGAAATTTATGTATTTACTGTTCACCTACTTCTAACCATTTATGTTTGTGCAGGTGTAACAACTAATACATGTGTATTCAATCACGAATTTACCATCTATTAAAAACTTGATAAAATGATAACAGGGTTAGAAATTGCTTAGTATACCTTTAGGAGAAATACCTGTAGGTAGCTAGCAGACTCCCTTTGTTGCTGTCCCCGTTTGCCGTTTCTCCTTGCCTTTTTCCCTGCAGTCAAAAGCCTTCCCACAATTCTGAAACTCAACCAACCGAACCAGTTTTGCCACCCTGCCAACTGGCGAGGTCTCGCCGACCACCCAGCTCCAAAGGTACCCCTTTGGACCCCCGAGCCCAAACCGAGTACAAGCCAACCCGTTATATCCCTTTAGAAAAACCTCCAACAAAAACCCCCTTTCAGCTCCTTTCAGCTCTGCTCTAAAATTTCTGTCTCTGCTCTCCCAAAACTTCCTCCCAAAATAACTAAGGTAGAAAAAGGATCCTCTTCTCCTTCCCCCTTTCACCATCTTATACCAAATTTGCCGACTCTTCCCATTACTACCCTTATCCCTAAATTAAATTTCCTCCAACCCATTCAGCCCTCAACTTGGACTTGGACTTTTAAATATTAAATTAATATTAAAGTGTTGGTTGGGGTCACTTCTCAACCGTAACTTCAATTCAATTAAATTTAATTATTTTACTTAACATAATAATTTAAACATATCCTAACTCATCTTTCCATTTTTGACCATTTAATTAATAAATAATAAATGTTACATAAATATTATATAGTTTAAATTTACGGTTGGTTCACCAATTTAATTTAATTAACAATAATGTTCAATTGATTAACTACTATTAACCTAATCATTTACTTAATGGTTTCTAATGTTTATCATATGTTAATTCCCTCCAATTATAAATTTAACTAATTCAATTTATCAATTATGAACCATAATCCCATCAATGTAATTCATAACATTATCAACGTGTAATCATACTAATTAAATAAAATTAACTAAGATTTAATCGACTTTACCTGGTTCCATTTTAATTACATCTTAGTTGTAATTAAACTACTTAACAATTAATCAAGCATCATAATCAATTGCATTAGTCACTATCTCGGTTAACCTTAACTTTGCTTATTAATCAACAACAATTAATTATTAATGGACAATAGTTAATCATTAATCAACATTATTAACTCTAATCGACTTTATTAATCTTAATCCACAAAATTTAATCGTTAATCTACATTATTAACATTAATCATCATTATTAACTTTAATCGACACTGTTAATCATTGATCAACAATAGTTAATTATTAAACGACAGTAATTGATCATTAAGCGACACTAATTAACATTATTACTCAACAATATTCCATGTAATTCATAATATGTAGGCAAGTTATGTAAGCGTAGCTACTGCTTACATTCCTTACGTAGGTACACTAAAGTAATAATTCACATACATCAATCATAATTAAGGAACTTATTATTTACCGACACATGTTTTAACATAGTTTACAAAGTACAAATCCATTAACCAACATCCAAATTACGACAATTCATACATTACTAATTTATGACACATACTAACCAAGGGTTTTACACACCTACAGTTAGATCTTGTATTCACCCCTACTTCACGCTACACCTATCTACCTACATCATCACTAACTTCCACATCCTATCCTGTCCTCTGCTGGACTACCCTGGAATGTCAAGTCATGACCGGTTCCAGCTAGAACCCGTAAGCGGAAGTGTCGACTACATCGACCAGCTTCCCCAGCAGGAAACCACCAGTCATCATCACACACCTTGGGGAGCGCGCCGTAGCACAGCCCTCCCATGACTCTGGGTTTCGGGGATAAACGGTGGGTAAAGCCTCCACCCCCCTAATGGAACAAGGGATTATGTCTACTCGACATAACAGCAGCGTTGCACTTGTACTCGGTCTGTCATCGTATAACCGATCTGGGCGGTTGAGTTTCCTGAAACCCTACCCTACCCATGTCATAACATACATCATAATAACAACATAATAACCATACGAAAGTAAATAATGCATCACTCGCATACCATTTTATCTTTCGATGTCCATGTCCCCGAGGCCCTCCCACCTCGTAGGATCCAGCTATCACTTAGCCGTTTCAACCTGTAAGTCAGTCCTCGACATACAATATAGAATATCGTGCATAAATCATTGATATGTACACACATATATTTCATCATAACATAACGACAATAAACTCATTCATTCGCCATGCACCTGGCATAACATTCATTATTTCAACATATAACTGTAACGGTATCCACGTACCCATCATTTAGTAAATTTCCATATATTTGACATAATTAACACATGATACATCTCTAAACATGACTATCGATCATAATACTATCATCATACACACACATATATATATCGGCAAAATAATAGAACCATATGTCCACAGTGTCGTCAACCGACGAGGTCTCACAGTCAAATAAATACAACATATAATAGTAGTTCAGGTAGCAATGTCAAAACGGGGCGTTACACACATGTGGAAAGATTCCCCACTATACTTGGCATCATTCTCACACAAATTTGAGTTCAAGGTGAAGGGTAACGTACTTGGGATAGATGAAGAGGAAATATTCAAAGCAATAATCATGGAGGCTCGACTTGGAGTGGAAGAGTAACTCCCAATGAAGAAGAAGAAGCATAACATACAAATTGCGACACTTGTGACTAGATTCCATGGCATCTATGACAACAATGATGAAGGAATCTATGAAAAATGTGACAAATTCATACCTGGTGGAAGACCTATGACAAATCTTACATATCATGGCTAAAAATATCCACCAATAGGGAGCATAGAGGGAGTTATGGTCAGCCAAGATTCCCAATTCGAATTGGGGAAAGAGGAGTGGAAGAATGAGGAGGACAAGTGTCTCATGAAGGAATCAATCAATAAATATAGTTGGGTGAATGTCTTGGAGGGAAATTCGACCTCATGAGTTCACATGAAGTTAATAAAAATGGATTATGACAAAGCAGGGCAGCCTTTGGATAATTTTTGTTTTGCATTCTTGGAGAGATTAGCTTGTCCATGCACGGTGGGTGTTTACCTTCCCCGCTATTGAACCAATTTAGAAGGTGAAATATTCCTATCCAAGTTGGTTGTAGGAGAGGCCATTCAGAGCTCTTATCAGAACTTAATGAATGTGTTTTGTTTCAGGTTCTATTCCCTCTACAGTTTGAGTTCATCTCTTATGTCTTTCTCCACTATCTCTTCTCACAATCTTCTCTCGATGTCCATGTTCCAGTGTTGATGGCGCACTCATAGTTGTATAAAAGTTGTGGAGGATGATTTTGTGAATCCATTGTTATGAGATAATATGTATGTCACTGTATTGAGCTTCACATTTGATCCATATCTTTAAATCCTATGTCTTTCTTGTAAACATTCCAAGCATACCACTAATTCGAGCTAGCTTCCTATCTGCTTTCATATGGACTTTTTGGAGTAGTTTCATATCTGTTTTGTATAAGAATTTCTCTGAGTTTTTGTTGATGTTTAGAGACACATATGATGTAATTTTGATGACCAAAATACTATATGCAGGTCCCTTGTGCCTTTGATTAAAGTTTGTGAAACAAATTCCATGTCCATTGTTAACTTTTTCCAAGCAATTTCTATGTCTCACAACATTTTGTTTTATGGGAGTGATAGACAAATTTTAGAACCTGATAAATGATGCATTATGGTTTCCCTTGAGTTACTTTATCAAATACAAGTCTATGTTCATAAATTAGGGAAGGTCTCATAGTGTTTGGGAAGCTAGTGGGGTTTTAACATTGAATTCACTAGTGTTTTTCCCCTTCATTCCTTGTTGAGAAATGAAATCCATGAATGCCTTTAATGAGTATATGAGTATCTAATAGCTTCATTAGGGTGTACTAAGACCCCTCAATCCCTTCCATACCTAATTCGAAAGCATTTGGGAGCATTTGGGACAGTTTGGGGTTTCACTAGTCCAAGGTTCGAAATTGGCCAAAATTAAACAAATTTTCATATTAGGGATATTATAGTGGTATCAGAGCATGGTACTTGCACCTGTACATTGGGTAATCCATTAAATAAGAAAATTGTAGCCATGTCTTATTCAGATTCAGAGTATGAGCAATATGATGATGACTATGATGAGCAATATGAAGAGTAGTGTAGACAATATGAGGAAGAAAATGTCCAAGAGGTACCTTCTACAAGTGTCTCCCATCATATCAAATTTGGAAGAAGAAATGAATGTTACTATTGTGATCACTTGTATAATGAATATGTAGACATGGGTACCACACCACCAAGGAAAGATCCTTTGGAGGAAATAACATGGTGGAGGGAAACTTGCAAAACCTTGCCCCAACGATATCAAGCCTATAGTGTTATAATGAAGTCATCCTCAAAAGTTTCTTTTGAATTTTTTGTGGATGATTTGTTTGGATATAGGCCCAATAATGAAGATGTGGAGTTAGTGAAGAAAGGTTTATGCCATTCTTGCATAAAACCTTGGAGAGAAATCATATATGTTTGAGTGAAAAGGAGGAGCGAGATGAGGAGACCACCACCAGTGTTGGGAAAGACAAGACCACAACCCTTACTGTTGAGGGTTGTCAGCATAATGAAGACATCACCTATTCTACTGAGGATCATTTATATGCATATCTCATAGAGAACATGGATCATATATTAACTATTGATGGTTTCTCAAGTTCTGTAGAAGCATATACTGATGGATGCTATGATGTGGTGCCTACTGACGGGTACCAGTATTGCATGGAGACACCTACTAATGGATGTCCATACCTATATATTGGTGACATAGAGATCAAACTTAATGAGGTTGCTGCAATTCCCAACTACATTGAGAACGAAGAAGAAGACCTTGTAGCAACAAAATATGAACCAAGATCAACTTCCCAGTCACCACTTGAGCTTCCATGTGAAGTTGATCCCAAGAAAGAAGAAGAAGAGGAGGTTTGATCTCATGAACCATCCTTCAATGAAGGGTCTTTGAATACGAGTGAAAGGAAGATCTATGATGCCCTTAGCATACTCCATGACACTCAAGCATTGGTGTCAAATTCTTGTTGGAGAGTTTCTTCATTGGAGGAGCCACCCTTCCTTGAAGACATGGAGAAGATTCAAAGAACAATGTGCAACATTGAAGGTAATTTCATGTCTTTTTTTTATAGAAACAATTTAGTTGAGCTTAATTAATGGCTACATGAGGTATACTTGAATAATAATGAGGATATTCATAAGCTCAAAATTCAAAATGAGCAACTTCTTGAGAGGTTGCAAGATACTTGTTCTTCCTCCTATGTTTCAGATTGTCATATGGTAAATTTCTTGGAGGATTCTGATGACATGATGGATCATGAGAAACATGGCAACTTACATGTGCTTGATGTGTTTGAAGATGATATTTATGAGAGCCAAGCACTTGTTGTGGTGGAAGAGGAACTTGAGTTTCCTCTTGATGATGGTTATGCACTTTTTGAAGAAGTGCATGATTCCACTACCTTGGAACCAACCTATGAGGAAAGTTTCACACTTTTGAGGGAGGTGCATGATCGTACCCCCATGGAGCCTTCACATGATGAAACGTCTACACTTTCTTATCATTTGGGTGAGTTGGTTCATTCTCCTACATCCTACACTTCCACATTTTGTAGCATTCAACCTAAGGAAGTATGGGTAAAAATTTTCTTTCTCATGGTGTGACATGAAACTCCTATCTCTCCTTTTGATGATGACATTATTAGAGCACCTTCTTCTTTGCATTTTCAACAACATCCATTGCTCTCATTTGATAACTCTCACATACATGGATGCACCTATTATGTTCACTTGAGTCACTTGAAGACTCATGATTTTCCTTGCTCCTTGCTTAGTTCATTTGATGTTGGAGGAAATTCATCCAATAATTGGGTGAAGAGATATATGATTGGAGCACATTATTATTGGAAGCAACATCCTTCATTATTTCCTTATGATACACATATTCATGGATGCATATATGATACTCATTCTTCTTTTGCCACTATGTAATTCACTTGATGGAAGAGTTTCTTCATCCAACGTTTGGGTGAAAGCACACATGGAAACACTCTATGAAACCTCCCACACTTTCTTGGAGCAACATTCTTGGACATGGGACCCTCGCCTATGTCATTGGAGCAGATTTGATTGGTCACTTGATGCTTGTATGCATTTGGCACATGATGATCTGCTTGCTTGGATGTATAAGCACTTTCATGATTCTTTGATGAGGCACCTTCTTGATGTACATTTGTATGATGTTGTTATGTACTTTGATGATTTATATTTTGTAATTATTATGTTTGGGAGGATGTTCATTAGAGATTGGGATCCTGGAATATCCCACCTTGATGTAAAATTTTATGTTATTATGCTCATTGATGGAATGTTCCAGTTATGGGATCCTAGAATTCCAAACTTGGTTGAAATAATTTGGAGGATATTGTACACCTCCTACTTTGAGGTAGTGTTTTGGGAGACCATGTGCATGATAGCAATGCACAAGCATTGGGACATGGGCATCCCATATTCTGATTTGTATGTATTCACACTATGTATTGATGGGGTGTGCAAGTGTTGGGACCTTGGCATCCCATACTTGCTAGATTTGTTCTTGATGACATTGTTCACTAGGAGAGTGCACAAGTAGTGGGACCCAGACATTGTTGATCATTGGAATCTCAATGGGAGCACATTTTGGTTGGTTGGATTGAGGAAGCAAGCCTCTTGGTTTCCCCATGGGTTCATCTTTGCAGCAGATGGTGATGGTTTCCTACATGGGAAACGTATTTTTGGATGGACTTATGTTTTTTTTTTCCTTGCAGGGTGTTATGATGACTTCCATGTGACTCTTATGCATCGCATAGGAGAATATATATTGCACCTTGTATTCTTGAGGAGCTTTTGGGATCCGAGGATCATCTTTGGATTCAACTAATTTTGTTTTGGAGTTCATGAAGCAGCTTGCAGAAGTTGGTGTAAAAGTACACAAATGTTTCATCATACATATCATCACTTGCATGAGGTGAGAAGACATTGGTTGGGTTCAAAATTCTATGGAGATGGTCCATATTGCTTGAGGACAAGAAATATTGGGAGGGGATGATTTGTCATATCCCCAAATTTTGCATTAGATCACAATGGCCTAAGCCACTTGGCCATGTTCATGATAGTTTGTCAAATTGGGGCTAAGGGTCAAATACTTGCCAAGCATGATGTGCAAGTTAGTAATAATGAAAAATTAGAGCCAAATGGACAAGGTGGGTCACATGAAGAGCGAATTCCCAATTCAAAGTTTGTAATGTTCCCATCTAAATATATTATCATGGAGGAAAAATTCCACTAACCTACTAGTTCTCTAGGTTGGGGTGGAAGCATCAAAATTTGGAATAAGGGAGCTACAAGACCCAAAATGACCTTAGACTTACAAATTCACATTAAATGGGCCAAATAAACAATAATAAAGAGGAAATTTTCATATTAGGGATATTACGGTCTGACACTACTTGAGGATTTTGGCGATGTTTGTTATTTGGAAACTTTAATGCAAATATGTTTTCGAAAATGAAGCTAGTTCTATGTATACATCTTGTCAACTATGAAAATAAGAGATACGCATGCAACTATTAGCTAAAATATTTCTATTAATAAATGCAAATGAAATGGATTCATATGCCTATTTAATTTTATTATTGTTTTAATTTTTTTTTGAAGAAGATGTAAATACTTTTGTATAATCCTTATATTTTTATTCATTTGAATGTAAATATCTTTCTACAATTCCTCTAAGTTCTTTGTTGTAAATAAATTATGTAAATATAAAAAATATTTTAAAAAATATCAATAGAATGATTATTAACATCTACTCAAACTAATATGATAGTTTATTATAACACCCACATGTCACAATCATTTTACATAAAATAAAAGAATACGCCAAAACTATACAAAAGATCCAAAGAATAATTGATTGATTTTCTTATATTATTAAATGCAGTGATATATCCGTGCAAATTGCCCAAAGGTGGTTATTAAAATAATTTGCCATTTTTAAATAAACCATGCAATTTCACTTTCACTTTTGCTTTGAGAGAAAAGACATTTCCTCCCTTGGGAATATAATGCCTTCATACTCTTATGGCATGCTAAGGATATGGAAGCATCATTTCCATTTGCAAAGATTTTATTAAAGAAAAAAGGCAACGATATGGAAGCATCATTTTCAATTGCACATATAAAGTGAGAATGAGGAAACAAGTATTCCAATTTGAATAATCAAAGGAGACCACTTACATAAGTATTCATGGTTTTTATAGAATAGAAGATTTATTTAATGAGTTTTTACTTTATTTTTATTTTTATTTTCTTTTATATATATAAAAGAAAGATGGGTAAATAGTTTTTTATTATATATTTAATCTTTATATTGTCAGTGTGAAGTGAGAGGTATTTTTTACTTATATTATATATTTAAATAGTATATAGTTTTTTTAATTATATATTTACTATTTCATTATAAAATTAAAATACAAATTACACATATCTTTTTTAAAACTTATAAAATTAAGATACAAATTATACCTATCTTTTTTTTAAATTAACTTTCCAACCTCTTCCAAAAATCACCCAAAATATCATCCCCACCCAATCCTACAAGTCAATCCACCTTTCCATCAAAAACTTTATAACTTATGAATCAAGATAAAGTTATACAATATCATTAAATAACAAAATAAGAGCCTCTTCTGAAGAGGCTGAATCTCTAAAATCAAAGACCAAGGCTTGCTTGAATAACAACCAATCACCATGACATTAAGATTTATAATATTTTTAAGCTTTATATTTTCTAAATACAAAGTATTTTCTAAATATATTATATTTTTTAGAAATATAAAAAATATTTATAATTTGTAATTTGTAATTTTTTAATTAAAAATAATTTATAGAACATTTTAAAATGATAAAAATAAAAATAATTAAAAATATTAAAATTTAATTTTTTAATTTATATTTAATTAAAAAACATTTATGAAGAGTTTATGTATTTCTAAATTTTACTTATACCCACAAAAAAATCCATATGTTTCCTCTCATCTATTTGAATAATATAATAAAGTGAGTTTTGTTTTATATATATTCTCATCTATTTGAATAATATAATAAAATGAGTTTGGTTATATATATATATATAATAAAAAACGTTGTTTTATTATAAACCTATATACTTATAAAAAGCATATTATTATGTCTAAAAGTGCTAAATCTAGAATCAAATATGAAAAATATATTGTAACATATAACATTTACATTATTTCATTAGGTTATTCAAATATATAAAAATTAAAATAAAAAATATTTTTATTTGGAGTTGTCTAAAAATTTGATGATTTGGCTCGGACGGGAGGCTTTTACTGAAATATGATGTTTTTTATTTTGTAGAATATGAATTTAACTGTGTTTTAGTGGAATCCGTGAGATGTAGAACAGTTGGTGGCGGGGTTTGGTTAAGACGCCCCCTAAGCGGAAAGGTTGTCGGTTCTAATCCTGCGGATACCAAAAAATCCAACCATGTTAAGGGTTGGTGCGGTCCAGGCCGGGTGTGATCCCCGGGTGATTTTGACGGCTTAGATGCCCCTGGTTCGTGGTAACTTAGCCAAAGGAAAACTTGTTAGTCAAGGAGGTTCCACCACTTTACCAACAAACAAACAAAAAATTGTGTTTTAGTGGCAATTTTGATGGTAAAAACGGATTCAATACCATCGAAAACCCCTTGGACACCTAACCAGAATTTTTAAAACTTTATGTCAAATTTTTTCAAAATCACAACGAAAAAATATCCATTCAAAATCGTAGAACTTTTAGACTACATATTTTTATTCATATGCAAGTAAAAAAAATAATTTGATACATACATTTAATAAAAAAAAAATGAAAAATATTATATTTAAATATCAATAAAAATATTAAAGATTTAATATTAAAATAATATTACAATGTAAATATCTATAACTTGGCAACAATCAAAACTATATTTCTATATCCATATTTACATAACTTTTGAGTTGTAAGTTTCATTAAATTAAGTGAAACTATTATTCATTTTAAATCATCAAAAAATTTGATATGAGATCATTTTGGAATTGACATAATTTAAGTTGGTTTACAAGAGTTTCTTAATTTACATTTAATATAAATTTCTATTTAAAAAAATTAAATATTTAATTAATTAATTAATTTAATAAATTTAAATTAATTGGTTTACAATATTTTCTTAATTTCACTATGTTTTTTTACGTCGTAGGCGTTTCACCATGGAGGTCCATAACCTCCACGTTGACTAGATTCCTCGCTCATGGAGTGAATGGAATCTTGCCACGTGGATGGTGCTCTCGGTCCATTGGATCAACTCCTCGCGAAGCGGCCGTCGATTTAGTCTTCTTCGGGTTTTTCATGGTTTTCTCTGGTTTCTTCTGGCAGCTTGGTCATCACGATGAGACAGACAATAACAAGGCCGACAAAGACAAGTGGGCAAACTCGGGAATACCTCCTCTTTGATACCGTGGAAGTCTTTGGCCATTACGGAAACTGGATGAATCCTCCTCTGATTTCGAAGCACACTTTTCACCAAGCTAGCCCACGAAGTGTAGCCCTTCAATTTGATAAACTCATAAGCACTGTTGACGACGGCCTGGTGAATGGCTTCCAGATGCTCTTTTTTATACAGGATTTCCTGCTTGTCCAAGAAGCTCAACATGGGGACACCCCCCACGCTGATGCTCGACCAGAGAGCCACAGAGCTATCGCCGTGCTTGCCTATGATGTAGGCCTGCACATCTTGCGCGTTCACGTCTAGATGACCTGCGATCATGAAACGGAAGGGAAAGGAATCGAGGTTGGTACCACTGCCCATCACTTTGTTCGACGACAAACCAAAGAGCTTCCACACGATGTAGGTTAGTATGTCCACTAGGTTTGAGATGGCTAGCATAATGGTGTCCAGGCTGTATTTCACAAGCTGCGGAACGATTGATTTTAAGAGATGGAAATTGCGCTCCACGAGATCGAGCCGTGATTCTCCTTCCCGCTGCCTGGCGCCGGCTGTGATGACGTAGATGTCGGAGCCCTCTGTGACAGCGTTCGAACATGATCTTGGTGCGGGGTAAGAAGGCGACTGCGTGCTGTAGATCCAACATTTCGCCCCTCAATTTGTTGGCCTGGACATCCACCAGGGCGAGCTCCGTTGTCAGAATTGATTGCGGGACATCACCAAATGAGCAAGCAAAAACCACAAAATAAGAAGTTTGACACGATTACAAATTTAAAAAGCATTTTAATACTGTAATGATCTAAATGCATTTTAATACTGCAAATAGAACTTGAAAGAAATAATCTTTTGAAATTTATACCAATTTGTAGGTTGATTCTCTTCAATTATGATTGCAAGTGTCATGTACGCGATACCTAGGGGCGATACCTAGGACCTGTATATGAGTATCATTTGTAAAAGTCCCTTTAGACAAGAATCTTTCCAGTAAATTCTTGCTTAAGAAGAGTGTTTCCCACTGAAGCTGATACGAGGCTGTGTATTGCGCCACAGCAGAAGTTACGCATTAATTAAGTGAGCCAAGCGGAAAGATAAGGCCAAATGCTTCTGGCGTTGCGAAAAAGACAGGCGGACTTGCTCGCCTTTGCGGAAAGCGAACCCAAGTTTGCTCGCTGTGGAAAGGCGTGAAAGCATAAGGCGGGATATTTACCCGAGTTTTATTTGCCGTTGCAGAAAAGACAAGCGAATTTATTTGGGGCTGTGGGCGACTTTTGAGAAAGAGTTGATCGGAAATGTCCGCAGTTGTGGAAAAAATAGGCGAGTTCCTCCACCATTTCGAAAAAAGAACCCATTTCCCCGCCATACTCATCACCTGGATGTCGGAGCCCTCTGTGACGGCATACTCTGTGTCGAACACGATCTTGGTGCGGGGTAAGAAGGCGGCTGTGTGCTGTAGATCCAACATTTTTCCCCTCAATTTGTCGACCTGGACATCCTAACCCACAGACCCAATTATCCTACTTATCTTACTAACTTACCTAACCTACCTAACATACATACCCCACTTAGACCACAAACCTAACCACCTAGCCCACTTGACCTACCTAACCTATCAACCACTAATCCTAACTCTTAACCCCGATGCCCTATCCCAAAGCAAAACTAGAAAAATAAGGACACAAAGATGACATCACATAGATATAATAAAGGATGCAAGAAGATACAATAATGGACACTAGAATAAAGAAATTGACACAAAACAAGATGCTCTAAGATGCAAAATAGATGCAAGGAGTGTGTTAAATTAAAGTAACAGTTGCGAATTTGATATTTCAAGATCTGTCAAAAAAAGGTTGTGCATTTCCAATTTATACAAAAGAGGATGCTAAAAAAGCTCATTGAAAAGCCACAATATAGTAGTGGTGAAAGAAACCAAGTATGCAATAGCAAAATATGAAGGTGTAGAGGGTCAAATTGTTCAATACGTTGTATCATCCTCAAAACAAGAAAAAAATACAAAAATACAAAATAAAAGCAACTACATCATCCACAAAATAGGTGGCTATGAGATCACACTCCTTTTGGGGTTTTGAAAACATGTTGGAGTAGTTTGGGATATAAGCTTGGCATATGCGTTTTCTTGATTATATCTTAATTGTTCATTGAGTTGGGTTTTCTTAAAGGTGTATAAGTTCATTATGGTTCATATAGTTTCTGACAATAATGTAACTAATGCAAGACCGCTCCTTGTTTAGAACTCGGTGGTCAGGTATTGATGAGGTTGCGTGCATGCGCGCGCACATACACACCCACATATCATGTAAGAAAATATAATGTCATAATTGAAGAAGCTACTGCATGGGTAGACTATATTTCCAATTTAGAAGCGTCCAGTTAATTTTAATTGTAAATATCATTTGTATCTTCTCATATGTACAGCACTCAAATGAAAACTTAACCTACTATTCTCATTTTTGCAATTTCACCAGATAACAAACTCTTCCAAGGCTATATAGTGGTGAACCAACCTTTTTTGTTGTTCATCTTTTCTTCTTTGTCAATGAAAGCAAATTTCCCTTCTTGAGAAACTATTGCAGAAATGTTTATATGTAATGTGTACTTTTCAATGGATATTATTGGGATTCATTTTCTCTAAAAAACCTAAATGCTTGTTCATATTTTTGTAACAGTGCTATATTTTACTGTTTTTTTAGTTTAATGCTCTTTAGTTTCCTTGTTGGCAATGACTTTTCAAGCTAGGCTCATAATGGATTATCCCAAGCAGTAGTGCTATAAATATTAATCTCAACTGATTTGTAAACTGTGTACTCTCTTTTACATTCATAAAAACAAAGCAACCAAGCAAAGCGACCTCTCCTCATCTACCTCCACGTTGAATAAATACAACCTTTATATTGA
This sequence comes from Larix kaempferi, assembly GCA_027924585.1. Taxonomy (NCBI): domain Eukaryota; kingdom Viridiplantae; phylum Streptophyta; class Pinopsida; order Pinales; family Pinaceae; genus Larix; species Larix kaempferi. The sequence continues at coordinate 2,551,091 of BSBM01000633.1, read as the reverse complement.
GAGCTACGACCACTCCTATTGTGTTGTAAGTCTGCATTTTATTGTGCTTTGTTGTGAACTATCTATATTGTGAGAATAACCAGAGTCATATAGTGAACTATCTATATTGTGAACGTGTGAATCCTTGATGCGGTGAGAGTCATTGATAACCAGTTACTTTCCTTGGTTTATTAGTCATTTTGAGAAGATTAATTCATATAGTGACAGGTCTGTTCGCCTTGACATGGTTGAGAAGCATGCAAAGTTTTTATTGTGGACTTGAAATCCTCAATGAGAAGAAAGAAACATATATGGATTTCCCACTGTATCTTCCATTCTTGAAGCAAGCATAACGAAGATTCACCACTCCTATTGTGTTGTAAGTCTGCATTTTTATTGTGCTTTGTTGTGAACTATCTATATTGTCAGAAGACATGTGAATCCTTGATGCGGTGAGAGTCATTGATAACCAGTTACTTTCCTTGGTTTATTAGTACTTTTCAGACAATTAGTTCATGTAGTGACAAGTCTGTTCGCCTTTACATGGTTGAGAAGGATGTAAAGTTTTTATTGTGGACTTGAAATCCTCAATGAGAAAAAAGAAACATATTTGGGTTTCCCACTATATCTCTGATTCTTGAAGCAAGCATAACGAAGAACAAGTAGTTTGTGCAGTTTATGAGCTATTATAATAATTGTTTTCATTATATTATTGCAGAAATATTTTTTCAAATTGCTTATATATTCCAGATATAGTAGTAATCTATAGTGTTTAGATTACTACTACAGAGATTGTGAGAAAAGCAATTGTTGTTGGCTCAATGTGTTGCTAAACTTAACATTATTTTCTGTTATGGGTTGAGTGCCTATGTCTGTAATCTGAGATTGTTACAAACTTTGCTCTTTTCTTACTAGTATCCTTTGTTGCCTGTGCCTATGTTTGTGTTCCTTCTAACTTTCCTCTTTTCCTACCGGTGTTCATTTTTGCCCCTCAAGGAGGAGCAAATGCTAGTTATAAATCTCCACTTAAAAATTTCAAATATTTAATTAACTAAACCCAAAACAAAATTTTAATAACATAATGTGTAAAAATAATACAATTTTATAAGTAATGTACACCTTCACTTTATCCTACACTCACTCATAAAATAAAACAAAAAACGATTTCATTTTTTTAGTAAGATAAGAATCACCTTCTATTACTATAGGAAAAAAGAAAAAAAGAAATTGTACATATTGTTAAATGGAAAAGTATCATCACCATGCCCTCCTACATTTTCTTTTCCTTGCGCCACGACTACTCTTGCATGTGGTCTCCTTGCCAAGTGTGCACCCACATCCAAGGAAAACAACAAACTATTTCATATTTACACTAAATTATATAATTATTTATTTAATCAACTTTTTTCTTGTCTTGATTCATACAATGGATTTTGATTTTAATGGATTTTAAACTAAATTATATAATTATTTATTTACAAAATTTACTTAATTAACTTTTGTCTTGATTCATACCATGGATGGCAAGGAATAGTAGTAAATAATTTTAATTTAATTGGTTTATGAGACTTTAAGAAAAAAACTAAGGAATTATTTGGTTTGCTTTAAAATTGCATTTATATGCTCAAAAACTTGAAGAGAAGCATTCATAACTCACCATAGTTTTAATAGGTTAGAAGGTTAGGAAGGTCTATATTATAATAAATATTTTGAAATTGAGATCTAATGTGGGTGTATGCAGGCCACTCTAAGAGAAAATGACTCGAGAAAGTGATTTTCATCCTTAATGCTCATACTTTCACAAAGATGGCAAATTCTTTCAACCTACGGTGTTTTAAGAGTTGTCCAACGCCTGTTTCACTATGGAGCTCATAAGAGTTTGTTCTTATCTTGGATATATTAATTTTCATCTTTATACTAGTTAAAATAGAGCGATACTTTAGAGCTTTTAGATTATGGTTAATGAGCTCCTTACAATATCTTAATTTTCTTTTAACCTCTAAATATTAAATCTTTATCGCACTACATTTTATCTTTAAAATTAGATTTAATAAGACATTTTCGTGAATTCCTCAATGGTTTAACCAAGTTGGGGCATCTTTATGCCAACCTCACTTTAGTCATAAGTGGTTTTGACTAGATTTTAAAGCACTTTTAAGAAGCCTATGATCTCCCATGTTATTTATCTTGTGCTTGTACATCAAGTACCTAGCCATAGCTATGCTCTCAATTGGGAAAGAACCACTTCTATAAGGAGAATAAGATAATATATGGTTAGTATATATTATAAAAAAATATTAAATATCTATTTTTTAAAAGGTGATAGTTATATTTTTAAAATTGTTTATTACACCGAGAGTAGCAAGGTGCTATACAACTCAATATGGGGGAGATGTTGTCACGTAACTTAGCATTATGTTGCCAAAAATAAAAAGTAATTAAAAAAATCCATGTCGGCTAGTAAAATAAAAAACTAAAACCAAATAAAAAGTAATAAAAAAAATCCATATCCACTCATAAAATAAAAATTTAAAACCAAATAAAAAGTTATTAAAAAAATCCAAGTTGACTCATAAAATTAAAAAATAAAAACCAATATAGATCCATCTTAAGTTGTGATCTATTAAGTACTCTTGAGGTATAAATTTGTTTAGATGTGTAGAAAATTTAAGATTAACAATAATTTACACAAAAAATTGGTTTCCTCTTAGTGCTTGATAGATCTAGGTTTAAAATGGATCTATGCTAGTAATAATAAAAATTGATATAATATTAAAAATATTTAAAAAAGAAATGATTAATATTAACATGTTTATATTAAGAACTACATGTGGCATAGTGGTAAGGGTGTTCGGATAATGTGCAAGAGGTCCAAGGTTCAATCCTCCTAGATCACCTACTTTTATCTAGGTTGGTAGGTGCAGGGGGAGTTCTTTTGGACTCCGATGGAAACAGAGTGAAGGATTATGCCTGGGGGATCGGCTAGAAGACTAACAATGTAGCCGAGTGGCTTGCATTGATAAAAGGTCACGAAATAGCAAAAAACAATCAAGTCAGTGATCTCGTGGTATTTGGGGACTCCTTGTTGCTTATAAGGGAGGCAAGAGGACTCGTCAACAACCACCGTAAAGCCACTCTCCCTCTTCACCAGCACTTCAAGTTTGCAGCTACTGGCTTCCACTCTATCTCCTTCCTGCATATCCTAAGGCATAACAATCAAACTGCCGATGGAATGGCAAACTTCGGAGCAAGATTGGATTGTGGTCATGCCATCTCTAATGGCATCCTCAAACTCAATGAATGGGTCCCCTAGCCTCCTCTTCCCTTTTATCCACCCTCCTTGGTCCTGTCCTACCCCCCTCATCTCCACATTCTCCAATGAGGGTCGCATTAATTCCCTGTATCTTCTTTGGATTCCATCTATGCTTCCCCTTGTCCCTTCAGCACATACGACGGTTGCATATGAACTCCACCACTGTCTCGCATGCTCCAGTCTTAAATTCGGGCATTTCCCCAGGCCACCTTTTCCCCTATTTCATGCAGGGTGGTGGTCTCATTCTCCATTGTCCCTCTGCGGAATCTCCCCATTCTTTGGGCGTTCTCATCCGTTGGTTTTCACTCTATGTCATGGCGGGTATTTGCCTTTCTCAGGACTATAAGGTCTGTGCCTTGGGACCAAGCTCCAGTAGAGGCAAGAAACGCTACCTCAATGAACTTATGCAGAGCAATGAAAGCAATGGTAGGCGAGGGGGCCTGGCCTGCAACGATCCTCGTCAATTTAAGGATCAGGGTAGTAGAAAGAATTGGAACCCCTTGGAAAATGGAATCAGTACTGGCAATCGGGATGTTATGCACTGCCTTGGTAGTGGGTTTGATTATGGCAATAGAAGCAGGAAGCTGCAAAAAACTCCGGAACCTGGTCATGATGGCCCTCACCTCCTGGTGTACAATAGTCCTGATGGCTATGGTAGCAAGAATTGGAAGCAACATTTGGGTTACCAGGGTAACCTGGTTGCTATGAACTCTCCCCATGGGCATGCTAGCCCCTCCCCTGAAGCTCAAACTCAGATTCAAGACCTGGAAGCCCAGGTTCGTTGGCTCCGTGGCGATTTATTGGACACCAAGAAGGTGATTTCAAACTTGCCACCTTCGTGCAGATCTCCAACTTGGAAGTAAGGAACATCTCTGGAAAGGCGAAAGACTACTTCAAAAAATTAATGGGTAAGCATGATACTTTTTTCAGCTGTCTTCGAATTCTGGAAGCTAAAGTGGACTGCATAAGGGTCAACAATGGTAACAATTTGGTCAACAAGGGAAGCAGCCCCTCTGTTATTTTGAATGTGGAGGAGGAAAATGCAGTCACGGCTCCTGCCAGTCGCCATCAGGCCAATTGATTTGGCTCTTGCACTGTCAGGAACTTTTCCTTTTTGGTTTTCTTATGCACCATCGAAACTCTGTAATAGGTTCATGTTCTGTTTTAGTTTAAGTCCAGACCTTCCTACTTCTTTTTGTAAATGGTATAGTGCCATTCTTTTTGAAAATCAGAGGCTGAACAGTGAGATGCTTGCTACAACAACTCTGGGTTTACGGGAATAGCCTCCCGGCTATATGTAATATCCTAATTTTTTTAATATACAAAGCTAGTTATCCGTTTCTGTAAAAATATATATATATATATCAACATAGGAGAGACAGGTAGGTCAATCGCAATTAGATTAAAGGAACATAGCGCAGACCTACAACATGAAAGAATAAAAAACTCAGCCCTAGCCGAACACGTTCACAACACAAAACATCATATATGTTTAGAAGACTCTAAAGTCTTAGCCATCGTTCCTCAATATTAAAGAAGAAAAACTCGTGAAGCCATAGAAATTGAGAAAAGTCGAAAAACTTTCAACCGAGATGATGGCTTCAAACTAAACGATGCTTGGAAACCTGCAATTCACAAACTAAAAAACCACTTAAACAAATAAGTCGAACCAAACATATACATTTAAAACATTAAAAAAGCTACTTGCTTTTCTTTTACCTACAATGAAGAATCTTAAATAATATAGACTTACTTATAAACATACTAAAAGATAAAAATCAAATTGAAATTGTTATTACAATACACAATAATTCATATAAAAAATTAAATTCCACTCAAACTAAATATTAAACTAATAATCATATGAATAATCATCGCTAAAAACGTTTATCTTTGTTAAGTGATTATTTAATAGTTTAAAATTACAACATATTCCTTTATAATTACAATCCAATTAAAATTATAAAATATTTATTAAAGAGATCAATTTGAATGTTTTCATACTAAGAAAATTCTAAATTATTAATTTGAAAAACTTTATTAAAATCAAAATATGTTAGATATACAATCCATTTAAAATAAAAAAAAAATTAATCTCATTGTTTTAATATATATATATATATATATATATAATTTTAATTTATATATATATATATATATATATATATATAAATTTGATTATATTTTAATTTGATATATTTGTTTTTATTTTTCTTATGTAATATATATTTAAAAATAAAAACAAATATATCAAATTTATATATATATATATAAATTAAAATTATATATATATTTATATTTATATAAATTTTAAAACTCTATTTCATTTATAAAACATTTTATAAATTTAAAGTTGATATAAATATACACAAAAATATTAAAAGATAAAAATCAAATTGAAATTGTTTATTACAATACACAATAATTAATCTAAAAATAAATTCCACTCAAACTAAAAATTAAACTAATAATTCTTTGTAAAATATACACAATCGACCGACATATCCCAAACCTTACCCTAAAAAACTAAATAAACAAACATAACAATATTTATTCTTCACCTTCCCGTGCAAAAAAAGAGTGAGATTTTTGCTTCTCCCGAGGATGAACCTGCTTAAAAGGTTCGAAACGGTTGATTTAAAAAAATCTTCCGTAGATTTCCATTCATTTACTAGTTACAAAACTGTGGAGTAATGAACAACCATATATATTAACATGTTTATATTTATTGATATTGTTAGGGGTGCCAAGTGCGGGAGGGGTCGTCTACGATCCTAGATGAAACAAGTTATTTCGATTTGCGTGGGGATTAGGAAGGAGGAAAAACAATCAAGTTGAATGGGAAACTCTCCTCCAAGGGGTTGAAACAATGATCTCCCTTCACATAGATCACTTCTCCATCCTCAGAGACTCCAAAATTGTAATACATAAAATGATAAATATTCAAAGAGGCCATGACAAGAATATGAACAGAATCCAAAAACGAATTGTCTCAACCATTAGTGACATCTCTTGGATTCGGTTCTTTCACATCCTAAGGCACAACAACATGGAGGATGACACCATGGCTAACCAAGGAGCTAAGTTAAAATAAGGGATTATTGTCCTAAATTAGGGTCCTCCCCACACCCAATTGTCTCCATGTTTTTAACCCTTAACTTTCTAATGGGGGGTCACATGCATAGCTCCCCTCTCCTTTCTTGGACAAGTGGTTTCCACTTCAGTTCGAGCATTAAAGACCACTCTCAGACCTCTCTTCTCATTAAAGAAGGTTGGTGTGGTGGAAATATGGAAGCATGTGAAATAATGTTGAAGTTTCGAGGTTCTCGTTCGCACGAATCTTCACAGGGAGATAGTACCTCTCTTCATTCGGTGGTGTCGGGTATTGAAGCTCTCACTTGTGATGGGGGGGTTTTCATGGCTAGTCTGCGCATTGTTTCTTGGTCCATCACTACTCTCCGAAGGATGAATCTGGAAAATATGGTGAAGGAGCTTAGGGAAATCAAGGGGATCCATAAGGAAATTAAGAAGACTGCACACAATGATTTCAAAGATTCTAAGTCCACTCTGGATGAGAGCAGACTCATCGGTCAAGACATTATCTGGATGGAGTTGCGAATTGAGGATGTGGAAACCAACGCATGGGTTCATGTGGGTGAGCTTGAGGAGTTGCAGAAGGATGTCAAAGGCTTTAAAGACCATCAACTGGCCAACTTTGAAGGCCTCAAACAAATTTTGTTTTCTCTTAAGGGGCAGTTGTTTGATACCTTGCAAAATGGTAATGACAGGATTGAGGCTCGTCTGGCTCAACTGGAAGTGTCCTTGAGTGACCTGATGGATGATTTCGAGAAGCACTCTGAACCTGCGGACCCTGGAAACCAGCGTGAAGATAGTTCTCTGGTGGAAGAAGACTCGCAGACTCATGTAGGAATTCCTCCAACTTAATCTCAGGAATGTTGATGCATTTCTCTATTTTGCCTTGTTAAATGTTTTTTTGTGCTTATATATGTAATCAATATGTTAGGATCTATCTGACAAAGGACAATAGATATGAACAATTAGGAAAAACAATTCTCAGGGTTGAAAAACTGAATTTTTTAGTTTTGGATCACTCATTATCCATGCTATGGTTTACCCTTCCAAAAAGGAATTTTGTATCTTATTCTCTATTTAATATAAATCTATTTGGCGTTTCTGTTAAAAAATTATTTATTAATATTGTTTTTTTTTTCAACCGAAAAAAAACGTACTATTGCTATTCCTTGAATTAAATAGTACAAAGATTTTCACCTTTTTTACAAAAAAGGTATATTCTACAAAATCATAATAATGATCCCATATTTATTAATATTGTTATTATACTAATGTAATTTTTTATTTTCTAAAATTATTAAATTAATTATTTTCTAAAATTAATTAATTATTTTTATAAATTAATTGATTATGATAATTAAAAAAAAATTATTCCATAACACTTTTACATAACACGAAAATAATATTTTTTCTTTAAAAGATAATATTTCTTCCAATAAAATTTAGCAAAACCAAAACCATGATGCCATTCCCTTAGGAAACACGGGTTCCATCAACGAATATATTCGTCATCTATGATGGTAAGACCAAAGGATTGTCTTTCAAAGTGGAATGACAAAATATTTTATTAATATTTTGACATCCACAAAGATTAGGTTTGTGGTTAAATATTCAATTCATAACCTTTGTTTGAGTGTAAATGTTACATAAAAGGTTACTAATTATCTTGTCTACTTTACAAGTTTTAAGAAGAGGTGTCTTTTCTTAGATTGAGTGGGATATGTAATTTGCAATGTACTTTACTTCTTTTCTTTTTCTTTTTTATCCATTCATTTATTCTCAAACTTTGATTTCTTTTTTCTTTTTTCTTTTTTATCCATTTATTTATTCTCAAACTTTGAACATTTATTTATTCTCAAACTTTGAACGTGATGGAGTTTTGATGAGTGTTAATTAATTTGATTAAAATTATTATAAATTGATTAAATTATTTCTTTAAAAAAATTTTATCCATTCATTTATTTTCAAACTTTGAACTTGATGGAGTTTTGATAAGTGTTAATTAGTTTAATTAAAGTTATCAATTCCCTTACTTTCATATGAATTATCTGGATATGCATCCTCTTCATTCCCCAAAGTTGATAAGGATCAACATCACCTTCCTTAGACGGTGTGAGAGGGCCCTTTACTAAATTTGCAATTTCATATGTTTTTGAGTCATTCTCTATTTTTTTATCAAGGGTTTTTGTACTCACTCAATATAGTTTCATTGATTTCTGGATATATTTGGTTTTCATACTTCAAACCTATAGAAGAATATTAGAGTTATGATAATTTAATTGAGTTGTAATATGTGACAAGCAAGTTTACATCTTGTGTGTGTGTTTTTTTTTCCTCGAAAAATAAATCTCATTCTATTAATGAAAATAGAACACATTGTTCAGAAACCTGTCGGCCTTATATGCATAACCAGTGGGTTAACAAGTGCATAAACACATAAATACACTACTCAAAGAGCTAGTAGGAGCTAAAAACTACATCATTAAAAAACCCTATTATAGGAAACCATAACTGTGCATTGAACACCATTGCAAAAACAACTAAAAAGGAGCCAAAAAAGCAGAAAATGCCATAGGTATAAGCCATATGAAATGAGCAAATCAATGTTGACGAGATTTCCCTTTGTGTACATCGGATCCCAAGCAACATTAAGCATATCATAGTTATTCTATTTGGCAGCTATTGTGTTTGATCAAACTTGTGACAAAAGTGTGTAAAATTTCCAATAAAAAATCATCCAACTCCCTTGCTAGAAACTTCATTTTTTGTGGTTCAAAAGTAGCAAGGGAGAGCCACTTCACATGCTTCTCCATCTCCCCAGGGAGATACATACGTAGAAACTGGAGCTGTATGACCCGGACACTACCGCCGTAGGAACCCTATCCTCCTAGATCAATGCTCAAAATCTGGCTCTCAAACCCGTAGGGAACTCACAAAAATTAAATGAATTAAATCTTGTGTGTTGTTCTCTAAAAGAGTAAAATAAGAACTATATATCTATATAGACACTTAAAAAAATATGCATTCTCATTTATGTATTTTTAATTTTATATCGAATATTACAATTAGATCCAAGGTCAAATATTAAATTCTAAATATTCAAGGAATTTTCTCTTATAATATCTTATGTATGTCCACATTAATTCTCAATTTCAAAATATTGTAACACTATTGACCTTCATAACTTGTTAACTCATCAAAGCTATGGAAATTTTGTAATGTTTCTCTCTAATATTTTCAAGCATTGAAATAAAATGCTCAAACAAAACAATTAAATCTTTATCATTTTCCTTAAGGTTCAAGAACAAAAGTTGGTCTCAGTGGATGGTAGCAATCACCGTCATCAAATCTAAACTTTGCTGGGATGTAAATATTTAACTACAAAATTTGCAAATGTATTAACTTAACTACTTTACAATCGTCAAGGAGAAAAACATATTTATTGTAAATCTCATATTTTTTGAGTATATGAATTTTCATAATTCGCCATATTTGTAGAAGGATTTTTGGATAAGGGGGTATTTAATTAATAGAATATCTGAAGGGTGGATATGGCTATGACTAGGTACCTAATGTGTACAAAATAAATAACATGAAAAATAAGAGGCTTCCTAAGATTGTTTCAATCTCCATTGAAAGTCACATACAATTTAAGAGGGGATGGCATGCATATGCTAAGTCTTGACTAAAGCACTGGAGTATTGAAGAGGTCATTTTGTAGAATATTGATACCATAAAAATACTATCACATCTAAACTTATTGTGACGTGATAAAGAAATTGAGGAGTTATATTGGTATAGTCATGTTTTGGCAAGGAGAATCTCGTAAAGGATGCCTTTTACAATTAGAAAATTTGTTACTAAGTATTTGTACTTTGTCGATTTGGTTCCATCTATTTTTGGGTATATTTGACACCCTTATATGAATCTTTTACTGAGTGGTGATATTTTGTCCAAGAAAAAAATTGCAATTTCTATTCCTTTGTAGAAAGAAGTTACATTCTTTAGGTGCTCAAAGCACAATACCAAAAAAAGTAAGCGCACATGCATATGCCACTTACAAGAGTACAAACATGGACTACACTTACTAGAGTAAACTTACACAATTAATCACATGCCATTTTCCCTTTAAAAAATAATCCTCAATTCATCCATTTCTCCCTTCTTTTTAGCCTAGTGTCGCCCCCATGAATAAGGAGCCACAATAATTGACAATAAGTCAAAATATGGAAGATCATAATTCATAGAGGGAACCAATTCCTTATCTAAATAAGAGGTATTGATTTCATGTATTCTCTTTGTTCCACCAAAAAATCCTTCATGTACAACTACCTCCCTCGAGGAGGAAATCCCTTTACCATGTCTTCTAACCTATACCTTGATGAAGGATTTGATTTTCCAATTGGCACCTATAGTGATAATTTACCTCATTCTAATCATCATCATTATCTGGCACATGTGGTTGCTTAATTACCTGGCATTCAAATGATCATCATTATGTAGAGAAATTCCATCTTTTTTATTTTGATTTAGTCCCTTTATTCCTGTGAGGATGACCTTGAGCATGATGACAAGTAGCTTGTAGATGACACGAGAATTAACATATTTGACATCAAAATATTATGTTCTCATAATTCAAGCCCTTAGTATAGTCCATTTTAAGATCAGTTTGTCAAGAAGACCCTTACTAAGATCTATCTCAACACAAATGTGAGCATACATACACAATCTCGTTGTAGCTCTCTCAAAATTTCTTTATATAAGTGCCCCAAAATTCTCAATATACTCAAAAACTAATAAATACAAAAAATGCAAGGGAAAATTGGGAAGTTGAACACAAATTAGCTTTCAAATAACTAACATAGAGTTTGGATCAAATTCTAGGGATCAAGGAGTTAAACAAGTCTCATCATTCCCCAAAAGCAAGGACCCTCCTCGAACATTATCTAATAATAATCATAATAAAAGAACTGAACAAAAAAGCCTTTGGAGAAAAGAGAGATCTCACACGTCTTTGTTCAATTCAAGTGGATATATGGATACAAAATTCAAGTGGATATATGGATACAAAATTCAATGTAGGAGGTCAATACTTATTAAATCTGCAAATAATTGCATCTTTTTCATAAATAAAATGTAAAAGGTTACCTTTGCCATTGATATCTCCACCCATGACACCTCTTTAGAATACTTCACTATATAAACACTAGGAATAGGAAAAGACTTCAAAGCATTTGATATCATAAATTTATTTTTCACACCATTTCTAAAAACCAGGTTTTAAAGTTGAAGGCATCTTGCTAGACATTACTCTTCCCCACAATCTCACCACCAACACCAACAAAAGTGTTGAATATTTAAAAATGCAATAATCAAACACATGTATTAAGTCCTTAAGTGGTTTACTCCCAAAAATAAATGTTGTTGATACAAAAATAATCTTTTTTAATAATTCTAATTTTACTCGATATCCACCGCACAAGTGAAATAATTCAACCACAAAATTAAGTACTTCCAAAAAGATTCCTTATTATCATCTAAATTTTTTCCTTGGCATCACGGACTACATCCAACACTTGAGATGTTCCCTTATAATAAAAAATTGTTCAATAGGGCTTTCTTTAAAAAGTTGACATGCAATCATTTCGTTAGACATTTTGTTGAACACTTGCCAAGTATCCTTGAACAAGAAGTCCTCATGTTTTCCATCCAATAGTTTGACTATAAAGTTGTTTGCACGAATACACTAGCATGTAGATTAAATAAAAAATATATTGATCTTGATAACAATATAAATCTCATTTATTATGTCTTTGATATATATTTTTTGTGTCGAGGTATTAGCTTGGGTTCAGGTTCAAATTTTTTGAAAATGGACAAAGCTTGTCCAAAGTTTGTTATTTTATAAATTTAAATTTAAAAAAAATAAATAATTTTTTTACTTTTCATTGGCTTCGTGTGAGTGACGCTTTTCTGGGGTCTTGTGCCCTAGGATCCGCGGTGTGTTTGTGTCAACCAAGTCCAGGCCAATGTACCTAGTATTAAAAGCAAGGTCCATTCTTAATGCGAGCAAGGTCCATTCTTAATGCGGTCTGCAATTCGAGGTCTGCCATCAGTACTGCCTCCTCCTTCAAACAAGCAATCTAGCTCGTAGAAATCTAGAAGCTTCACAACCTCTCTCACTCAAATCAATTTCATCCACTTGTCTTCCACACATTGAACTGACAAGCTTCACCTCAACGCCTTCAACGGATTATCCACCCATTGCTATTTGTGACAACGTTATGTGCAGGTGCTACTCCTCTAAATTTGTTTTCTAGGGGTTCACAAATTGATTGAATGAAATAAATGATTTTTCAAACACATGGATTGTTACAGAGGACTCTCGAATGAATTTGTGAATAGACGGGGATTGAATTTATGAAACTTACTTGTTATAAAGTAATTATATTCAGGCGAAGCAAAGTATGATGTCAGCCTATAGGATCTTAGCTCTGAACTCTTCTACTACTTCAGGAAACCTTTTGTCTACTTCAAGATCGGTATTTACAAATGGGAGGTCCCCAATCTCCACTGGAGTGATATCCATATATGGCATGGATTCCCTAGCAATCTCAATGGCTGCACAATAGAAAAAATCTCCATCACTAGAAGTAAAAAATTGCTTGCATAACGATATTTCAGGATATTGAGTGAACAAGTTATTTACTAGAACTGATGAGGCCTCCATTGAAGGGATATTTTCTGAGAGATCCGGCTATTACTGCCAGCTTGATGGGGTGGTTTGATGGGGTGGTGGGCGAATTGATTGAAGCAACTGCACTTGTAGTGAGGCACTTCATGTTGGATGTTGGTGTTATTGGGATGTTGCAAACTGATCTATGAATGTTTGGACGGGAAAGAATGATACGACTTGCCATATCCTACCACTTCCTTGGATTTGGCATGTATAAATGCTCTAACTAGTAGGATGGCATACACACCTTAATTTTAAAAGTTCTTATGCTTATTTTCATGTTCAATTTCTGAATCAATTTGACAAATGTAAGCGTAACTCCAGTACTGCCTCAGTCCTTGATATTTTTCCTATGCTTTAATTCTCCAGTAGGTGTCTGCATCCTGGGATGCGATCCCCATGCCTAGAGGTGGTGTCTGAACTCTCTGGCAGAGAAGTGGTGGACAGTCAAGCACAACCTTCATCTTTCCCACAACCTGATGGTCGTCGAGATGGTCATGGCACTGAAGGATGAACACAAACTCAACACAAAATGATTTCATTTTTACAGGTACCTTTTCATTCTTAGCCCTCCGTTGTTGACAACTGCGGGTTCCGCACTTTCATTTTTACAGGAACCTCTTTAGAATAAGTATCTGATATATTTAGAACCTATTTTTGTTAGAGATCAATGTACCAGAATGAAACCTTCTGCAAGGTTTTCATTGCACGGTGATGAAAATATTTGCAGTCGGATAATTAAACGCATCATTCTCTTTCCTTTTCTGACCTGCGACATTGAGGTGAAAGGCTTGAGCATGAACATCAAAAAATGGATTCAACAATGGTCTTTTCTTAGATAAATTTGAGAAAACAAAGTTTTGTTGAAATGATTTCAGCGCTACAATAAAGTTTACTTAAAATTTAATCATCAATGGCTGAGTTAGGCTACAGAGGCACATGCTTGAATAAATTGAGAAAACAAAGTTTTGTTGAAATGATTCAGTGCTACAATAAAGTTTACTTAAAATTTAATCATCAATAGCTGAGTTAGGCTACATAGGAACATGCTTTCTTTAGCTGTAGCTGAACAATGATGTAATGCCCAAAGAAAGGTCAAAATTTTTGACATACCTAGTGGTAAGTGAAAATTGATAAAACCTCCCAGACCCACTGAACCTATTGTTTTTTGCTCATTCCCCCCCTTTAATCTGTTCAAAATTTATCATATTTCCACTCTGTAACCTTATAGCATTTTCCCACCTATATTCTAAGAATTTGATACATGTCTCAATATTAGTTGAAAAACTGATAAAACAATTTATCTGGCCATTTCTTCCAGTGCTCATCTCATTCTTCCATCATGAAATAAGGTTCAATAAATCTTTCAATTCCAAGAACATCACATGACTCAGTGGATGGGTATTTCATAGACTTAGGATGACTCATCGAGGTTATCTTTTCCATTTCTAAGATTTTGGTGAAGCAGATAGATATAAGAGCACCACTATCAATAGAATCTCAATCATGGATGTAATTGCAAGATTTGAAAATATTATCTTCCAAATCGTATCCCCTGGTCTTGTAATTGGCGGGCACCAGACCATACAGTGTCATATGCACAGCCACCATAATCCAGCAAAAGGGTTTCTCAAGGGATCGAACACGGGCAAGCTTGACTCCTTAAAGCCAAGAGCATAATTCAACAATATCCCAACAAAATATACTTGCCTGGTTCTGCTCGAGCAGGTGAACGTAATGGAGTTTTAATCACATCATGAATTTGTGGTTGAGAACCACGAATCAGCCATGGAGAATTGGGATGTCCGGGTCCAGGGTAGTATACTTTGTCGAAACCTATCCCACTGTAAAAACATAAAAAATAAAAGAAAAGACCAAATAATAACGCTGCTCCCCACGTTGCAAATTGTAAGTTACATGTTGCACACCACGTTTCAAATTATTTTTGGGAACTTACCTCACGTTGTGGGTTGCGGTTGGTTTAAGCAGGTTAAGGTTAGTTTACCTGTTGAAATCAGGCCGAGAAATACAAACAATAAAAAAATAGAAAAAATTATGTTTCCTGATATGAGTTCCACATATATTAATGTAAGAATAGCAAGAAGTGTTTTAGTACCCGCTGTGAGAAAATATGCCTAAGCATTCTAAAAGAGTATATTTATTTAGGTGAAACCTTTGAATTAGTAGGTTTTATGACTATGTTATACCTAACAATATTTTTAGACCAGTTTGGTAACCAACCTCAAATTGTAATGTCATAATCAAAGCTAATCTCGCCGTTCTCAAATTTCCATTTTAGCCTCCAAGACAAGTCACAATATAGGGGGTGGTGGGGGCTTGAGCTAGTGATGTAGTTTGTTCCTTTTGTGGAGCCGTTGGTTCCTTAGTTCCTTCCCTTCCTTCCTTTACAAGTAGCATACATCAATAACGTTATTGTGTTTAGGTCGATGTAGTAACGATATGAGTTCCACATACATTAATGTAAGAATATCATATCTATTGCATAACATTTTCATATTGTGGTCCCGATTCCCAATACTTCCAGAGGCATTAAGGAATGAGAGGCTCCTGATATTTCAACGAGTTTTTAGGGTTTAATTGATCTTTGGGGAGATCTTCCATTCCAACACTCAATCACATTTCCGACAGTTATGTTAACTCACTTGCCTTTTCTCAATAAGGAATACTACAGAAAACCCAGTTGCCAGCCCTATGTATTTAATTGTGCAGAATGACTTATCTCTCTACATCTTCTGCAATGGACAAAAAGATTTAAATAAACCCTTTGTATTTAATGTTGCCCACTAACTTTGCACCACACATAACTTGCAGTCTTTTATTTTAACTGGAACAGAACGAGCAAGAAGAGGGCGGTTACACATTCTTCAATCTTTCAACTGGAACGATGTTGAATGTGGAAGAAATAGAAACAATTATGAAGATGCATATTTTGGAGCTTAAAAGTAATGTTAAAAGGAGGAGTTAGTTGGTCATCCCCATCAGGAAGGAGTTATAGTATAATCTCGGGGAATCATCTTGAAGGTCAATGATATCTGCTTGTAAAGAAACCTCATCTTGTGAGATCATCACATTTGCATCCTGGCTTGGAGTTTTGTTCTGAGGCTTTTTATTTTTTTGCAGGCCATGGTTGGCGATGATGTTGTTCCTTTTGTTTTGCCATAAATGATATTGTCTCTTCCCTATGTGCAGTAATTTTGACAAAGTTAAAACCCAACAGGTTAGGCATATGTGTCACTATTGATGATCAAATTAGTGCCTTTAACCTTGCTATACTAAAAGGTGAAACTTATCTTTATCCTATTAACACATTACACTTATATAGGTATTAAGTTTTAGGTTATCTTTAAGGATTGGTCTTAGCTACTTTTTTGGTCATGTTTTGATTCTTCTTTGAGTTGATTGTCAAGTTACGAAGTAAACCCAAGTTTGCCTCATCATTTCTACATATGTTAGTCATATTTCCACTAATTTTACATTTTGTTATTTTCATAACTTCATCTCATTTCATTTCTACATTTGTTATAGTCATATTTCCACTAATTTTACATTTTGTGTCTTAATTCATACACATTATAGACCTTGAACCTTGCGATGGTTAAATAAATTTATAATTATCAATATATTATTTTACCAATCCTAAAGTTTTCTTTCATGATTATTGCAACTAGTGTCACCAGTTTATAAGATTCATGTGTTAAATTTAGCCTTTTTTTTGCTCTAAGTTGTACTCCTTTAACATCCACTCCTTTTCATATGCATGTTGTTCTAATCATATATGTTCTACCATAAATAGTTTTACATGGTCCTTTGTATATTGTAAGATTTATGGTTTAGTTTCCTATCCAATCTACATGGAAATCCTACTATGAATTTTGCATGTCCACTTTTACATTTTTGAAGAAAACACCAAAATCCTTAAAAAAAATGAACACAAAATTATAAAAATATAAAAATCTTGCCAAAATTCTTAAAAAGTTAAAACATTTTCCAAATTCCAAAAGTATTTTATTTTAAACTTGTACAGATCTAACGGTTTCTTTTACTTTAAAGGTATCCCATATTTTTCCATATCTCACATCAGATCATCCATTCATTCATGTAATTCCTTTTCTCCTTGCATAGTAAAGATTTATTCTCTTCCCACGTAAAAAAAATCCAAAAGAGTTCATCCTATCCTAATATTAAAAGAGTTTAGTAAAGATTTATTCTCTTCCCACGTAAAAAGATTCCAAAAGAGTTCATCCTATCCTAATATTAAAAGAGTTTATTATGAGAGTTTCACATTTTCTCCTTCACCAAAAATACTTTTATTGGCTTTTCAACTTTACACCCTTTTGCCTTGACAAGGTGCTTGTGTCTTTTTTTATTTTTATTATCTTGGTGTAATAGTAAGGTATCTTGGTATCCCCTTTGATGTGGGGCTTTCACCAATGTCTATGTGGAATTGGTATTTGCTGGAGCATTTGCAACATAAACTCCTCTTCTGGCAGAACAAAAACCTCATTTTGCTACAAAATGACTAGGATTCTTTATGCCTCACATATTTATTATTCTTGTTAGCTTCCCATTAGGGCTCAATTTCATAGATTGTAGAAAATTCCATGTTTGTACTTGTGGGCCAAGTATGGTGGGGCTAGAAGCCTCCCTATGGTACCTTGGGATGTTTTCATTATGCCTAAGAATGAAGGATGGATATGATTGATTGATATTGCCACCCAAGGTGATATCTTGGCTACAAAATGGGTGGTAGTTGGAACTGGAAAGTGCAGGGCATGTGTGTTGCAGAGATTTTTCGTTTTCAAGGGCAATGATTGAGTAAGAAGAGGATTTTTTATTAGAGAGATTTATTGGATGCCAGTACTCGCTCTTGGAAAGACTGGAGAACTATTGCTCGTGAGTTTTCCCAATATTCTATGAGAATACATTTTATTATGGAGATTAACAACCTTATTCCATAGAAGGGCATTTTCAAAATGGAATATTGATATGCCTGGCCCCTTTTGGTGTTATTGGGAATGGAGCTTTGAGAACCCCTTGGTGCAATATGTTTCAAGGAGGTTGTACATCCTTAATTCACACTTCTTCACACTTACCACTTATTTCCATTCTATTCCATTTCACTTTTTAATTTGATCTTACTCTTTCTTCCCTTCATTTGATTTGATTGTTTTTGCTTTAAGCTTAATGTGTTACTCTCTTTATTACTTTTTAGCTTCATTCACATATATAGAAGAAAGGAAATCATAACTTTATCAATACTAGCATTTAAGCAATAGAGACTAAAATCATATTATATATAATTAACATAAGTGTATATTTGAAATACTCAATCAGTAAATTTAAAAGCTAATTATATATAATATGCTTTTATATATGTAAATATTGTTTCAAAAATATAAATACACAAGTTATAAATATGTAATTACAAACTTATGTTTAATTTGTAAATATTGTTTCAAAAAACATAAAAACACAAGTTATAAATTTATAATTATCAAAGTTTGTAAGTATTAAATATATAAATAACTAATTGAAAAATATTTATAAAAAGGAAAATAATTTTTATCTTTAATATAATCATTAATAATATTAAAAAAATTATAAATTTTATCATTTTTATAAATAAAATCACACACACATATATATATATAAGTTTATTATTTTTTACTAACTTTTTAAGTTCATTGCTTTTATGTAACACGAATTTCATTTGAACTATTTATAATATTTAAATAAGGCATGATGTTAGTTTTTACAACTTCCTCAAAAATTAAGACTAGTCAATTTGGAGTCTCAAATATTACTTCATGAAAGGTGAATGAGTGAATTTCTAGCCTTTGGCTTAATTTCTCTACATTTATCATCAAAGTTCTTAACCAATGCTAAATCGCCATGAGTGTGATCTGCATATTCCATGCTCTCCACATTTATCATCAAAGTTCTTAACCAATGCTAAATCACCATGAGTGTGATCTTCCATGCTCTAATTACGAGATAATTTTATGATGGCATTATGCACAGTCGGGCACCATTGTTGCCAGAATTGCGAACCGCATGAATTTATCTTTTGCTTCCAAGATAAAGTTAGACATGATGGAAGAGGACTAATTTTATCTTTTTTTTTCATGCAATAGTAGTGCGGGGGAATTGAACCCCACCCCGCACTTTCTGAAATGACCGGGCCTCATCACTCACCAAGTGAGCTACATTGTTTGCCCTAATTTTATCATTTTTTTAACAGAAACAGGGGAAAGATATATATAGATAAAGGCTATGCACAGCGATCCATTACAAAAACAAAAGCCAACACTTTGCATCTGATATAGGAAAATTGCAGAGATCAATAGAGTTTTGATCATTGAGTTCTATGCTTCCTGACTTCCTATAGATTCTGTTCATACTGTTGGGATAAACCCTTACAAATTATTTACATAATATTAGACAAAAAAACATTCAAAGTATGAGCAACTAAGAGAACCTGCAGAATGGAGGATATTCCAAAAAGGTGAAGAGAGTGTCATTAACTGAAATTCTGCTGCTGAATTGAGGCCGCATCCATCATCTCCTGGTTTACAGTTGGGGCTTCTTGCACAATGCTGCAATGAGTTTTGCAGGAAAAAACTGGGGTATTTGCTTTGATACTATCCACTTTTCCCATTAGCTCAATGATATTTCGGTCCATGTCTTCCATGCATGACTCTAGGCAAGAGAGCCGGGAGTGAATGTACCTGTCTTCCATGGCCAATTCCCCAATTTGGTTCGCAGTGGTGCAAACAGCTGAATATGTCCTGGACAGGAAGGTTTTAATTTCCGAAGAGAGCTGGCTTAACGTGGCTATGGCCTGTCTGACCCCTTCCATGTTGCGAGTTAATGAGGGAGAGCCGACTTCAAACAGCGCGACAGGTTCTTGGGCAGTGATGCGGAGGTGTTGCAGAGTCGGAGCGAGGGCAGGGTGGGTAAGACTCTCTATCCTGTGAGCTATGAATCCAACGGACGCTTGGAGTTTTAAATGCCCAAGCGTGAGACCTGAACGGGCCATGTGGAGGGCGCGTGGGTGGAAGCGTGGTAGCCAATCCAAGGCATGCCTAGAGCGAATTCTCAAATGGTGGAGAGGGCCACCTTTTAAAAAGTTTCTCTAAGTTTGAAAACCCATAAGCAAATAGATCATTAGGGTATAAAACTATGTTTTAAGACATTGTTAAGAGAGGCTTGCCCCTTTTCCATAGTAACACCAACATTTTCCAGTTTGTCCGCGATAGAATTGAGGTCTCTTAGCACATGGAAAAAGAGAGTATCAATTGGGAGTTCAAGACTCTTAATTCTTTTCTGAAATCTCTGACTTTTAGCACTTTTGTGGGAATTACCATTGCGCATAGCTTGGATTACATGCCTGGAATCCCCGAATACCTGCAAATGTTCCATGTTGAAGGTGACAACAATTTCAAGAGAGTGATACAGGGCCAACCATTTGGCTTGATTATTGGTGCTGATACCCAGTCCCCAAGAGAAGTCTGCAACTTTATTTCCTCCGGGATAAAAAAATTATCCCCCCCGCACCTGCCACCCCTGCCCTAATTTTATCATTAGTGAAGCATATAGTTAACATTGTTTTTAATAAATAGAAACTTTAGAAATTGCAACTTGCAAGCCAACTCAGGTGCAATGTCAAGGACATTGCCACTTCGTGGCTCTTGTCTTTTAACATTTTCATGTTTAATATTTTAATTAGACTTACACCAAATATTTATGAGTTTATTTATTTATAGATTTTATAAGGGTTAATATATGTATAAATAAAAATGAAGAGTAGTCATGAGGAGAAGTGAGGCGATGGTGGTAGGGGGTAGGGTATGGTGGAGGAGTACGGCAGTCCAGGGCTACCAGTCATGGCAGGGGTGTGGGTCTTTCTGACCGTACCTCCCCCTGTCTCAATCATCATGACAGCGCATGGACTTCTCTGGACGGGGTTTTCTTCGGATGGTTTTTTGGTCATAAGAATGTTTGCATTTAATTTAGGGTTTGTTTGTCAGCTAGTGGCTTGGGATTGCAGCTGAACTGTTTTTACTGTCAGGGTTTGTATCAGCCTTCAGGTTTAACGGCTTCGATGGAGGGAGTGGAGATGGTAGATTACACAAGTGACCAGCTGGAGACATAGGATGTATGGGGGGTGCCAGGTGGAGGGCAGTTGGAGGTTTTGGAGGAACTCCCGATGTTGGGGCCTGAAGGAACTGTTTCGACCGATTTTGGGTAGGTGAGGCCAGTAACAGACCTTTCGCCTTCGGATTACCTTTCTTTCTCTCCATAAAGAAGGTTGTCGGACGACCCATTGGACTGTGATGGGTTGTCGATAGATCTTTTGGGCAGTGCTAGCTGGAGGGAGGTCGGGGATTTCTTTTCCCAGAATTTAGGGTTTTCGGTTTGAATGGGGGTTTTGAAGTGGTGGACGGTTTTGATCTAGTAGCAGAAGAGGGGGTGGATAAGCAGGTGCAGCAAGTTTGTGGATTGGAAGTGGCGGTGTTGGGGAGGATCTGAGAGTGCCGTTGGGGGTTTCTGAACACCGGGGCTGTGAAAGCCCTAATACTGTTCTTGGGCCTTCGAAGGTGTTGGAAGTGGTTTCGTCAGGGGAAGGGGAGATTACAAGAGGGCCTGCTAAGATGCATAAGAGGAGTTGGGTAAAATCCAGAGTAGTGGGTAGTTATGCTGTTGGTGAAGACATTGCTTGGGATCGGTTCTAGAGATGTCGCATCTGATGCTTGTGGGCAGGGTTATGGGCAGAAATTTTGCTCGTAAAACGGTGGTGGACTGGGTGGATGAACAGTGGCGAGAGGTGTTGGGATATACTCCAGTGGTGGACATGTTGCTTCGTGGATGGTTTGCGGTGGTGGTCAAATCAGAGGCTGATCTAAGAAGGATTCTTAACAGGAATTGGCACCTGAACCACACACCGGTTTTACTGAAGCCCTGGCATCCTCTTTTCGATGCTGGTCGGGAGAGAGTCGATAAGATTCTTATTTGGGTTCGGCTCCCTGGTTTTCCTCTACATTTATGGGATCCTCATCATTTTCGAAATATTGGGGATGTTTTGGGAACTTTTCTGGAGGCGGATCTCTCTTATCTGGAGACGCATTACAAACAGATTGCCCGTATCCTGGTTAACATAAATATCAGAGAGGGTCTTCCTGAGACCATTAATTTGGACTTGGGGCCTGATATCATTTCTCAGATTCTGGATTATGAGAACGTGCCTTTTCGTTGCAGGAGGTGTCATGCATATGGTCATCCGACTTCAGAATGTCGACTCCCAGTTCGCACTTTAAATGGGGGGAAGAGAAAATCACTTAAAAAGGATACAACAAGAGAACCAAAGGATTTGGAGTCTATTGATCCCATGCCAGTGACAGAGGATTCAGGCAGTGAACGGGTAACTGAGGATTCTGATCCTAATAGTCAAGACTCTGATGCAGTTTCGGGCATTCGATCTAATACTCCTCTTGTTCCAGTAGATGAAGCTATACACTTTGCACCTGTGGAAGATGCCGATCCTCCGGGGCCTTCTATCCCGGGTATTCCTTCTTTCTCCCTTTCTCCCTCAGTAAATTTATTATTAGATCATTGTACTTTTGTTGGTCTAGATTGGGTGGAGGGGCTGAAAAAATTGTCCTTGTCGGGTCCTATTGATGATACTCCCCTGCCCTCGGTATCTGTTCCGGTTGGGGTTACAACTTTCATGGTGGTTGATATTACAGATCAGAACCCTGATCTATCCACTGCCTCCACACTTCTTTTGGAGGATACTCCGGTTATTCTTGAGCCCGATCTTGGGAAGGTGGCAGAGTCTTCATGTCACTCTCCACCTGAGTCTACAGAATCGGGGTATTTCCTTCGCTCTTGCAAAAAGACCTCTGGGGGGGTTTGGGTAAAGAATAGCTGTCGGTTCGGAAGGGTAGGGGCAGAAAATCAAATTTTTCAAAGGCACAGACTAGGGCCAGGACTGATCTTCGGGAAGGGAAACAACTCTCTATTGAGAGGGCACTTAGAGCAGTGAATGCCCGGAAGTTTGTTTGGACATGAATATTATGTCCTTTAATTGTTGGGGTCTGGCTGGGCCTAAAAAGAAATCAGGCTTCAAAAGGGTGCTTACTCTTAAACACCATGATGTGATCTTGCTACAAGAAACTTTAGGTTTAGGGGATATCATTAAGGAAAGAATGGAGAGCTGGCTGGCAGGTTGGTCCTTTGTGACCCTGGATGTTAGGGGACGTTCTAGGGGGTTGGCAGTGGGATGGAAGAACAATGCGTTAAAACTCATAAATTCCTGGGGGATGGTTTCAGTGCTAGGAGTTGAGTTTCTTTCAGTTGATTTGGGTACTAGTATTTCTGTGATTAATGTTTATGGGCCCTATGTGAATCGAGTTCCATTCTGGGACTCTCTTTTACAGGACCCGCTCCTTGGAGGTGATTCGATAGTGGTGGGGGGAGATTTAAATTTTACCTTGGGGCATTTAGAAATATGGGGTCCTCATGCACAAGTGGATTCGCAGGCTGGGTATTTTCTCTAGAGGTTGGTGGGAAAAAAATTACTGGATATAGAGCCTATTAAGTTGAAACCTACCTGGAGGAATAACAGGGGTGGGGAGGCTAGGGTGGGGAAAAGACTGGATCGATTCCTGGTGGCTGAACAGTTGGTGGATAGGTTT
Organism: Larix kaempferi; assembly: GCA_027924585.1. Lineage (NCBI taxonomy): Eukaryota > Viridiplantae > Streptophyta > Pinopsida > Pinales > Pinaceae > Larix > Larix kaempferi. The sequence continues at coordinate 2,527,252 of BSBM01000633.1, read as the reverse complement.
TTTCAAGTCAGGCAATGGGTAGGAAGTGGTGGTAATTCTGATCACTTTCCTATCTTTTTCGAGATTAAAAAAGGACCTAACAATCCGCCTAGTCCTCTTAAGTACAACAAAACTTGCTTACAAGATGATTCTTTCAAAAGTCTCTTTCTGGACCTTTGGAGGCCGTTTGATGTGGACCACGATCGCACAGTGGCCTTTCAATTCGCTGAGAACATAAAGAGATTAAAAGGGGCGGTTAAAGAATGGGCTATTGCTAAGAGACTGAGGGAGGATGCTGAACTGAAGCAGGTAGAGGTTGAAATTCTACAGATCTATGAAGGGGAAGGAGGGGGGCTTATCACTCTTGAATCAAAAGAAGCTCTGTCTAGGCTGGAAGGGAGAAGGAACACAATATTGCTGGAAAAAGAGGAAGCTTGGAGACTTAAGAGCAGAGCGATCTGGCTGGAGTGTGGGGACGAGAATACAAAATTTTTTCATTCTTATACTAGGGGGAGGAAGGCGGCAAATACTATTTGGAGCCTAAAAGATGAAGAAGGATTAGAACATTTTGATTTTGAGGGGAAAGCTAGATGTGGGGTGAGTCATTTTCAGAACTTGTTTCGGGCTCCAGCCTAGGCTACTATTGCAGAAGTAATTAGGGTTGCTCAAATGTTCCCGAGGTTTGTAGAGGAGGAGGACAATAGGAGGCTGATGAGAGCTGTCACTGAAGAGGAATTAAAGGAAGTCCTTGGAAGTTTTCAGAAAGACAAGAGCCCAGGTTCGGATGGGTGGTTAATTGAATTCTTTTTGAATCTTTATGAAGTTGTGGGCATGGATCTTCTACAAGTGGTTGAAGATACTCGCATCACTGGGAGGATACCAGCTAGTTTCAACTCTACTTTTATAGCCCTCATTCCAAAGACTGACAATCCAACAAATCTCAATGAATTTAGACCCATTTCTTTATGCAATTGTATCTATAAGATTGTATCGAAAGTTATTGCTCGTAGACTAAAGGTAATACTATCTGAGCATATATCAGCTGAACAATTCAGGATTTTGGAAGGTCGACAGATTCATGAGGCCATAGGGGTGGCACAGGAGGGACTACACAGCTTGAAGACCAGGAATATCAAAGGGGCTATTCTAAAAATAGACCTGTCTAAGGCATATTATAAGGTGAGTTGGATATATCTCCGGTTGCTTTTAACTCATCTGGGATTTGGTATAAATTTCATCAGATGGATCATGTCTTGTATAACTACTGTGTCTTTCTCTGTGTTAATAAATGGAGCGGCCTCTCCTTTTTTCCATGCTGAAAGGGGCCTTAGGCAAGGCTGCCCACTTTCTCCTCTTCTTTTTCTGCTGGTGGTTGAAGGATTAAGCAGGGCTATAAATGAGGCTAAGTTTTTGGGGCGTTTTAATGGAGTCAGCATTGGTGAACAGTTATCTATTACTCATCTACTATTTGTGGATGATGTACTGATCTTCTGCTCTGGAGATAGAAGGGAAACTCGGGTTCTGAAGGAGATACTGGACCTCTTCTCTAAAGCTACGGGGATGGATATAAATGTAGAAAAATCAACACTCACAACACATTTGCTGCGACCGGAAGAAGAGTTGTAACTCATTGATAACTTCCCCTACAAAACTATAGGATTAGATGTGGGCCTGAAATATCTGGGTTTTTCCCTCAAAGCAAACTTATATCTGAAAAAGGACTGGAGCTGGCTGATAGGTAAGGTGGAGAAAAGACTACAAGTTTGGAGTCATAAGTGGCTGTCGAGAGCTGGGAGGCTGGTCTTGGTTAAGGTCGTTTTGGAAGCCATTCCAGTATACTGGATGTCTCTATCATGGATTCCAATAGGTATTCTTGAACATATTAGGCGGATTTGCTTCAGATTTATTTGGAGTGGTAAGAAGGAGGGATAGGTGACACCATGGGTAAACTGGAAGAGAATAGCTGTCCCAAAGGGGCTTGGGGGATGGGGTTTAAAAAACATTTTTTTGTTTTCTCAAGCACTGGCTGCAAAGGGAGGATGGAGGTTGATCAAAACAACAAGTTTATGGACACGTGTTATCAAACATAAATATCTACCAAATGAGAGTATTGAGGAATGGATTAGGAGTCCCAGGAAGACACATAAAGGGGGATCTGTGATCTGGAAGGCAGTGGTGAAATCATTTTCCTTGGTGGAGTCAAATATGGCTTGGGATGTGGGCAATGGAGAAAAGGTGAAAGTTGGAAGGGATCCTTGGCTCGGGAGTGAACAACATCACTTGTTACCTGATGATGTTATCAATGCATTGGCTATTAGGGGGATCACCACTTTAAACCAGTTGGTTGATCAGAGACCAGATGATCCTTGGATTCAACACTGGAAAAGTGCAAATATGCTGGGTTTGGGGGCTCCAGACTCAGATTTTGTAGATAACTATATCAGAGGGTTGAATATGGCTCATATACAACTCATGGATCAGGAGGATGCTCTGATTTGGGATTTGGATCCGGAGGGGGTATATACACCAAAGGTGGGTTACTTAAAGTTGAGTGCAGAGGATGGGATGAGGGAGGAGGCATGGTGGTGGAGATCACTGTGGAAGCTAAAGTGCCCATAAAAAACTAGACTGTTCATGTGGTGTGCATTAGAGAATAGGGTTCCGACCTGGGACATTCTTCAGAAGAGAAATTTTCAAGGCCTTGGTTGGTGTGTTTTGTGCAAGAAGGAGTTGGAATCCACTACACACCTTTTCATTACCTGTCCTTTCTCGATTGCAGTTTGGAAAGAGTGCACAAGTCTGGTTGGTTTTGACTGTAGGTGGGAAGGAAACTCAGTGGGAAATGCATGGGAGAATTGGTGGAGAAATGCACCACATCATAAATAGAAATCCTTACCACTGTTGGTTATATGGGGGATTTGGTTGGCAAGGAATGGGGCTATTTTTCAGGAAAAAACAAGTATCCCATAAATAACAAGTGCTCAATCTGTGGGCATATATAAATCTCTTCCATAACATGTTAGGGCTGCTAATCAGAGAAGGAACTTGGAATTTGAGATTGACAAAACTCACCCATGGGGGTATTTTGATGGAGTGGCACAAAACAATATATGTGGAGGGGGGGCGTTCTTGTATCTTTCAGATACTCATTTCTTTGTACTCACCATGGGCCTGGGTGCGGGAACAAATAACTATGCAGAGGTCATGAGCCTAAAACTCCTACTTATTTTTGCAACAGAGAGGGGAATCAATAGACTTGCAGTGCTTGGAGATTCTATGAATGTTATCAACTGGACCAATCAAACACAAGCTTGCAGAAATATTAGACTTGCAAATATTCTTACTTCTATTCAGATGGTCATACAGCTTTTCGACTTCTTCACATGCCGGCATGTTTACAGGGAAAATAACTAAAAAGCGGACTAGGCATCCAAAGAAGGGTTGCTCATGGACTTTGGCATATGGAAAGTAACTGAAGAAAGGGATGGACAGAGATATGAATACTACCACAGACCCTGCATTGACTGATACACAATATATATTTTTTCAGCAAAGGATACTACAAATTATGTATTAACTATAGATCTTTTTCTGGCAATATGTTTTTTGTTTAAACTACCGATGATGTAACAACAATGTAGTCCGGTGGGACAAAAAATATTACTTTTTGAAAAACAAAAATGTTTACTATTTTTCATTTTGAAAGTAACGTAATAGTCTCATCAAAGGAACCAAAGTTTTTTGGACTTGGACAATTCACTGATACAGTGAACCTACAGAATGTAATTTTGATCTCAGATGATGAATGGAATTACGCTTTTTTCTTTTGGAAAAAAAAATATGTATAAATAAAAAAATATCAATCTTAAATAAAAATATACATCCTCATTTATCTTTTAACATTTTCATATTCCCCTTTGATGGGGTGGTAGGGACGCTTCATGATGTACTTGGGCATCCTGTGGATTACCTTGAGGGCACATGTCCCCCCCACTGGACATGCCCTTTCACACAGTCATCATAATGTGCCTGCACCTACGATTTGACAAGGGTTTGGAGACTTAGATGGTAATTAGTGTGGTCGATGCGGTGATTTCAATGATGATTGTTATGATTTCAACAAGTCCAAAGGGAGGTGATAGTTCCATGCAACACTTGACCTCGTGGTATGATGATGGATCTTTCAAGTTGGTATGGTTCATCATTCATTGCAATGGATCCTGATGACTTCAGTCATGGGATACTCTTCAGGAAACTTCTTTATCCCCTCTAGTTTCATCGCCAAGTCTGTGGGCTCTTGCTCTTTCTTGGTCAAATGTTTTTGGTTAGCAATGATTCCCTTCATGCTTTTAGGGGACCTTCTATTTTGAGAAATTATTATGGTCTGTCCTCACACTGGGATGATGCTCTAGTCCATTTTTGTCACAAGTTTGAGTTGTGGGAGGTTTTGTGTCTTGGGCTAGTGTTGTGGCTAATGATTTGGGTCTATTTTGGGGGGTTAGAGCCTAGCTTTGTGGGGCCCTAATTTTTTTGTTCTCTGTCAGTGGTGGAAGTTTAGACTTCACCCTTGCTTCTTATTCATCCACTTGTGACCAAGGGTATTCATCTTCATGGTGGGTTGGGGTTGAGGCAAGCATTCACAACGAGGCTCTTGTGGTATTATCCCTCTAGTCTACCAAGAGGCCAAGGATGCTAAGGCCTTGTACCTCTGCCAAACTCTAGCTTGCATTAAAAGGGGATTGGACAAGGCTGAGGATATGGTCAATCTGGAGCGAGAATTTGTTAAACTAGAGGAGATAGAGCAAGAGATGATTCCATGGGTTAAGGATGCATGAACATCCCACTCCTGGGATATTAAATACTACAAAATTGTTGCCCTTTATTGGACGATTAAATCACTCCTTTGCAAGATTCTTCTGGATATCCATGAGGAAAGGATCAAGCTCCTCTAGTAGATGGACGAACTTCGAGAACATCACAAAAAAATGGACCAGAAACTAAACATACTAGTCAAAGCATCTACTGTTGTGGATCTCAAGCCAGTTGTCTCTGAAGATTCTCCCAGTTTAGAGGTTTCTCTAGTTTTAATCTCTAATGACGAACCATGCTCTTAGACATGTTATTTTTATGACTCTGCTTTCTATTTTGGACATTCATAGCTATGCTCAGTACCAGGGTATTTTTTAAGGATTCTAATAATATACTTAAGTATAGTATTCTAGGCAATTATTTTGTATTGAAAAAAACATATATATAGATAGGTAGGCGAATATTAAATATGAAACATACAATTTAATACTTAAAATTGTATTTTTTGGTGAATATTATGATAAAAAAACATATTTTTATGTAAATATAGGCAATATTAGAAACTAAAAAATGACTAAATAGCGATTTTATTTTTTGAAAAAAACCCCACAAAATAGCCAATTGGCAAAATTTCGCCCCTAAAAAATTCCTTGCTCATTACATCATAGGATATACATGTGATATTTATAGGCTCAATAAGACATATAGAGATTTGATGACAAGACTATTTATCTATGGCCTAATTCCCCTTGGAGCACACCTATTTTATGTGGTATGGTTTGCCTTAGGGCAAGCATGTTTTGATATTTTTGTATAGTTTCCTAAAAATTAATATAAATACTAGCTTACAAAAACAAAAACATTTTCATATTTAATATTTTAGAATTAAATCAAATATACATGAATTCAATATATAGTTATAAATTTTTCAAATGATTTGATTGAGATACTTTTTTTTTGCTTGAATCTCCTTGACTTGCGGGAGTGGCTTGTGGTTGAGAAACCACGACCCAAGGGCATCTAAGCCGTCAAAATCACCCAGGGATCGCACCCGGCTTGGACCGCACCAACCTCAACTTGACTGGGTTTTTAGGTGGCACCTCCCAACTAAGTCACCCTATGGGGAATTTAACTCAAGTCACCTTACTGACGAGACCCACACCTTAACCAAACAAGCTAGCGAAAATTGACTTGATTGAGATACATTGCCAAGGTATATTTCTTTTGAATTTTATAACTGTTTTTATAAATTTATACTATTTTAAAACTTGTTAAAGTTTTAATTACTATTAATTAAAATTAAATTTGTATTTAAAAAAAATTATATTAATTGTTAAAGGTACATTAAGATATGGAATTCGAGATTTATTATTTTAATCTCCAATTTCAATGTTTATTTTCAAAACGATTATATCATTCCCAATAACCATGGTGATTATAACTTACCACCTTGAATACTATAATGATTGCATAGCGATATATGTTGAAAGTATCTTATGTGAGAAGTAGGCGCAAACAATATTGATATTTCTAGATTATATATATTTCCATCCCTTAAAAACCAGAAATTTAAAGATTGTTTAACTAAATTACGTATAATATAATAATTTAGTGTTTAATGTTGATTACGTAAATTTTGTATAATTCAATAATAATAAATATTTTTTGGTCCTACGGGAAAAAGACAATTTTATTATAATATAAATCAACCAAAAAAAGGACACAATTTTATCATAGTATAAATCCACCACATTGTTGAGAAACCCATAAATGGCCCTACAAATATACTTGCAAAAAATTGCAAAAAACTGATATTGATCAACACCTATGGCCATATTACAATGAAATATGCAAAATTGCAAAAAGATATACAGATAATCTATTACTAAGTGAGCCATATAGATAGCCCAAATACCAAAAAGGAGATGATAGAGATTTCCAAGAAGCAAATAAAATATTTCAAAAGTAGATTTAACAGTTTCATCCTATGCTAAAATATATTTCATAGCTATAGGAGTGTTCTCTTCTGAAATTTTATCTTGGATGTGGTCCCAGATCATGTTCCATAAGGACATCATTGTCCATTTCCCAACGGTGCCAGATACCATCTGCAACCTACAAGCCTTCTCTAGATAGTTGATCAGCTTGTCTATTTCTCTCTCTATAAATATGATTATATTTGATTTCCTGGAATAGTCCTTCAATACAGATCAATTTCTCATAAACAGGCCTTAATAAAATGTTTTGGGAGGCCTCTTTAATGTCATCTAGTCTATAACTAGTTTGGAGTTCCCTAGGACTTGTAACCTTCTGATACCAACTGATAATGCAAGCTGCAAAAATATTTTTAGAGCCATAAATTCTACTCTATTATTGGAGCTGTAGCCAATTCCAGCAGAGAATTTTATCCAATGATGCTCAGAAATGAAAAGGATGCCACCATCCCCCCCAAAGAAGGTAAACCTTGAGAAGCCCCATTGAAAAAGATCCAACTACTAGTTCTATCAATAGTCTTATCCTCAACGATTCTTACTTTTGGAGGTCCTTCTTGTAGGAATTCTAATAAGCCAGGATTTAGAAACAAAGAAGTCCTCACAAGAATTTATTCGGAGATATGCAAAAATAAGAAGAAATATTGAGGCGGAACCATGAGAGACAAAACTCAATTGATGTAAATACCATCTCTATATTATTCCAATTAGAATACAATATATAATACATCCTCAAGAGAGAATTCGAGTGCCTTGGAGGCAAGTTTGAAAAGCTCACAAAAGGCATGATTACTAAAAGCAAAAAAACTCCAATAGTGGCAACATCACTTTCCAACTCAGTCAAGGACCTCACGAATGAGCTAAATCGGATATGGCAGCTAATGAGTGATGAAAAAGAAGTAATATGATGAATTTTGGAGAGAAAAATATGGAGGATGTGTTGGCCTAAAATTAGACAACTTGCCAAGTCCATAAAAGCACCTAGCTTTATCCTTATCCATTGAAAAGCAGAAAAAGAAGGACAAAACTGTGTAAAAGCAGGAATGTGCTCTTACTATTCTGGATTCTCATAAAAAGCAAACAAAATCGAAGCAGAATCAATCTGGGGGCGCTCATGTGGATAATGATGACAAGTGTGAGCCTAAAAAGTAATATGTGTCAACAACCAAGTCAAACACCTAGGAAAGTATAAAAAATGAATAATACTTTATATCCTAAGTCTAGATAGGTTTTTTTAATATTCTAACACCCCCCCTTAAGCCTGACTTAGAGTGAGTAAAATATGATTAGGGCCCAAGCAACAAGGCTTATGGTCACCCCATTACAAAAATGTATTAGTCCCTGTAGGTGAGGAAAGAAGGAAAACCACTTGGGAATAAAACCTCCCCTCGAAATCAATATGGAATACACCATAATAAGTCTCTCCAAACTCCAAGTATATGAGAACTTGGTCAAATGTCTGGAGGAATCTTCTTCTTGGGAAGAAGTGGAATGTGCTCATCGGACTTGAACTTCATGAGATCATGTCCAAATGAGTCTTGATGATGTCCTCCATCTTCTATGCAACTCTGAGAGTAGGTGCCAATCATAATCATGACAGTAGGAGCCAATCCAACCACTCCAAACTGTAATTCTTCCTCTATAACATCCAATGACACAACAAAATGTGAACCAATGAGAGGTTCCGAGTGTGTATGATTTGCATCAATTGGATGATGATCTTCAGATTTCGAATTAGAAGCATGAACAGTGGAAGTGAGAGCGCAAATAACTTCACACTAGATGTTGGACTTCCTAATAACCATTAGATCATTATATTGCACATAATCCTTAGTATTTGAAGTATGAGAGGAGAACAATGATGAGAGATGGAAATATTTGAGTTCTTCTTCAACAATAGATTTCTGTCATTTGATCTTCAGTACTTGCAAAACAAACTCTCTGAAATCTAATACTGGAAGACTAATTTGATCAAGCTATAAGCTCTGATAACATGTAGGAATTCTAATAAGCGAGGATCTAGAAACAAAGAAGTCCTCACAAGAATTTATTTAGAGATATGCAAAAATAAGAAGAAATATTGAGGTAGAACCATGAGAGACATAACTCAATTGATGTAAATATCATCGCTATATTATTCAACAATTAGAATACAATATATAATACATCCTCACGAGAGAATTTGAGTGCCTTGGAGGCAAGTTTGAAAAGCTCACAAAAGGCAGGCTTACTAAAAGCAAAAAAAACCCAATAGTGGCAACATCACTTTCCAACTCAGTCAAGGACCCCACGAATTAGCTAAATTAGATATGGAAGCTAATGAGTGATGAAAAAGTAGTAAGATGATGGCTTTTGGAGATAAAAATATGGATAATGTGTTGGCCTAAAACTAGACAGCTTGCCAAGTCCATAAAACAACCGAGCTTTATCCTTATCCACTGAAAAGCAAAAAAACAAGGACAAAACTGTGTAAAATTAAGAATGCGCTCTTACAATTATGGATTGTCATAAAAAGCAGATATAATCAAAGCATAATCAACCTGGGGTCGCTCATGTAGATAATGATGACAAGTGTGACCCTAAAAAGACAATGTGTGCCAACAACCTAGTCAAAGACCTAGGAAAGTATCAAAAAATGAATAATACTTTATATCCTAAGTCTATATGGGGTTTTTTAATATTCTAACACTTGTACTTGTGGAAAATGGCTTTTGAAGCATACAATGATGGAGGAATATGAATTTCTTCAAATATGGCTTTGTTCCTGGCAATCCAGGTCCCTCATATCAAAATAACAGGTAGAGTTAAGAAATATTTAAAAGCCACATCATTAACCTAGGTTTGAAGAGCTCCAGACAGGTCTTGTCCAATCCATGAAAATTGAATTCCCTTTACCATAGAGACAAGCTCCCACATATTTACAATATATGAACAATTTATAAAGAGACGAGCTACATTTTCATTATGATCTTTACACAATGGACATCTACCTGGGCCTACCCAAAACCTTCTGAGCATATAATCCCACACTGGAACTTTATCTGATAGAACCATCCACAATTTTTTTTTTGCTTTAAGGGGGAACTTAAAGTTCCAAAGCAGGGAAACCCACCAAGGAGGATTTGAAATCTCTTCTTCTTCTCTGATGACTTTATATCCAATATTGGGAGCATAAGTACTCCCCACAACATTCATTGACCAGATTAATTCATTTGGATTGTCCTCTAATCTAACATGGAAGGATTGTAAATCCTTTAAACATCCATCCCACAGATCTTTCTCATCATCCACAAAGCCCAAATCCTCATATTTTAATCAACACTATTGTCTCCTTGATGAGCAGTCATGAGTTGCCTCTTCGATGTCTCCTGGAGGCTTATCGATATAAAATATTTATGGTGATAAATTTGAGCATTCAAGATTCTTATCACCGCAAGTGGAAGTGGATGACAAGTACATGAGGTGTGAGCTGAGTTGAGGTAGGGGGTAGCTGGTTTCTTGGTATCTTTTGATAAAGTGATGGAAATGGGTGATAAAAAAATGTTACAACAACTCAATTGCACAACTGAACAACTCTTGGTTAATAGAAGACAGGAAATTCCAGCAGCATTAGCAATCACAAGCATTGAAACTGCACAATATATTTCTTGGGTCTTAGCTTTCAAACGTGAAAATTGAGAAGGCTTCGATGGTGAAAAGAAGGCAGCGCCGATGGAGACATGAAAATTGAGAAGGATTTGGTGGTGAAAAAGAAGCAGCTCTGATTGTGGCAACACGATAAATGTTATGCTTCCGATGGCAGAACCATAAAATTTAGAACTTCGATAAATGTTAAATGTTATGCCTCCGATGTGATATGAAGTGGCGGTTCATAGAGAGTGGGATAAAGTGAAATTATAAAATGTTTTATATATATATATATATACACGATTAATTAGTACTTTTTTGAATATTTTAAAATATATATTTAAAGATAAAACTAAACAAATTGTAAATAATATCATATTATAGTAAAAACGAAAACAATTAATAATGTTTATATACATATTTTATTATATATATTTTAAAAATGATTTTTTTTTCTTTTTCTTGTGTAGTATTTAAATAAATGGGAAAAAAATGATATAAGGTGCTTTACAGAAGAGTGTTTGATAGATAGGAGTGTTAAAGGTATGTCTAGCTGATGTTCGTTTGAAAGATAATCGCTCAATAGTTAGGTGCCCAACAAAGGAAGAGGGAATGGGCACACATAGGAGTGTTGGGAAAAAAGACAAATATAAAGGAGTATTGGTCACAACTTAACATTTATGAGACGACTTGGAAGCCTAATAGAGGGGAATCCTATAGATGTGTGCTTGACGGAGGTGATCTTGGTAGATGTATGCCTGACAATTGGGCACCCGATAAAGGAAGAGGGAATGGGCACACAAATGAGTATTTATAAAAAATTACAAATAAGAAGAACTATTGATCACAACTTGACCAGTTTTAGACAACTTGGAATCCTGATAGAGGAGTTCCTGGAAGAAGATAGCTAGGTAGAAGTGCATTTGATAGATGTACACTTGGTAGAGGTGAGCCTAGCAGAGGTGCGTCAATATACATATTTTATTATATATATATTTTAAAAAAGATTTTTTTCTTTTTCTTTTGCATTATTCAAATAAATGGGAAAAACATGATATAGGATGATTGACATAAGAGCATTTGATAGATAGGAGTGTTAGAGGTACGTTTGGTAGATGTACGCATGACAAAGAAGTGCTCAATAATTAGGTTCCCAACAAAGGAAGAGGGGATGAGCACAAATAGGAGTGTTTGGGAAAAAAGAAAAATAAGAAGAAGTATTGGTCACAACTTAACATTTATGAAACAACTTGGAAGCCTAATCGAGGGGCATCCGATAGATGTGTGCCTAATAGAGGTGAGCTTGGTAGATGTATGCCTGACAGTTGGGCACCCAACAAAGGAAGAGGGAATTGTCACATATAGGAGTATTTAGAAATAATTACAAATAAGAAGAACTATTGATCACAACTTAACCATTTTTAGACAACTTGGAAGCTTGACAGAGGAATGCCTGGAAGAAGATAGCTAGGTAGAAGTGCAATTGACAGATGTACACTTGATAGAGGTGTGCCTAGCAAATGTATGCTCAACAAAGGAGTACTCTACAGTTAGGTGCTCAACATAGGAAGATAGAATATACATACATATAAGTGTTTGGGAAAAAGACAAAAAAAATGACAAATAAGAAGAAATATTGGTCACAACTTAATGTTTTTGAGACTACTTGAAAGATCAACAAAGAAGTTCCTAGTAGAAGAGAGGCCGACAGAGGAGTTCCTAATAAAGGGCACTTGGAAAAAGCGAAACCACCATAATAGTGCTTGACAAAAGTGTCCCAACAAAGGAAAAGGTAACAAGCATACATAAGAATGTTTAGAGAAAAGAAAAAAAATACAGAGAAGAAGAAATATATGTCACAACTTAATGTGTTTTAAACGACTTGGAAGCTTGAAAAAGAAACATTTTTTGGAAAAGGTAACAAGCACACATAAGAATGTTTGGAGAAAAGAAAAAAATACAAAGAAGAAGAAATATATGTCACAACTTAATGTGTTTTAAATGACTTGGAAGCTTGAGAAAGAAACATTTTTTGGAAAAGGTAACAAGCACACATAAGAATGTTTGGAGAAAAGAAAAAAATACAAAGAAGAAGAAATATATGTCACAACTTAATGTGTTTTAAACAACTTAAAAGCTTGAGAAAGAAACATTTTTTGGATAATTAAGAACACATAAAATCACCCTAAATACGTTTTAAATCAAATTTGATTTTTTAATCATTTTTAAATGTTTTATAAATTATTTTAAATATAATTATAAAATCTTTATATAAAAAAATATTCTTGTGTATTCAAAAGGTTTTGTACTTTTGGTAGCAACGATTAAATTTAAAGCCATCTTATCTCTTTAAAAGGGTTTTGACCCATCTCAAAAGTGTCAAGTAAAAATTGTCCTTCAATTTCTTTTTTGAAATATTAATTTTATCCTAGCAACTATTAAGGGAAGAGTAAATGTAAATATTTAAAATGAAGAATAATGTTTTCAAAAACTAGTTAATATATATTTGTTGGATTAGGTTAATGATTCATTCATTAAATACAAATTAAGGATTCTATTACTATAAATTTTAATAGTTTTTTCCATTATATTATATTATCTTTAATGGTAAATTTGAGAGTGGTTTTGAAAATTTCATTGGTGTGAGAATTTTGTTGGTGAAAAATTTAAGTTTTGTTTTATTTGATGCATTTTAAAATATTTGATTGTCCTTGGACTTTCAAAAGAAGAATTATGGCTTGTACTCCGGTACACAAAATCCTTACTAAAATATAATAAGAACATTTCGTATTAATAGTTGTAACCATATTCAATATGTCCACATAGAGTTGAATTCAATTTTATGTATTTTTTCAAATTTCTTGATGATTCAATTTCATGAAACTTCTCATTGCACGCATCATATAATAAATAGTAAAAAATGTGAATGTATTACATATTAATGAGGTAACTATTTTCTATAATGACATTAAACGAAAACAAATAATTTGGTATGAAAAGAGATATATTACACAATAAATTTTTTTGACCAAAATACATAATAATGAAAAATCTAAGATGGTTTATACAACTCTTCTAGAACCTAGGGACATTCATAATCCTTGTGGAATCAATTTAAAAAATTAAATATGTGGGTGATGCTTACAAGTGAAAACTAAATATGTGATCGGGAGAGTATTTGGAAGGACAATATTTTATTTTCACATTTTTTTTCATGAAGGGTTTACTTAATTAACACTTGTCAATAAAAGTACAATTATTTATATAACGTGTCATCATTGAAGGGTTCGTTGAATATATGCCCTTCAAATTGAAATTAAGACCAACCCTTTAAATTTGATCATCAATTTATAGTTTTAATATAATGGCCTATTTAAGTTTCTATTATTTAGATATATATAAGATGATGATGACGATGATAGTTATTAACGTCCACTAAGACCAACTTTGGTCTATCAGACTTTAAAAAAGAAAGGAGTGAGTTGGTTTTCTTTTGAATTTTATTTCTATGTTAAAAAAGCTTTAAGAGTTCAACATTCCTAAATCAACATAGTTATGATGAGTTAAAAGGTTAGGAATGTCATTGTAGCAAATGTTTTGAAATTGTGCTCTAATGTGGGTATACGTTTGACATTCCATGAGAAAATGATTTCCGTCTTCAAGCCTCTTTGTTTCACAAATATGACAAATTATTTCATCACATGTTGTTTTAGGAATTGTCTAGCGCACGGTTTCACTATAGAACTCATGAGAGTTTGTTCTTATTTTAGCATTGTTGATTTTCTTCATTATGCTAGTTAAAATAGAGAGATATTTTTGTTATTCTAGATTAGGGTTAATCACCTCCTTATAATTTATTAACTTTCTCTTATCGTCTAACTCTTTATCGCACCACATCTTTTCCTAAAATTTATATGTAATAATACTTTTAATATTATCGCTATTCTATAGAGTGACCTCTTCCTCGACTCCCCAATACTTTTGCCAAGACTTTTTATGCCAACTTTGCTTAAGTCACATGTGGTTTTCACTGGAGTACAAAGCAATCTTAGGAAGCCTCCTATATCCCATGTTGTCTATCTCATTCTTGTACATTAGGTACTATCATATTCATGCTCTCCATAAGGAGAGACTCACTTATACGAGAAGGATAGGATATGGTGTATTGATTTTAATTTTGAGATTATATGTTATAAAGCACTTTTACATTTGCTATGTCCTTCTCTAATATTCTCTAGAGATGTTGTAGCCCCAAACTTCATGCTGAAACCTAATGAGTCAGAGTTAGTGTTCACATTCATTGAGAATTCCAAGAGACCACTTGGGAATATGAACCCAAGGGTCATTCTCATGTATTAATATGTGCATTGATTAATAAGAAATTGGTACTTAACACCTATTTCCCTTTGTCCTTGTGGATATTCTTCTTGTGTATTTGGCTTTGTGTTAGCCAATAATTTATTTTCTCTCATTGGCACCTAATGGTGGTATCATAGCTGCTTTTTAGCCAGTGTCCTATGCTTCTCTACATAATTTCTGCCATATTCTTTGTTTGCTATAACTGCGAGCCATAATTCACTGGCCTCTTCTCTTCAGGCCTGCCCTCTCAGCTTTGGCATACATTCTATGCTATTCAGCCCGCGTGCTCAGTCCTGGCATTCTTCCTGTCTGCCCTTAGCCAGTCTGCTAATTTCTGCCAAAATTCAAAATGTTTCTTCTCAAGTCTGAACACCTGCATACTTATTTTTGAAGTTTTTTTTTGTGTTGTTATGCATACCTCATTAATCAGTCCTCAGTCATATTGATCCCTCTCCATTTTCAAGAAGGTTCTTCTCCCCTTGGCACATGAGCCTAATCTCTATCGTGGGCTATCTATTGGTGCATGCATGGTATCTCTCACTCTATTGGTGACCTGCGAACCATTCACTGAAGTTGCGTTGAAGTGAAGGCTATCCTCTGCGTTGAATTCAAGACTATACTGCATTGAATTGCGTGATTATGTACAGTTCTCCTATATATGGTGTGTGGCTTTCTCTTCGAAAAGGCGTGGGATCTCTCTACAAGTGAGCTTCTGCAATTGAAATTTGGACTTTGGGTGTGTTCTGTGTACACCGTGAAGGCTCTCTGTCATCGTGGATCTATTCTATCATTTCCACCATTCTACTGTTGCATTTTTGAGAGCTTCATACCTGTGACCTAATGTATCTTTGAAATGGAGCTGCTATGAAGACTATCATTTGGAAAACCCTAATATTGCTAGGAGATCATCTTATATTGCTATGTTCGAGCTGAGTCGAAGACTAGGGTGCGAATTGTGTCGATGTAGCTATTCCTACATAAACCCTAGTCTTCCATTTCTGTGTTTTTGTGTGATTGCGTGGAGTCATTATGACATGGAGACTATTGCAAGATCGCTCTACTAGTGAAAATTTGTGGTGCATGGTTTCTCTCCACGTGAACGCCTTTTGCTTGGTATATTTATAATGCTGCGATTTGGAGTCACTCAGCTTGGATTTGACCTGTGCTACGTTGAAGTGGAGATTCTATCTCTAATCTGTGTTAAAGTGCTGCGTTGAAGAAGTGTGCCAGTGTTTGCATTTTTTTGTGGAATTGTAAGCACTTGAATGTATGGTGAACAAGGTAGTTTGAGGTGCAATTCGTTTTACATATGAAGAAAATCACACCAATTACATATGATGTGAATGATGTTAAACTGGTAGTTCAATTTTGGATGGTAGAGCTTATCATTATTGTATTGTTTGAAAGCACCACAAACTATTGCAGAGACTTAGACTCGTATAAAGTTTACTGAAGTAGAGATTATCATTTTTTATTGTAATGTCCCCGGCCTTAAAAAAAAGCCAAAGGCACTAGGAGACCTAGGAAAGGGATAAGTTAATAGTACAGAGTGGAATTAAGTGTTCCAAGGTTAGGCCAACATGCCATATAATCAATAAATTAAAACTTATAGCCTTATGAAATGCATAAAAACCAAACATGATATTTCCCAACGTGCATACTATTAAACGTAACAATAATTCAATTCATAACACATACATGAGTAAGAAATGGTAATGAGAATATCTAGAATGAGTATGAGCATACAATTAAGTTAGGCACTTGATAGTAATATCAGATTGTGAAGCTGTTGAGAACATGAGTAGTGAGTATTTAGTTGTTATGGTTGATTGCATAAAAATTATCTTTCATATCGGGATTATTTATCGGTTTTTTGATGTGTGTGTTGATAACATGGTTAAGTAGTAAGAATATCATCAAATACAACTACACAAACCATAGAAAACAGAAACAAAGGTTTCCAACCACAACCTCCAAAATTAGATCTCATAGTTGTTCCCTACAACCATCTTTCACTAGTTATGATTTAGATTGTATGGCTGCCTTCCCTCCAGCCATCAATCATCAGTACAAGTAAGATCTATACTAATATAATCAGATCTACAACATTGTAAACAAATCTGCAACAATAGAACATATTTACATTCAAAGGTGCTCTTAATCAAAAGACAAAGGACGTTCCTTTCAGCACCGGAAACACTGCCAGCAAAAACAATCATAACTTGGTCATATGGAAAGCTTTTCCAGTGAAAAAAAGGCGTTCCTCAATGGAAACGTCGCTCTGAACGTAATGCTTCCCACTACTACTTTCCTATCTGCCTCCACTACCTATGGGACGAGACTCCCTTCACCTAACTTGTCCCTCAAGATATCACCATCCCATTTCCCAGCTTCCTGTGTGAGAACCTGGACTAGTAGAGTGAACTCAAGGAAGCAAGGGAAACATCCAACTAGACTAACTCTCTTACAGGACCCTACAATAATTGTAGGTCTCAACACAATCTCAATAATCACAACATAGTGAGATAGCACAATTCAAGTGATCCAAAGCTCATGATTAGCTTCAACAAAGAGAGGGCATATGGATTTATAGCACAAGGAAATGAGGCTAAATCTAACCCAAGGGGATCAAATAAAATTAGAGAGAGAGGTAATGTTAAGCTTCATCATGGAGACTTAACTTGAATTAGTGGAGTGGTGGCTTAGTTAGGAGATTCCCTTTTCTGGATTAGCACCATGAGGAGGATTTACCAAAAACCAAGGAGTGAAGGACAAGAATATCTCAAGGAGGGCGTACTAGTCATGTGAGATGAGAGAGTGGGTCCAATAGGATCATTAATGACCTATAAGCACAAAAATAGGGAGCATCTCCATGAATAGAGGAGTGGGGTGCACTTATGGAGGTGGAGGCTAAATTCTAGCTTGTGGAAGCTAAAATCCAACTTAGAACTCCTAAAATCTTGGGAGAGGGCTCATAAATGACAAAAAAAAAAAAATGGGAGGTAATCTCTCCCAAGGAGGGAACACTAGACAAGAGGGGCCTACTAAGGTACGCATAAGGTGCAATAGTAACTCCATAGTCCATAAAAATAAAAAAATAGGGTTCGTTGTACAATGTTTGGGTGACCAACACTACTAATGTCACCAAGGAAAAAATGAACTAGGATGGAAAAAATCAATCCAATAATAAGTTCTAAGGTGCTATGGATGTCCCCTCACACTGTGGAATCCATGGTCTACCATACTCTTTTAGTTTCCTTTGCTGAGCCAGTTGTTTATTTAATAATTAGCAACAACATTCAATGATAACAACAATGACAATAACAACATTAACATTAATAATAATGTCATTGTCCATAATCACATCATCAAACAAATGATCATAAGTCCATAGTCACATTAACAAACATAACATAGGTCCGTAGTCAAATAAAATACCATAAGTCCGGGGTTTAACAATCGAGGTATTACATTTATAAACTGTGTAGAGATGATAGATTTGCTTGCAGAGTTAAAACATCTTAGATATTGCTTGAACAATGGAAATTTTTAATCTATTTTTAGCTAATCAATGCTTATGATCAACACGAGGTTCTTATCCTATCATGAATACGTGAATATTTTTGGAGTTGTCCCTTCTCCTTAGCAAGTAACTACTAGTGAGAGTCCTCTTTGGTGCTACATATCGCCTCCACAAACTAGACTGCTGACTGTTGCAATGTAGCCTATTGCAACAATGACTATTGTAACGATGACTATTGCAAGATATTCTATTCAATTGAAGACTTGCAGTGTGAAAGTTGCAGCTGGTTGACAGTATTGAGCTTCTAGAGAAGATTTGGGACTAGTTTGGTCGAAGCAATTTTGTAGTTGTACAACTGCTCCACAAGAAGAAGTTGCAGATCGTTATCACACAATAACTCATGTATAATAGATTCATCAATTCAACATTCAGAATTGTAACTTGCAAAATGTTTCTTTTATAAGTTCTAGTGCATTTTTTGGTACTTGCATGTGTTTTATGTAAGTATCAAATTGGAAAAAAAGTTGAATTGCATTGTATTTGGGTGCATTCTTAACTGGGACTGTCACCCTTCACCTTTTAAGTTTGAGTCAGTTGAGTCTTTTTTGTAAAGGGCAGAGTTGAAAAAATCCCTCAATTTGTTGATTGAGTCTACTTGGTCCTTCCTACACAAGGAGGCCTCACACAGTCCTTATAATGTCTCAAACTGAAGAAATATTAGAGTTGCTTAACACTCTAATACTTACTATTGTAGACGACTCAATCACAATCAACAAAGAAACTATCCAAATTGTTATCACTCACTTGTATGATTCAAAATCCAATGAGGACGATGTAAATAAAAAGAATCAAGATTATAAACTAGTGTTTGTTCAAAACAACCCTCTCTTTGAATTTGAAGATGATTCCTATTAGCTACTAGCACACAGTGAAATAATGTTAGAATATGTAGAACCTATTCAGAATTGTAGATGCCAACATTGCGATCGAGTTGGCCATATGAAAGATCAGTGTTTTGATCTTCATCCTTGTCAGCATTGCGGGAAGCATAACTATTCTTCAGATAGATGTTTGACACTGAAGAAACCTACACGATTGCACTCACAACATAAAATTTGACTGCTTCTTATCTTGTACTTGACAGGGTGAAACATTATGTTAGGATTCAATTTTTGAAGCCTCATCATTCTGACAACAAGCAATCACAACCTTCCTCAAGTGAGCTAGATCAAGAAAGCATGAGCCACAACGAGTTTTAAAGGACAAATTCATATATGTAGGCATAAGACAGAAGAGAGCCATGCTCCAGAGTGCTCAAGAGTTCGTGGTATTCCGTGTCTAGTTTTGAAACTCATAACCACCATGAGACTTTCCACCCCTCACGTTGTTCCTAATAGGGGGGAATGATAGAATGTCAGAAATAAGCGAGTTGGAACAAACGATCCTTAACCAAGTCACCACCATGTTCGACTGAGCTCTAGAGTTTGTGGTCACCCTAAAACCAACCATTCAATAGAAGATATCAGCTTCATGTTGCTTCTGCTAGACACCCATTTTGGTGGACCTCAAACTACCAATTTCCACAGAGAACCGTTGAGCCTTCATGCCAAGTTCCAAACATAACCTCTGAGTGAGAAACAGAGTTGTCACCAAGTTTGTAGTGCTCTGGTTTTTACAGCAGAGCACTAAGTAAATTTCTAAGTAAATTTCCTATGTATTAATTCATTCAGGTATGTGTGAGTAAATTTCTGAATAAAATTCTATGCTTTTAAATGATGTTTAGCATACTGTGTTGTCTCCAATAATCATACATTCGTATTTAAAAGAATAACTAACATATCAATATTTTCCTTCAACAATTTGTGGTTTTCGCATAAGAATATGTTCACGGTAATAAATCAGTAAGAAGGTATATGCAGGTTTCAGAGTACGCTTCCACATAATAATTAAATAAAATAAATAATCAAGGAAATTACCTGATGCTGATGCTAGTAGACCGTAGGTTGTAGTAGGTTGTATATCCTCTTAGTCAGCCAAAATGAAGTGTCCACCCTACCGACCAGCTATTATCTTGCTGGCCCTTGGAAATCAAAGGATTTCCAAGCCCCCGAGCTCACAATCTGATAATCCCGAGAGCAGTCTTCACTTAGGTTCTCCCAACTTTTCTATTCTCCAACCTTCTTTCTGTTCCCCAAAACCTCCTTTCCTTTTTCCCCCCCCTTACTCCAAGCTCTCCCCCTCTATATACATTCCCTTCCTCGAGAAGACCTTGGGCTTACTCCACCGCCCCAAACTCCTCCTCTCGAGCCCCTCAAACATTTACTCCTTTCCCTAGTTCATTCATACATGTTTCTTTATAAAAATGTATTTTTCACACTCAATGTACCGAATAATTAATTACTCTCATGGAAAATTTATTTGATTTTGATTGACGGTCGTAAGTATTTATTACGGTGGGGATTATTACACAAAGGTTATCCATTCGGGACAAGGTTCATTAATTACAAGTCTATTCACCATCCTTGTATTTAATGTTATTAATGTAATTAATAAAATATTGTATAAATAGTTGACCCTTTTCAACTTGGACATGATGTGTCTTAATGGTCTACCTCATCTGTCGAGATCACTTATCTTGAGATTTAAATTCCAAGATTCGTATTGAATAATTAAATAAACCATTTTCCATCACATCACATTCATTTCAAAATTGTTATCCTATTATGTCTAACTTAGAAATGTAAAATAATCACACTCTAATCATTCATTAGTCAATATTTAAATTTTACCTATTTTGCAATTGTTATGACATGGGTAGTAATATTATTAAAATAAATTTTAAGTAATAATATTAATTAAATCCCCATAAGGTAATAATAATGGTGAATTTAATAAAGATGTCTTTTAAATCATTTGTTTATCACATGAGTACCCTAACATCTACATAGTATCGTCGTTCTTCTAAACAAAGCACCCTTAAGGGCTTAAACAATCTTACTAATTAATTAGACAGTACCATTACCTTATTTACCACAATTCTCAGACGACAATGTTAACTGATGATACTTGTCTCAATTGTCTATCACGATGTTTACCAACGAGTAATACATAGCTTAATCGACTCGTTTTACACAAAATAACTTTATATTCATTATTTGAATTCGATCAATGCATGATTAACCTAATTACTTATGACAACTTATACATTTATTTAATATGTTAAGTGTTTGTGTATCGATACTAGTGTACATGAGCAAGGTGTGCATGCGTGGCCAGCGTATGCACAGATCAGAAATGTACTATAGACAAACCCCATCCCGCCTATGCATACCTGCTAA
Organism: Larix kaempferi; assembly: GCA_027924585.1. Classification (NCBI taxonomy): domain Eukaryota; kingdom Viridiplantae; phylum Streptophyta; class Pinopsida; order Pinales; family Pinaceae; genus Larix; species Larix kaempferi. Next base: position 2,505,626 of record BSBM01000633.1, on the reverse strand, counting down.
CTAATAGTAGTATTTACCCCCATGTAGAAGAACAAACATAATATAAATAGTACAATTACTTCAACATTCTCAGTTATTTAACAGTTAATTCTTTACGATTTCACATCATTTTCTTTATCTTTACATTAGTTTAATCAATCATGTACAAGGAAGGGTACCTACTACCACTAACTCGGAATCAAGGAATACTAAACCCTCAACAGTACTAACTAACACATCCTCCCATCATAACCTACATCCAGCATCCTCCCTATCCTTCCTCTGCTAGTACAAAAGTGGATGTCGGACTCACCGATCTGACCACATAGAACTTGAGAGCGATAGCGTCGGCTGAACAGCAGACCTATCCTCCCCTAGCAGGCATCTGACCATCGTCATCACAACAACATGGGGAGCGTGTCTCAGCACGGCCCTCCCACGACCTCGGGTCTCATGGAAACATAGGGTGGGAAACACATCCATCCCTCTCAACATACTGGGCCTACGCCCTTATCAACTCATACTTTGCTGCTATCGGGATTATCAGTTTGTGTTATCGTATCATCATTTTGGCTGCTAAGGTTTACTGTACGAACATGTTTTCTTTTCCAATATATCAGATCAACTAACTGGCTATCCCTTAGCCCTTGTGCCCTGTAGGTTAGTATTTTGCAAAATACACTTTATAGAAATCATTTCCCATTGATCGCCAATTGATCCATGTTATAAAAAAAAATCATTTTATTTCGTGTAACCTTTTTAGTTCATCATAGATGCATATGACATATAACACTTCAATAATTCATATAAGAAGATGGTATCCACGTACCGAATCATATATTTCACATCTCATTAATGAAAACATATAAACATATACTGTAATCGTAAAATAAAGAAATCATATGATAATCATGACATCATAACCGCATAACATAGTAACATCATAATCATGGTGAAATCATAAAACAGAGTAACATCATATAATGAGGTCCATCATATCGTAATATAGTTTACTCAGTCGAGCTGAGTTCAACAGAATATATAAGAAAATAAAGTATGGTGTGTCTAACTGATAAATATGCCTAATCAAAATATGGGTGTTACAAAGTTTGAGAGTTTGTGGTTAGCCTTACACCACCCACTTAGTAGAAATTTTCAAATTATGCTAGCCCTTTTGGTTTGTGGTCAGCCATAACCGCCACTTTAGAGAGCATTTGTGTTTAGTAGGAGATGTCAGCTTATGCTAACTTGCTTGGAAAATTCAGATTGTCAAGTTGGAAATGTTTAGCAGTTGGCAGATTTCCACTTCTAGCTATTCAACTCTCTTTCCTTGGACTCATATACACTCCTTCAGATTAAGGGGGGGGGGGGGTTGTTGGAACATAATCCATCAGGGTTAGTGAACAATCATTGAGAAGTCCAAGAGACCACTTGGGAATATGAACCCAAGGGTCATTCTCATGTATTAATATGTACATTGATTAATGAGAAATTGGTGCTTAACGCCCATCTCTCTTTGTCTTTGTGGTTATTCTTCTTGTGTATTTGGATTTGTGTTATCCAATCATTTATTTGACCTAATGGGCACCTAACACTTCACAACCATATAAGATAACATTAATGACGAGAGTCTCAAAAAAGGAGTTTCTTCCTATCCCAAAATTAGAGGTCTGCTGATTTACAACTATTTTCAAGTCCATAATAAGCTTTCCATCCTCAATTAATCATTTTCTCAATGCTATAGTTCCAATTAAAATTATGATGGAGATATATTTTGAGATAATTATATGAAGTCACTTCCTCCAAGTTGTTTTTTTCATACATGAAATATTCATAAGTGATATTTTGGGATTTGATTATCATAACCTTTGTTTTGTCAATGTTAACAACCATACCCATACTAGAGCAAAAATACTTGAGAATTTTTAGTTGCTTGTTGAGATCATATGGAATCCTCACCATAATAAAAATATCATCAACATAGAGAAGAAGGTTGATGACTATAACAACCCACCACAATCTACCTCTTCCAAACAACATTACAACCCTCTAGTTTGTCAATGTAAATACCAAAAAGGGTAGGGGATAGGGGACAACCTTGCTTGAATCCTATATTACAATTAATTTCTTTTGGACAGCCCTTAGAGTTCCTAAAATTCTAAATAATCTTCTCATATAACCTTATCACAACAACTCTTAACTCGAAAGGGACTATTAGCTCTTCTAATCTATTCCAAAGGTTAGTTATGGGCATTGTGTCAAATGATTTTCTAAATTCAACAAAGAAACACAAAAGATTAGATATCTATGTAATCTTTGGTTCAAATGAATATCAAAATGCATATTTTTTTTAAGTGAATTTTTTTTATGTTGATTATTGAAATAAAAAAAATAAAAAAGAACTAATAATAATATAAAAAAGTTATAGAATTTGTTGCATTAATAAGTAATTATCCTTTTAAAAATATTAAAATAAAAATATATACAATTTATTACATCAAAATAAGAAAACATCTATTAGAAATAGAAACAATATTTTATTTTGTAATTTAATAAACAAAAGTTAACAATGTCACGTGAAAGTTTTCACATAACATTTTTTAAGAAAATTCTATATTTAATGTTTTTAATTTTGTTTTTTAAATAAATTCACACTCGTATATTTATACCTATTGATAATTTTTTAACAACTAAAAAATGGAATAAGTGAAATTTAATAATTCTGAAATTTATTTTCAATTTTGCAAAATATCTCATTTAATAAATTTTCTCTGTATGGTGTGTAAGTTATATAAATGATATATGTTTGGTACAAATTTTTGACACGGATGAAGTTGCAGTTGGTGGTTCGATAAACGGTGCCCCCAAGTTAGCAACTTTCGTCCACGTCAATAATCGTGTAAAAACCAGACGAAGCATAAGCCACGCCAAAACTTAATGATAATCATTATTAATTGCAGTGAAAATAATTAATATGAGTCGTTCTAATGATTTTTAGTGGTTTTTACTCGTACGAATTTAGAAAGAAAATGTATTCAAATATAATATCATAGCAATGATTATTATCATTTAATAAAACACTATCATTGACTTAACATATTACATTAATATGCAAGATGCAGAAACTCTGTCTAAACAAGCCTTACAGCTCAGCACAGAGTTTCAAATTATTGGCTTGTATACAAAGATGTGATTAAGGAGTATGACTCAGGACTTGCCATCAGGCTTTCTGATCATATACCCATTTACTTGGGCTATAGTGTTTTTATAGGGTGACATGAGCACTTTTTTTCTTTAGTTTTATCCTTTTTGCAAATGTATTTACCGGATTGCATCTATGCATAATCTAGATGAATTATGAACCTAAATTTGAAATATCTTGAAAGATACATTGTATGTCATTTCTTGTCTATGAACAAAGTGATTCCATTTTAATAAAATCATGAGCTGTGATTTTTTTATTGGATAAAAAAACATATTAGACTAATATTATAATTTAATTTATATTTAAACTAATACAATTTATAAATATACTAAATCTCTTCATATAGAATTATACACTAGCATAGATCCATTTTAAATCTAGATTTATCAAGCATTAAGAGAGATTGGATAATGTCTTGAGATGTATTTTTTTTTAATTTATAATATGGTATACATGGCTAGCAAGGAATTCTGTTATATTTGATGCAAAATTTATTAGTCCATCTGTTCAAGCTTCCATATGTTTGGTTGTTCATGCGATCCTTCCTCGTGATAATGTTCCGAAGAAAACACGAGTTATAGTGGCTGAGGATACTGATACAACAGGCTGCTGCAGTTATTTTGATAGTGCGTCGTAGGGGACCCCAGCTAATGGAGGAGCGTGAGGTATTCTATATCTTAATGAACATCAATGGATAAATTTTTCTACAGGTGTTAGTCTGCGTACAAATAACCAAGCGGAATTGGTGGCTCTTAAACTACTCCTCAAACTTGCTTTATCTAGGGATGTATAGTCTCTCCATATTTTCGTGGATTCCAATGTTGTAGCTTAGTGGCTGAAGTATAAACGATCTCCTAGAAATATCACACTCCAACTGATTTATGAGGAGACTCTTAGGATCTCCAACCTGATCCCTCACATATCCTTCCACCATATATTCAGAGAAAGAAATATGATTGCTGACCGTTTATTCAAAGATGGTCTTGTGGTCAATGATGGATACTGGATTCTTAAAGAAAAGGAACGTGATCGCATGATAGAGCATGATCCGGGACCAGATCTTGGTTGATCATATCCTTTCTACTTTTTTGGATTTTGCTATAGATCACCCCATTTTTGTATATGGGTAAAATGACACATTTAATTTTGATATGGGATATATCCTGAATATATTACAAACAACTACCTTTTAGTGTAAAGCTGGATTATATGTATTGACTCTGGATGATACATGTCTTTATTATTATGAACTTTCTCATGTGACTCACAAGTTGGAAACTACACGCCGATGATATATGTAAAAGGTGATTTATTAATAATATAAATTGCGATCTATTTTATGGGGAAAAAAGAAGGATTTATGGATGAGGGGTATTTAATTAATAGAATATGTAAAGGGTGTATTTTCTACGACTAGGTATTTAATGCGCACAAAACAATTAACATGAAAGATAAGAGGCTTCCTAATAGTGTTTCGAACTCCAATGAAAGTCACATAAAATTTAAGAGGGGATGGGATAGTAATGCCAAGTCTTGGCTAAAGCATTGGAGTATAGAAGAGGAGGTCAATTTTCATAATACTGATACAATAAAAAATACTATCACAACTAAATTTATGGATAAATTGTGACATGACAAAGAAATTGAGGAAAATAGAAAATTAAGACACTCAAGGAAGTCATTAACCCCAATCTAGAAGTTCAAAAGTATCTTTACATTTTAGCTAGCTTAAAGAAGAAAATTGATATTGCTAAAATGAGAATGAATTTTCACGAGCTCCATAATAGAACATGGCATTGTAAAATTCCTAAAATACCCTAGGATGAAAGAATTTGTCATATTTATGATACTAAGAAAGTGCAAAACAAAAACAAAAAACTTTCTTTTATAGTGTCTTATATATGTCCACATTAAATCTAAATTTCAAAATATTTGTAATAATATTGATTTTCATAAATTCTTAACTCATCAAAATTATGGAGATTTAGGAAAGTCCAATCTCTTCCCATATAAAAATAAATTACTATAAAAAAACCAATCATTTTCATATTTTTTCGTTCTTTAAAAATTAAATAAAGCATAATTAGTCTAGTGGATTGTAGTATTCAACATCACCATGAGAAATGAATACAAATAATTTAAAAAGAGAAGATAGTATAATTAATAAATTGAATCTAATAAGTTATGAAAGTTCTTTCTTATATGAAAATACAAAGGATTGAAAAATAAATTAGTAATAATAAATTAAAACTACAATTTTTTTGAAGTGAAATAAATTTTCTTTTCTTTAAAAAAATCAAGTATTTTACTAAACATAATTAAATACATTTTATATATACATTCGCTAACAATTTTCGAAAAAATAAAACCTCTTAAAAAAATTGTTATAGAATACCAAAAACTATTATTTCCATAACTTATAAAGAAAAAATTGAAAACCAACCATTAGGTCCTACATATAATCCTTACTAATAAAAAGCACAATTACAAAGTTATCCTTGAAAAAACATCAAACATAATAACATCTTAGATCACCAAGAACTTATGCATCAAAATAATGCATGATCACAACATCCTCCTTGACCTTTTCTACTTTCCTTGGTAAATAGAGACAGTTTAATAATGTGTACATTCATAATTCAATTCCCTATAAATATGAGAAATAAATGATAACAAAACATCAAAATAATGCATGATCACAACATCATCCTTGACCTTTTTTACTTGAACAAAACTACTTGGCAAACGGAGGCCTTTAACAATACCTACATTTTATAATTTAATTCCCTCTAAATATGAGAGAAATAAATGATAACAAAACAACCATTGAATTTTTAAGTGAATCCACATAAGATTCAATTATGCAATTAGAGTATTTGGATCTTCAACCATCCAATTTACTAATAAGGTAAAATTTCCAAAAACTTATATACTTTTTATATCATTATTGATTCTATGTTTTAAATTTATCTTTAATTAAAAAAAATGAAAATAAAATAAAATAACACACCTTTCACACCAATCAAAATGAGAGTTATATAAAACACCACCATTTAAAATAAGTTAAAAGTAACTTAAAATCATTACAAATTAAAAAGAAACAATAAATTGAAAGAAACAAATAATAAGGAAATATATACATAAACACAAAAAAAGATTGGGGTCTGATTGAATTTTTTTTTTATCTTTGAGGAGCTTTGCTACTAGGTTTTGAGAGTCATCTTCTAGTTGAACCAAGTGGCTAGGGTTCCAACCCTAGCCTCCTCCCATTCTCTACTTTGCGTGGCCACAAATAGGGTGAGTGCAACCGTTACAAGGGTGGTTTTCCTCGAGGAGTGGTGGTGAGTCTTTACGCAACGAATCGTAGGGGGGCACTGCTGCGGTGGCAGTTTATGTTGAACGCTTTCTGTAGGTCTGTTATGGCGACAGGGCTTGGGCATGTGCTCTCCCTCCATTTTGACTAGTGCCCTAGTTGGCGGAGACCGTTTTGGAATGGGTTGGAGCATGGCCTCCATTTTGTGCTTGCGTTTTGTTGTGCTACAGAAACCGGTGACCCTCTCCCTTCTATGACGGGTTTTTCTCTCAGCAGAGTCATGGGGCTAGACTTCTAAGGATCGACAGTGATATTCATGCGGACTGGTGTGATATTGGGGAATGTGTTTACCATGCACAAATCAAGCATATTTGCTGCATTTTGAAGAGGTATTTGGGTAAAATGTACTTTGTATAGGGTTATCTATCTCTTTCTCTTGTTGCAGTTAGTTTTTCTGTGGTCACTTTCTGATTTTCTACTCTCTAGAACATTTTTTTATTTGGTGCTTAAATGCACAATTATTGATTTTTTTTTTTTTTAAACTTATTGTAAATTTATGATGCCCTGATTATGGGATGCCCTGACTGTGGGATGAAAATGGATATTACAATTTCTTAATTGCTCTTGGAGAATATGGTTTAGGATTTTGAATTAAAAAGATGAATTGTGATATTTTTTTCTTAAAGAAACAGAAAAGAAAACTATGAATGACTAATAGATCACAGGGTAATTCATTAAAATACAAAATTCCATAAAAATTAATTATATAATATTTTATTCAAATTTATCCTATTTTATAAAGATTTTTATGATTTGAATAGAAATTTATTTGTAGAAACTTTACAGCAATGACAACGACAAAGTAAAAGAAATAAAGATGTAATAACTTCCACTAAATAGTTGAAAGAACGTTGGACCTCCGAAATCTTAACTTATGTTTATGGTGACTTTATGTGCATTCACAATAAGATTGATCGTAAATATAAAGTGAACATAATATTTGGGATATGTAGTAATAATCATAATTGAGATTTTTTTGTTTGAATTATGTTAAAAGGTGTTTTTGTGTCGAGGGGTTATGGGGGAGATCTTGTAATGGATGTTACATGTAATGTTTGTCGAACATAATAAAATGTAAAAATAAAAAGTAATAGTATGGAGGAGATCTTGTAACATGTAACGGATGTAACATGTAACGTTTGTCGAATATAAAAATGTAAAAATAAAAAGTAATAATATAGGGGAGATCTTGTAACATGTAACGTTTTTCGACAAAATCAATGGCTATATAATGGAATCAAAACAACATAAAAAATATAGAAAACATTAATTAAAAAATTAATGTTGGTTCATAAAGTAAAATATGGAAATCCATGTTGGTTCATAAAATAAAATATTATGAAAAGTAATTAGAAAATAGATATTCGTTTTTAAAATACAAATTTAAAACTTAAACCCGGATCTATCAATCAAGAGAGATCAAATTTCTTGAGTTTAAATATAAAAAAAGAAATACACCTCAAGAAATTGGATCCCTCTCGGTGCTTGATAGATCCGGGTTTGAGATGGATCTATGCTGATTTAGAAAATGGCAACTCTCTAAATCTTGTCATATTATTTTGTAAATTTTGACATTACTATATTTAGATTGAAATTTGATATTTGAATAAAGAAATATTTTAATGTTAAAAGTTTGTAAAAGTATATGAAATTTCTTGTTTGTTTAAAATTTTGCTATAGATAAGCATTGTTCAAGAGACTTTAAGCACTTAATTCGCTTAAATGACACCTCGTACTTTTATACACCAGAAAACTTTTGTCAATTTAACGTTACAATTCATGGATTTTTTTTTAATATCTTCATACTTTCGACATGTATGCTGATAAAGATTTTGTATGTGCTATTGAAAAGACAATACCACACAAAAGAAAATAACCCTTTTTTATGATGAGTCGTGATTAGGTGACATATAACTATAGGTAAATTTTTCTACCTATAATCAAAATATTATTTCATTAAAATTCGTTAATACAGTTGGATTTCTTTATTTGTGAATTTTTTTGAATGTATTTTTATTGTACAAATAAATGAGTTGAATAGTTATTAAAATATAAATCAATGTTAAATAACCTTAACACGGGTGTCGGTGCGTCTGATTGGTTGACTTATATATAGTTTGTAACCAATAAAGCATCGACTCTCACTGTAGATCTTAATCTTGACGAATGCAATTATTCTATGCATACACATAATAATGAGAAACCATTTCACAATCATTGCGAACTTCCCGATATTAGTGATGGGAGATGTTATTTCCCTTGCACGAAATGTAAAAGCATAAATAGAAGAAAAATTAATAGGTGAACAATTAATGACATACCAATTCATTTTTTACTTTTGTTACATATTTTTATGTTGAATGACACACATTTCTATTTTCAAATAACTATGTAAGCACCAATTTAAGATATGTATGTATATCTTGAGCCTCTTAGTGATGTAGATGTATAAATTTTAAATTTACAAGTCGACATCATTATGTGTGACATTTCCAAACCAATAGGTCAAAAGCAATTTAAATTCGGTGGAATACTTACATGGACAATTCATGATGCGCTAGGGCATACACATTTTTTTAGTGTGTAATTTGTTTTCATTGTAACTCTATATACCTTTTATTACTCAACTATTTTTATAATATCTTGGCATTCTATTAACATTATTCTATATATTGCAAGGATTCAAACAAAAGGTAAATATACATGTCTAGTATGTGATCCCAAAACAATATCTAGATGTTAACGAAGTTTAGGAAATGAGGTATATAATGAGTACATGCATTTCCTCCCTAGGAACCAAAGGTTTTGAACCACTATTTAAAAAAACAAAAGAAAAAAATCTTTCAATGGGTGGGAAGAGCTTGGGAAAAAGAAAAAGAATGATGCCTCAACTATGGGAAAAGGCATTTAACAAGAATCATGGTATGCAATTGGTTTCAGTTACATGCATCCACATTTGTTACTTGTTCTAGTTCCTTTCATTTTTTTATTGATGATCTATTTCCATTTATGTTTCCCAAAGGTCGACATGGTGGGCTTCCATGAGGTTTGAAATGATGCTCCATCCAATTCAATCAATTTCTCTATTATGAGCACATACAAGTAGCTCATTTGTTTGACACAATGTATATTGGAAAGAATGACACATAATGCTTATGGAAAGTTATAGGTAGGAGGAATAATGAGGACATAATTATTGAAGTTATTAGTGACAATAAGGAAGGCAATGTGATGCAACATTTGATTTATTGTAATAGTGATGGACAAACAACCAATATTCCATGGTTATTAACATAGCAAAAGAGTGACGTTGTAAAAGAAGTTATATGGAAGATTAAATTTCGTACGAATTTTTCTTTGAACATAAAATTATATTAACAAAAACATGTAATTTTGGAGGGGAAAAAACTCATGACTAGCATACCTTTATCAAGGTTTGAAATTCATAATATTTATCGTGCTTCTTTCCTTGTTACAACAACTTTGGAAATAACATAAAGCAAGTTATATAATCTTGACAAGTACATGAGCTAAGTAAAATGTTACTTGTAGGACTTGTTGAGATTGGATTTACTTGAATTGTATAATTTTATGTTGAAACTTGATTTCATTGCACTTTTAGGTGGTTTTCATAGAAAAATTCCATGAAGAAGATATCGAGTATCGAAAGAGAGAGATTCCTTGTTTATTGTGTGAAATGTAAAAGTATCTAACTCCGAGATTTTTCAATGCACAAGAACATTACCTCATACACCAAGTTGAGGAGATTGAAACATGTGGACATGCACACACAAGGTCAATGTGGTTAGTGGAGAGGCTCTTGAAGGCATTGAAGGATTTTGGTAGGAAAATATCGTGTTTAGACAAATCACTGGTTGAAGGCTATATGGTATATTAGTCCATGGTGTATTTTAGTGAGTATTTACCCCAATTAGTGGGTGATATTATTGTGCTTCTTCTTTGGGATGTCAATTCCACCAACAAATTAGAAGGGGACATGTTGTTGGTGAGAGTTAGATGGAGAAAAGTGAAATGCATGATGTTTTATTGTAATTATACATATATTGTTAATCTTGATTTTTGCATTAAATCTATTTTGATTTTTTCATCTAGGCTCAAAGGGAGTGGGATGCATTGTATTTATACATTACATATAATCTCAATTGATGAAGGTATGGATAGAACGATGTATGAAATTTACCATAACTTATCATGAAGCATGGAAAGTTTTAGGGGCTAATCTTATCCCCTGGAATAAATTTAGGGGTTTTGAATTTTTATTGGCCTAATTTTTTATTAAACACCCATTAGGTATTATTAGCCCACGCTTTATTTATTTATATTTAATGAATATGAGGTTATCCCCATCGAATTTAAAAAGGGGACCCAAGATAAAACAATTTTTCCCCTCTAAAAATGGATTTAAACCTCTGTTCGCCCACGAAAAATCTCTAGGTAGTCCCCATTCACCCCCGATTTCCAAAAATGGTAGTTTCTACGGGATCTTTCACCTTCTATTGATCATGGAAATTGAAGTTGGAGTTACATTCATCTAGATTTTATGGGTTGAATATTTTTTTGCAAGTTGCTTAATGTCCACATGAGAAGGGTAGTTGATTTTTACTATTAGGTCTTATAGTTACCCATTTGCATCTAGAAGAGTTCTAAATCCCATCACCTCAGATTCAAAGTTTCCCCAAGAAACATGGGGATTGTGAAGCTTATGATTGACGATGTATCAATAATTTTTGTGTGGGTGTTTCGGGCATCATGTCAAGGGGCTAGGAATTCATTCATACCCACATATTTGGGCATGCAAGGGGCCATGGATTTCCAAAGAGAATCTTTCCAAAAGATTCGCTAAGTCTTCACAAGGTTTTATAATTTAGTGAAAGGTTCGCCAAGATTTTACAAGGTATTATAATTTAGTGAAAGATTCACCAAGATTTTATAAGATTATATAATTCAATGAGAGATTCGCCAAAAAATTATATATACATAATATAAAATTGATAAAATAGCCTTCATATTTTCCTATATATCAAGGGGATTCACCCATTTATTATACATAGACATTTAAGGGGGGGTTCTTAAAATTTTCCTTGTCATGGAGTGGGGTGGGAAATTTGGATAATTACACAAATATTATGTAGAAGGAAACTGATCTAGCATATGGTGCAAAAGATAGAAGTGTAAGCATTTACCATTGATTTTTAGGTTTTAATTCCCATTTTTATGTTTTTTTTTTGTCCCTCAAATTATCTCATAGATAGAGTTATCAATTCATGACAATACATTTATAACATGTCGACCATGCAAGTGAAACATAACAAAGCTATGTGGTGTAATGGAAAGAAATATCAAACCAAACAGTTGCATGATAATAAGAAAACTTGTGATAATGGGATAAATGCAATTTTCCAAACTACTAAGATTTCCCACAAGGGTGAAAGACATCCGATCACATTTGATTTGAGGTACAATGGCTATTTGAAAGATATATTGGATATATACTTTAAATAATTCAAATTGGTTTTCTTTAATGTCAAGTGGTACTTATTGTTGCTATAAGGTGATTAAAGGATTATTATTGATCATGATAATGAATTTACCATGCTTAATAAAACTAGGTATCAACTAAATTAAGGGTCCTATGTACTTTGAAGTCAATGTGAGTAGGTATTTTATTCACAAACACCAGGTAGAAAAGGTTAGTCATTTATGTTATATTTGATCCAAGAGGAATTCCTATCAAGTATATTTTTATAGAAGAAGATGTTTGTGACGAAGATGAAGAAGATGAAAGGGAGAGAGAAGAAGTGCCAGACAAAGAGGAGAATCAAGTTGACCATACATTTATTGGATCACATCTTATGCTTTATCTTGGTGGGGAAGATTAGATTGATGATGAATTAGAGCTAGACATCCCAGATGTTGTTATGGAAAATCATTTCAATGATTTTAAAGGGTTGGATAAAAACTTTGATCTTGATGAATAAGATATTGAGTTGGATGAATTTCAAGATCACTCTAATTTGGATATTTGACAAATCTTTTTTAATAAAGTGAGTTTATTCAAATTGAGTACTCTTATTGTTTCCCTTCTCGATTTGAGATTCTTCTTGTTGTAGATATTAATGGTAACTTATCCTATCCTATCCTAGCCTACCATATCTTATCCTAGACTACCTTTCCTAATACAAAGCTATGCTACCATAAACTACACTAACTTATCACTATCCTAGTTGAAACTAACCTACCTAACCAACTAGTCTACCCTATATTAATACTATATCCTAAAATAACACACACACACACACACACACATATATATAGGTCTTTGACTGGTGTAATTGGAAATCAAAAGGGATTTTCGAAACCCAAGCGAAGATCATTGGCCTAACTTGGAGTTGTGATTCACCTATAGGCAGAGTTGGGGGTTTGTCTAGTAATCTCTTGGTGAATTTTGTTTGCATATTTTGTTGGTATTTATTTTTTCTATCCTAATTTGTTTTCTTCTCCTACAAGGCGACTTCATGAGGCACCCATTTCTTTCTTGGTAGTGTGCAGAATTTTCCAAAAAAAACCATGGTGAATATTTTTTGTGATTATTTTCCACTACAATTTTGACTTTCATTCATATAGTTGGGGAAAAAGGATAAATCCTCAAAGCCCTTTTATTTCTAATATAGGAGAGGGGATTTTGTTTCATTAGTCTCTAGGAATCATGGCTTCTAAAAACCATTCCAATAGATGTGTACAACTCTCTAACATACAAATGGAAATTCAACGCCGTGAAGAGAAACAATGATGATTATAAAGAAACCATGGCATAGATTATGAGTTTATGGGAGGTGTGGAGGACTGAGTGGGAGATGAACAATGCTACGAAGAGAAAAGATACAATAAGACAACTGGTTTAGATGAATTCCCATCTTAACAAACACAAGGGTAAAATAATAATGCTAGAAATAGAACAAGAATGCTAAGAAGAGAATCTGGAGGAATAAGTTGCAAAGATGAGGGAAATTCAAGGCAAAGTCCCAGATTTTAAGATATTAGGAATTTAGTCTCACATGAAGCATCAGTTGAATCACCTTAAGTGGTTGCAATGGAAGAATATACAATGGAGAAAAAGAATGAGACACATAAACACATAGACAACATGATCTCTCTTTCTTGGCTTTAGTAGCAGGTGACGAGATACCTAGAAATCCTAGGTAGGTTTAATTTATTTGTTAAGTTTTAATGTATTGAAAAATTTCCTTTCTATTAGGACAATATGTATGGATGTACATCGACCATAGTATGATGTCAAGGAAGATAATAGTTAAGGTAGGGATTCCTAGTGTTACTTTTTGTACATGAACCTCCCTTCTAGGAAATTTTAGACTTTTGATTAGCTACATTTTATATTCTCTAGTTGTAAAGTAAGGACACAACTTCTTTTTATCAATATAACTAGTAATTTCTTTTGTAAAAAAAATTTAAAAAAATTGGAGGAATAATTATTTTGTTAGATTTAATTGTAGTAATTTTATTTTTATCAAAATTAATGAAAAATTTAGTAAAAGTATTTAAGAATAAATTTTATTAAAAAAATGATTTAAAATATTTTTATTTGTTTTCTCGAATTTCCCTGACTTCCGGGAGTGGTCCGTGGTTTGAGAAACCATGACCCAGGGACATCTAAGCCGTCAAAATCACTCGGGGATTGCGCCCGGCCTAGACCGCACCAGCCTCAACTTGACTGGGTTTTTGGGTGTTGCATCCCAACTAAGTCACCCCTAAGGGGAATTGAACTCGGGTCTTGTAACAGTAAAATAATAATAAAATATAATTAATATTAATAAGTCATGCCCTTTGGTGAAAAGGTGCAAGACAGGCTTATTTAATCCCAACTCATTGTATTCATTTAGCATCTTCTACATTATAAAAATATACATTTTACATTATACATTACGTTCTCTCTTCTTTTCACCCATTCTTCTCTCTTCATTGGTATCAGAGCCTCTCGGCTCTTGGCACTAGCCCTACACATTGCATCCTCCACCACTCCCACCTCCGTTTCATCGACCTCCTCCTTACCTTCACCTCCCTCACTCTTCCCTCCTTCCACTTGCTGCACCTCTCCACTCCCATTACGTTCGCCCTACCGCCTGCAGCCCGCTTCCACCTGCTCGCTCCACCACCCGCGTCATCCCTTTCACCTCCTACACGCTTCCGCCTGCCTACTCCCTCCCTCCTACACGCATTCCTTCTGCGCGCGTCCTCCCCACCATCTCCCTCCCTCCTCCGTCCCTTCCTTCCTCTCGGCTCCACCTCCCTCCCTAATCACTCCAACCCCGCAACACCCCTTCATTGCGTGCTCCTCCAACCTGCTCCCTGCTCTCCATCCGCATGCTCCCTTCATCATTTCCGCCTCCCTAACACCGCCATCTTCCGCCATCTCCCACACCACGTCCACTCCTGCTCCGCATTTCTGCCATCTCCCACCTCACCACCCCATTGCTCCTCCCTCCCTGCCGTCCCCCTTCAACGCTGCAACTTCCCTCACCACTCCATTGCTTCCCCATCATTCTACCACCCACCATTCGCTCACCTTCCTCCCTCCCGCCACCATTCCACCTCCCCTCCCTAAACACCGCCTCCATTACTCCAACTCCGTCGGCTATCAAGATTTTTATTTTTATTTTTTATTAATGCCTTAATATTAATAACATTTATTAATATTATTGTTATTTAATATTACTATTAATTTAAAAAAAACTATATTATAATAATAATAATTATTATTATAATTAGTTTAAAAAAAATAAAAAATCGTGGTGGGCTGGCTTCGTACAGCAAATAAAAATAAATCCACGTTCAGTGCCGAGAAGATTCCACCAATCACCAGATCAATGAGTGAATGAAACGCCCGGTTCGATTCAATCAATGAGAAGATTAACAAGAACTATGAGGAACTCCGGGAAAAGATCAATCAAACCAGTGAGCATTTGGCAGCAACTTGGACACAAATCACGTCACAAATAGAGAATTCCATTTTCACTCTACAAGACAACCAAAAGAAAAATGAGGCAGTTTTAAAGGCCATCTTGGAAAGATTACCAGTACCAAAAGATCCCAACTCCCCCAGAACACCAGAGCAGCCAGATCCTTTCAACATGTCATCATCATTCTCATATACACAAGGATGCCAAATATGGGTGAAATTTGAGCTACCCAAATACGACGGGGACGAACGATAGTGCATAGAATGGATTAACAAAGCCGAGGAATACTTCGACATCCACAATATCCATTACTAAGAGGAGAAAGTTAAATATGCCGCCATGCATCTAGAAGGAAACGCTTACAACTGGTACTTATGGTGGAAGAAAACTGCAAGAATATGTTCTCACAACTGGGTTAGTTTCAAGAACGACCTCATTAAAAGATTCCAAGGCGTTGAAGAAAAAGACTTCTTTTCCAGAATCACAAGGTTACAACAAAAAAGCAGTGTCGATGAGTACACCTGTGAGTGGGAAGCACTGTCGACTCGAGTTCCAGATTTAACCAGTGACCGACGACTACAGACCTACATACACGGCCTAAAACAACACATCCGTGATGAACTAGAGTTACATAAAATCGCTATCATGGAGGAAGCACGACGTAAAGCCAGGATTATTGAAAACAAATCCGTTCATACAAATTTCGACCAAGACGACTCCAAAAAGAACCCCCTCCAATCAGCATATATAGGAAATCCAAGATATACACCGCCTCAACTTAGAGAAGGAGCAAAGCCCAGTTTAGAGGCCCAGAGAATAAAATAAGGGAAATGTAAGTTCTGTGGATACAAATGGGATCCTATGCACAGATGCTTACAAAATAAATTGTATGCCTGTGAAGCAGAGTTGGAAGTCAAGGAACCAATTGAAAATGATGCAAAGAGTCAACAAGACTACCACACAGAAATTGAGGACGACACCCCTCAAATCTCATTAGCCGCTATTACCGGAATCTCCCAACCGCAAACATTGAAGCTTAGAGGACATATAAAAAAGAATAGCGTCACATTTCTCATCGACTCTGGCAGCACCCATAACTTCATTAATGTCAACCTTGCTAAGGTATTTAACCTATTTGTTTTTCCAATTCCTAACATGAAGGTTATGGTAGCAGATGGCAAGAAGATTGATAACGTAGGGAAATGTCACCAAGTCAAGTTACAAATACAAGAGTATAACTTAGAATCAGATTTTTTTGCGGTGCCGTTGGGAGGAGTCGATGTAGTATTAGGAATACAATGGTTACAAACCTTGGGTACATACTCCGCAAATCACCAAGAACATTTTATTGAATTCCATGCATTCAGGAAAACACACAAATTATACAGGTTCCAACCACCTCCGACATAGCTGGTTACATCACATCAGATAGAAAAGCTACTTCGGAAGGACGCACCAACGTACATACTCCAATGTCAAGAAATGAAGCTTCTAACAAATAAAGAATATAGGGACAAACAACTAAAGATACCAAAGTCGATTTAGAAACATCGCAAGGTGTTTCAAGAGCTACCTATGGAGCTCCCACCAAACAGAAAAATTGAACACATATTCGAAATAGAACCAGGGACAAAACCACCAGTAGCAAACCATACAGGTGTCCACATCAGAGACGGTGCGACAATTCACGTAATCATTGTTGTCAAATAAGCTTTGAGGACAAAGCTTCCCTTAAGGGGAAGGCAATGTAACAGTAAAATAATAATAAAATATAATTAATATTAATAAGTCATGCCCTTTGGTGAAAAGGTGCAAGACAGGCTTATTTAAGCCCAACTCATTGTATTCATTTAGCATCTTCTACATTATAAAAATATACATTTTACATTATACATTACGTTCTCTCCGCTTTTCACCCATTCTTCTCTCTCCAGGTCTCCTTGCAGACAAGACCCGCACCTTAACCGAGTGAGCTAGCGGGAATTGACAAAAAAGCATGATTTAAAATATTAATCAAATTGGGTAATCATCAATTGAATAATTTAATCAAGTTTGTAAACATGTTTAATTAACATATTGTATCTTCTTAGCAGATAAAAAAAAAAAATCACCTTGAAAAATGGTTAAACATTATATAATGACATTAAATGATTGTATAACTAGAGTTAGACAATTTATGACATCTCAATATTTTTTCCAAGGAAGAACCTAGTGGAAAACACTTTGAGTACTTCCCCATGATTCATGGATGGTAAATGGGGTAAACTGTCAGCCCTGATTATGGAGCTTAACCTCAAGGGGATCAAAAGAGTCAAACTTGTGACCTACCTAACTTTGGGGGGAGATATCTCACATCTGGTTCATGACCGCTAGAGCTCACCTTCAAGGATATGACATCTCAAATTCAAATGAGTGGTACATCTCAAATTTAATTTCAAAAAAGAGAAATGATTAACAATGCTAATCATTAATAATTCAACATTAGATCAGATGGTTGTGAGGAATGTTTTTATCCTCCCTAGCGGGGTTAAAATCTTACATTGTGACACTTGTTCCTTGGGAGCTAAATTTGACTATATATTGAGCCCAAGGGGGGCAGAGCAATTGGTAAATGGATGTGTTATGAAGAGTTGTGAATAGAAGGTTTCATGTTCAAATCCCCTCAAACTTACCCATGCCCCATGCTTCGAGCGGTGTGGGTGCACATAGGGGTTTCCCTCTTCTCCTAGTATACAAAAAATGATGCTAATCATTAACATTTACATTTATAAATCAAACAACATCAACATCAACATGATATGATAAGGAATAATATAAATGAGTGATAGTATCAAGCTCAATATATATGTCAAAAATATATCTTGTTTCAAATAGAAAAGTTAAATATACATAAAAATAGTCAAATATACATATGTCAACAATTGCAATAAGCTAGGACCACCACCAGAGCCTAAGGAATTAGTACCTATGCACAAGATCCAAAGGCATCAACACCTTTGCTATATAATAATGTAGAATGTTGCATCTGATATATATCTCCACAAAAATGTCATGCAATGTGACCATAGTGTCTACAACATTAATAGAATGCATAGTGGGTGTAGCAATTAGTTGGTTGATTACTAGAGGATATTGTGGCTGATTGACTGTTGAAGGAGAATATGGTGATCAGTATACTATTAGAGGAGGATATGGTGGTCAATTACTTAGTAGAGGATCTGAAGGAAGTGGAGGAGATGGTATCTAATATTCTGATGCAGGATATGGTGAAGGAGGATGAGGAATAGGAGGTGGGGGAGATGGTGGCAAGTCTTCTCATGTAGGAGATGGTGAAGGTGGATGATCGTTATCCTTAGGAGATGAATCTAAATAAGAAGACCGATGGTGATGGTTATCCCTCAACCTATCAAGTTGGTTGACCACACCAACATCATGACACATAAATACTGTAATATCCTGCAAAAGGGTCACCCATACTATGTAAGCTCAATGTTTTGTATGGTTGTGTTAGGTCATACAAGTACCACTCCTTGGGGATCCATCAATGCACATGTATGATCCATCGTCTCTTGAAATAATCTACGATCTAGCTTGTGTCATGGTTTGGGTCTCTAATCTACGGCGGCTCAATAGTATCATTCATCTCATCATCCCATTTGAGAGGGACCTCCCTAGAATATATGCCAATATATGTAAAGTAGTAGACATAAAAAACTAGACAATTTAAACAAAATGTTACAATAAATTACATGTGCATTAAATAAGAAAAAAACATATGCAACTAGATTAACTAAAACATAAAGATAAAATTGGCACTAACGTTTAGTGGCTCAGCTTAAGTAACAAGATGTTTGAACATCCTTTCTAGTCTATCCTCATATATGGGATTTGATGAAGATAGAGGGTGTGATTTCCCTCACTAGATACCAATTTTATTAGATATGATCTAACCAACTTACATGGCCACTCCATATATCCCTCTTAGGAAACATCTGCTCCCGCATGCACATATGCACACTAGTCATCAACTTAGGAGGGAGGTGGTAGAATGTAATTTGGGTGGTTGGAAACCTATCAAAAAATAATGTAAATACCTATGCATAAAATGGAAAGACCATCCTCCCATCAAATAGAGCATGAAAATGAACCATAAAAAAAAATTGTCACAGGAAAAGGAAGACCACATAATCAGTCTAGGCCTTTGAACTAAAGTATATACATACTACATTAGAGGGAAACTAATTCATTTCCCATCATAGGTATAGTTTGATAGTGTCATGATCATAAGCGACATGAACTTGACTTCCTCTGCATGCAAAAGAAATTGGCCATCAATAAGCTAGAAGTCACTAGTGTCAATGATGTCTACATCAACATATCTCTACACATATTCTATGTAGACCTATTCCACAATGCTAGGTGGGAGTTTGGGGAATTGGGGAAAATCCTCCCCACTCCTACACAACTAAATAATTAAATAAATATCCTCCTTTGTGGGTTGGTACCATAGACCAATAGTGACCTTGAATTCCTGTCTCACATGATCCCATTGATAGATCAATTGCTTCAATAAACACATTTTCCCCTTATGGGATCATGTAACCTCCTCATAAAATTTGCAGTCAAAATTCCACAAAAGGACACAAGTCTATGCTATAATAGGGAAAGGGTACATATCCTCTCCCTCTCTTGGGCCTCCCACTCCCATACAAACTTGTATGAGTCAACCTACTCCTACTCCTATTACTATTATTGTTGTCTTTATTGTATATGATTCATAGAAAAATTTCACACACAACCCATAATTACAATTTTTATTTATTAAAAATTCAAATTAATGTTTTTTACAAATTAATTGTGTAAAACACTAGTGCAACTTGAAAACAAAGATGCATAATCTGTGGTGCACAGTAACCTCAAGAACACTATAAATGGTGCTCCCTATTTAACATTAATGCATCGAGAAAGTGGATAATTTATTATTTCTATTTGTAATTGGTGTGCCACTTGCATAAGGGCATTGACAGCTAGACAATGTACCTTGTATGCTCAGTTGTAGCACCGATGAAACATTTGTACATTGAAAAAGACACCAATAAACTTGATTTTTTTTATTTATACCAAGGAATAATAGTGTGTTTATAATTTAAGAGAGCCCAGTCACAATTCTTCCTTAAATCCACAAGAGCACTAAAAAAGTGGAAAACTTTTGAGGCACCACTAATGGCGCCTCCATACATTTCATAGAGTATTGATAATCTTGGGATATTTTGTAGATAGATTGTACTTAACAATGCATTTATAATATTGAGGAGGACCATGAATGATACCACTTAATATTATAAAGAGAACCAACAAAATAGGGTAATCATATTAATTATTTGTGTTATCTGTTATTCTCATGATGTATAAGAGAACTAGAGAAGGTGCCATTGAACATTAAAAAATGCTTTGGAATAAAATGTTTTATTTAAACAAAACATGTCAATGCACATGATATTACAGAGGCATTGCAAATGGTGCATCTATACAATTTGTAAAGCACCAACAAGTCTGAGATATTTTTTATATAGTGTACACTCAATGATGTGTTTATAATATCGAGGATAATTGAGTGGTGCTACCTTATTTTATAAAGAGCATTGATAAAGCAAGTGAATCATATTTATTATTTGTGTTTAGCACTTATGATGTACATGAAGAGCACCAACACCACAAAATTGGATAGCCTTCAGTGGTCATGGCGGGACTACATCGGTAAGGTTTCGACAAAATTGGCATATCTTGCCATTTCTCATACACAGTTTGTGGATCCGATTGTATGGTGGTATGGTTGCATTTGGAATTGGAATGCCCCTTTAAAAATCTTGTGCTTCACCTGGCTTACTCTTGTATTCACCGGCATTTGAAACCCCCACTTGCTTGTGGAATGCTTCATAGAGGAGGTAGAGATTTTAACTATTGACAATTATATGCGTAGGGGAGGTATGGGCCCGAATGTTTTCTCTCTTTGTTTATAGAGCAAAGAAACAATAGATCATCTCTTCGTCAAATGTATGACTACATTGCAACTTTGGTCTGCTATTTCACAACAAAGGGGGATGGATCTTTGCTGGAACTAGGACACAATTGAAGACATTTTTCAATTCTGGCATAAAAGACACAGGACACACATCTCTCTACCATTATATTTTATCTGGGGCATTTGAAAATGGAGGAACCGTATCCTGTTTGAAGGCATTGAACATCACTATGCTAGAGCATTATTCTTCATATTGCAGGTTATATCAGATTCTTCTCCAAAAAAGAACAACTTGAAAAATACAGTAATGAGTAATCCAAAACTGATAAAATCGAATCCTTATGGATAATTCGATGGTGCTGCACAGGAAGGTAAATGCGGCATTGGGGGTTTATTGATAATTTCAGAAAATAATTATTATGAGCTTCTCTAGGTGGGGGGATGGGGAGTAATACAAGAGCATAACTCTTGGCATTCTGGACTCTGATATCCTTTGCTCGAACCAAGGAATTAACTACTCTTCATATCCTTGGTGACTCCTCAACGATTATTGGATGGGTACAGGGCAAGAGTTTCTTGAATGTGACTTCTCTATATCATTGGAAAAGGAGAATTACCTTAATGCTGGAACAATTTCAAGAATACTCCATACAACATATATCTCGATATTTCAATCATAGAGCTGATATATTGTCAAAAAGCGTTTAATTATGGCATAAGGTATGTTATAGGTTACGCCATTTACTGATCAACAACCGGGGGAAGTGTTTTTTGTTCGTCTTTATTAAAGTGGCTCGACTCTATAATCCTTTTTGTAAAACAGAAGCTCAAGTTATTGGGGTTTTATGGATTATTCTTCTTTAGTATTAGTACTATATAATTTTGATGTAATCAACAACAATGGTTTAATTGGTTTATAACTGTCTATCGGTTAGTGATAATGGATATATTGTAAAAGACTGCATAGTTTGTATACAAATTTTCTATCCTCGGGATAGGTAATACTGTAAGTTTCTTTGATTCACCCAATGAATATCAAGAAACTTATTTTTCGTTGAAAAAAAAGAAGAGCACCAACGTTGATTGAATGAACATTTCTAGACACACTAAAATGCTCAATAAATGTTTTTATTTAAACAAAACCAATTGGTATGCTTGATATAGAGGGATGCATCTCTACTGTTGCATCCATACATTTCATAGAGAACCAACAAGTGTGAGAGATTTTTATATAAAAAAACTCAATGGTGTGTTTATAATATCGAGAAAATGGAAGACAACACCATCTAATAGTATAAAGGGTAGCAACAAGTCTAGGATATTTTTTTATAAAAATTCCTCAATGATGCATTTATAATATCAAGAAGTACCGAGTATGGTGCTACCTATTATTATAAAGGGCACTAATCATTTGTATATTTTTAATGTTTTTACTATTTAACCAGTGTGTTCAATGAAAAACAATGAACCACTGATGGTGCATCTTGTCAATTTACAAGTCACACGACATAGTCTAATGTGAGTGGAATGGGTTAAATCCACCATATGGATTTAATTTGTTTTTGAAAAAAGGAAAATTTAAGCCAAATTCTACATTTATTTTAAAAAAATGTAAATGGGGAGGTAACAAACAATTTACCTAGTCTCTTCCCTCCTAAGGAGGCATGGTTGCCACATGGATTACAAATTAAAATATGGTAATATTTCCCAAAATTCAATAATGAACCGAATCCACTTGCAAAGTGAAGGACCCAAGGAATTGAACAACACAAAATCACATACAACGGGTTTCTCATAAATGGGTGATGCAAATTGATGCTTGTATGGTTGGAAGCATTGAAGGAAATATAAAAATGAGCTAACAATTAGGCAATTTTTCAACCATACATCGATGCACACGACAATTAGACACATTGATGTGTTTATGTGTTCATTATGCATCGTTATTTTTTTTATTTTTTATTTTTATGGGTATCAATGCACTTTGTTAGGCACACTAGTGCATGTCTGGGTTATCAAGCACACCACTTGGTTTTTTATTTATTTTTAAATAAAGAACCTATATTTTATAACATAATGCCTAAATACAGTTCAATGCTTCTTACATATAGATGCGCCGATGCACTTATTGTCTAATGATGCAATGGTGTATGCAATATCACAAAAATTGAAATGAAATGTTCTCCAGTGCACCTATATAAGGAACACATTGGGGCACCTTAAGTGGGTGTGCACCTATACTTTTTTTTTATAAATAAAATTCCATAATGCATATAAGCACAATGTCTAAACTCATTTAGTGCATTATAAATGCTAATGCACTAGTGTGCTTATAAGTTTATACATACAACTTAGAGTTTGTTTAAAATTAAAATAAACAATTTTTTCTATGGACTATCTATAACAACTTTTAGGGTTCTCTGTTATAAATGCACTAGTGCACTATATATGTGGGCCCACTAGTGTGATTTATACAATTTAATCACACCAATTAAAAAACCTCTAATTGCCATCTTGGTTGTAAATGGACAAGTAAGAAATATTTTGGGGAGGTTTCGCAAAAACTTTTGCTAGAAGGTGTTTTCCTTGTATACTCCCCCCTACACACCTTTTCCCTTAGTTCAAGGAGGAAATTCCCTCCTGATTAACGATACCATCAACATAAAGTTAGCATAGATTAAAATATAAAATGAATTGGTTATGCTCTTCCTTATCGAGTGAAGGGGTCACCAATTTCACTACCCTTCTTCATGAATACATAAACATCTTCACTGGGAAATACAAAATGACATGGAAGGAATGGATCCTTCCATAGTCAATATTAACATTATAATTGATGACAATGATACCCAAGTATGGAAGTGTCATATGACCATAAACTTTGAGACTATTGACAAAGAAAAAAAATGAAATTCAGAAGTTCCTCAACAATGGGTTCATTCATGCCATGGATTATTCTAAGTGGGTTTCCAACACAATAAAAATCATGAAAAAAATGGGGGTTCTCCATGTTTCCATAGACTTTATAGATATCAACGCATCTTGACCTAAAGATAATATCCTCTCCCCTTCATTAATGTCATAATCAATGCTACCAAAAGATTTGAGATGATGTCCCTAATGGTTGGATCCTCTAGTTATAACCAAATCAGTGTTACTAAGAAAAAACAAGAAAGACCACGCTCAACACCCATCGGGATACCTTTTGTTACAAGGTTATATCATTTGGCCACAAGAATGTAGGCATGACCTATCAACATGCTATAAAACATGTGTTCCATGACCTCATTGTCAAGATTTGGAAAATCTCAAATCTATCATGATCATGTCAATGACCTCCACATGATCTTAAAATGCCTCTGCAAGTTTTGTATCAAGATCAACTTGAAAAATGCATCTTTTGTGTTGAAACTAATAATCTCCTTAGCACCATCGTCTCTCATAGGGGCATAGAAATCGACCTTAAGAATATTCTCATCATCCATGCTATGTATCACTTCATACAATTACTAATATTTGCGCCTTCTTGGGGAAACTTGAGGCCATTTGATGCTTCCTAGCCAACTTTATCCACCATTACCGCCCTCTAAATTGGGGATAATTTTAAGGACCCATACTTATTTAAAAGTGTATAAACCTTGGCGAATCTTACCAATTCTTAAAATGTCAACTATAAAATATTGGGTGATATTTTTTTAAAATATTTCAATTTCTAAAGATTTTATATAGTTTATATAATAATTTGGCGATTTTTAGAGTGAAAAAAGTTTACCCTATAAAAATTGGGCGAAACGAGGCTTCAAAAAATGCAAATTGGAGAATTGTTTTGTGGAAAAAAACATGGATTAATATCCCATGGGCTAAATTTCGCCTCTAAAATTATCCTTGCTCTAAATTCTTTGCTCAAGAAGGAATTTCCACTCATTTGGATGGATGAAACTAGACAATGCTTCAAAGATATAAAATAGATGTTGGTATCTGCTCCTTCTCTCATCCCCTCTTCTAATGATCATCTACTTGTCTTATACATCTTGATAATTGAAACCTCTACAAAGAAAATGCTTTCCCAAAAAATAAAAAATAAAACATAGAATCAAATGTGACATTTATTGCATTGATTGTACCTTCCTCCCCTATGAGGTCAGGTATAAAAAATTTGATTATTGGTGTTTAGACCTTCTTTGGTACCAACAATCATTTACATTATGTGCTCCATTGAATAACAAGAGGTTATTTAACATAACCCCCTCTAGTATCTCGTTAGTAAAACTGACCTCATTGATCATGTCAATCAGTGGATCCTCTTCTTACAATTTTTCAACCTTGAGTTTGTCAATCAAAAGTCCAAGAAGGGTGTGGAAATGGATGAAAACCTAGTATCTAGACCTTATTTGCTACCAAGAAGCTTTGAGATTACAAACTATTTCCATTTTTTCCATAGTTTCCACAGTGTTAGGTGCATACCAATAGAGATTCATGTTCCCACTACCACTCTGCATCACATGTCACCACTTTTGTTTCTCACAACTTGGGGTCTCAATCGCATTGGAAATATTCACCCTATCTACTTGGAGAATCATACATTCATCTTGAATTCCACTGAGAATGTCACAAAGTGGTTCGAGGCCATTCCCCTGCAATGCTCACTTTCAACCACATCATTTGTCAATACAAGGTGCCTTGAATAGTCATTTTCGATAATGGTGGGGCCTTCAAGAACCATCAAGTGAGAGAAAATTGTGACAAGCAACATACATAATAGCATTTTCCTCATCCTATTACCCCCAAGCTAGTGGCCAAGTTGAGGACTTTAATAAGACCTTAGATTCTATCCTCAAGAATATTGTTTTGGTCTTTAAAAGAGATTTCCATCTAAATATATTTCTTTCCCTTTGGCCTTGTCATACCTACATGCACACATCAATAGGTTCCACGTCGTTTACCTAGACATATGAGGTAGAATAAATCCTCCTCCTCAAAGTTGATATTCATTCCCTCTATGTTGCCTCTTTTTCCTTGATCCTCGAGAGTAAGGTCATTGCCACTTGCCCCATCAATTTGTAAATGCTTGATGAGCACCACCTCTAATCTCTCCAAGATAAGGAGGTGTATAGAAAAGGTTAGTCGCCACTTAAAAAGATAAGGTTCAACTTCCCAGTTTTAGCATCGGCCATCCCATGTTCAAAATTGATTATCTTCATGACAAAAAGGACAAAGTTCAGCTCCAAATGGGAATTCCCATTCACCATTCTTAGTGACCTAGGTAATGATGCTTACCACCTCATAGATTCTAAGAATGATCCTTTAAAGAACCTTGTTAATTCCACTTACCTTAGGCCTGTTTATTCAACCCTTCCCTTAGTTTCCTACCAATGGTTTGAGGTGACCCATGTTGACCTTGGTTGGGTCCCATGTTTCAACATGGGTTTATTAACTTGATTGAATATCAATCCCTGATGAGACCTTCATGGGTTCAACTCGGATCTCCCATGGCTAGGATTGTCCACCTCCTTCCTTGCAGTGCTTAGTATCTCATATCTTTCCCCTTATATTTCCCTCTCCTAACCTTATGCATCCTTTGCATCCATTTCTCCACTTTCCTCCCCTCCCTCAAGGTACTCAGGGAAAGCTTGACCCCTTCATTGTAGCCCCTCTCTCTTCCTTTTATTAGCCACCTCCTAAGTTGTTTATTCTTCCTTGGGGTGTTATTTTAGGTAGGGCCCAACTAAATATTCTTTTCATCCAGATGGGGTTAACCACTACTCTTCCTCCCAAAGTGTTTGGTGTAGTTGTATCATCTTGTAGACTATAGCTATGGGGTCACCTTCTTGATCACACCTCTCCCTTATTTTCCATGCATTGGTATATCATTGGTATTGATCTTCTTTTTTCTTGTATTGAATCTAGATTGATGTATGTCACCTCCCACACTCACATCAATTCCCCGATGATGTATATCACCTCCTATGATTGAGCTAAATATAATTATATCATACATCTCCTTTGTGCTCATGAAACTCAAATTCGTGTTTGTCACCTCTTACAATTTCCTTGGCTCCCAAGTAGTGTATTTCACCTATCTTGCTTTTCCAATGTATGCCAATGCAACCTCCTTCTTCCTTCTATTTTCTTTGTTAGAATTGACCTATCATTGTTTCATTGCATTCTATAAATTTTGACTACCCTCCTTTCTTCCTTGAGATTTGGTGTCACTATATCTATTATGCTTGGGGAAATCTACTAACCTTATGATGCAAGTATACAACCCTCTTTAACATGCACCTACACCTACATGCCTCATCTACAAGTAGGTATAATTATGGGGCTCTACTTCTCACTATTACTTATGACTTTATACTTGAATTTTTATTGTTATCATTAAATTCACTAATGCTTCTCTTATCTATTTGAGGTATTATTTCACTTACAAAGAATTAAAATTTTCTAAAATCTGATATCATATTTTAACTATTGTATCATTTACATGATAGTTAGGCTTATTTATCGTTATCTTTCCCTTTCCATTTCATAGTTTGGTTGATATCATTATTACATATTGGTTAAGCTTACTCATTTCCCTACCTTGACATCCTTACATCCTAGCCTCATACTAATCCATGAGGCACCCCTTATGTCTCCATCTTGCACCAATGCTCAAGGCACGTAGGCCTCCACATTTACTATGGGATATATATGCTTGATTGCTGGAGGATTCCCTTATGAAATCATGTATTTAATTAGACTATGAGAACACCTATATCCTTTGCATTTGATTGCTTCTCTCCTTCATTGCAACTCACTATTATTCCCACCTCATGGATAGAAAATCCTAAAAGAGGTGGGGTGGGTGGGTGTGGGAGTGGGTGTGGGGGGATGAAGCATATAAAATTCACACTTGGGTTTTCACATATTCCTACTCATTGGGAGGTGCCTTCTGCAGTCCACCTTTGTACCAGAATCATGCATGAACCACCCTATAATCTTTCTATGCCTCTCAATTATTTTCTTGTGTGATGGATTTCCTTCCTATATCCTATCTCACCTTGATCCTAGATGCCGCACCCCACGAGGATGTATACCACTCTGGTTGGTTCCTTAGGTCATATTCCCCATTGGTCACGCGTTTGACTCATTTTCACCCCTTGGGGCACCCATTTAGGGAGTTCTCTAACTTCATGGGTCTAGTTGGGGGCACAAGCCCCTAATTTGGGTCCATGGTCACTTACGATTCCTTGAATCGGGTCCATAGTTTCCCAAACCCATTTGTGACTTAATATTTATGGATTTTACTTGAGTCAAATCTCCAAACCCTCTTTCTCTCTTAGTGTTGACCATACCATGGATTCCCTTATGGTATCACCATTGTGAATATGCGAAATGTGCAACAAAGGGACATTTTGGGCCTAAAAAATGGTATTGTTATAACCATTTTTGTAGTTTGCAACCTAAAGGTGGGGTATGATGGGTCCATACAACCTAGGTATCGTAATGGTTAATCCAATGTTTCTTTATGTCATGAGGTTGATCCATGCCTATATATACCCTTCTGATCCTCTTTTAAAGGTATTTTTTAATCATCTAAGGTCAAGCCATTTATCTTTGGAAACACCCTAATTTTTAGGTATCACTTGGGTTAATTGTTGATTTCCTTTGTGAAGTCCCTAGGGCTACTTGCACTTGTCATATTTGACACTTATACGAGAACGCCTTTAGCCAACTTGGTTCAAGTATTGAAGATTTGATTAGCTCATCTTAGGGCATGCTCATTGGCTCAAATCCACTCATATCTTGGAAGTTTCAACCATAAAACCTAAAGGGAGGTTCCATCATACCTAGGCCAAGGGAGGTATCATCCACTTTGAGGCACCAAGGATATCTATTTTCCATGTTCCATTGATTTTTCTTTACAATAGTAGATCTAATGTTTTATTGGTTATATTGCATATATATCTTTGTATGGGTGGGGCAAGTCCTCTCTTGTAGGAATTTGGAGCTAAATATGTAGGTTCAATTAGGACATGAATCACTCTAGGAGAACTCTCACAATTCTCCACACTCAACCTAGTGATCTTCATCATCTATAACAACAACATCTGGGTGAGTTCTCTTCCTTCTCTTTCCATTTTTAGCATGAGGTTTTCTATCTCACTAAAGGAATGGGTGGTTAATTAATCCTAGTTAGTTGGTTTGTTTCCTTTGCTAATTTCTTGATAAAACCTAATGTGAAGTCTAACCTAATTACCCTAATCATCTATAGGTCGATTTTATCATTAACAAAATATTAGGTTCTAAATAATTTAGTGGCTTACCTCTCATTTTCATCATCTTTTATCTTATCCTAGGGTTTCTCGATATAGCCCTAAAATCATGTGGCGACTTGATGTTCTCCATTCTTTTTTAATAGTGTGTGTGCGCGCACGCTTGGGCGATCTGTCATCTTTATCTTCATGCTATGTGTGGTAGCACGAAACTATTCATTCACTATAAAAAAAACTACAAATAATGAGAAACATTGTATACCTTGTAATAGAGTAATTAATGTTTTATACATTTATATTGATATACATACCATTGGATATAAAATATCTTTTCATGAATTAAAAACCAATCCTCCAATATAAGGCATGTTGTAGCGAGTGGCCAATTGATGTTAATGACGTGGCACAGTCATCACATGATGGCAAACATTATGCTTTTTGGGTTGAAAAGTTATAAAGAAGATTCTCATATATTGAAATGGGTAGGTGGAATGAGTAAGGGTAGGTGGAATGTACGTGTCGAGATTGAGAGATGCAAATGAGTCGACACATCATCATCCTCAGGTACAAATTTGTGACCTGCATGAATGTTCATTAGGTGGCCAATTGTACTCTAGGAATTTAAAGCCAACATGAATGATAATTGCTTTAACTCTACATTCCAAATATGTTAGGATGGTTAATAATTGCTTTAACTATACATAGAAAATATCTAGGTAGTGATTGATTTATTTTCTCACAAAATATACCCATATATCCATGAAAATCCAAAATATACTCATGGAAATTCAAATCATGGCATGTCATTCCAAGTTTTTTATGTCACAATGGAAGCGACATAGATAGACATTTTATGTCAGAATTGAAGGGACTGGCTAAAAATGTGTATGGCATTAATAATCCATAAGTCACTTCCTCCGCAATTAATTGAAATTTCACTTTTGGGAAAAGGAAAATTGTGCTCCCATGGAATATCATACAAGGGAGAACCATTCATAGGCATTCCTATTTTAAAAATACTTTTATATGATTGGGTTATAAATTTATTTATAAAAGATTTAATAACAAAAACGACAAAGACAAAAATATGTAATAACTTCCACTAAAGTTGGACCCCATATGCATCGCAATGGTATTGATAATTGAGATCCGTTGGCAGCAACTATAAGTGAAACTTTCAATTTAATTAAAAGTATTCAGATTGTCATCATTGCCCATGCCACTAAAAACTATAAAATATTGTTATGGTGTTAACATGATCATTGATGACGTGTATTATGCTCATGTTGGTAGCTTTTTTTTAAGATTTTTTAATTTTTTATATTATAAATAAGAATATAATTTCAAAAATTAAAAATGATACAAGTAAGAAAGTCAAATTGTTTTCTGCTGGAAAAAAAAAAAAAAAAAAGTCAAATTGTTTTAACCTTATTTGGACTCTTGGTAGAAAGTGTACCATGAGTTCCTAAGTAGGTATTGCCTCTATGTTCTACAACATCTGTACATAGAAGTGGTATGGCTCTAAAAACCCAATGGTTGATTGTTAGCAAACCTAGGCTATTGTGTCAACATGCATGGTATGATTGTTTTAATAAATCTACCCTTCCAATGACTAACCTAACATACACTTATGCCTTGAAGTCATTTCTTTGCCAATTTATATTCTTCAATTTCTCTTTGTAAAGTTTATGAAGACTTCTTGGAATATTTTGTCTTTCAAACCCTATCTTTCTAGTACAA
This sequence comes from Larix kaempferi, assembly GCA_027924585.1. Lineage (NCBI taxonomy): Eukaryota > Viridiplantae > Streptophyta > Pinopsida > Pinales > Pinaceae > Larix > Larix kaempferi. The sequence continues at coordinate 2,474,053 of BSBM01000633.1, read as the reverse complement.
ACTTGGATAAGCAATACATCTTGATCCTCCACCTCTAACACCTCTATAGGAACCTTTTGTTAATATCTTGGCTCCATCCTTGAAGGCTTGTTTGATTTACCCTAGGACATCTTTGTGGGCATAGTTCCATTCCTACATTGGACATTTCAATCCTAAAACCTCTAGGGAGGTTCCATTACAACTAGGATAGGGGAGGTATCATCCCTTCTACGGGTACTAAGGTCTCTCTACTAAATTTTATATTTGACTCTCTCTCTCTCTCTCTCTCTCTCACACACACACACACATGCACCACACTCATGCACACATACACACACACATATTGTATTGGAGATCAAGTCAAGTCTCTCCTTGCAAGAATTTGGAGCTACATGTGTAGGATCTTTCAAGACATGGATCACTCTTGGAGGCTTGTAACAACTATCTTGTCCAACTCAAGCAACTTTGGCACCATCAACTATGGATTTCATATTAGTTCATTTTATGCTTATCTTTGTGTTTCTAGCATTACGATTTTTAACTCAATAAATGAATTATCAGTTAATTAACCCTAGTTAGTTGGTTTACTGTCCTTATTTGATTTGTTGGTAAAACCTATTTTGAAACATAAGTGAGCTTACCATACTAATCTATACACATAGGAAAACATAATCAATGTTTAAAACCCTACTTAACCTAGTGACCTCCACCCTCTTTATGATCCTCCCTTGTGTTACCCTTGGGTTTCTTGGTTTAGCTCTAAAACCAAGTTGCAAATCCACTATCCTCTTTCCCCTCTTTAATAGTGCATGTTTGGGATGCCTTCCACCCCTACTCCCACACTTCACGTGGTAGCATGGATCCATTCATTAACTACATTTTGGAACTTCCCTCTCCCAAGTGAAGGCTCTCTTGTTCCTTATATCTTCTTTCTTTCCCATTGTCTCTTGGACTATGAAGTCCTCTTTTGTTGATTTTGTCTTCCCCTCATCTTTATCCCTTTGAGTGTTTGGGATCCCTCGAATCTGTTGGAATCTCTTCTCCTTGGTCCCCTATTCAAAGGACCTTTTTCTTCCCCAAGATATGTCTTGTCTTGCTACATCATAACTTGGGTTCCCCCTTTGTATTGTTGCCTCATTTCATTGTTCTAGTGCCTTTCTTAGGTTCCTCTCTCCCTCCTATCTCATGTGTTTGAAATGTATTCAAAACCTCTCATTTTTACATTGACTTCCATTTATACCTTACCTCTTCGTAAGATGCAGACCTCATCTTCCCACTAATAATATATCACAAGTTTCCCTTGTAGCTCCTTCCTTCTTGGGTCCCCTGATAGATACATTACTATCTCAAAACAAATACACAGTGAAACTCCATAAAATTTAGCAAAAATTTTAGACACTGTGAAAACATTCATGCTCAAACATTACTATCTCATCAAATGGTTTCCCAACTCTTTGCTACCGTGGCTTCATTTTTTGACCTTGAACCTTCAAATAAACATGAGTCACATTAGTGTAATGCTCAATCAACACTCATGTATGAAGTTGTGAGAAGTCTACTTAGACGGGGTGGCCTTTACTTGAGATTGTTACCTATTTCCCCTCTCAATTTAAATCTTATATGTGGTGCTCTTAACACATGTTGGGCATTGATCACTAAAAGGAAAACACCTTCCAATAGAGATTTTGTAGGGTTTTTTAGTGTTACAAGTTTGGGAAAATGTATAAAAAACATCCACTAAAACCTCCACCATTGGTAGTGGAGGGTTTGGTGGAGGTTGTAACATATGTTCATTACAACTATAAGAAAAAAAGGTGGCAAAAGGTTATAGTGAAGGTATTGTTATTGATGCACATACATTAACAAAATACACTAGTGTGTTGTAATAATAAGTGCACCTATGAATACATTTAAATATTATACATCACTGCCTTCCATTTATATAACACCTTGGTGCATGTAATATGTATTATAGCATCAATGTTGATTATCCTTGTTCACACAATGGTATCGACGATGCTTAAAAATGCATCAGTGCCACAACTACCATTCACACCGAAGTGACCTATAAATTTAATGGTGAAGATAACAACCATTGGATTCTTAGTTTATATAGACTTGTGTTTGTTTACGATATATAAATGCATCGCGTGAATGTTGTATATAATTTTTTATCTTTTTTTCATAAAAAAAATCATACATTTCATACACTCACGCCGAGCTTTTAACACAAAATGTAGTATTCAACAATTTGAATCAATCTGTACATTATTGATGGGATTTTTTTTCAAGTATGGATGTTAATCACTAAAATAGGATTAACATCGAAGAGATACTCCATGATACAAGTTGCCTAAAAAACTTGAAGAGATACTCCATGATCCAAGTTGCGGTTGCTGCAATTGTATGGGTAAGATACTTCTCCTAAATATAAATGCATAACCGTGCCATTTATGCCCTAAAAATAGAGCATCGATATCTCTGTCTCCACTCTTCCCTTTTTTTCCTTCTAACTTTTCTTTGCTTGATAAGCTACTTGAATTTAACTTTCTCACATACAACAAATCCTGAGTTGGGCGCCTTTGGTGCATGGTCATCTGAGGAATTCTCCTCGAGTATTGGGAAGCCATAATACTTTTCGTCATCTGAATGCTTCTCCGTGTTAGAAAAACAAGATCGTAGAGAAATAACAATAAACAGAAATGCAAATATAATCACACAAACACATTACAAGAGAGACACTAATATCGTGGTTCACCCAAGATGGGCTACGTCCACACTGAAATTGCCAGTCCTTATTATTATACCGTCCAGCAAAGTGAAGGGATACAACCTGCAGCACAGCCGCTGCACTTCCTCTTCACACTCTCTCTTCTTGATCTCAGAGATATTTACAATGCATAATACCTAATACATCAATTGTATCCGTGTTACAATGTCTTTCTTTTATAAGGGAAATACAATGGGAAAATACCACGGGTTACCCAAAACCATGGGCTCGAAATCTGTTGCACTCCCCCGGACCCCCTGGGGATCGTGCCGGGATCATAACCAAACCTAGGGTACAAACACGGCTGAATCATCATCTATGAGACTGGAAGATCAGGCTCCACAACCAACACTCCGGCTGCTTGACCGGCAGGGGCGCAGTATTTCTGCACGAGGGGGCAGTGAGTTCTTGAGTGTTTCTGACTTGCTTAGTTAAGATAGGGCCGGAGGTGGAGGGAATCAGAAAGCGGGAATCGACTAGAGCCTTATCTTTTTGTTGCATGGTATCCTAGCAAGATCTCGCAACTGTAGAGGTATCACCCTGCATTCCCGTTACAGTACTACATTGGATTCCAGCGTGGCATATTGGAACGTAGGTCTTCCAGTCGAAGGTGGTTTCCAAACTAGAAATTTTGGCTTCCATTTTTCTTAGGACGGCCCTCGAATCCTGGGTGGCGTCCTTGGCCTTGGACCAATTGGCCCCCATGTCCTCCGGAAAGACACCCAACATGTTCTTCACAAGCCAATACAGATCGAATTTCCCATCCTGTCTCCCAGAGGAGAGATGGTCTGGAATGATGCGGGCTTCCCAGTCGTTTATAAGTAGGTGCACAGGGATGGAGACCTCCTCTCCATATCCTTCCTCTCTAGCCCAATTTTCTCTGGGAGTGCCGCGTCCACTCCTTCCTTGTCATGACGTTCCTCGGGGCCAAGGCATTGCAAAGAACCCAGAGAACCGAGAGTGGGCAGAGCCCCAGGGGCATACAGAAGTCCAATAACCAGACATAGAACCAAAGGAAATCTCACTGAGCGGGATGAGACCGTGGATGGGAGGACCCCAATTCCCATGCCAATTCCAAATCGCGATGGTGATGATGGGTGGGAAGATCATCCTAATATACCATAAGGGAGGAGGCCATGCATCTAGCATGAATGTCACATGCATCAAGCACCTGGAGATGGTGCACTGAGGCCGAGACCAGGTTGGTCGAAGTGACATGCTGACGGTTAGGAAGAATGATCAGGAGATGGACGCTTGTTGCCTCTTAAATGAAGCATACCCCCTCTGGGTGTCATGGGTGCTCCGGTTATCGTGTCACCCGCATCCTAGTTAGAGTGATATTTGAGAGTAATTGTCTGGCATTTTCTTCTTAGGGCTGTTGAATGGAGGTGAGTCAACTCTCCTTCCCACAGGGTGGAGCTGCTCCCTACTCCTTCATTGGCTAAACAGTTCGTGAGCGCATTCGAATTTCGTCGAACATGCTGAAAAGAGATGGATCTGGTCTGAGAGAGAATGTTGGCCAGATTGTGCAGCCCCTGTTTGAGTCTCCAGCTAGGGGAGAGCTTAGCTGCATGGGATCCATTGTATAGGAAGGTATCCAAGTTGAGAATAATTTGAGAGTCTCCTTCAACTATGAGAGGCAAGAGATCTTCCAAGATGGCAATGGATAATCCTTTTGATAGCCCAGCCAATTCCGCAACATTGTTGCTGTCATATCCAAGGGAGCCAAAGTAGACCTTTAGAATGGAGCCTGAATAATTGTGAACCACTCCCCCAAATTCCACCTCCCCCGGATTTCCTTTGGAGGCCCCATCAAAGTTGATTTTGAAAAATCCATCAGGGGGGGTGCTCTAAGTGTTTGGGATAGAGGGGGTCGATGAGGAGGGGTGGGCATTAGAGGGAATGCTTCCTGGACAAAGCCCCAATTTTCCAGAATCCCAATTTTAGTCTGAGTAGCTGGGAAGTACGATTTGGAATAGAATGTGGAGAAGAGGGTTTCCTGAAGGTGTTTATCCATAGTCTCCCAGATGGCTGCAATGGGCTTCTTTTTGTCTTAAAAAAATATGTGATTCCGCTCCAGCCAAAGGTTCCAAACCAAGAAACCTGGGATAAGGTCCCACAACCTATTTAAGAGTTTACAATGGAATGAATTTCCTCCCCACTGGTGGAGAGTTAGAACAATGTCACCCCTTACGTGGTTATATATTCTGCATTTGGCAGCTACCATATCCCAGAGCTCGTTGGTTGAGACACACGAGTCGAGCAGATGGTCAATGGTTTCATCATGGCTTCCACACATCACACAAAATGAGGGACCTTGGAATCCCCTTCTTAAAATATTGTCCCGGGTGGGGATACTTCGGTGGGATAGTAACCAGAGGAATGCCAAATTTTTTGGCTAGAGATCAGAGTCCCCGACTCGCCTCCAAAGAGGATTGGGTTCGAGCCTTTGTTGATGAGTCTTCAAGTGATACACGTCTTTGATGAAATAGGTTCCTTTCAGCCGGTGCCCCCAATGAATAACATCAAGCCCTAAAGAGACTCAGATATTTCATTTCTGAAGCTCCTGCCAGAGGCCATCAACCTGTCCGTAGAATCCCCAATGCATGGTAGGCAGCCAACAACTGAAGGGGGTGCTCTTCGAAGGTGTCCAGAAATACCTAACCTGTAGGTTGATTCTGTTTTGCATGAAAATATGAATATCCTAAGATTCATTTTGACTGCTAAGAGTCGACATTTGTTGCCACAACTCATGCCAAAAGTTTGCATATGCCCCTTCTCTAACTTCCCAAAAATCGTGCTGTTGAATAAGATCTTTTTGACAATTGGCAGGCCTCAATATTAGAGAGCCTGGAGGATCGAGGTCAAATCGAATGAGGTGTGAGGCTGTCCACCCCGGGGCATATTTGTGATTCCATAATTTTTCCCACGGGGGTGCATTGTCGGATATCCATCTCCACCATATTTTTGTCGACATGAATTCATTGTTGGTCTCCAGGTCCCATATGCCCAAGCCCCCATCACGTTTAGGGAGACAAACTGTCTGCCACTTGACTAGGGCCCATTTTAGATGGTTATTTTCCCCTCCCCATAGGAAGGTGCCATGCAATTTTTTAATGCACTTGAGGACCCATTGAAGAGAAGCAAGGACCAAAAAGAGATAAAGAGGCATAGATTGAAGCACATATTTAAGGAGAGTCAGCTGGCTGGTCAGATTCAAAGTGTGAAAGGTCCAGGAGGAAATATTGCTTTCAAGATTGTCTAGGAGGTCTCGCCACGAAGAATTTTTTAGAGCCGAATCTTTGAGAGGCGCCCCCAATTATTTTGAAGGAAGGGAGGAAACACAGTACCCAAGGATGTGAGATATGTTGCGTTGAGTGATAGTGTTTGTGTTGAAGAAGAAGATTTGAGATTTTTCCAAATTGATGGAGGTTCCAGAGGCATCAACAAAGGTTAGGAGGATTTTTTTGAACTGGTAGGATTCTTGAACCGAGGGGTGTCCGAAAAGGAGATTGCCATCTACAAATTTTTGGTAGGTTGTTGGGTTGCTTCCATGCAAGGTAAGACCCCTGAGGTTCCCTAAATTTATTTCGGCGTTTATCATCCGTCCCAATCCTTCCGCCATGAGGATAAAAAGAAAAGGGGAGAGTGGGTCCCCTTGACTAATACGTCTTGACGGGGAGAAGGTGGAGGACAACGAGCCATTGATCAGGATAGAGAGAAAAGCAGAGGAGACTAGGGAGAGGACCCAGGGGGTTCAATCTTGATTGAATCTGAAAGCTAGCGGCATTTTCCCAATAAAATCCCAGTTCAACTTATCAAAATCTTTGGAAAGATCTAGTTTGATGAGCATACCAGGGGTTTTAGTGAATTTCATAGAGTGGATGATTTCGTGAGATAAGATGATGTCATCCATGATTTGATGTCCTTCAACATAGCCATTTTGCTCTGGGGATATCAGCAGGGGCAAGAGGGGCTTGAGTCTGTTGGCAACAACTGTGGAAATAATTTTGTATATCACATTGCAGAGAGAGATGGGTCGAAACTTTCCAGGTTGAGCAGCGCCAGGTTCCTTGGGGATGAGAGTAAGGAAGGTTGCATTAAGTGCTAGGAGGACCCATTGTTTCTACCGAGATTCTTCCACCAGTTCCAACAGATCTTGTTTTAGCATCTCCCAGCAATGGTGGAAGAAGTTGATAGTGAATCCGTCCGGACCGGGAGCTTTTCCTTCCGCCATTTGGTTGACAACCATTTCGACTTCTTGAAGAGAAATGGGCCACATAAGGGTGGTGTTGTGGTCTGTTGTTCACACAGTTCTGTCGACAGGGGTTCACTTCGCATTGCTGTCAACAAACATCGACACAAACTCCCTTAAACATTGTCCCATAAATGTTTTACCCTTTCTAGCAACACTCACCGAGCGAGTGAAGTCTCACCCAAGATGTCTAAGGGGGCTGTAGGAACCAAGTTTCCGCATTTATAAGAATACATGCATTATTTCACACTCATTTGCAACATAAACCAGAGATCCACATTCACATAAGAACATCACATTATCAACCTATTAACCATTATCCTCCTTTGCATCAACACATTATCATCTCATAGTTAATGAATTAAACAAATTATCAAAACATGCTTAAGGAATATGCAGTACATAACATAACCGCGATTTCATTGAAACATCAAACACTGTGATACTTGAATTCAATAACAAGACAAAGAGACATAGATATAGCATTATCGATCATTCTCATTATCCATCAAACTGTTCAATACATCCCAGAATTTATCCATATCACACAACACGTACAAACTCAGAGCGAAACAATACTCCGCGAAAGATGCTCTAGAAAAAGATAGAATTAAAGATAGATGATAGGATGATTAAAGATGATTCCCTTAGGCTTACAATTACTCATATTTATAGGCTCACTTGGCCATTACAAAATGGTCCAAATGACCCATTACTAACTAACTTAACCAAATATTCTGCATTTGTCGGCTCTTTTATATTCCGCGCCCAGTCCTTTGTTCCTGTCGATGACCCTTCCGTCACTTGGCGGTACAACACTTGTGCGCTCTAGAACTGTCCCAACATGCCCCCAGCAAAAACTTGTGGCTCTCCCTCGAGCCACCTCAGCTGGATACTGCGGGTGCATTTACCTACATCTTGAAGTCGTCATATGCCGTCGTAACTTGGTCGACAACTTCTTTTGTCGATGCCTTAAGTGTTGCGCAATATTCTACCTCTTGTTCTGTCGGGTTTTCACCATCCATCTGTTGTGCTTTCTCCAACTCTTCTTTGATATTCATCATTCCTTCCATTGCTTTGACAGCCAACTGCTCAGCTTTTTTCTGCAGCTCGTCCAAGTGCGTTGTTCTTCTTTGCTTCCTTGTGCATGCCTTGTTGAACCAATGCTATAGTTCTTTTAGCACTGTTTCCTTTGTCATTTACGCTAGTAGGGTCATTGCCTTAAGCGATCCCCTCAATTCTTCAAGTTGCGCTTCTGCTTCGTTGAGTTGCACATTCAGCTGGTGCAACTGCTCATCTTATACTAGGCTTCCCCAAAATTGTGTTACATCTTCTGCGATTGTCTGTGTTGTTTTCTCTAGTGTTAAGATATCTATCGCAGCTTCTTCAATCGCGCTCTTCCTCTCTTCAATCTGTTCTAACGGTGTGCTTGGAACCACCCTTGTTTGTATATCCTCGTTCTCTTTTCGTAGTTCTGCAATGACCACCCCTATCCTTAATGCTTTCGCTTCCACTTGCATATCTTTTTCGACCTCTGGTGCTTCTTCGCATGCCATGGAGATGGCATGTTCTAACCTTTTTATGTCCTCAACGACCTTTGTTGTTTCATTCATGCTCATGTCTTTCTCTTCCTGGAGTTGCTGAACCTCCACCTCGGTGCTCCGCAATAGTCGTTTGTACTGTACCATTTGATCGTGCGGTGTAGCTTCCCAGATGTCGATTTCATCACTTGTTGCGGTATGAGTGCGATGCAACATCACCATCGGCAACATATTGAAGTCTATGCTGATAAAATCATTCCATCACAATGCGGCATCCAGGTCTTCGTTGCCGGTAGTGATGGCATTTGATCCTCTTCTTCGTGTCGATTTACACCTCGACTCTACTTGTTGATGTGCTCGGCGCCACTTCTCCTTGCGGTAGCCTTGTTTCCATCACTGCATTGGTTAGCATTTGTAGAAGCTGCGACACCTGATGGAAAAAATCAGTCGCATGCTGTGTTACTTTCGTGTGGTTGTATTCCGCCACCACCATTATCCTCTCCATTAGTTTGTTCATTTGCTCATCGGGGAGGCCAGTTGCACTCCCATCGCCTCTCTTAGACCTATACTTTGTCCTTGATTCCTCTCGCTGTGCTTCCAGTTCTAAATCTGTTGGAGTCGTCGATGACACCCCGTCATGACTTGCAGTGTGCAAATGTTCTTCCACACCTTCCCCTTCATATGCACCTCCCTCATCGTCTTCTGAATCCTTCGTCTCTTCTGGAGCCTTTGGTCCATCTATCGATTTCCCATTATCCAGGTCCGACAGTTGGTATTAACCTACTGGGACCTTCCACTCTTTTGGCCAATCTTCCACGATGGAATCTAGCTCCGCGTTGCTAAGCTTGTATTACGTCGGAAGCCATTTCTTCTGTGGGTCTGCTCGCGCCTGTATGAAAATCATTTGAGGCTCTACTGACATCCTTACGAATATTCTATATTTCTTCATGGCTTTTTTTTTAGTCACAGAATTGCTTCCCCATCTATCTTCAACATTTCCAAATAAATAAAGAATTGAATATTGTTATGTGTTTTCCTTTATTTCTTGTTTAACGATCACAGGTTCTTGTACCATGCCCCTTGGAACACCTTCGCTAATTCAATTTCCATCCCTTGATAATGCGATGGTTCCCTCCATCCAACCAGCGCAATCAATATCAACAACCATGAATAGGTGAATGGATTTCCTTTCTCCTACGTTGCTACCGCATCCTCCATCAAATTGTTTAACAAAAATAGCGACTAGTTGTTGGCTGAGCCCCCAATGTAGCAGTTTTGATGAAGGAATTACAAGTTAGGTGAGGCCTAACATCAGGCAGTTTTGGGAGAAACAAATCCGCAATTCCCGGGAGCAGGGTGTGGAGCGACGCGAAGTCAGCAAAAAAGGACTTGTCACCTTAGTAAAAGTGAAGTACTAAGGAAAGTCAAGGTAATTGGAGTAGTTATGTATGAAGTGGAGGATTGTCAGCTACAAGAGCGAATAAGTAGGGACTGTCAGCTACTGTAGCATCAGAGCTGCGTGGTCAGAACTGTGACTGTCAAAGAAGCGTCAGAGCCAGAGGAAGCAACACAAAAGGACAACAGAGCTCCAACGAAGTAAAGACAAAGCATGGTCAATAGGAGAACCATGCCATTTTGGGTTTAAGGGTACTATGGGGTTTCGGCCCATAGTTATTGTAAAGATGTGACCTTTAGGAAAAATCTATAAAAGGACAATTTTGCATAAGGATATGTTATATTTTTGTGGGTTATGTTGGATAATGTAAGACTTATTTTAGATCTGTGCTGAGAGATCTAAGATAAAAATACTCTACAGTTGTGTGCGCAAAGATATATTGTAGAGAATAGCCTACAACTAAGTGCGTAGACTAGAACTGTTAACCCCTTCCAAGAAATATAAGAACAGTTCCTGTGGACGTAGCTCCCATCTGGGGGGTCAACCATGTAAATACTTGTGTTGTGTGATTGAATCTCTATTATATTGAATGTTTATGAATTTTTATGCTTATATATGTGTTTTCATATGAATGAGAATGGAAATGATATGTTAAGTATAGGAACATGCATGTATGAACGTTGCAAAGTCGTGTTAAATATGGTAAATGCGTAGTCATAGTAAATGTGCAGTAACAATGATTCATCGGATTTTGTAGGTTGTTGAGAATTACGAAGTGCGCAGATACATGTTAGTAGTGATCTGCGAAGTAAATGTTGAGTAAGTTGCGCATATTCACCTCGCATAACATAACCGCGCGTCACCAGGTTACATAAACCTGATTCTATAACCAACCATCTTTTCTTCGGGTGAGACTTCATTCTGCTCACAGGTTGATGCCGGAAGGGCCAGTGAAGGGGATTTTGTTGGAATAGAAACAGAAGGAACCTCGCAGAACCCGAGTCAACCCCAAAGAAAGTAGTAAGAGAATGTGCGCACCAACAAATGGTTTTGTTTTCGGGCTAAAGAATTGGCGATATGCGATGTTTTTAGGTTATGAGAATCTGAAGAAGGAAGCGCAATAAACAAGTCCCATTTTCGCGCTAATAAATGGTGATATGTTATGTGGTATCCAGAAAAGACAAAAATAGAGAACTGGGTAAGCCAGGCAGAATTTGAGTTTGCAAAGAAATAGAACAGACATCCGCGTCTGACCGCATAACAATGGTTGAAGAGGTATATATTCACTGACCTGCATCAAATATTCTTTGCATAGTTTTCTATTGAGCTACATCAGTGGATATCGTGGATAGTAGAACGCAAAAATGATTTCCAGGGTGGAGAACCTACAGTTTGGACTCCATATTTGATTTAGAGGCTTAAAGAGGTTGATAACCCAATTTCAAGAGCATTAGACTTTGGTTGGATAACTTACTGGAAGGCTATGTTATAGAGTTTGTTGTGGACACGTTGAAGTCCTACAACGCAGCAGAAGGAGATTTATTTCAAGAATTTAGAGGTAAGTACCTGAAAAACCTTAGTTTATACATTAAAATGCTACTAGCTGAAAAAAAAAAGTCTTAAGAATGCAATTAGATTCCTAGGGTTTGAGTCTGTAATGTTCAGTAACACATATAGTGACATAGACGAAGAATATTGGTATTTTAAGAAGTGAGAAAAGATATAAAACTAGTACTTGAAAGAGGTCTCGTGAAGCTGAACCTCGCACTTTCCTAGAAGCTAAGTTAGGAAGTGATAGAGACTCATATCCGGTTGAGTCCGATACTGAAACAAAACCCAAATGCATTGGTTATCATCCTATTACTCCGCAGAAACCCCCAGTTGAGGGAAGAAACCTTACTAGTTCGTAAAACACTACTAGTAGTAAGACTTTCGGAGCAAATACCCAGAATCAGTCAAGTAGTGGTATACCTTCATCATCTCAGAACACTACACCTCATAGAAGAAGAATGACATATGACATTAAACTACCTATTTTCAAAGGAACTAGCCTAGAAGACCCAGAGCAACACTGGTTTCTCTATGAATCCATATGGAATGTTAAGCAAGTACATGATGATGCTATATGACAAGCTCAATTAGTAACCACATTTAGAGATAGAGCTCTAACATGGTTCATGAAGTATTATGTTGGACAGAACAAATCGCTAGCTGATATCAGAAATGCGCGTATTAGAGAATTTAAGAAACCAAAGCCAGAATCTCAATGCATCACATAATTAAAAGAAATCAAACAAAAACCTAATGGGAGTTTGATCAAAAGTTCAAATCATTATTAGATAAAGTTAGCTTTGAGATAGCACCATAACAACATCAAGAATGGTTCATAGCTGCACTGTTTCCCCATATCAGATTGTCGTTGATGCAACAGAAGGTAGCATTAGAGATCGCGATGAAGCTAGAATCTTCGCCCATAGGAGAAAATAGCACAGGTATGGTACAAATACAGAAACAGTTAGCTAATTTGACATTACAGTTATAGGATATCAAGAAAGGAAAAGAAACCAGAGAAGAAGTTTGGTGTACAAAATGTAAAGGAGAAGGACATTCCAAGGAACACTATCCTGTATTCAAATACTACATTAATAGTGGAGCACCAAACCCATTGAATCAACAGCAAGGACCATGGTGTGATATTTTCAGATGTAGAGGACATCACCCATAATACTATTACCTGCTTCAAAAATATGTGCAGACACCTAAGAACCTGTACTGCACATTTTGTAAGTCAGTTGGACATGATGATACCAATTGCAGAGCGTATGACCTCATGATAGAGAGAAATCATGATGTTTGCAAAGTACAAGGAGAAACATCGCATAACACTGAAAATGCGTAGTATGACCAAGGCGCAGATAGAGGACATGGTGGATACAGAGGAAGAGGATGCAACACTGGCCAACAAGGATGAGGAAGAGGTCAGATTGTATGTTATAACTGTGCTCAACAAGGACATCTAGCCAAAGACTGTCAGAATCCATGTACTACTTGTAAGTATTGTAAGTCATTTGACCATGTAATTGAAGCATGTCCCATTTTGCAAGGCAAAATGCAACCGAAAAGGACAGAAGGACAAAACCAGAACATACAGATGATCGCAGCTGAGAAGAGGAACAAGGATCGCAACATTCATGTTGTGACGCGAAGTGGATCCATGACAGGAGATGACAGAACAAATGAAGCTTCGAATTTCGAAGATCATTTAAACAGAGAAAAGCCTACTGATGGGGCTTGGATAATAAAAGCAACAGGGAAAATTCCTGCATTTGACCTTGACCAAGAAAAGAAGACATTCATGGAAGCAAGGAAAAGATTTCAGAATGTGGAGCCTTTGACCACAAGAACGCAGTTGTGAAGTGCTCAGACACCAATATTGGATATGCCGATATTGTATGATGGATCATGAACTTCACCAGAGCAGATAAGTCCTACAATGCAGTTCTCACAGAGATCTATGAAGCTGCTAAGACGTGAAAATGCATTTGAGGAATTACAGAACCTATTAGGACATTATGAGCAACGTAATACAATAAATAATGCATATAGCGCAGTTCATCATATCAAAAGCCATAGAAGGATCGGAAGAGAAATGAAATTAAGTGCGCAAATTGGAGATTTTGAAATGGACCAGATCATTCTCGACTTAGGCTCATAAGTGAATGTTTTGACAAAGCAAAAATGGGAACAAATGGGAAAGCCAAAGTTATCTTGGTCACCTATAAAGTTAAGACTAGAAAATCAGCAAAAGGTTCTACCTTTTGGGAGATTATCAAATGTCCTTGTTGACATTGATGGAGTGCGAAGTAAAGTAGAATTCGAGGTTATTGAGATCATAGATGATAACAATCCTTATCCTGCACTATTAGGGATTGATTGGGAAATAGAAAACCTCGCAACCATCAATATCAAGAAAAAAAGATGATATTTGAAGGACCAGATATCAGGGTCATCGCACCTTTGGACCCTGCACAAGGACCCATATATGTTGAACCAGTCCGAGAAGAATGTAGAACTAAAGATCTCGATAATATCTACAAGATGACAGTGAATCAAGCAAATTACATTAACCCTACAAATGATGGAACATTAAGTTGGAGATGCGACAGTTCTTGCATATCAGAATCAGATGCAGGACTGGACAACTGGCAGAGCAGAATGCACGAAGTATCAGCAAGACGATGTGCGAAGATCACAAAGTCACTACGTTGGATTGGAACAGAGGTAAGTCCAATTAATACTTATGATGGTCTATGAAATATTCATGCATTTCCTCGTGAATATCTAGTATAAGTGTCAGATGAATATAAGTTAGCCACTCTAGATATAGCATTGCGTGCTACACCTGCTAGATGGTGGGCTACGCATAAACAGAACCTGAACACATGGGAAGAATGTAAGCACATGATGGAAATCAAATTTGCAGAACATGATGATATAGCACAAGAAAAATACAATGGATAGACCAATCCCAGAGATCATATAGAACTTTTCTTGAAAGCTTGGATACACACACCTAAGCAAGAATGGGTGAACATGTTTATACACACACTGGATGAAATACCAAAGAATTGGTATATAGAAGAAGAAATTCACAGAGGCACAATAGATTAACATATACTGATACCTAACTTTCAATCCACTTTCAGTTTTGAGGATGATTGTCCGAGTATCAGTGAGGTTCTGCAGGTCATTAAAAAGAAGATATTCAATGATACCCTGCTACCAATATATAAACAACTATATTGGGAAATATAGTTTGAGCATGCCCTTGAATGTTATAACCTCGCATTAGATGAAGATGAATATCCTCGCGATGTGAATATACCTGAGTCAGAAGGAGAACACGATGTTGAGGGACCTGACTTAGAAATTCTAGAACTGAGTAGTCCTGTGAAGACCAAAAAGATCAACATTGGTACTGAGAATGAACCAAAGTTTGCTTCTATTGGAGATTACTGGGATGAAGAAACAGTAGGAGTTATGAAATGCACGAATATCAAGATTTATTTCCCACCAAGTTCTCTAAAATGAAATGCATTTTAGGTGACTTGGGAGTTATGAAAATACCTCTCTATCCAGATGCGAGGCCTATTAAGCAAATGCCTTATAGACTGAATCCTAGATATAAAGAAAGGGTTAAAGCAAAAATCGATAAGATGCTTGACGTAGGAATTATTGAACCAGTAGAGGAAGCCGAGTGGATAAGTCCTATGGTCATACAGGATAAGAAAGCTAAAGGTGAAATCAAAATCTGTATGGACCTCAAAAAATTAAATGATGCCTCGTTGCATGATCCATTTCCTACCCCATTTACAGATGAAGTGCTAGATAATGTTGGAGGAAATGAAGCATACTCTTTCATTAATGGATTTTGTGGATATCATCATATCAGAATTGCTACAGAAGATAGACATAAGACAAAATTTGCTACTGAATGGGGATCATTTCACTATACATTTATGCCCTTTGGTTTGAAAAATGCACCTGTTATTTTTTCAAGAGTTATTGTTGTTGCATTTAAGGAGTATATTCATAAATTCTTAGAAGTCTATTTTGATGAATGGACAGTATTTGGTCTACTGAAGAATCATTATGCAAACTTAAGAATGATGTTAGCGAAGTGTAGACAACATCAAATTTCCTTGAATCTAAAGAAAAGCATCTTCTGTGTTCCTTATGGAATCCTATTGGGACACATTGTATGTAAGTAAGGACTGATGGTTGATCCAATGAAGATCGCAATTATAGTGAACCTACAAGCCCCTGACTCAGTGAAACAACTACACACTACATTGGGACATAAAAGATACTATAGAAAGTTTATCAAAGGATACACGCAGATCACTGCGCTTATGGAGAAATTATTAAAGAAAGAAACAAAGTGCAGTTGCATTGCGAATTGTCAAAAAGGATTGGACACACTAAAAGAAAAAAATAGTCACCGCGCTGATTCTAGTCTTTCCTGACTGGAATAAACCATTTCATGTACATGTAGATGATTCAACTATAGCACTTGGTATTGTCGTATCTCAACCAGGTGAGGTACGTATCGATCATCCCATCGCATTCTCAAGTAGAAAGCTATCCTCAACAGAAAAGAACTACACCACAACAGAAAGGGAAGTATTAGCTATGGTATACACATTGCAGAAGTTTAGACACTATCTGTTAGGTTCACATTTATGTATGTTTACTGACCACTCAACTTTGAAATACTTGGTCCAAAAACCAGTGTTAGGGGGAATAATATGAAGATGGTTGTTTCTATTTCAAGAATATGATTTTGAAATCATTATGAAACCAGGGATATTAAACGCAGGACCTGACCATCTGTCACGCATTGAGTGAGGTGAAGAACCAAGTAATCTAGAGGATATTCTACTAGATGCACAGTTGCTTGCTATCCAAATCGCAGATGACCACTTCAGAGATATTATAGAATTCCTGACTACAATAGTAGCACCTACAGAGTTTACTACGCAACAAAAGAAGCAATTAGTGGTAAAAGCAACTGACTTTACCATAATTTCTAGCCAATTGTATAAATTAGGAACAGATGAAGTATTGCTAAGATGTGTACTAGAGCACGAACGACCTAGTATATTGGTCGAAGCACATTAGGGTGTATCTGGAGGACACTATGCAGGAAGAGCTGCTGCGCATAAAATTTTGAGATTAGGATTATGGTGTCCTACGATACACAAAGACTCAAAAGAACATTGCCGAAAATGCGATGTATGCCAAACAACAGGAAATCCATCTCGTCGAGATTAGATGCCGTCGATGCCACAACTGACACTTGAATCCTTTGATAAGTGGGATATTGACTTTGTGGGACCTATTAACCCACCAGGGAAGCGAACTAGTTCGAGATATATCATCACAGCTATAGATTATATAATTAGATGGGAAAAGGAAAAACCAGTGAAGGATTTCCACGCAGTTCATCTTTGAGAATATTTTGACAAGATTTGGCTATCCGAATATTTTAATGAGCGATCAAGGAACTCATTTCCTGAATAGAACTATTGCAGCCTTGACAGAAGAACTCCAGATCTACTATCAAAAGAGCACACCATATCATCCACAAGCTAATGACACTGTAGAAGCCTTTAACAAAGTACTGGAAAATGCATTGACCAAGGTATGCAATACAAATAGTGATGATTGGGATCTCAGAATATCAGCAGTATTATGGGAATATAGAACAACTTGTAAGAAGTTGACAGGTTATACACCTTTCAGATTAGCATATGGACAAGAATTTTTTATGCCCATGGAATACATAGTACCAAGCCTGAGAATTGCAACATTCACAAATATGGATGATGAAGAGACAATGGATGGCATACTACTACTCTTAGTTGGGCTAGAGGAAGATCGCTTCATTGCAGGATTTCACCAACAAGTGCAGAAAGATAGAGAAAAAGCATGGCATGATAGACACATCAAGTACAAATTCTTCCAGGTTGGAGATCTTGTACTCCTCTATGATAGAAAATTTATGAAATTTCCTGGAAAATTCAAAATGCATTGGTTATGACCATATATTGTTAAGCATGTCACTAGTGGTGGTGCAGTTTAGTTAGCCACATTACCAGGAGAAAATTTGAAAGGAATTGTTAATGGGAGCAGATTAAAGCCTTACAGGGATGGCCCTACTCTTCCCGACATCAGTTGAGCAACAAAAAGAAAGATTCTAAGTGTCATGCGTAGTTGAAATTGGACACTAAGAATAACAGAATAAAGAGTCTGCACACAGTTTTGGTAAAATGCGAAGTTGTTACAAAAATAGAAGCTGTGTTGCGAAGCACACATAACAAGCTGAGTTGCGAAGTAAGAGAAGGCTCGTGCTGCGAAGTTAACATCAAAGAAAGGGAAATGTGCATTAAACCTCGCAACTCACATATTCCCTAGCAAAGAGAGCTCACGCTGTGAAGTTAAAAATGAGCAAAGAGAAACACGCAGTTAACTTCGCAGATCTGTCTAACCGTGAGGGAAGTTACGGAAAAGCTAGCCATTACAGTTTTTGGTAAAAAAAGTAGCCGTTATACAAGGTTTTTGGGAATCGGTTGGTTTCAGCATTTAAGGCATATTTGTCCGTTCAGGCACATTCAATGAAGGAAAGAACCAAGATCTCAACGATATTTGGCCAACGGATATGGAATTTAATGCCTAGTTAGTCGTTTTTGGGAGCGCCTTCATCCTGCTGCGCCTATAAATAGGTGGGATCTTATGCTCACGGGTTTTACCACGAATTTTAAATTTGACTACCTGTAAGTTCCAAGTTTTACCAGCGAGAGGAAAAGAGAGATCTGAAGTGAATGTCTGAGCAGTCAACCATAGACGACCTCTTGAAATATTTCTGCAAGTCAGGTCTAGAAGGAATCATGAAAACGCCCGTAAAGAAAGGTGTTCCAGAGAAAGGAACCCCTTCTAGAAGCTCACCATGCAACATGCCAGAGCCGAAGCAAAAGGGTAAGCAACAGAGCGCTGAACAAGAGAAGCCACGAGCCAGAGGGATTCCAATGCCAAGACCACAAGAACCACCCGACGAGAGGCCCATCTTCCTTATACCTGAGTATATTCCTCCGCGAAGAGCCGATGCACCCCCTGTGAAGCTTCTGAAGGACCCATAGTATGAAATTCCCTTCCCACCCATGTCAAGCCATGTGAAGCTACAAAAGAACTTGCTTGGTCGGATTCCAGATTGCAAGTTCGTGGATCACGACTTGTTGCAGTAGGACAAGTACCCCATTAGGGGAATTTTGAGGTAAAAAATGTACTATCAAAATCAACTTTTAAAAAACCAATCACATTCTAGAGGATGACATCATCTATAATAGTTGAAGTGGCATTGGTTGACTTAAAGACGTTTATTTGTCAAATTCTAAATAGTGAATGAAAACCCATAATTAACCATATCAATGTTGTAAGCAAAGTATTTATAATGAAAAGAGTACTCTTAGATTACTTTTGAATATAATATAAATGTAATAAAGTACCTTAAAGTACTTAGAAAAAAATACTCTTTATGTGTCAATATAAAATAAATAAATTACAAATAAAAAAAAAGTGAATATTCTATTCAAAATCAAAACTATAAAATTGTTTTTCAATATATAACATATGTATTTAAATAATAAATTATTAATACTAAAAAAATTAAAATTTATATTCAAAATCATATAAATAATTTACATTATATGATATATAATTTTAAAACTTTATTTAAATAAATTATAATATATAGATAAATTTACAATATAATGATAATGTATAATTTACAATAATTTACAATATATTGATGAAGCTTTAAACCATTATGTAAAAATATGTACTATTCAACTAAAATCAAAATATGTATATAATATATAATTTAAATTTTTTTTAAACTTTTAATTTTTTTTTAAATTTTAAAAATCTTATTCAATACATACCATTGTGGATTTAAAATTTTTAAACCTTATGTTATGGATACAAGATTTTTATGAAGACGTAATCCATGATATATTATTTTACTTTAGTATATAATATATAATTTTAAATCCAAAAATATGTGATATATCTGGAATAATCACTATTTATATAATATATAATTTTAAATTTAAGAATATTGATATAAATGAGATAAGTTTTATGAGATACAAGATAATAATAATAAAAAAATGGAAAATATATAAATTAAAACAAATGTGTTGATTATTAAATGAATACATAAAATAAATATTTGGTTATCTAAATAAATTATAAATATGTAATATCAATATAGATATATAAGTTAATTGAGTATTTTATAAATAAAAATAGATTTAAATAATGTAGATATTTATGTAAATAGATTATTAATATTTAAATAATGTTAATATTTATATAAATAAATTATTAAGTTTTAGTTTTAATAAATTGAAGTTAGATTTATATAATAGTTAGTCAACATATTTTATAAATATTGAAATCTAAGTTGGATTTATATGACTATATGACCTATTTTTATTTTTAATGAATATAAGTTAAATTTATATTATGAATATATATTTTAAAAGAAATAACAATTTATTCATATAAATTTAATTTATGTTTAAAATTCAAAATTCAAAATCATACATGTTATTATAATTATATTTTGAATATTGAATAAGTTATATTTCAAAATTCAAAATAATATATTTTATTTTATTTTATGAGTACATTACATTTTGTTTTATGAGTACATTACTTTTTACTTTATAAGTACATTCATCATATTATATTCAAAAGCAATTTATGTATTCAAGAGTAATACTTTTAGTCACATCAAAGAATGATTTTTTTATTGATTTTATTTTAGAGATCTTTTCAATTTAACATAATCATAGTTACATTGATTGTAGTGTAAAAGGTGAGTTGTGAATATACCTCCGCCACAAAATGCATAATTTGTAATATTTTATTGTATCTCTTAGGAGACCCATTTTAGACCTCAAAATTTCCCTAATGGCAGGGGTCTCACTCAACCCTCACAGCCTTGGCTTCCACAATACCTTCTCCACACAACACCCTTCTAGCTCAGGCATCCCCTTCACTGATCCACGGTTCTCTTGAGCGATCCATCTTGCTGGGTGCTTCCAGTGTGTGCATAGAAGAAGCCCAACCTGATATGGCTGCTATAGAACCACCTGTAGCCTCAATTTGTGGTTTCTCAAGAACTTATGAGCAGCAGAACTCCATGGGTAAGGGTTCCTAGCTTTTCCTAACTTCTCTACTCACCTACAACCAACAATTTTCACTTCCAAATCTGCAACATGGCCTCCAAATTCGAATTTATGGGTTCAAAACATCATGGTAAGTTCATGGACAGTAATGGAGAGTTATGCATACTAAATATGCATGAAATAATGATATAAATGAGGGTTGACTCCAAGGGATATGAGAAAATGGTGAAAATATAACTGACATAAATTCTGATAGTAGAATAAATGAGTCTTGGCAACTGCAAACTGACTTTTGTCATGACAGAATTGTCACAAAATTGCAGTAAATCCCATGCTTCAATAACTACATGATGTGACTTTTCTCACCAACCACACACATGCATTAATGATTGGAAACATGGTCAAAAAATGAGAAAATTGGCTTTTTCTCATCACATGACAGAATTTTGAGTGAGTTCTAAGGTTGACACTTGGCAATAAGGATTTAGTCACCCATGGGCCCCCCTTTCCTCTTTCCCTATGGTGGAATCATAGCCCCTTTGGTGCTATTTACACATCCATTGTTGGACCATTTTATTATTTATGGACATAATATTTACATATATTCTGAATCAGCACAAAATCCAACCAAACAAGCCAAATAAAATATATACATCATACATTCCTATCCATTTACTAGTCATGCCTTGGCCTTGAGCTCCACACTAGGAATTCACACTAGCATATTTACATCATTTACATAAGTTTGGATAAATACATTCCAAGTCAAAACTAGGGGTATTACAAATCTTCAAATGAAACAAAACATCAAGTGATTCTAGTGCAAAGTTTGCTAATAATTATGATGAAAAGTTGGTATAAGACGAGTATTTATAAGGAGCAAAATGTTGCATTTATATCCCTTCCATTTATAGCCAAATGTTGCATTTGACTCCAACAATGAAATTATGGGACAACTATGGAACCATTTGTTAAAGTTAGTTTTTTTTCAATGGTACTCATTCCTTATCTATGTATACTTCCATATGACATTAGTATTTGAATCATTCCAAAGAAAGGGCCGTTGGTTGGTTCAACTATGTCATTTCACTGGAGGTGGTTGCGGCATGTAGTTTCATTCTACACTTCTCCATTTCTACAATCAATGGATCGATTCATACCATCATGACCTGTGCATGAGCATTTCCTTGAATGTTAGTACTATCAACTCTTCCTCCAATTAGGAATCTGTGGTAGTGTTTCTTAATTAAGATTCCTGCATGTATTCAAGACTAGTGAGCACATCTACCTGAGGCCACGGGGGGTTCACTCAGTGAACTTTTTACATAGCACGATCATTTGCATGATATTAAAGAATATTTCTAATTCCACTAAATATTGTAAAATTCCTCATAAAATTTTATAGTTGAAACCCTCTCCCAATATGCCTTCCAATTAAGAAAACCCTTAGTTTCACCAAATATTGTATGTATCCATTTTTATCAACCCATTTTTAATACCCCCTTTATATCATATTATCTAGTTGTAACAAACAGGAGTCCTGACACATCTTAGTATAAGCAAACATGATGCTAAATAAAATAATAGTATAATGCTAATAATGATCACACCAGGATTGCAGGGGTGACTGATCAATTTGTAGTGTTAGATAGTTGAAGACCCAACAAAATAGTATTGGGAAGAAAAAATGCGTAAAAGAAACCTAGTCAAGAGATCAACATAACAAAGAATGTAAGGCTGATAGTCCAATCGTTAGTGCAATGTTTAGAAAATATGAGAATTGTAGATGTTTCATACCGCAACTTGCCAATCTACCAATTTTATATCATGTTAATATAAGTATAGCCATAGAGAGATCATGTTTTCTATAAGATTAATAAATTGAACTCCATAAAAATGAAAAATGAAAACCCTTTCGTGGATGGACTCCCCTACATTCATATCAAAGTAAACACCATTGATGTTTGAACCGAAATGAACATAGAAAAATTCATCTTACTTTCCAATAACACCATATGATCATGTGAATAGCTTGGATTTGGGTCATTCACAAGATGCAATATATGAATTTCCTCCACTTCTTCTACATTTATTCTTGCAATCAAGGGAATTAACAACATTTAGTTACCTTTTCTTGGGTTATATTTAGTTTTTTTTTCTTAAATCTTTACATAAGAGAGAAAAATCTCCGTTATTAGATTTCAAGCATGCAATAGTTATAAAGATACATAGATGGTGAAACTTATATGATACCATTTCATGGTAATGATAACACATACGGTATGTAAATAAGGATTTATCTTTTCACCTATGTTCATGTCAGTTCCAATACAATATTAAGACATATACCTTGCATATAAGAATTGAAATTACAATTATGAATGTGCCAAATATAACTCAATTTAACAATTATTCCTAATTGGCAATGTGAAAATGTTAAAGAATAATACAAAAAGTTGGAAGGAATAATTAGTCAAGAAAGATTGATCTCACTTTTCTTGGTTGTCATGAAGTAAGGTTTGATTGAATCTCAATACCCACCTAAACCTCGACCTAAAAAATGAAGAGTTAGATCTTTTACTCAAATGCCTACAAAAAATAAAATACAATTGTTAAACTCTGGAACTCACAATTAACTACATCTCTTAACCTAAAGATGAAAAGCATTATAACATCAATTCAAACCAGGCCTAAATAATCTATTAAATGAGGATAGCTCAAGGCCAGTAATCCAAAAAGACTCCCTTCGATATTATCATTGGTACACTTTATTAGATTTATGCAAAACTTAGGATCATAAGCAATATCAAATAAAAATAGAGGGTGCTTAATTTTTAGGTGGGTATGAATTGAGCCCATGATTTGGAGTTATGAATCCATCCATCCCAAAATTTGGAAGTTATTCCTCATCCCACCCAAATAAAATAAACCCCAATATTTATATTACTATGCCGAATTAAAAATCCCCCTTGACCCCTTAATATGAGGCAATATATTTTTAGGTTTTTAAGAGTATTCAAATCCCCAATATGAATGTACGTGATATGATATTGCCTCACTAGTAAACCCCCATGCCTGAGGCAATCATTATACTCCAGGATGAGAAATTTTAATTATTGTCCACATGAATTCAAAGCTATTTCTATAGTTGATTAATGTAATTTCCTAGGTCTCCAAATGGAATTCTATAACTATACATTATTTGAATTGGCCTCATCTAATTGGGTCTTCAAAGACTATATTAATAATTGGAAGGATTCATTCTCATTCTCTATTTATAGTAAACAAGTGTACACCTCACTTATATATTTTCGATGAATCTAGATCAATACCCTAATGGTTTTGTCTCAAACCTTTAACACTTTAGAACAATATATAGTAATGCATGCTGGCTAAGGGGCTAAATCTTGCTACCGGTCCATTGTTAAGCATAGTGGTTCCTTATTGACTATGCATGTCTTTGGGTTCCTCTCCCTTCTCTATCGGTATGGATGTTTTCAAATCTTTCAAAAGTTTTATTGAAGCTCATCGATTGTGAACATATCAACAATGTTGAAACGATTAAGATCTTCATTTGTACATCTTATTTATTTCTAGTTTCTTGATATCCCAGTAAAGATATATTATGGAGCTTTTGATTAGTAATTAAATACACTATAAGCAAGTTTTCTCTACATGCATATGACTTTAATAGGGTATTTGTATCAGTGTACTACTATGAAGGATGACTAATAATATCAACCACATCCGAGGCCTTATTCTTTATCTCATTTCTTCCTCCATCCATCTCATCCTCCTCGTCACTAGTGACGTCAACCACTTGTTTATCTATGGTTTAAAATTTAGGTGTCAATGTCCTATGGATTTTGTATTTTCTCCTTTTTGAATGGGATTCATAGTTGTATAATTAGCATGGGTCCTTTTCTTTTCCAATGGATTGGTGGTAACTATATAGATCATTTGAATTATATATATGAAGTCATTCATTACCTCCTTTTAAGACTAATTTTGTTATCATCCATAGAAGAATCATAGGAATTTTAAGCTCCTATTATACAAGAGGGTGACTAGATGACCCCGCTACTTATCAGGACCTTGCAATTCTTTAATTAATCCTAGCTATTATAGATCTATCATGTTAATTATTTCATTTATGTGATCCATGATCTAGAATAGGTAGTTGATAATCACAATTTTTTTGTTGAATAAGGGTGTTATTGGAAATTGAGCAATAGTGACTCTTGAATGATTTTGACACCAAGCCGTCTCATAATTTCTTTATGAACATCCTCAGGAGTAGTTACAATAAAAGGTAATGCTTACACATCAAATTATTTGTCTATTCTTAGCATGATAATACCATAATAGGAGTTGTTCCAGGTCACTTCAAACCTCACCCTTTGTTGATAGTAAATGATGAGTCTCATAGGGAACTATAACCTTGTGGATATTGGAGTGAGCATATTTGCATGCCAATTTACAAATGTATCTTCATTTGATATATTTATTCTCTCTGAAATGATGGAATGAACACGTGAGTTACCACATCTCCAAAATTGATCAAGCCTAGTTCCCTTCTCTATGGTCATGGTTACCATTTCTTCTTTACAAAAGAAACTAGAAATTAGCATTCATAGATAAAATGATGATTCACCTTGTGATGTGAATGCTTCCTTTTGTCTACATAGAAATTCATTGATCCCTTGTCGTTACTTTTTGCTATTCATTTTACTTTTGTTACCATCATGCAAATATATTTTCTAGACGTCTAGATTTGTTGATTGGCCTCATTGTTCGTAAATTGTAATTAAAAAGACAATCAGATGATTATTTTTGTCAAAGAGATAGAGATTCCTCTAAAGTGAAAAAGGTCAACTCACTTTTCCCCTATTTCCTTTTGGCAAACTTGCAAGAAAAAGCCATAAAAGATACAAAGAAATTATATATAGATTGAACGAGAATTTAAAAACAAAGGAAAGCTTACCTTCTTCGAATATGTGATTTCAACACTTTACCTTCTTCAAATTTGTGACACCAAATTTCATCTTCTCCCAATTTATAATCTTAACAAATGAGTGCTTTTTGGGCTTGATCGATTTTTCAATGCCACAAACAAAGGAAAACATTTAGCTATATCCAAGCATCATCAAGGATAAAAAAACCCTAAAAAATGGAACGTTGCTAAAGCGACATCTAGGATCCACATAAAAATTTAATGTCTATCAAGCGACATCCAGGATCCACATAAAAAATTAACGTCGCTTAAGTGACGTTTCAAGAAAAAAAAATCGATTATTCATCGAATTTTCTGCCCAGTGCACTTCATTTCAACTTGCAAAAGTGGATTATCAATAAAACATTCGATGAAACGCCGAATTCAAATCTGAAATGTAGAAGTGCATTTATGATAGAGACTTTAAATAATGAGAAATATTATATACTTTACAATAACGTAATTAATATTATATAGAATGGAATATATACCATTTGATATCTAAAATATCTTTAGATTTTGACAATATATCATAATATTATATACATTAAATATATACCATTTGATATAAAATATATTTAGCTTTGATGGTATATATCTTAATATATATAGCATGCATATAACATTTGTTGCTTTATTGTCAAATGTACAACTTGAGTGGATCTAACAATTAAGAACATGTGTTTCTTCGTAGGAAGTTATTGGTTCAAATATAGAGAGAGGTAGGATATGTACACTTCCATAGACTTTAGCAATCAAATCATTACGCAGAGGGGATTCCCTTATCTCACAAACAAGAAAATCTCATACACTAATTTAGTATTTAGCTTAACTGTAACCTTCAAAATAAGTTATTATTATTATTATAATAACTACCTTTAAATAATAATTATAAATTAAAAAATACACAAATTTTCATGAAAATACCTCTTCTTCACCTTGGTGCTTGATTATGAATTTTAATCATTATAAATTAGGCGTTAATAATTCCCCTCTTGCAACTCGTCAATGATGTGGCACACTCTTCACGTGATGGGAGATATTATGCTTTTTGGGTTGAAAAGATATGAAGAATATTCTCATTTATAGTTGGAACGAGTAAGGGTGGGGGCTGTGAAATAGTATACGTGTCAAATTCAATAATGCAAATGGGTTGACACATCATCGTCTCAATTATAGGTAGTCCGGTACAAATTTGTGACATGCACGAATGTTCATTAGGTGGGGAATGATCATGTAGGAATTAGACGAAACACACATAAAGCCAAAATGAATGCTAATCTTCAAATAGTATGGGCCATGGCCATTGTTATTAATAATTGCTTCACAAAGGAATACAAACATTAAGGATCAATGAAGTAAAATATTAATAATATAATAGAACTATTCATAGAAAATATCTAGGGAGTGATTTGTTTATTTTCTCACTAAATTATGGCATGTCATTTTCCAACATTCAAGGTCACAACTCAAGGAATTTGTCAGGGATTTGTGAATGATGTACATAGATAGATATCTGGCATTTTATGTCAAGGGATTTGTGAATGATGTGCATAGATAATAATGGAATTTGTCAGGGATTTGTGAATGATGTGCCATTTTATGTCAAGGGATTTGTGAATGATGTGCATAGATAATAATGGTAGGTGAAACTTTTTATTTTAATAAAAAAAATATTCATATTGTAACAATTGCTTATGTGATGTTAATATTATTATTATTGATGATTTAAATATAGTTGAAACTTTTAAATAATAATGATATATACTTAATGTTAACATTATAAAAAATAATAATGATTGTATCGAGAGTAGTGAGGTGTTTTACAATCTAGTATGGTAGAGATGTTGTCACGCATAGATCGATCTTAAATACGGATCTATCAAGCAATTACACGTCAATACAAATCTATCAAGCAATTACACCTTAAGAAATTGGATCCCTCTCGATGCTTGATAGATTTGGGTCTAAAATGAATCTATGCTAGTATATATATTCAGTTTTAATATTTATTAAATCAAGTTGGGTCAAATTGTCTTACTATTTATGGAATCAAATTGCAGTAACCCTCTTTAAACTCTTAACTCTTAATAAAATGTGTGCCATGAATTTTTAAGAGGATATTCTTTTTATATTTCATAACATGTGTAGATAGAGGTGGTTTGGGCCTAAAAACCTATAGTGGAGTTTTAACAAATTTGGGATATTGAGTCAACATTTATGGTACAACTGTTTTATTTGACTTTATCTTTCCAATGACTAACTTAACGTACACCTATGTCTTGATGTCATTTTCTTCCTTATTTATATCCTTTAATTTCTCCTTATAAAGTCTATATTCTATCTTTCAAATCTTATCTTTTTGATACACACTTAAATAAACAATAAACAATACATCTTGATCCTCCACATTCACCACACAATTGGGCTTCTTGCAATTATAATCTCTAACAACTCTTTAAAATTTTCATATAATTATCTTATCTCCAACCTTAAAATCTTGTTTCATTTAGCTTAAAACATTTATATTGAATAATTCCATTCATAAATTAGACATTTCAATCCTATACCTTCAAGGGAGGTTCCATTACACACAAATAAGAAATAAGGCAAAAGAGTTATTATCCCTTCTAAAAACATAAAGGTCTTTCTACTAAATTTTATCAATAACAAATATTTATAACCTATCATTACAAAACTAACTTTAATCATCATAGGTTTAAATTAACACACAAATAAAAAATTTATTATTTTATATAACTTTTTAATATACTTTAATTATCGTAAATTTATGATTTAAGTAAATTAACATACAAATACAAAATTTATTATTTTATATAACTTTTCACTATAAAACACACATATATCAAAAATTTATTTTATATAACATTTCAATGTTAAAAAAAATTACATCAAACAATTATTATCTCAATATTTATGCATTTATAAACTAATGCGCTTCTTATCCTCCAACTTGATTTGGTGAAAGCCTACGACCGGGTAAATTGGACCTTTCTGAAACTGATTCTTATTCAAATTGGCCTACCTTGGAAGGTTATGAAGTGGATTATGGCATGTGTTACCTTGGTCAATTTTTCTATTCTTATTAATGGTCAGCCGACTGATTACTTCAAAGCATCTAGGGGCCTTCGTCAGGGATGTGTTAAACAATTAGAAGAAGATGGATGCTCTTATCCTCCAACTTGATTTGGTGAAATCCTACGACCGGGTAAATTGGACCTTTCTGAAACTGATTCTTATTCAAATTGGCCTACCTTGGAAGGTTATGAAGTGGATTATGGCATGTGTTACCTCAGTCAATTTTTCTGTTCTTATTAATGGTCAGCCGACTGATTACTTCAAAGCATCTAGGGGCCTTCGTCAAGGATGCCCTCTCTCTCCCCTATTGTTTCTGCTGGTCATTGAAGGTATAAGCCTCTCCATTCACAAATCAAAGGGAGATGGAACTATTGTGGGTATCATGGTCTCGGCTGGTGTGCCGGTTACTCACACTCTTTCTATGGATGATGTGATGCTTTTTGGTATGGGTACACTGGCTGAATGGTTTCAGTATAAGAAAATAATTGATTTCTTTTGTTTGGTAACAGGTATGCTCATTAATATGGTAAAATCTTTCTTCCTGAAGCACTCTTTAGAGGTGAATATGGAATGCAGGATCAGGGACCTTTTTCCTTTGGATTTCAAGGAATTATCCGAGGGCACAAAGTACCTCGGATACTTTGTCAAACCTGCTAAGTACAGGATCAATGATTGGAATTGGCTTGTAAAATGTTTTGATGTTCGCATTAGTCATTGGTGCATGAGATATCTGTCTCTGGGTGGCCGGCTCACTTTGGCGAAGGAGGTTCTCCAGAATCTGGGAGTTTACTGGTTCTCCCTCTACAAAATCCTTGCGACCATTTTACACATCATCCGTGGGAAATTTTTCCGCTTTATATGGTCTGGGGGGGGAGAAGAATAAGTTTCATTTAATAAATTGGAAAACCCTGGCCCAACCATACGCTCTTGGGGGCTGGAATGTTAAGAATTTGGAGCTATTTGTGTTGGCTCTTCATGTAAAGAGTCTGTGGCGTGCTTTATTTAACAACTCTATGTGGGGTTGTATTATCCGGGCCAAATATCTTAAACATGTTCCAGTTGCGTCCTGGTTTCGGATTGGTAGACATACTGTTTTTGGGTCATCCAATATATGGCGTGGACTCATGGGCTCGTTTTCTGTTGTTGCAAAGTGGCTCACTTGGAAGCCGGGCAATGGCCGGGACATAAGACTCGGTTTGGATCCTGTTCTGGGGGGTCCCCCTACTTATCATTTCTCCCCTGAACTCCTTGCACATCTTCGGGCAAGGGGGCTCCTTTATCTTTCACATGCGGCATCCTTTAACGGCAGGGGTTGGATCACGGCTCGTCAACTTGGTATTGGGGGTGCTATGGGGAAAGAATGGACGGATTACACGATGTCCCTTAGTCAAGCATATATCCACCTTGGTGACTCCCCGGACAGGGTGGTATGGTCGTGGGACATTGCTCGTGGTGTGGTCACCTCCAAGCTTGCATACGCCTCTTTATTTGTTGATTGTCGACCGGGATTGGTTTGGTGGCACTCTGCGATATGGAACTTGCCCTCCCTCCGAGGATCCGTTGTTTTGTTTGGTTGGATTTGGGTAATAGCATACTTACCTGGGATAACCTCTGCAGACATGTTTTTGGTGGTCCTGGTCGATGTCCTTTATGTTGCTTACATTTGGAATCGGTCGATCATCTATTCTCTTCATGCCTGGTCATGCAAGATCTCTGGTCACTTATTACTAAGGCACTTGGTTTATCTGTTGTCTGGCCTTCATCCTCTTTGAATGATTCTTTTGGTCTGTGGTTCCGTGATCCTCTTGCTCGTCAGTGGTTGGAAATCCCCTGCTTTATGCTGTGGGAATTATGGAAGGCCCAGAATCGGTGTGTGTTCGAGGGCACTTTCCATAATTTGGCTTGGTTATGCGGTCGGATTATTGCCTGTTTCAATGAGTTCAGTTCCATTGCTGCTCCTGTGGGTGACAGAGTTGTTCCTCCTGCAAGGCGATCGGGTTACCGGAATGCTCCTCCAATTCTGGTGTGTCCTTGCGGATTCTTTGATGGGGTTGCGTCGGGGGGGAGGGGCGACGGTGGGGCTGGTGTGGTGCTACATCTAAATAACTTAGTCTCCTATCTCATCCATTTGAATTTGGGTTTTGGAATGAACACTCGTAGTGAACTTTGTGCACTCTGGATCCTCTTATATTTTGCTCGTCTCAAGCGGGTCTCGTCGCTCGTTGTTATGGGGAACTCATTTTCTGTCATATCATGGGCACTGGGCTCATCTTCCGTCAATGTGTTGCTCCTCACACATTGGTTGGATGCTATCAGGTGCTACATCAATGGGTTTCAGCATATTCACTTTGCTCATGTTTACCGCGAGATGAATATGGAGGCTGATATGCTATCCAAGCAGGCTTTGGTTTCATCGACTGGTATTATCATGTGGGAGGAATGGCATGAGGACTCTCTTTTCTCCCGGGGCTCGTTAGACTTGCTTTGGTGATTTTTTTCTGGATTGCGGCAGTTATGTATATATATTTTTCTCATTTGATGTTTGTGACTTTATACCTTGCAGGTTCTTAGGTTACTTTCTCCAACTACTTGTTGGGTTTTTGATCCGGCTGGATTATTCGGCTCTATTTTATTTGCTTTTGACATTCCTGCTTTATGGTCATATGTGTCCAGGCCTTGGGCTGTTTTGGACTTTATTTGTATTATGTCTGTAGGTCTGTCGGTTTGGCACTCTAATACTTTGATACTTGGTGATGGATTTTGGTTATATCTGTTGTTTTAGGGATATGTTGTTATGGTGGTTGTTTTTAGACATCCAATATGTTTTTGGATGGTTCTTTGGCATTGACTTATGTAGTGATGGTGTCTTTGGGAGCTTGTGGTTGTGATATGACTCACACCCATATGTTCTGATTACTCTATGTATGGGTTCTATTTACTATTTCGAGTTATTAATAGTAAGCTATATTTTCTTATGGAAAAAAAACTAATGCGCTTCCAAAGAAAGATTTTGAAGAATAAAATATTTCATGCCTTTATTGAAAACGGATATAAGATAAGATTTCCCTTTGATTTCTCATATTGCGTCAATCATATACATAATTTAATATTTAAAAAAAAATATCAAATGACAATTAATATTTTCACTAGGTTATTATTGTTTTGTTTACTCTTTTACTTCGTAGAGAGGTCATTCATTGGAAGGGCATTTTCACCACACTTTGAATTAATCATAATATTAATATTTAGAAATAATTTTAATTAATAGAATTTGAAAAAATAGTAGAGAAAGAAAGAGATGGATTAATATGATTTTCAAGAAATTAAAAAAAATTATAAACTAAGAAATTTATAGAAAGATAGGGAAAAATTGAAAAGATATAAAAAATAACTTTCATATATATAATGAAAAAAATCATATTTTATTTCTCATACTGAAAACAGAAACACACACATAAATTCAAATAAAAACTGAATAATACACCATAATGATTATGTTCTTTCTCTCTCCATGAAAAAAATAATATTTTCTATTCAGATTAAATATAAAATATATTCTTCATGTGTAATTGTATTAGACAAATATATGAGTTTACATATATTTTTGAATACAAGTCTCCTAAGCTATTCAAGATGATATTGCTATTTGACTTAATATCCACTCTAGCTTTTCTACTATAAAAAAAGAAAAGAAAAAGCTCTCTACCATCCATTTGGCATATAAGTGATTGTTTTGAAATATCATAACAATCCTCATGGG
This sequence comes from Larix kaempferi, assembly GCA_027924585.1. Classification (NCBI taxonomy): domain Eukaryota; kingdom Viridiplantae; phylum Streptophyta; class Pinopsida; order Pinales; family Pinaceae; genus Larix; species Larix kaempferi. The sequence continues at coordinate 2,441,506 of BSBM01000633.1, read as the reverse complement.
TTCTAAAAATAAACATAAACATATACAATCTTCCATAAGCATCCTCTAAAACACTCTAATAGTGTGAGAGTATTTGTGAACACCATTACTCAGTTATAAGAAATTGAACCTAAACCAAATCCTGGTTGAAACTTCGTTGAATTCCTTGAGAATAAGTGATCCAAATACTCCAATCAATCCTTCTTTGGGGATTTTATCTACCATTGTGTCGTGTTCCTTGAAGATGTGAGCAAAAGCCACATTTGAGAATTGTCGTGAGATATTCTTCATTTTTGTAACTAATGCATACGCAACAATGTCTTTTAGTCTTTGTAGGTTAGACAACCAATTTATCACCATAAACATGTAGATGAGAAATGTTCCAATTAAGTGCCACTCTCAATAGTGCACACAATGCCAACAACTCAACCTGATTATTGGTATTGTGGCCCACATTGGAAAATAACTAAATGTAATGTTACTTCTATATATGCATATATATATAATCTCCAATTCTTCAATATAATTCTTCCCTTAGCATGCTCTATCAAAAAACACTCAAAAACAAAACACTCAAAGACAAAAGGCAAGATTTGTTGATAACCAACTCCATGACTACATAAACCTTTCTATAATTATCCCAAAACTTAAAACACTAAAAACACTAAAAACACTAAACCACTAAAATAATAAAAATAGAAACCTATAAAGTTTGAAAAAAACAACCCTTAAAAATACAAGAGTAACAAGCCAAACACATTCCTCAGTAAATAAATAAAATAGTACTACAAAATAGGCCTTTAAATCCTAACACCGAAATCATAATTGCAAACCTTCCTCCATATAGCCACCTTACTATTCATTCCTACAATCCCTACACCTTTCCAATTAAATCTTATGTACTCTATACAATAACAACTACTTTTAAATGTTTATAAGACTCAAATACCCTTTTTTTCTACTTTAGAATATGGAGTAGAAAAAATATATAATTTAATATAAAAAGTTCTAATGCAAATCTCTCTATATATACTTTTTATTTTCTTTATTTTTGTCAAAGCTATGATCCTCACACGTACTATTTACAAGGTCTTCACACCATTATATCAAAAAAGCTAAATTTTATTCAAAATTAAGTTAAAATAAATCAAATTATTCAAATAATCATGAATCTATGAATCAAAACCTTTTCCTCAAGCAAAGCCTCTACTACTTGGTAATTATAATGTTTATTTATTTATTTTTATTACTATTTTACGAAGTACAATAACCCTTTAAATTCATATTCATCTTATGACTTAGAAAATGTCTCTCTATCACCTTGGGATGAATTTTTAATCAGAAAATACCATCTATCACGTTGATGTGGAATTTTAATCATTATTATATATTAGATGTTAATCATGTCCCCTTTAAAGTCATTGATGACGTGGCACACTCATCACATGTTGGTAGAGAGGGGGTGTTGATGATTATTCTCACAAATTGAATTGGGTACAGGTGGGGGCTTAGAAATAGTACACGTGGTAGCGGGAGATGCAAATGAAACGCCACATCATTATCCAACCTATGGGTGGTTTGTTGGAATATATAATTAACATATGTTTGGTACAAAATATAAGTAATCCCTAGGAGTGTTGCAATTGGAAGAAACAAAGGTATACCTACTTTATAAAGACTTTTATGATTGGGTTAAAATTTATTTGTAAATACTTTGTAAATTTATTTATTTGTAAATTTAAAGTGTGGGCCCTCGGGCATTATAAGTGAAATTTTCTATTTTAATAAAATTGCCTATGTAAACAATGACTATTGTATAGTGTGATGGAGTTTACATGATTATTGATGGCGTGTGTCTATGTTATTGTGAAATAAGTTTTTATTAAAGATAAATTTATAAATTTAATGCAAATGATGAAGGTTTTGTATCTATGTGAAGCAAAAAATTAATTTATTAATACAAAGGAGAAAGTATGACTTCCAACAAAATCTCTATTTGATTTGGAGACTTTTTTTTCGACCAGATGTATCATATAAGATTTGTATTTCAATATTCACATACCCCTACCCAATGGGAGTTGCATTATGCAAATCACTCTTGTACTATATTTATATGTGAGCTATATAATGATGATGAAATATTGCTTAGAATTTCTCTTCTATGATGGACCACTTACCTAAAATTCCGCTCACTTCAACTTAAATATGCGTGGCTACCTAGAGATGTCTAGTGCTTAGGTGGGGCCCTTGGATGCTTTCTTTCCCTTGGTCTCCATCTCTCGATTTTTTGTTTGGTTCACCTTGACCTTTGGGGAACATGGTATTTTTTAAGGATTCTAATATTATACTTAAGTATAGTATCATAGGCAATTATTTTGGATTGAAAAGAAGCATGTATATAGATAGGTAGGCTAATATTAAATATGAAACATACAATTTACTACTGAAATATGTAAATTTTGACGAATATTATGACAAAAAAACATATTTTATGTATATATAGGCGATATTAGAGACTAAAAATGACCAAATAATGAATTTATTTTTTGAAAAAAAACCTCAAAAATAGCCAATTGGCGAAATTTCACCCCTAAAAATTACCCTGTTGGAGAACCTATATGGATTTTTTCCTAAATTTAGAGGTTTAGTTTGTGAGTCCAAACCCCCAATCTAGTTCATAATCACTTAAGATTCCTTATTTCATGTCCATAGTTTCCCAAATCCATTTGACCTTGCTATTTATGGAGCCAAAGTGAGTCAAACTACTTTAACTTTATCCTTTCACTTGGTAGAAAGTATATCACTAGCTCCTAAAAGTGTATCACTTCTATATTCACCAACACGTGTAACCAAGAGGTAGTTTGGACCTAAAAACTCATGACATAGTCTTAAAAAACCCACTATAGTGAGTCAACATGTGAAGTACAATTTATTCATATGATTAGAAATTCCAACATCTAACCTAACGTACACCTATGGCTTGAGGCCATTTTCATTGCCTATTTCTACCCTTCAATTTCTCTTTGTAAAGTCTATAAGGATCTCTTGGAATCTTCCATGTTTGAAACCGTATCTTGCAAGTACATAATCAAATAAAAAATACTTCTTGGTCATCAACCTCTACTATGCTCTTGGGTTGCTTGCGCTATCATCTCTAACACCTCTACAAGGATGACCTCTTGTAATTATCTTGCCTCCAACCTTCAAGGCTTATTTGATTCATCTTAGTGCATATTTGTTGGCATAGTTTCATTCATACTTTGGACATTTTAACCCTACAATGTCAAGGGAGGCATCATCCCTTCTAAGGGAACTAGGGTCTCCCTACTTAGCTTTAACATTTAGTGTTTGTTTGTTCTTTTACACACACACACATCTTTGTATTGGATTTTGAATCAATTCTAATATTGAAATAAAGTGGAGTTGTATGTGTAGGATCTTCGAGGACATTGACAACTCTTAGAGGCTTGCATAAACTCTCTTATTCAACCTAAGCAACTTGAGTGCCACCAGTAGTGAATTTTGGGTGAGTTCCTTCCCTACTCCTCTTTGTGTTTCCAACATTAGTGTGTGTACACCATTAAATGAATTTTTGGTTAATTAACCCTATTTATGTAGCATCCCCATCCATCTTTCCAATTGTAGGAGGGGGTAAATACAAATTTCGTGATTCTTAATTTTGTCCCATGGGCTATTATAAACTAATAGATGCATGTGCAAGTATATGAATGTAAAACATAGTAGAATTGAAAACTCTATCCACAAACACATCATGCATAAACAAGCATATTTATCACAAGAAGTAAATAAAATCATTGCACATTCATGGACAAAGATAATACTTGTTTTTTAATAGATGAAGTGTTGGGTCGTAGTTTTGTCATTATTTCCCATCATTCGAGTTACCATTTTCAACCACTTTACTTCACTAATTCAATCATTCATTGCCACTTTGCTTCACCATTTTATTCATTCATGGTCATTTTTCACCATAAACCATCATCAACACTATGATGTGCTCTTATATGTTTTAGTGGTTAAATAACATCAATTTCCCTTTATTTTTTATAAACTAAGAAATATTATACTATAATTTTACTAATGATGGTTTTTCATAATTTAGTTCTAGTGAAAATGTAAAATAATAGGTATTTACAAGTTTTCCCAAAACCTGTAAATCGAGTTGGTTTTCATGGTTAGAGCACCTACATGAAAATTCTTGAACATGGGTTTTGTTCCTAAGGTCAATGACATGGATATGGGTTGATTAAACCTTACCCATCTCGTACACGTGGATCCCTAGCACATGATTAATGCTTTAGCCCAAATTTTCAACAATTTTGAAGCAACCAACTTCCTCCTCGATTTTTGTGCAGATGAGGTCAAATTTGAAAAATACAAGAAATGGGTTTTTTCATAGCATGGAAAATTGAATATATTGTGAGATGTTTTCCAAAATGTGTTATTTTTTGAGAGACAAGGGTGGATATTCAAGGCAAATCTGCCCAAAATGATGAAAAACCCATATTTTTGAGATTTTTCCTAAATATGTAAAATTCGTTTTTCGAGTTATGGATTCAGTTCCATCAGTAATTTCACGTGTAAATAAGCCCCATAAACTGAAGAGAGACAATAATCAGATGATGATTATGTAATTAGATCTATTCTTTAGAGAGTTGAGTATCATAATCTTGCAATCATAATTTTAATTTTAATGAAGAAATGGTGAACTTTGGTGCATCTTCTTGGCTTGATTTGATCTTCCCTAGTAGCACTCGCCACTTGGGAAGGGACCCTCAGTGTGGGTAAGCGTTGTTATTTTTCAATTTGTTTGGTAGACTATAATTTAATTAATTGCATTTTCAAATTTCTTATGTGTAGTTTTAATTTCCAATTTCAATTCGATTTAGTTTTTTGAATTTATGTTTATTTAGATATAGTTAGATTATTGAAGACTAAGCATTAATTATTTAAGTGAATACAACAATGTTTCAAATCCATCTCAATTTTGTATCGGTGTTCTTTAATTACTAATCATTGTTTATACTATGTTTTCATGCATTTCAAACCAATGCTCCATCCCATTCATTGCACAATATAAATTATAAAGTTTACATGTTTAGATTGCCCCATATTGTGTATCAACTCACTCTCAAATAGGGTTTTAGATCTCTATCCCACCATCTCTATTTTTACTAATTGTGATTGCAATCTATAGCCACACCCTTCTAAATCCACTATATTTTGTCCATGATCTCCTTCTTTTAAATCGCTATAAATAATCTTCAACTCATTACCATATCATTGCACCTTATTTCAAATCCACTTTTCCACGAATTCATCCTTCAACTCACCCTACAAATTCACCGAGTTCGCTCCTCTTTAAATGCTAGTACAATATATGTTAGAACACGTAAATTTTATTAATTTTCAGATGGTTTTTTGTATGTGATTATAAAAACAATAAATCAAACATGCATTTTCTTTCATAATTGCACTTCAATTCTTCTATGAGAAGTGATTGAACTATAACTCCATTGCACATACAAGGAACTCAATTTCATCATCACTTCCAGCATTTGATAAATAAAAGGCACACCTTTTTAATCATTGCACCTAGATTTGACACGTTGAGAGATTGATTACAGAGGTAATTTGTCCCTATTCCAACCTTTAATAGTTCTTTGTATAGTTGTGTTGCATAAACTAATCATTTAATATACAAGGACTTTGATTCATTCCATTTTTCATTCTTTTAATTACACTTTATTGTTATTTTTTTTGGAATTAATTAAAAGACACTGTCAAATATGCAATTCATTAGATATAGAGATCATTGAGTGCATCTATTTCCATTTATTTTTCCTCATATAGATAATTGTTTAATCTTATCATCTAGTGTTTTAGATATCCTTCATCATTTCATATGTTTTATGTAGAGTTTATGCTTATTATTTTTTAGTATTGCATTCATTTGAAGAACTGTTCTTGAGCTTTAGTTTCATTAGTTTGCAAGTTATTTACAGGTTTTTTGTTTTTTGTTTTTTTTTTGTTTTTTTTTTTTTTTTTTTTTTTTTTTTTAATTTTTATTTATTTATTTATTATTTCAGTTCGTTTTTATATTTCTCTTGATTTTTTGCCTTTGATTGCTATATGGATTGTTATTTAAACCTACAAATCTCAGACTCACCTGAATCCAATCCACCTTATCAACCTTTGGGTCTTAAACAAAATGCTATACTATTCTAGTGTTAACGTTTGAAGCTATACTCAGGTCGGTCGTAGTGAACTTGATTTGAGTGAGACAATCAGTCTAAGGAAACATTTGAGTTTACATGATTTCTAGCATTTCTTTGGTTTGCGATTATATAGGATTAGTTAAGCTTTGGTCCTGCTTATAATGTGCATGCACCTCGCAAGCTTATGAGCCTCGGGTTGACTTTAAAGTGTAGGGAAATTAAAAGCATATAATTTACCTAACAAGAAGATCCAAGATACAAGTTGTGTAAGAGAAATTTTCCACCCAACTATAGGCATCAATTGTAGATACCACCCCCAAGCCAGTGTATGAGGTCACCGGGGTGAAGGAGACACCTACATGCTTTTCTTCTCTCTACCCAAAACCCATTTGCTCTCATGCTTAGCCAATCTACTCACCATTGAGCAATTACAAGAATATTACTCAGTCATCCTATCCATGTCACTCTCTTCCATTGCCCAACATAACACAAGGAAGGAATTTCTCTTCATTTCTCTACAGTTCCCTCATAAATACAACCCTTTTAGAGCTTACCAGTGTGTGCAGAAAGATTCCAACTTGATGTATTCTATTATAGAACCTCATGTAAACCCAATTAATTACTTCCCAAGCATCCTAGAGCAACAAATAAATAGTGGGTAAAGGTTCCTATATTTCCCAACCTCTGTGCTCACCTAAATCCATCCTCTTCCCTCCAATGTCTACAATTTCCTTTTCATAATGTTAATTTCACACTTTGGTTATTGTGTATGGAGACAACAACATGAAGACTCTACGTAGTGTAAAAATATGCATGAAAAATGGGTGATAGAATCCAAAGGAGATGATAGGATTAGTGAAAATACATTTGACATTACTTTAGACCATACTTGAGGAAGGACTCTTACAATTATCATAAACTTATATCCATCCCATGCTTCCATAAATACATGAGAATAATTTCCCCACCAACCTCACACATGCATTCAATGATTAGATTTGATAAGTCAAAAGGAAGTAATTAGCTCATTTAAGGCACATGGATACAAATGGATGAGTTCTAAGGATAACCCTTGGAAAAAAGATTATTTAATCTTCAATACACCTCCTTTCCTCTTCCCCTCTATTGGAATCACATCCCTTTTAGTGCTCTTCACACAACCATTTTGGATCGTTTTATTATTTCCAACATAATATTTACATGGATTTTGAGGCTCCATGATAAGCCAACCACATGGCACATATAGAAATATTTACATTATACATGCCTATCAATTCACTAGTTGGGCCTTGACCTTGAGAACTGCACTAGGAATCCATACTAGTATATTTACATCATTTTACATAATTTGATTTAATACATTCCAAGGGTCAAAATTTGGGGCATTACACTCTCCTCCTCCTTGTAAAAACACAGTCCTCGATGTTGTTATAAAAACAAGATCGGAGAGCAATAACAATAAACAATATGCAAATATAAATCACATAAAACACATTACAAGAGAGACACCAATATAACGTGGTTCACCCAAGATGGGCTACGTTCACACAGAAATTGCCAGTCCTTATTATTATACCATCCAACAAATGAAGGGACACAACCTACAACACATCCACTACACCTTCCTCTTCACTCCCCCATAGTCTCTCTCACAGAATCATAGATAGCTTTATAATGCTACAATACACAGCCATATTACAACGCCTTCCTTTTAAAGAGAGATTACCATGGGAAAATACTATGGAACACCAAATACCATGGGCCCATAAATCACCCATTACTTACCAAGTCATGACTATGAAATTACAACATTTTACAAGGCGTTGTTTTTTAAATTTTAGCTACCAGAGCGCTGCCCCCGAATCCCTACCGGGGGGGGTTCCCAAACTATTCGCCTCCCCCCTGGACCCCCCCTTGGCGACTATTTTGTGGGCATAATCCACCCAAAATCCCCCCTTCATGGGATGGGATCTAGACACGGCTGAAGCACGACCTCTGAATAAGGAAGATTAGGCTCCACAACGAACAAATGTTTCCTCAAAATCAGAAAAAAGTGGATATGCCTCATTTCCTCTTTGATGGCATACTCCATCTCCCATGTAGCCTCATTGAGACCAAAGTTCTTGCACAATACCTTTACCTATCCGATGGCTTAGTCTTGGAGTAGTGTTACTTTCTTGTCGAGGATGCATAATGGCTATATTTTGAACTCTCCCTTGGATTCTACCAAGATCACATCCCAACCAATGAAATGGTTAGAATCATGTACATATTTCTTAAGCAAAAAAATATGAAAAAATCATGAGCTTTAGTGTTATCAAGCGATGAAATTCTATATGCAACTGGACCTATCCTCTAAAGAACTTCAAATGGCCCATAATATCTTAGTTACAACTTGACACAACTTATAAGCTTCAAGTAACTCTTCATCGACCTCACTTGGAGGTAAACATGATCCCTAACATTGAATTCCCTATGCACTCTATTCTTATCTACATAGCTTTTCTATCTATCTTGGGATACTTTTAAATTATACCGAATCTTTGCAACCTCTTAGTTCTATTTCTTTAAGCACTTCTAGCCCAAGCACAATTATGTTCATTGAATTATCCCAACTGAATATTGTCCTACACCTCCTACCATATACGAGGCTTCAAATTGACTCATTCTCAATGATGGTTGATGTCCATTGTTATATGCAAACTCTACCAAGTGTAAATAATCCTCCCACTTGGATGGTTTGTCTATCACATACATGCAAAGCATGTCTTCATCACTTGATTTACCCTTTCTATTTTTCCATCTATCTATGGCTGGTAGGCAATACTAAAATTTAGTTGTGTGCCTAAATATGGAAAAATACCTTTCCAAAAGTTAGATGTTAATTTTAGTTTGGAGCTCGGTCGGATACATTTTCTTTGGGTAACCCTGTAATTTGAATATTTTTTCATGAATATTCTTGCTATCTCATCAACTTTGTGAGTATATTTAACAAGAATAAAATGTGTTTCCTTAGATAATTTTGTTAATTTTGTTAATCTTTAATTTGGAGCTGAAATAATACTTGAAATCAAATAGCAATCATACACATAAGCAATCACATTATACACATGAATTTACCTTGGGGAAACCCTCTATGACTTGAGGGAGAAAACCCCAACAAAACCTTCCTTAGTATATTGATAGATAACAGAGAATGTACTTTACATCAAGCACCCCCGGTGAAATTAAAAAGCAAGAAAAAGATAAAGAAGAGAGACTTAGAATAATATCCTGCACAAAGAGAAGCACATTGCCTTCAAGAGAGAAGAGAATTCGCTTCACATTGAATTCATCAATCATATATAACATATTTTTATATTCTTCACATGCATCGAACTCTATTTTTATCTTCTGACATCAGGATGAACTCACCCTCCATCTGGATGCATCAATCTTGCATGAAGAAGTGTGCCCCACTTCTCATGCAGTGCATTAACTCACTGAACGGATTCTTAGGATGAGTTCGCCCCTTAACTGAAAGCTTTCCCACTTAGTTAGATGGCTAAGTTAAGTGTTTTCATGCAAGTGTCGTCTTTTAGTTTAACATAAGTGTCTTCATGCAATAACACTTAGTTAACTAGATCTTATTTGTTACGACTTAGTTAACTCTCTTAACTGATTCTTTTTTGTTAACATCGCTATAGTGATCAATTCGAGTTCTCCTTTGATTTATTGAAGTCTTCACTGAAGTTTAACAATTTGAATTTCTCTCTTAATTAATTCTTTTATGTGCAATTCGAATTCTCTCATATCTTATCACATATTGTATTTATCTCTTATCTTATCTACATGGTCCACATGCACTAGCTTAATTATAATATCAAATATACTAAGGATTTTTCCCCAATGATGTGATCATATTTTTCTGCTACCGTTCCAAGTGGTTATATGCTAAAATAACTCACTCTAGAGGAGACTTAATAGCTCAACCATGGTTAGTACATCGCACACCAGACATGCTTCGGCATGAAAAGCATCACCTCAACACATGAGGATATGTCTTGACACACAAGAACTTATCCTTGATAAGTAAGATTGTACAAGATCATCACTTTGACATACAAATCACTTGCCTCAACACATGAATCTTAACCATTCTTGAGTCCAACTCAATATTCTTCTCCAAGTTTCCTAAGTCCAGCTCAAACTCTTATAAGGAACTACCTCAACACATGAGGCTCAATATGGACACACAATATTGACCTGGAGACTGATTCATGATGTTGTAACTTTAACACTCCCTCTCAGCGAGGGAGGCATTCTCTACCATTCCAGCCTTGTCTCGGAAGTACCTATACTTCATCACTGATAGAGGCTTCGTCAACATATCTACTATCTACTCGCCAGTAGCAATGTACTGATGTCTTATGGCACCTCTCTGGACCATGTATTTGATGTAGTGATACTTCATCTCAATGTGTTTCAATCTCTCATGAAACAAAAGGTTTTCTGAGAGATTTATGCAGCTCTGATTGTCAGAGCGAATGACAGTAGTCTCAATATTCTCACTGAGCAACCCAACAAGCAGCTTCCTAAGACACACAACTTCCCGGAAGTCATATTAGCTACAATATACACTGCTTCTATAGTGCTCTGAGCTACAGAGACATGTTTCCTGCTGGACCAAGAGATCATAGCTGATCCTAAGCTAAAAAAAAATACATATGTACTCTTTCGGTCCACAATACTTCCACCCCAATTGGAGTCGCCATATCCAAGTGGCATCACTCAAACGCTGGAAGCATATCTAAATTCATAAGCAATAGTTCCTCGAAGGTATCTAAGTACATGCTTGGAAGCAACCCAATGTCTATGTCTTGGCTCAGACATGAACTGACTCAAGATACTCACTACATAACATATGTTTGGTCTAATATGTATCAAATACATCAAGGAACCAATGAGCTGTCTATACATGGTAGGATTCACTAGATCTGATACAGAATTTGAATCATGTAGCTTCTTTAGATTAGACATCACAGGAGTAGACATGGACGTACAGTCCATCATACCAAATCTCCACAACACGTCAACTGTGTACTTTCCTTATGAAAGAAAGATTTCATCTTTCCTTTTCCAAACTTCTAGACTAAGAAAATAGTGCATAAGACCTAAGTATTTCATTTTGAACTCATAAGTGAGCTCCCTCTTGCACCGAGCTATTTTTTGCTCCTCTCCAGTAAGGAACAAGTCATCAACATAAAGGATCAAGATCAATGGATGGTTATTCACAACCTTGAAGTATAGGGTTGGTTCAACTTCACTTTTGTAGAAGCCCAAGCTTAGAACATAGCTATCAATCCTTGAATACCAATCCCTCGGGGCATGCTTAATCCCATACAAGGATTTCTTAAGTTTGCATACATGGGAATCCTTCCCATGAACTATAAAACCCTTAGGTTTTTTTATGTAAACCTCTTCCTCAACCTCACCATAGAGGAAAGCAGTATTCATATCCATCTGGTGAAGTTTCCAACCCAAAATTGAAGCAAGGGAAATTATGGTTTAGATAGTAGAGTACCTAGCCACAGGAGTGAATGTCTCATCATAGTATATCCCTTCTTTCTGTGAGAATCCATGGCTCACAAATATTTATTTATACTTTTAAATACTTCCATAAGATGCATTCTTGATTTTATAAAGCCACTTGGAAGTTACTATTGAATTCCTATTAGGTTTAGGAACCACTTCCCACACATCATTCTTAATGATAGATTGGTATTCTTCTACCATGGAATCTTTCCATACTTGCTTCTTAGAGGATTCCTCATAGGTAGAGGGTTTTAAATCACTGATGTGACTCATCTATGCTACATATCCTGAAAATCGTTCAATCATGTTTCGCTCTCTAGATGAGCCTGGATGTGCTCCATGCTTTTCTGCCTCTTGTAGAATGTATCGACACCATGCAAATATCCTCTTAGAAGGAGATTCATCAAGTGATATTTCTATCATATCTTCTGGTTCTTCAAGATCAAGGGATATACAGACTCTTCTGGATTCTCCCTCTCAACATCTGAAATGGGATAATTAGAAACTGGATTCTCCATCATATGAGTATCATGCTCCTCCATGTCTGAATCACACTGAATTTCTTTGGAGTGCTTGAAGGAAGCTTCTTCATGAAATGTTACATCTATATTGAATTCAATGTTTCTTGTCTTGTAACATATATTATGTAGGATTTGGAGGATTCAATATATCCAACAAATGTTCCTTTCTTTTCGGATGGCTCCATTTTTGTCCTCTTCTCTTTTGGTATGTGAATGTAAACAAGACAACCAAAAATATTCAAGTGTCCAACATTTTTTTTTTCACCAGTGAAAACCTCTTCAGGAGTGTTTTCTCCCAATATAGCATGAGGGATTCTATTATGAATTAAAAAAATAGTGCTGGAGTCTTCTTCCCATAAGGATGTGGGTAGATCCCGATCACACATCATGGCTTTTGCAGCCTCACATAATGTTTTGTTCTTTCTTTCCGCAACCCCATTTTGCTGGGGGTTGTAGGGTACAGTTAGATCTCTTTTTATTCCTTCATCTTGACATAATTCATTGAATTCATGGGACTCAAACTCTCCTCCATTATCAAATCTCAAAGCACGAATGTGATTTTGACTGGATCTGGAACGACTTGCAGAATAGATCTGAAACGACTGGATCTGGAGTGGAAGTGATCGGCAACAGTTCAACTGAAAATAGATATGGACCCCAGGTATGTGCTGCTTCCTAACAGTTCAGGGGTTTCACTCAGCCACCAATGCTGTCTGACGGCTTGCGTATTGGGGCAGTACCCCTCACTCCACGGCTCAGGTAAAACTGATAACCGTTTTGCCACAAACGACAGCTCTTGGTTTACCTCACGGGTGGGAACTAGTCAATCAGGTAGGGGTCGTTGCCCTTTTCGCCGGCAGCTCCTCTCAATGGGCCAGCTACTTAGGGGTTCCTGTGGTACTCCTCACAATGAGGTTTAGGGCTTATGCCCAAGTACTTCCCACAGTTAAGCGGATAGGGATTATTCCCAAATCCGAACCTGCAACAGATGCGAAAAAAAAATTTGGCAGAAATTTCACCCAGCGAGCCCAAGAAAGTGCTCTGATACCAGATGATATGAACCGTTACACCAAAACCTCGAGGTGTTAGTGAAGGCCGCCCACTAGGATCTTAACAGATTTCCAGTCTGATTCTCAGCCAGTGCTTTAAACTCTTGAAACTTGTTGAAAGTTTCACTCTTTGCTTTCAGAAAATAAAACCAAGACTTGCGAGAGAAGTCATCTATGAAAAGAACTTAATACAAGTAACCACTCAAAGAGGGTGTAGACATAGGACCACATAGATCGGAATGAATCAAGCCAATAATCCCTTTGGATCTATTGGTACTACTTGGAGAACTCTTCTTAATTTTTTTCCAAGAGCGCAACTTCTAAAAACACTATCAAAATCAGATTTAAATATGGGCATACCTTTCACGATCTTCTGCAATATAGGTAGCGCTTTGAAATGGAGATGACCAATATTCTATGCCACAACTCACACGAATTGAATGTGTCATGGATCATGGCTTGAATGAGTCTTCCAGGAACTTTGTAGAGACCTCGCTCTCTAACTCCAATCACTGATCCATAGTTCAATTCTTCATGCTTAGGTCACATGAGCGCTTTGTTGTCAATAAAGATAATAGAACCAAAAAAGACAGGAGGTTCTTCTTCAATACGGGGAAAAACATAATTTCATCCACATGTAGTACATTTCCTGAATCCAACTGAAAGGAAGTGGATCTAATACCTTGGATCGAATAGGTGGTATTATCCCCAAGATCCACCTTACAAGAAAACTTATTTTCCTTCATGTCTATGATAGTGCTCTTATATGTAGTCATGTGCTTAGATGCGCCACTATCTACTAGCCATGTCTCAACACTAGTGAAAATGGATCCGGAAAGGGATGAGACAATATAGTACTCCTTCCTCGTCTCTTGATCATCAGATGAATTCTTTCTTGTAGGTTCATCTTCTGTAGTATTAGAATCATGAAACCTACCCTTGAACTTTCCTCTTTACTTTTCATGACATTCTATTGCATAATGACCCTTCTTATTGCAATTGAAACATTTAAATTTAGACTTATCAAAGTTCTTGAAATCATTCTACTTTTTATGAGAGAATTTCTTGTGAAATTTCTTACCTCTTTTCATTCATGCCACTAGAGTGAGGTTATCTTCTTTGGAGGCAGTATACTTGCTCTGGAGTCACCCTTCTTCTTGTAGGAAATCATGCCATAGTCTCTCGAAGTTAGGTTGTGCTTCTCGACCATTTACTGTAGCCAAGAATGTCTCCCATGAATATGGAAGACCATTGACAATAATCTGAATGAAATCATTATCATCATCGGCCGTCACACCAATTATCATGAGTTGATCTCTTACTTGAGAGATATTTGTGAAGAAGGAAGCCACAACTTTTTCCTTTTCCATATTCATATTTCGAAGCTTGTTCTCCAATTCTCTCTTTTGACTACGCACCTTCTTCTCATAAAGATTGTTAAAGGTTCAAAGCATTCCTTTGCGGTATTCAATGGAGTAATCACAGGAATCAAGTTGTCTTTCACAGAATCATAAATGATTCTCTTTTCTTTGACTTGATTCTTCTTGAAGGTAATGCACCTTGCATTAGAAGTAGGTTATTCAATAACACTGGATACATATCCATCCAAATTGTGCTCTTCTAGGATATTCAGGATCCAGAGCTTCCAAGTATTGATGTTTGAATTTCCTTCAAGACGTTCTTCTGGTCTCACTGAGATTGAAGCCATAATTCTTCAAGTACTATGCACACTCAGGGTATATGTATGCTCAAGATTGATTTTTGAACTTAGATCTTTCACACCCTGAGATCTGATACCATGTTAATTTTTTTTATCTTTAATTCAGAGCTGCAATAATACTTGAAATCAAATAAAAATCATACACATAAGGATCACATTATACACATGAGTTTACCCTAGGGAAACCCTCTATGACTTTAGGGATAAAACCCCGGCAAAAAATTCCTTAGTATATTGATAGTTAGCAAAGAATGTATTTTACATCAAGCACCCCCACTGCAATTATAGAGCAAGAGAAATATAAAGAAGAGAGACTTAGAATAATATCCTGCACAAAGAGAAGTGCATTGCTTTCAAGAGAGAAGAGAATTCACTTCACATTGAATTCATCAATCCTATATAACATATTTATATATTCTTCAAATGAATCAAATTCTATTTTTATATCCTGACTTCAGGATGAACTCGCCCTCCATCTGGATGAATCAATATTGCATGAATAAGTGCACCCCACTTCTCATGCAGTGCATTAACTCACTGAACTGATTCTTAGGATGAACTCGCCCCTTAATTGAAAGATTTCCCACTTTGTTAGGTGGTTAACTTAAGTGTCATCATGCGAGTGTCACAACCCAAGTGTCATCTTTTAGTTTAAGATAAGTGTTGTTTTTTAGTTTATCATAAGTTTCATCATGCAATAACACTTAGTTAACTAGATATTCTTTGTTGTCACTTAGTTAACTCTCTTAACTGATTCTTTCTTATTAACATCATTGTAGTGATAAATTCAAGTTATCCTTTTATTTATTGAATTCTTCACTGAAGTTTAACAATATAAATTTCTCTCTCAATTAAGTCTTTTATGTGCAATTTGAATTCTCTCATATCTTATCACATCTTATCTTATCTCTTGTCTTATTTGCATGGTTCACATGTGCCATCTTAATTATCATATCAAATATACTAAGGATATTTTCCCAATGATGTGATCAAATTGTTCTACTATTGTTCCAAGTGGTTATATGATAAATTAATTCACTTTAGAGGTGGCCAATCTCTATAGGAGACTTAATATCCCAACCATGGTTAGTAGTACATCACACACCATACATGCTTCGACATGCAAAGAATCACCTCAACACATGAGGAACCACCTCAACACACGGGGATCTATCTTGACACATAAGACCTTAGACTTAACTAGCAAGACTGTACAACATCATCACTTTGACATACAAAGCACCTTCCTCAACACATGAAGCTTAACCATTCTTGAGTCCAAATCAAGATTCTTCTCCAAGTTTCCTGAGTCCAACTCAGGCTCCTATAAGGCACTACCACAACTTAGGAGGCTCAATCTTGACACACAAGATTGACCTGGAGAATGACTTATGATGCTGTAACTTTAACAAATTTATCCACCACAACCATGATGGAATCATGCTTTCTTGAAGTAGTTGGTAACCCGATGCTACAATCCATAGTTACCACTTCCCATTTCCATTATGGAATTGACAAATGTTGTAATAAACCTATTGGGTGTTGATTTTCAACCTTTACTTGCTAGAATTTCATATATTTAAAACTATAATCAACTATATCTTTCTTCATTCTCAACCAAAAATATTTCTTCCTTGCTATAACAATTGTTTTTTGGTCTCTTAATGGCCAGAATATGGCATTTTATGGATTTCATCCATAAAATTTCTCTTAAAATATACAAAGTTAGGAATATACATTCTATTTTTATAACTAAGAAGTCCATCATCCTCCCAATGATAACCTTCATACCTATTTTCCAAATTATGTTGTTGTAATTTATCCTTTACATGCACATAGTGTTCATATTTAGCAAGGATTTCAACAATCCTTTTCCTTAATTCTATTTAGCAAATACTAGTGGATGTCACATGCATTACATGTATTTTTTATGCTAAGTACATCATCCACTTTATTTTCCTTCCCTTTTATGTGTTTGATTTCAAAATCAAACTGACATAAAAATTTCATCCATTTAGCTTGCCTTGTAATTAATGTTAGTTGCTCAAACAAATATTTCAGACCATAGTGGTCATTTCTAAGTTCAAATTTCCTACCCATCCAATACTGCCTCCACATTTTCAAATCATGCAATATGACAACAAGCTCTAAATACAGGTAACATAATTTATTTCATTGTATTTTAAATTTCTTTACTCGTAACATACTACATGATTGTCTTGCATAAAAACCCCTCCACTTCCTTGTTTACATGCATTAGCACACACCAAAAGATCCTTTTTTGAATTTTGAATTTTCAAAATTGGAGCACTAGTAAGAAACTTCTTTAACATCTGAAAGCTTGTCTCACATTCTTGTGTCCACTCAAATTGTATTCCCTTCTTTTGCAAAAAAGTAATGGGGTGTCCAACCTTGGAGAATCCTTTATGAACCTTCTATAATACCTATGAATACACATAAAATATCTCACATATGTCACATTTTTTGGAGTTGACCAATTTATAATAGGATCAATATTTTATGGATCCACATGTACTTTGTCCTTTAAAATAATGTGGTTGTTGGAGGAGCCTAGTCAGCTAGACGATTAGGTCCTCCGACCGACTGTGGTAGGGTCAATCCATTCGGTCATTTAGTCAACCGAACTGTGACGTGTAACTAAATAACTACCTATAAATAGTACAACTTATGAGCCATGAATCTGGGAGATATTGTACAATATTTTATCTCTGTTATTATAATACTTGTTGATGTTGTGCCACTTACTCTTTATATTGTTCTTGTATGTTATATGTTCATGTGATAATATATATATAATGTACTACTAGTAATCCATAAGATCCCTAATCCTACAACATTAGTTCTGCTGTCGGTAGTACATAATCATGATGAAATAATGATCACATTTAGATGTTAACTGAAAGATTGATTAGAGAGCGGTGGGACAAGAAAATAACAAACTATATCCAGAATTATGCAAGGTGGAATAATCTATAGAAGAGAGAACATCTACTGATGAAGTCCGATGAAAATTCTACACTAACCTTCATGAAGGATTCATGTGTTCTATATCGATATTTCTATATAAATTTTTGATTGAAAAAGGATCTGGACACATTATTAAGCCACGACCACCATTAGATGAACCTACTTCGTCATATTGGAAGAAGCAGCAAAAAGAGTGGGAGCATTTTGTTAAAAAACGAAAATGGGAATATTTCTTAAGCAAATGAATACCATTGCTAAACCCACCTCCGTTGAACAATAAGGTTCGGGTTAGAAATGGGGGGGTCATCGACCATATGTTCTAAATAAAAGAATGAGTCTAGTCGATGAAAGAGGGAAAGAATGAAGGTCTATACAAAGTCAAGTTCGCTCAGACGAAATAAATGCCCAACCACTCACAAGCAAATAACATATATACATAAAATAGAATGAGAAAAGAGGTACAAATAATGAGAGAAGCCGAGAGAGATTGCTAGTCCATTACGTACAAAAATAAGTATAAAGAAGTCGAGTGAGATGATCGAGCAACCAAAATTCCTGCCTGAGTCGAGGGAAAGTTGACCAAATGAGAAAGAATTCAAGGTGTCGATACCCAAAGATCAATCACATGCGATGGTATTGACCCAAAAAATGTCGTATATTGCAATCCTATATTCCTTGATCCCCATTGAATCTGTACCCATGATAATGACGATTGATCCAACCATTAGACAAATAGTGGAGCGCGACATGGGACTCAGACTAGGCGATAGAAGAATATGGAATCAACTAGACCAATGTGGATGAATTGCAGATAGGTTGATGATTCAATGTCCAAAACATGGTAACTGGATTACCTTCACACCTGAATTCGAAAGACACTCTTTTAAATTATTTTATTTAGAACATATGGAGGTACCCCCCCTACCGGAAACATTATTGATTGAAGTGAACTAGTGATGAGGAGTCTATATAAGTACGTTTGTCGTGGCATCAACCACAATCACTAAAAGTTAGTAGTAAGTGTCAAATAGTAAGTCATCCAATTAGTCAATCTGCGTTGGTAAGCATTAAAATTGTAAATCTAGAAATATGGCTTATCGTATTCTATTTAATACTCCTATTTTTTAGGGGGATGGTGACCCCAAGAAAGAGTGGTTTTGTATGTGAATCCCTTTGGAAAGCTAACCTTATTGATGATGAGAACCAACATATTGCACAGTTTGGAGGAGGACTAAGAAATATATCACTTGCATGGGACATGAACTTTCTTGAAGAAGGTCCAAAGACAAAGCAACAAATAAAATATAACTTTCTAGAATTATTCAAAACTGACGACACCAAGCACCTGGATGGACATAAATTAAAGCAGATCAAGAAAATAATAGGAGAATCTATATGAGAATACAATCGAAGATTTAAAGATCTCCTCAGTCAGATGCCATCTAATATGGAACTTGAGCTAGTGATCCAATTTTTTTGTCAAGGGACTCCAGTAGAGAATCAAGACACCACTATTGATGCACGAATATATAGTTTATGATGATGTCTTGAAGAAATATTTGAGAATCAAATTGAATTTAGATTATTTGATTGGACCTGTCGACAAACGACTTGAAGAAAAAATTGAAACTATAGATAAATCACTGCAACATCTTACACTGAGGCGTAACGACATATGGTGTACCACATGCTCTCGAGAAGGACATACCACAGATACCTGTCAATATGATGAAATAAGAAGGTTCCACAATGACTGAAATGCATACCAACGTGAAAAAAAATAATTGGAAGAGAGATAGAGGATATTCCTAGAAGAGAGAAATCTAGAAAACTTCCAAACAATACAAACGCCATATTTTTGCAACAACTGTGAAAGGTTCGAGCCTCACTCAACTACAGATTTCCCCTACAATGCCAACAACGTAAATCCAAAATGGTGTGGAATTTTCTGAACAACGCAATATTCGATCGTAGAATGAATAAAGAATTTAAAGACTAAATCAAAATACCATACAAGATATTAGACACAAACGACAGAGCAGAAAGGTTGGGATGGCCGTAACAACGACCAGTGCAACAATGGAAACTATCGATGTGGAGGATATACCAGTCACGAATGAAATAACAATCGGGGATAAAAACCACCAAGTCTAAATATCTAATGAAAGTCACCATAGAAGAAAAGACAGAACAAGAAATATTTACCGAAAAATACTTCCCCCATGCATTCACAAAATTTAAGGAACGAGACCGACCAATTAATGAAACAAGAGAACCATAATGGATGGATTCACAAATAAAAACAAAAGGAGTTGACGTCTCAAATGATGACCGACCAAAAATGGCAAAAATAAGAGATTATTGGTTCGACCAACAAACATCAGAGATATCCAGCTTACTAAAAAAATACTAAGATGTATTTGCAAGAGAGTATAAATATTTGAATGGGTTAGTACAAGAAATGGGTGAAATGAAAATCGACATAAAACCGGACGTCGGACCTGTCAAGAAATGACCATACAAATTGGAACATAAGTATAAATACATAGTAAAAAAAGAAATTGAGAATATGCTAGCTGCTAGAATAATATATCCAGTAAACTAGTTAGAATGGGCTATCCCCATGGTCATTCAACCAGAGAAGCATGAACCAACCAAATTACGAATATGTGTCGAATTCAGAGGACTAAACAAGGTAAGTTTAACCGACCCCTTCCCCACCCCTTTTGCCAACGAAATAATTGATGAATTTGCAGACCATGAATGTTATTCTTTCACCGATGGATTTTCCATATATAAACAAGTTCCTATTGCTAAAGAATATCAACATTAAACAACATTTATTTGTGAGTTTGGTTCATTTTCTTATAAAGTGATTCCATTTGGTATGAAGAATGCACCAACAATATTTTCCAAGATAGTAGTAAAAACATTTCAAGAATATCTATATAAAACCATGGATGTCTACTTAAACGATTGGAAAATATACTCATTGCTAAGATACCACGTTCAATACCTTCAAATTATGTTAGAGCAATGCAGGAAAATACAACTATCCTTGAATATTAAATAGTGCATATTTGCAACACCAATTGGAATCCTACTAGGACATGTTGTTTGCAAGGAAGGAATCAAGGTTGACTATGAAAAAATTAAAGCTATTCTCGACTTAAAGCCACCTGTAAATCCAAAACAGATTAGAATACTTCTTGGGCATATAGGATACTATTGGAAATTTATCAGATATTACTTGAATATGACATACCCCTTAGAATAACTACTAAAGGAAAATCAAGAATTTATGTGGTCACAAGAATGTGCAGATTCATTTGAATTACTTACAGAAAGCTCATTGAAGCTCCAATCCTAAGGTTTCCAAACTGGCCGATCAAGTTCCATGTCCATATCGATGCTTCTGGTATTGTATTCGGTGCAATTGACTACCCTAATGCATATTCTATCATAAATCTAAATAAGGTGGAAATAAATTATTCTACAACAAAACAAGAAGCTCTAGGCATGATTTTCACATTACAGAAACATCAACATTATTTGTCGACTAACCCTTTTGTATTTTACACAGATTATCAAGAACTCAAGTATTTAGTAAACAAATCCATCCACCATGGTCTGTTGTACAGATGGTTACTATTATTTCAAGAATTTGAATTTGAAATAGTAGTTTGACCTAGAAAAACCAATGTTAGACCTGACCATTTATCAAGAATAGAAACGGGAGAAGATCCTTTTGGATCGATGATGAATTTCCCGACGCTCACCTATTTAGAGTCTAAGTTGTACTGATGGAATTGGAAGATATAACACAATATCTAGAGTAAAGCCCAAGATCCAAAATGAATGACATAAAAGAATGGTTTGTATAATCCTCCCACTTGGATGGTTTGTATCACATACATGTGAAGAATGTCTTCAATACCTAGTTTACCATTTCTTTTTGCTTATCTATCTGTGTATGATAAGCAGTACTAAAATTCAGTTGTGTACCCAAATCTGCTAAAATACATTTCTAAAATTTAGAAGTAAACTTTTGTATCTCAGTCGGATACAATTGCTTTGGGAAAACCATGCAATTTGAATATTTCTTTCATAAATATCATCTGAATCTCATTAGCCTTGCAAGTATACTTAATTGCGATAATATGAACTACCTCGGATAATTTATCCACCAGAACCATGACATAATCATGCTCTCTTGAATTAGTTGATAACCTCGTGATAAAATACATAGTTTCCACTTCCCATTTCCATTATGAAAATGGAAAAGGCTATAATAAACCTATTGGGTGTCAATTTTCAATCTTTACTTGATGACATTTCATACATCTAGAAATATCCTCAAGAATATATTTCTTCATTATGGGCCAAAAATACTGCTTCCTTGTTGCAGAAATTATTTTATGGTATACTAAATGGCCATAATATGGAATTTTATGGATTGATCCATAACAATTATTCTCAAATATACAACATTAGGAATATACATTCTATTTTTATAGGTAATAATTCCATATTCCTCCAAATGAGAACCTTTATACTTCTTTTCCAAATTTTTCCACTTTAATTTATCCCTCACTTGCAAATAGTATTCTTCTTTAGCAAGGGAGTCAACAATCCCTTTTCTCAAATCTGATTGGAAAATGCTAATGGCTGCCACATGCATCACATGCACTTTTCTATTGAGTGCACTATCCAATTTATTTTCTTTCCCTTTTATTTGTTTGATTTCAAAATCAAATTCACATAAAAATTATAGCCATCTAGCTTTCCTTGCATTTAATGTTGGCTACTCAATCAAATATTTTGGACCACAATGGTCAGTTCTAAGCTCAAATTTTCTACCCATCAAATAGTGCCTCCACATTTTCAAAGCATGCATTATGACATCAATCTCTAACTCATTGGTAACATAATTATTTTCATGTTCTTTCAAATGTTTGAGTCGTAACATACCGCATGATTGTCTTACATAAGAAATCCTCCAATTCCTTGTTTATATTCATCAATACATCCCAAAATCCATTTTTGGATTTGCAATTTTCATAATTGAAGCACAATATTTTCATAATTGTGCACTCAAATTGTATTTCCTTCATTTTTAAAGAAGTAATGGGGTGTGCAACATTGAACAATCCTTCAGTGAAGCTCCTATAATAAGTAGTAACACCCATAAAATATCTCACATCTATCACATCATTTGGATTTGGTCGATTAACAATGGCCTCAATATTCTCTGAATCCATTGGTATTCCTTCCTTTGAAATAATGTGACCCAAATAATGAATTCACTTTTGATAGAAATCACATTTTTTAAGTTTTGCAAACAACTTATGTTCTCTTATCACTTGAAAAACCATTCTCAAGCATTCATCATGCTCCTCTTAATTCTTAGAATAAATAAGAATGTCATCCAGAGAAACAAACATAAAATTTCCCAAGTACTTGCTGAAAACAATATTCATGAGACACATGAATGTGGCTAGTGTGTTAGTGAGACCGAATGGTACCACCAAAAACTCATAATTCCCATAATTCATTCTAAAGTTTTTTTGTGGATGTCTTCTTCCTTGATTCTAATATGATGGTAACCAAACCTCAAATCAATATTTGATAATACCCTTGCCCCTCTCATTTGATCAAAGAGGTCATCAATTAAAAGTAAATGGTATGTGTTCTTCATTGTAACCTTATTCATTTTCCTGTAATCAATAAACAACCTGCGAGTTCCATCCACATTTTTCACAACTAGCACTAGAGATTCCCATGGAAACACACTTGGATGAATGTATTTCTTTTCCAACAAGTCTTGCAATTGCATTTTCATCTCTAACAATTTCGACATACTCATTCTATAAGGTTTCTTGGACACTAGTGTAGCTCCTGGAACAAGATTAATTGTGAAATCAATATCCCTCTTTAGAGGAAGTCCCGGAACATCATTATGCAACATGTCATTGAATTCTTACGCGACTTGATAGTCCTCCAAACTGGGAAATTCATTTTGTAATCTATCCAATACATGGGATGCATACAATTGACAACCTTTCATAAAGCATTTCCTTAATTGCAAGGATGAAATATACCTAATAAAAACCATCCTCGGAATTCACTTTACTATCCTTGGGTGTCCTTCTTCATTAATGCATTTAAAGGTCTTGTTGTAAAAATCAATTTTAACTCAATGTGCTTCCAACCAATCCATTCCATTGAGAACATCATAGGAACCAAGTGGAAAAACATTCAGATTTTCCCATGTGAAAAGTCCATCCATCTCTAATGGACATTTCTACCACTTCACTATTTTTTTTTCGTTCTAGTGGATAGTTGGACCAACCATGATTTATTATGTTTTATTTTCTCAACATGATAAATCTCAACAATTCTAGGGGTAACATAAATGTTAGTGATCCGGGGAAAATTAAAATAGAAATAGATTTCTTCGAAATATTACCTTCAACCTCTCCCCCAAGTAGGGTACTCCTCTCCACCCGTTATCTCACGATCCCATGACTAAAAAGTACAGTCGAAAACAAGTATTATCTTTCAATGATGCATGTGTCCCTTCCTCGATCTCTCAAGCGATGCGACTCTCCCTTGCGATCATTGTCAATCTGAGTGTGTGGTACTTTGGCATTATTGTATGCATAATTGTTGCTATGGTCATTTCCTCTTACAACATGCGAGATTTCATGAAGCTTTACTCTTGTCTTGGCCACCCACATGGGAATGTTTTTGGAATTATGAGGTTTCTAATGATGGATCGACATTGAAATTGCTTTGATAGTGAGCTCTATGGTAAGCTTAAATGGTATCACAGTAATTTGTCTTCCTTTATGGTTAACCTTGGTTAGGATCGCTAGTGGTTTTGGGAGTGGAATAGCTTGGATCCTCCACATACCATGTCTCACACTAAAGTCACATAGAGGAAAACAGTTGTAGGTCCACGATGGTCCCATATTCCGAGAGCCCTGAAAGAAGTGGAAAACCCCATGGGTTTCTTCGAACATAGGATCAAGGAAAACACCAAGAACCTAGTTGCATATTTGGAAAACCATATGCGCTATCACGGGAGACCTCCAACCTTTGAGAAATTGGTGGATGAATTAGGGGGGATGGTAGAAAATTCTAGGTCTACCAGGACCAAAGAAACTTGGTACACCAAGACTTTGGGTCTAGTATAGAATATGAATTCTATGTTCAGTATCGATTTGGAAGAATGTTTGAATGGCAGCATGGGGATTGAGCCTACTTGGGTTTCCCTAGAAACTTGTATGGAGAACCTAGAAGATGGTATGAGAATTATGGCACACAACTAGCTGTGGAAAACGAGAAGATAAATGCCAATCTAAATGTGTTGGAAAGAGAATTGTCTGGGAAATCGCTTTGGGACGATCCTTCACATGTTTCCTCCGTACAGCATGTGATATTTCTGTGTCATACTCTGGCTTGCAAAAAGAGTGCTCCTCATCCCGTGTAACGAGAAAATTTGGACGACAATCCCTAGGTTCCTAATGTTATTGTGCTTTTTGATGATGAAGAATATGTTTAGAGCCTGTATGGCTAGTTTTATAGGGTCTATGTTACATATTAGCTATTCATATACTTTTAATAATTTTTTTCATAACCCCTGGTCTATGGGGGATTTGATAACTAGTT
Source organism: Larix kaempferi (assembly GCA_027924585.1). Classification (NCBI taxonomy): domain Eukaryota; kingdom Viridiplantae; phylum Streptophyta; class Pinopsida; order Pinales; family Pinaceae; genus Larix; species Larix kaempferi. Next base: position 2,415,762 of record BSBM01000633.1, on the reverse strand, counting down.
TTTTTGGCTTTGTTTCTCTCAAAATTTCAGTCCATAGAATTCACATAAGACATACTAATGTGAAGAACAATGTCATCTGGACTCAGTTAGAAACTCTACTGCTTTGCGCACATTTTTGTTGTTTAATTTTAATTTCCTAATTTCATAACAACAAAAAATATCACCTTCAACCTCAACCACAATTAATTGATGTTTTGCTTGGAAGTCCTCTAGTACGTAATAGATTCTAATGATTGTATTTTCTACATCACCCACAATTTCATCCTCTTGGATGTTGTGAACATGTTTTGCACTCCCATTCCAACGTGGAAAATTTCTGAGCAATTGGTCCTCTCCACATACCCAACATTGAAGAGGATCCCTTGGCTTATATCCCACAAATTTTGTTGGCTTAGCCTCACCATGTGATGGATACCTTTGTTTATTTTTTAAATGAGGATCCTTAAATCATTTCCTCCTTTGCTCAAACTTTTCCTTCTCCTTGTCTCTCCATGCCTTAGGGAATTTTGGTCTACCTTTGTTTTGATCATAACAATACTTAGCCTTCCTTATGGTCTCATCTAGAGTTTGAGGCTCATCAAAATCAATTAAGACTTTGTATGATTGAAGTAATCCACATATAAAATGTTGAATTTTTACCTTATAATATCCGATTTACTTAACATGCCTCAGTATCACTAAGAAATTATTTGCATACTCATCCATGGTCATTTTCCCCAACATTAACTCATGGAATTCATTGGTTTTATTATCATAATACCTATCAAAGATAGTTTTGCTGGAATTATTTATTGAACTGCTTCCTAACAATGTAATATCCCCATGTAAACATTGTATGTATGTGATGTATGATTCCTAGCATGGAGCTCAAGGCCAAGACCCCACTAGGGAATGCTCAACTTTGAGAGGCAAGTATTTGACATTGTGTGGTCCATGTGCTATTAAGCCATGGAAATTGTAAAATGATGTAAATACAATGTAATAAAATACTAAGGGGCTAGCTATGGATGCAACTAAATGAGGGGGAACTATGTATCCACTAGGGAGAGGTGAGGGGGTTGTTGGATTGAACCATGGGCTGCAAAATGTCATATCTAGAAACCCTTCGACCTGTCCTAGCTGGAATTTATTTCTATTGTAAGGAAGTACTTCAGAAATATAATTTATGAGGTTGATGGAGTATGGGAACCCCTGGATTTCGTAAGGCAGGGTATGAGCTCTGATTGACTTGTCCCATAAGTCACTCCACCTCATGGTAGGATGTTTTCTCTCATCCCCATTCCATGGCGATCAATGCTAGATTCAGTTAGGATGAAGACGCAGACCGGGGAGAGATAGAACCAAAAATCACGATTTGGGAGGGAGCCACGATTTGCAGTGCCTAGATTGCTCAAAAATTGCGTGGGAAGGGAAAAAACGCTGGGAGGATCCATAGACCCGAACCTGGGGGTGATTTTTTAGTGTTAGGCACCCATAAATCCATAGAGAAACCGAGATATGATATCCCTAAATCGCATACGCGGAACAAATCCTTTTGGTTGTAACCTTGAGGAGATCCAAGCGTGGATGATAGTGCAGAAGAGAGAGAAGAGGTTGGAACCACTTGATAAAACCAATGAATATTGTTTGATTAAGTGGAAGATGTATGTATCTCTATGGTTGAGCTCATTGGCTTAGCCTCCTCCTCCCTTGTCTATGGGCATGCTTGATAAACCCAACTGTGTGTTGGCTTAGCATGATTGTTGGTGTGAAACCAAGGGTGTGAGTAAACCTAGGTAGTTCCTCCTTAGTGGATACATAGCCCCAGCTCTAGAGTGGTCTCCAAGTGCTGAAAGAATACAGGTTGGGAAGAGACCTATGGTTGGGTTGGAACATTGCATTCCATAGCCAGGTGCTTGGTGGATTCAATTAAAAGATAAGTGTTTCTTGTTGCTTCTTATTATGCCATCTTTATATACATGAATGATTGTTTGTTATGTCAGAATGCATGGATTGATCTAGCTGAGTGATGGAATTGAATAATTGTATTTATGTTGTTATTTTTCCTATGATGAAATATGGTAAATGTATTCTGAGTGTGTGTTAAGGTGGTTTAATTCATATGTCTTTATTGAGTATGAAAATACATCTATGTGTTTTATTTATATGTAGATTGTTCATTGATGAATAGGAATAAGTTTTGTTGAGGTCCTAAATGTGCAGGGGGTTCATTCATGGCTTTGGGGAGGAAATAGACACCCCCTGTGGTATTCATGCTTCCCCTATGGATTAGATGAAGGGAAGGGATATGATTGAGGATTATAAGAACCCCTTACAGAGTGATGAAGAGGTATTGATGAAGTTTTGGGCCACCTTTTAGGTTGGGGGAAGGATAGGATCAGATTCATCAGACGTGGAAGAGAATTATGTATTTGCATAGGGCTTGCCGAGATATTTCCAACGGTACCGGACTTGCTAGAAATGGACTTAGGACGAAGAAAATATCGACCTGAGAAGTTGGTTGTAACAGGGGCATCTGGCCAACTTCCAACCTTCCGAATCCGCAGTGCAGATTGTGGATCGCGGAAGACGAAGGCGTGAATTCTCGACGTGGTGCATTGGCAATTCCCACTTCCAAATCCCGCAATCCATATTGCGGAGTTTGGACGTCGAAGGAGTAATTGTTGGGGTTGTGATTTCGGAGTTCCGAATTTCCGACTCCCGCAAGCCATATTGTGGAGTGCGAAAGTCGGAGAGGAGTTTCATCGACATCGTGTATTTGGCGTTCCAAATTTCTAAGTCCCACATTGCGGATTGCGGAACTGCAGAAGTTGGAGAGGAGTTTCGTCTATGTCGTGTATTTGGCATTCCGAATTTTCAAGTCCCGCATTGTGGATTGCGGAACTGTGGAATTCAGAGAGGAGTTTCGTCGACGCTGTGTATTTTGCGTTCTGACTTTCTGAGTCCCACATTGCGGATTGCAGAACTACGAAAGCCAGAGAGGAGTTTCGTGGATACCGTGTATTTGGCGTTCTGACTTTCTGAGTCCCGCATTGTGGATTGCGGAACTGCGGAAGTCGGAGAGGAGTTTAGTCGATGCCCTATATTTGGCGTTCAGACTTTCCAAGTCCCGCATTGTGGATTGCGAAACTGTAGAAGTTGGAGAGAAGTTTCATCCACGCCTTGTATTTGGCATTCCAACTTTCTGAGTCCTGCATTGCGTATTGAGGAACTTCGGAAGTCCAAGAGGAGTTTCGTCGACGTCGTGTATCTGACGTTCCAACTTTCTAGGTCCTGCATCACGGATTGCGAAAGTTAGAGAGGTGTTTCTTCTACGTTGTGCAATTGGTGTTCCGTCATCCGACTTCTGACTTGTGGCTTGCGGATTCCTTCTTTTGGAATTGTGGATTGCGGATTGAGCTCATTGCGGCTATGTAAAATTGCTTAGTTGCGGATAAGTTTAAAGAAAAAAAAAGTATCAGGTTGTTCCCCCATCACTCTAAAGGGAACCGAGGGGATCAGGGACATGAAAAAAAATGTTTATTTCATTTATCTGCTTGAATTTCCTAAGGTGATCCCACAATATAGATGCTATGCTCAATTTAAATATGGTCATGCTTGCCTTCATGTTTGCAAAGTATTCTTTGAAATACTTCCTTATCTCAAGAATCCAGCCTTGACTTCTTGTTTAGATTTCACTTCACCATCATAGGTAGGGTGTTTGGCCTTATAAAATTATGTTAGAAAAACAGGATCGCAGAGCAATAACAATAAATAGAAATGCAAATATAATCACACACACATTACAAGAGAAACATAGATATATCGTGGTTCACCCAACTTGGGCTACGTCCACACTGAAGTTGTCAGTTCTTATTATTATTCCGTCCAGCAAAGTGAAGGGATATAACCTACAACACAACCGCTGCACTTCCTCTTCACGGTCTCACAATCTCTCTTCCTGATCTCAGAGATCTTTACAATGCATAAAACCTAATACATCATCCTTAGCTGTGTTATAATGTCTTTCTTTTATAAGGGAAATACAATGGGAAAATACCACGGGTTACCCAAAACCATGGGCTCGAAAACTGGTGGCGAAAACAACCCCAAAAATTTTCCTCGGGGGTTACACCCTCGAACCCCCATTCTCTCGGGGGTGTTTCCCCCAAACCCCCTTTCTTGGGGGCCCACTAGCCCCCATGCCCCCCAACCCCGGGAGGTGCAGAGCACTCCCCTGGACCCCCTGGGGATCATGTCAGGATCATAACCAAACCTGGGGTATGGACACAGCTGAATAATAATATCTCTGAATCTGGAGATCAGGCTCCACAACCAACAATCTCCCACTTGGAGACCGATCACAACAACTCCACCGCTGCTACACTTGCTGGACTTGAACTTGAAAACTTTCTCCTGTTCACCTTCATGCTAGAAGGCCAACTGAAACCGAGCAGGAACTCAGTTTCTCTCTGGTCACTACCTTTGTGAACATGTCTGTAGGATTCTGGCTAGTGTGTATCTTTTTCAGCTTCAATAGTTCATCTTCCAGAACAAAGCATATGAAATGGTACTTGAGCTGTATATGTTTAGTCCTGGAATGGAATGCTGAGTTCTTTGCAAGATGAATGGCACTCTGGCTGTCACTATACAACCTGCTATCCTTTTGCTTCTTACCCAATTCCTCCATAAACCTCTGCAACCAAATCATTTCTTTACTAACCTCTGTAATAGATTACCCCAAAAAGCTGAAAGGATTGGTAAAAAGGAAACTGACATTACTTCTAACCATAGAAGGAAGGATTCTTGCAATTTTCATAGAAGTATACTCATCCCATGCTTCCATAACTACATGAGAAGACTTTTCCCACCAAAATTACACTTGCAGTCAATGATTGGATTTAATAAGTCAAAATGAAATAATTGTCTCATTTAAGGAACACAATATCAAATGGATGAATTCTAAGGATAACACTTAGCAAAAGAGGATTTAATATCCCATAGGCCACCTTCCCTCTTCCCCTTTAGTGGAATCATATCCCCTCTAGTGCTCCTTACACATCCATCTTGGACAATTTATATTATTTTCGAACATAATATTTACATATATTTTGATTCATCGAGATAATAAAATCACTTGGCCCATATAAAAATATTTACATTATATATGCCTAGCCATTCACTAGTGGGGCCTTAGCCTTGAGCTCCACACTAGTAATCCATACTAGAATATTTACATAATTTACATAATTTGATTTAATACATTCCAAGGGTCAAAACTAGAGGTTTTACATTTGCCAATGTCATACTAATGTTGCTTCCTTCTCCCACCTTTGTTAGAATGTCCCTAGCATCATCACCTTCCATCCTAGCCATTCTGACTCCTCTCATTTTCTTCATTGAGAGTTGGTGTCACTTTTATACTATGCTTGGGGAAAGCTACTAATATTTGTGAACTAAGTATACAACCCTCTTCAACATGTTCCTACACCTTCATTTCTTGCCCACATGTAGGTATAGTTTTGGTGCTTTAACTCTCACTATTACTTATGATTTTATAGTTGAATTGTTAATATTACTATGAAATTCACTCATGCTTCACTTACCATTATTCAAGTTATTATTTCACTTACAAAGTAATTAGGACTTGCTAATCTCTAATTTCATAGTTCAGCTATTATATCATTTACACGATAGCTAGGATAATTTTCCATTATCTTTACCTTTCCATTTCATAGTTTGGTTGATATCATTATCTCATAGTAGTTAATTTTACTTGTTCCCCTATCTTGATATTCTTTCTTGACATCCATCATTCACTTTTGATCATTCCTTCTCTTTGTATTATACATTCTTGGCATCATATTACTCCACTATGCACCCCTTCTAGATCCAACTTCCACCAATTCTTAGGGAATGTAGGCCTCCACATGTATTGTGGGATATATATGCTCGATTAGTGCATGATTCCATTGCAAAATCATTGCATTAACATACAATATGAGGACCCTATATTCCTTTTCATTTTCTTTCTTCTCTCCTCCCTTGCAACATACTACTATTCCCATCACATAGATGAAAAATCCTATAGGGGTTCTTACACTTGGTTTCTTACATAAACCTACCCATTGGGAGGTTCCTTTATGGTCCATCTTTGTACCATACTTATGCATGTCCCACCCTATAATGTTATGATGCCTCTCAATTGCGTACCTTATGTGATGGATCACCTTCCTATACCCTCTATTCCCCCTTTGTCGCCTACCTTGGTCACCGGTTTGACTCATTTTGATCCCTTGGGGAATCCATTTAGAGAATTATCTAACTTCATGGGTCTAGTTGGAGGAGGGGACCCCAATTTGGGTCCATGGTCATTTAGGATGCCTCAAATCAAGTCCATAGTCACGTGATAGTCGCTCAAACCCATTTGTGACTTGATATTTATAGAGTCGTTTTGAGTGAAATCCCCAAAACCTCTTGGCCTCTTAGTGCTTATGATATCATGGATTCCATTTCATTATCTCCACTTTGAATATACAAAGTGTGCAATAAAGGGTCATTCAGGCCTAAAACCCTACAATATCCTTATAACCATTGTCGTAGTATGCAACCCAAATGTGTGGTATGATGGGTTCATACAACCTAGGTATCATAATGGCTAATCCAATCCAATGTTCCTTGTGTCATTAGGTCACTCTTTGCCTATACACACCCTTCTACTCTTGTTTGAACGTTCTCTTTGAATCATCTAAGGTTCAATTGTGTATATTTGGAAACACCCTAAGTTTCATGCATCACTCAATTGTGTATCTTTGGAAACACCCTAAGTTTCATGCATCACTTGGGTTATTTATTTATTTCCTTCGTCAAGTCCCTAGAAATACTTGTACTTTGTCATCTCTGACACCCATGCAAGGACTCCTTTTTCCAACTTAGTTTAAATATTATAGGTTTGATTAATTCATCAAAATGCATCTTTGTTGGCTCGGCTCCACTCATACCTTGTAAGTTTCAACCCTAAACCTTAAAGGAAGGTTGCATTATAGCTAGAAAAAGGGAGGTATCATTCCCTTTAAGGGCACCAAAGCTATCTATTATGTGTGCTCCATTGATTTTTCTTTATGATAGTATATCTAGTGTTTTCTTTATAACTTCTTTGTGCTCCATAAACCTTTTTTCATAATTTCTTTATAACTTTGATTCTCAATATGATGAATAACGAATTACAATGTTTTTTTCAATGAAAAAAAATATTATAACGTATATAGCATTTATTGCTCTACTATAAAATGTTTTTTAATAAAATTAAAATGATAATAACTAGAAATTAAAAACTTGGCATATGTATGGATATAAAAACGATCGTCCAATAAAAAATCCATAGTCATGTACGAAAACTTTTCATGAGAAGATACCTCCTTTTCACCTTGGTGCATGATTATGAATTATAATCATTATAGATTAGGCGTTAATAATTCCCCTCTTAAAACTCGTTAATGATGTGTCACACTCATAAGATGTTGGTAGTGGGGGTCAACTAATGATAATGACGTGGCACACTACTCGCATGATGGAAAATATTATGCTTTTTGGGTTGAAAAGTTATGAAGAATATTCGGATTTATAGGTGAACGGGTAAGGGTGGGCGTTGAGAAATAGTGTACATGCCAAGTTCAAAATGTAAATGAGTGGACACATCATCATCTCAATTATGGGTGGTCTGGTACAAATTTGTGACATGCATGAACATATGAATGTTCATTAGGTGGGCAATGATCATGTGGAATTAGATGAAACATACATAAGGCCAAAATTTGTGACATGCATGAACATATGAATGTTCATTAGGTGGGCAATGATCATGTGGAATTAGATGAAACATACATAAGGCCAAAATGAAATCATGTAGGAATTAGATGAAACATATATAAGGCCAAAATGAATGTTAATCTTCAAATAGTATGGCCATTGTTAATAATTGTTTAAGAAATTAACATAACCATTAAAGTTCTAGAAGCATTAAGAACTTTTTCTATAAAAATAATGAAGTAAAATATTAATAACATAACAAAAGAAATAGTTGTAAAGCAACTGGTCCTTGTCTTAAGATTATGTGTATAGTTAAGATATTACAAGCGCAAGACAAATAACATGAGAGACAAATGACTTCTTAAGCTAGCTTTAGAAGCTAGTCAAAACTACCTTCGACTCAAACGAGGTTGGTATAAAGACGCCATGACCTTGTTAAACCATTGGGAGATTGACAAAAATGTTGCCTTGCAAAATATTAATGACATTAAAATATTATTAATTCCAAGTTTAAAGAGAAAATGTGGGGCAAAAAAATACTTAGAGGTTAAAAGAAAATTAAGATACTATAAGGAGGTCATTAACCCTAATCTAGAAGTTCAAAAGTATCTCTCTGTCTTAACTAGTTCTAAGAAGAAAACTAATATAGCCAAGATAAGAACGAACTCTCATGAGCTATATAGTGAAATATGGCGTTAGTGAGTTCCTAAAACACCTTGGGAGGAAAGGATTTGTCATCTCTGTGACACTATGAGCGTTGAGGACGAAAAACACTTTCTCTTAGAATGCCTGGCATACACCCACATTAGATCTCAGTGCTATAATAGTTGTTGCAATATCGACCTTCTTATCCTTCTAGCGCATCAAAATTATAGTGATTTCAGAATGCTTCTCTCCAAGATTTTTTAGCATAGGAATACAATTCTAAAGCAAACTAAATAATTCCTCTTTCTTAGCTCTGATAGACCGAAGTTGGTCTTAGTGGACGTTAATCATCATCATGATTTATATGTTTATAATTTTTTTAGTATATATGATATTATTTTTGTTACTTATTTGTTGTTAAAAATACTATTAATAAAAGCTAATTCATATCTTTATTGTTAAAAGAGTTAGCCACTTTCCTTGTAGTTAAAGTAGTGTTAAAATTCCAAATATGTTAAATATGATATATATACAACTAAACTAAAGTACGATAAATGTGTGTTCCTATATTTACCATTTTAAAGTATATATTATGTCAATCATATATATATATATCATTGCGTCGAGAGGCGCTCTACAGCCCAGTGTGAGGGAGATCTTGTACATGTGAGTGTTTGTTGAGTAACAAAATAATACAAAGTAAACAAAAAAGAATAATACAAAATAAAAAGTAAATATGAGGGAGATCTTGTAACGTTTGCCGAGTAACAAAATAATACAAAGTAAACAAAAAAAATAATACAAAGTAAAAAGTAATAAATATTATGTCGGCCATAAACAAAAAAGAATAATAAAAAGTAAAGAGTAAATATGAGGGATATCATGTAAGTTTGTCGAGTAAAAAAAATAAGTAAAATAATCAATGGAATAAAATAAAGAAGTAAGATTTAAAGATGAGATGCATATTGATTTGATTACTTTTTACTTGTGCAATACCTCTCCTTGAATAGCTCCTTGAGTGCAATACATGAGTGATTTGCACCTCGGGAGATTTGATCCCTCCCGACGCTTGACAGAGCCTAGGATTTGGATCTAGGCTAGTTAAACTAAATGCGTATTATTATAAATTTCAAGGTGTATAATATTTAAAATATATATTTTGTAAAAAAAAATAGAAATAATAATGTGCAATTATATTTTACATGTTGATAAAAAGTAAGCCAAATGTATTGTATTAATTAAAATTACATTTCGCAATAAAAGTAAAAAGAAAACATATAGATATATATATTGTTTGTGTGACCACAAAAAATTATATATGTTAGTGCTAAGTCAAAAGAAAAAAAAATGTAAATTAAAAAAACTTATATTCATATATTCTCATTAATTAAAAATATATATGTTAATAAGAAAAAAAACATATGTTTATACATCGTCCATGTACTATAAAAGTTTGTGTATATTAGCATTAGGTTAAAAGGAAAAGATTATTACTATTAGTTTTTATATATATATATATATATAGTTTTTAGGATTATAAATTATGGTAGATGGCACAAAATGATATCATTAATAAAATTGTGTACTTATCATTAATAATAATGTACAAAAATGATATTATTCATTAGCATTAATGAAACCTTTAATACAAAGACTGTATGTCAAGTTAGAAAAAAAATCTCAATTTTTAAATTTTATTATTATTTTCTTTAAACAATTTTAAAAGTGTACAAAAATGATAGTATTCATTAGCATTAATGAAACATTTAGTACAAACACCACATGTCAAGCTATATTTTTTTTTTAAATTTTTAAAATTTAAATTATTAATTTGTTTAAACAATTTCACATCCAACTAGGGTAATTTGTTATTTCAAGGTCTTCAACCAATCATAAAATATAAATAACAAATTTTAATTATTCAACAAAATAATTTATATTTTCAAAATATTAAATTTAATACGTAAATATTACAAAGCATTGAAAAACATTATGAATTTGTTTTAGGATTAATATAAAGTCAAAATTTATGTGTGACCAACTGATTGCTATATTCTCTACCTTGATAGAGACTAATAATAAAACTATACAAAGAAAATATCTGATAAAAAATATTTCAAGAGTAATTTGTTTATTTTCTAACTAAATCATGACATGTCAATGTTCTGTCACAACCCAAAAGATTTGTGAAAGATGTACATAGATAACCTTGGCAATTATTAATAATAAAACTATACAAATAAAATATCTCGAGAGTGATTTGTTTATTTTATGACTAAATCATGGCATGTCAATGTTCTCTCACAACTCAAAAGATTTGTGAAAGATGTACATAGACAAATATGTAACATTTTTTTTTCAATAGAAAAAAGGCATACTTGTATTAAAAGTATAAAATGAATAAAGCTATGTGACATTTTATGCCACAAGTAAAGAAACTCCGTAAAATTGTGTATGGATTTAATGAGCCATAAGTCACTTCTCGAAATTTCAATTGGGAAAAAGAAAACAGTGTTGCCCATGGAATATTATACAACTCGAAATTTCAATTGGGAAAAAGAAAATAGTGTTGCCCATTGAATATTATACAAGGAAGAACTATTTATAGGTATTCCTATTTTAGAAAGACTTTTATGATGGGTTATAAATTTATTTATAAAAACTTTGATAACAAAAACGATTAAGAGAAAATGATGTACTAACGTTTAATCAAGTTGGACCCCATAAAAGACTTCAAAGGCATCCACAAAGATATTGATAATTGGGATCCGATGGTAGCAGTTATAAGAGTGAAACTTTTCATCTTAATAAAAAATATTTAGATTGTAATCAATGTCCATGTCAAGAGGAAAAATATAGAAATGCTTTATGGTGTTAACATGATTATGGATGACTTATATTTATGTTAATTTTGATAGTTTAAAAAATATATAATGATATATATATATATGTGGTTTTGCAATTTATGAAATCATTATTTATGTTAATTTTGATAGTTTAAAAAAAATATAATGATATATATATTTGGTTTTTCCATTTATGAAATTAAGTGAGTTAAATTGCTTTAACTTTATTTTAATTCTAAGGGCATTAGGGCCTTTCTACTAAATTTTATCATTGAGAGATATTTATGGTTGTTTTTGTTTGTTTGTATTTTTGTATTGGAGATGCAGTAGTCTTGTCTTACAAGAAATTGGAGCTACATGTGTAGGATCTTCCATGATCCTAAATGCATCAATATATAATTTGTCATTTATTTTGATGCTTTTGGGGTCGAAATATTGGATGAATTGACTTATAGGGCCCATTCTAGGGGCATATCTCACTTTGTAGATTTGGGGTCCAAAACCTTCTGGGGCATGTTTGAGGGTCTAAATGATGTTTTTTGGTTCAAAAATCCCATCACTTTGCTATGGCCCTTCACGTGATTCTACACTCTGATACATTTCCAACAATCCAAGAAATGCCTCAAACAAAGTCTGTATGAAGTTATGCCTCCCGCAAGTCAACCTGTGTAGTTGAACACCATTGTACCGAGTGGATTCCACATATCTCTCATTTCTCACACGTGTGGAGCTAGTCACATGTGGAATTTCAAGAAAAGTTTAAAATGTCCAAAACCCTAACCCTAATTAGGAGTTGCATCATGCAAAAACCCTAAAAGTAACCCTAGACAGATATCGGGTTATGTTAAATACTAGACCATTGGGAGGAAAATGGGTTTCATTCTTTTGATGTTATAGTATTGTTCCATAGTTGAGCAAAATCATGAGAGATGATATTAGAGAAAAACAGACGAAGGAGGAGATCCTATAGTAGCCATTCTAGTCGCAAAGTCATAGATAACTCCATAGAAAGTACCCATTCCTTTGTATTTGAATTCTACATAAAAGAGCAAGGCATATTCCTCATTTTTGGCTGGATTTTTTCCCACAATGGGTTTTCCTAGAATAAATCTTTTGTTTTATTGTGTGGATTGTGTATTTTTTTTCTCTAGTTAATTTTAATTCAATTTCGATTATTTATCATCCAATGAAAATAATCTAATAAAAAGAACTAAGTTGTAAGATCCATTGTGACGAATTGTTCCAATGGAATATCCATGATAGTTTACGGATCATTCCAAGACATGGATTACTCTTGGAAATTAGTAACAACTATGTTATTAAACTCTAATTTGTTGATCAAATATAACATAAAACCTAAGTGAATTAACTAATAATATATATCCATATGCCAACATAATCAAGGTTTAAAATCCTAATTAACCTAGTGGCCTCCCCCTTATTCTTGATCCTCTCTTCTCTTAACCTAGTGTTTCTTGGTTTAGCCTTAAAGTAGAGTGGTGACTCTACTCTCGTTATGCATGGGTGGGAGGTATTCTAACCCTTTCCCCATGTTTCAAGTGGAACCATGAAGATGTCCTTTTTCTAAACCAAAAGCGATATAAATTTGTCTATTATTAAGTTACTCCCTTGGTTTTCAATATTCTTAATTGTTTATATTCTACTTGAATGTCACGAGAACAATCTATCAATTAGGTCTATCTTGAGTGGTTGAGAGGAAAATTGTTACCCTCCCCACCCGAGTTAAAGCTATGCTTGTGACATGTTTTCTCTTCATTAGCTAGTTATTGATTGGGGATGACAACGTACTAGCAAACTTATTATTGCTTAAGTGTTTGAGTGTGGGACAAGAAGTTACATGTAAAAAAAAAAAATCATGAGACCAATTAGTTGAATCGTAAGAGGAAAGTTTGTTGAATCATAAGAGGAAAGGTTATATTGAGTATGGCATAGAAATAAGGAAGTAGAAACTAAGAAACACTTTCTTCCATAGTGTGTGATATACTCAAGATAAGAGAAAGGTTAAATTTGCATATCTACACTTAAGAGGAATCAATGTTTTAAAAAAAAACCTACAAAATTATCAAGAAAAATGATGTAAAAAGAAAACAGATCTTGAGAATAAGATGAACAACACAACTACCCCTGAAAAGAGAATAAAACTCATTTGAATAACCAAATCAATAATTAAAAACCTAACATTATACAACTAATTATCATAAATTAAAAACCTATTATTATACAACTAATTATCATAAATTTAAAACCTATCATTATACAACTAAATATCATAAATTCATACTTTATTTACTTGTAAATTATCACATAAATATAAACTTTAATAATTTATATAACCATTCAATCTCCATAAAATCTATCATTTACATCGAATAATGATTCCTAATGTTCACGCATTTATAAACTAACGTTGCTTCCGAAAGGAAGATTTTGAAGATTTCTCCAATTGCATTAATCATATACATATTTAATGATAAAAATATCAAACGATAATTAATATTTTGTTTACTCTTTTAACTAATACTTATTGGGCATTTACATCACACTTAATTCAATACAATATTAATATTTAATATATTAAATTTAATTAATAAAACTTAGGAAAATTATAAATATATATATATATATATATATATATATATATATATATATATATATAAGTGATTAATATAATTTTAAAGAAATTAAATAATTACAAGTTAAAAACATATCATGAAGGAATGGTTGTAGCGAAGCTCCTGTTTGCAGCGGCAACTAAGGTTGTGTCCTAGCCACGCTTTTCCTTTTGATGGCCCCGCTCATGTCCAAATACCCCTCCTCTCATGTTCCCTGCATCCTAGTGCAGGGTCTAAACTTCGGCTCCACTTCTTCTTTGGAGAACGAATTAGTTCCTGTGTCTTCACTCAGGCCTCCCCCTATTTTGATGGCCTTCGATCCAGAGGTTTTGACTTCAAAGCAGTAGATTTCCTTCCGAGATATGGTTAAAAATGATGGTTTTTCCCCCTCTCTCAACCGTTTCCGAGTCCAGGAAGCTCCCCCTCTTTCCATCCCAGTGGATCCAGATGTGGAAGAGAAAGATCTTTTTTACTATTCTCACGAGTTGGTCTGTCGGTTTAATAGATTGTGGTCACAGCTTGTAGATCTGCATAAATGGGTTATAGACCCGTAGACACCCATGATGAAGGAAGAGACTTACTTAAACCCTTGTGCAAAAGGGTTTTTCATTGTTGAATTTGATCTTGAAGAAGACAAAGACTTGATCCTTAGCTTTGGGCCTTGGTTTTGGGGAAGTTCAAGATTATGCATGAAGCCATGGACTCCCTCCTTTGATCCTCGGTCGGATTCACTTTCCTAAGCTCCAGTTTGGATCGAACTTCTAAATCTGCCCCTACACTTTTGGGGAACTCCTTCCCTTAAAGCTATTGGAAATGCTCTTGGAAAATTCCACTTTTGCTTCCCAGAAACGTTGAATCGGTCTCGTACAACCTTTGCTAGATTTTGTGTGGAAATGGACTTCAATAAAGGATTTCTTGCTAAGATAAATCTGGTTGGTAAGAAATTTTCATGGACCCAAAAACTTGTCTATGAACGGGCCATGTTCAGGTGCAGAGCCTGTTTTGAAATAGGGCACACAACAATATCTTGTACAAAAGATTCTAGGAGCAAAGGAAATAAAAAACCCCATTGCAATTCCACGTGGTGGGAGGGCACAAGGAGAATGAATCAATTTAGCTATGCAGAAGAAGCCCCAGATCCGAATTCCCTTGCAGTAGAGCCACAATCGATCCAAGAAGAAATCAACAAAGATCCACTGAATGAAGAACCTATTAAGCTGCAAGATCAGGTCACCTCAGATTCAATTGTACATCAGTAGGATCAAACTTTGTACAACTCACAAAAATAAGGAATTGATTCAAGTCCACTTCGATCCACTCTTCCCTTGTCAAGGAAACAGAGTCTGTAAGACTTTCTAGGGAAGTGGGTTGATATAGCTGAAGGAGAAGAGCACACTTCTAAATTTTAACCCCCAGATACAAGAGACACAGGTGAATGCAAAACGATTGCAAAGAAAAATAATTCCTCTACAATCCCACAACCAGTGATGACAAGGAGCATATCTTGTAATTCTTCGTAGCCATGTTTTGTTTCTCATGCTTATTATGTAATCAATTTGTTTGTATTTACTCTTGTTCTCAAGCTTTTGAGAGGAAATATAAGAACAACAGGAAGTGTCAGTTTTTTCCCTCCCATGGTGAAAGGAGGAGAATAGTTTTGATAGTTAAATTCAGGATTTCTAAAATTGTAACTTCGTTGATTTGGTAAATCCACGGCTCTTTTTTATACAAACTTTTACCCATTTTTATTTAAAATATATATAATTTTAAAGAAATTAAAAAATAAGTACATCACTCTAAAATGTTATAAAATTATATATATATATATATTTGAAATTAAAGTTAAAAGAAGTGAATAATACACCATAACCATTATATACTCTAAATAAATCTTATGTATTTTATATTTTTTTCCATGCAATAAAATTAAACTATATTTTCTATTTTGAGTAGATTGAAAAACATATTCTTCATGTGTAGTTGCATTAAACAAATATATGAATTTACATATATATTTGAATAAAACCCCTCGAGATATTCAAGAAGATACTTCTATTTGACATAATATCCCCTCTAACCTTTCTAGTCAAAAACTAAAAATTGTTCTTTGCCATATGAACCCATAAACATGTGATTGTTTCAAAATATTATAACAATCCTCATAGGTTCTGAAAGCAAACACAAATATATAGTTTTCCATAAGCATCCGCTAAAACACTCTAACAGTGAGAGAGTATCTATAAACACCATTACTCAGTTATAGGAAATTGAACCTAGTCCAAATCCTAGGTATGAGTGATGGTTGAAAATTCATTAAACTCCTTGATAATAATTAATCGTGATACTCTAGACAATCTTTCATTGGAGATTTTAGTTACCATTGTGTCATGTTCCTTGAAGATATGAGTTAAAGCTACATTTATGATCTGATGTGAGATATTCTTCATTTATGTCACTAATTAATATAGAGAAATGTCTTGTATACTTTGTAGGTCAGAGAACCAATTTATCACAAGTAATGGATCACCCAACTTGTAGATGAGAGATGTTTTAATGAAGTGCCACTCTCAATAGTGCTCACAATGCCAAGAAATCAAATGATTATTGGTACTGTGACCCAAATTGGCATAGAATTGAAACACTTTTAATTCCCTGATGTGATTCTCCCCTTGGCACGCTCCATTAAATATGCCACGAGTCAAAATTGGTTGATAACTAACTCCATGGACACATGATACTTCCAATACTTATCATGAAACTATAAATACTTAGCATTGAAATAATAAAAGTAGAAACCTATACACTTTGAAGAAAGCAACCCTCAGAAATAAAAGAATTACAGCTAGCCAAATCCTCGATAGACAAAAAAATGGTATTGCACAATAGAACTTTAATTCTTAGCACTAAAACTATGACCACAAACCTTCCTCCACATATCCACCTTGCCATTCATTCATACTAATAATCCACCTTTCCAATTGAATCTTACATACTCTATAGACTTCTAAATGTTTATAGGACCCATATGGCTTTTCACTACCTTAAAATGAAGTAAAAAATATTAATTAATTACCTTAAAATGTAGTAGAAAAATATTAATTTTAAAATATGTAGAATAATAATATTCATTTCAAGTGGAAGTATAAAAAGTTTCCGGACTATGATATGGCCATTGTATAATAAAAAATAATTTAAAAACATGTCTATCGAGTTTATGTATGCTCTCACAGGAACAAATGAAATCAATTTTTTAAACCAAGTCAAACCCACAAATTATATATATAATTGGTAGGTTATTTGAAGTTGCAGAAGTTGGAGTAAGTTAAAAGAATTAGGTAAATTCAATTTTTAAATTAATAAATTAAAAATTGTATTAATTATTTCACTGTTGAATATATTTATGGATTCAAAAATACAATTTAAACATTTTTAAATTTGGATTTTACCAAAACCCACCATAAAGTCCAAAACTTAAAATAAATAGATTTTTCCATTATTTATACTAAAACTTTTAAACGGAATTCAATCAACTTTAAAAAAATGTATATCAAACATAAACAATTACATTGTAGCCACTCAATCAATCAATTTCAGTTTTATATTTTAGTTGTTCACACACTTTCAATTACTTTATTTGTAAAATATTTATTGGATATGCGTGCCATTGAAGTTGGTTCTCTTTTTTCTTTCATACAAATTTTAGATTTTTATGCTATAATTAGCCATTTTCAATTTTATGTTTTAGTTATTCACAAACATTGAGATTCCTTATATGTGAAATATATACCATTCATTTTTTCCTTTACATAAGTAGAGTAAAGATAACGTTGTGATTCCACTTAGAAGTGGCATTGACCTATGAAATGGGAAAGGATAGATTACTAACTGATGTTATTTTTTTCTTTCTACGGTTCATTTTTGCATCAAGAACAATAAGATGTTGTTACAACTTTAAAGTGAAAAAATATTGTTACTTTATTTTACATTAATTCCATTTTATTATAAAATTAATATATCCTATTTTAAACTGAATTAACATATTATGAAACTTTCAATCGGATGTTAGGATTAGCTTTCCCATTAAAAAACTAAATTGAACTAAACGTAAGCTGCACAAATTAAAAAAAAAAAACTTGAATAAATGAACATATTTCAATGCTTATGTTAATGCATGTGATAAGAGTAGTGAATTAGAAAATACGAACAGTGCTCCGATGAAGGCATTTTTAAGAAGAAAATACGAACAATGCTCCGATGAAGGCATTTTTAAGAAATACCAACAGTGCTTCGATGAAACATTTTTATAAACTATTTATTAGGTGACGGACGATCCAAATATTTGATTGTATGAGAGAAACAATAATTTAATGCTAGGCCACACATAATACTTTTTTTTCCATTTTTTTATTTAAAGCTTTAAATATATGTGCCATAATTCCATCTAAGCTGCCATTGGAACAAGAAACGTAGTGAGAAAATATATAATTTTATTCTCCACATTAAAACTGTTTGGTTTATCTTCTTAAAAATTGTTCCACTCCAATACATTTGTATAACTATATAAGATATAGTATTATGGAAGATTAATTATAATATTATGGAAGGCAAATCAACTTTTTTTTGTACATATTTAATATTTAGTTATTATGTATAATAAGATTTATATTTATTTTAAGAATACAATTGTATATAAATTAAAATTTAATAAAAAATACTTCCTACAAGCTCATTTAATAAACATTGGATTTCTACTACTTCCACGTCCATAAAAACAATAAAAACAATGCTTTAAATTTAAATGACATCACCCAACTTCAAAAGGAAAAAAATACACCTATATTTGTCCATTATGCAACAACTAATAACTAATGCAATACCCTTGGCATGTATTGCATTGGCTATGCAATCTTGTTTATCAAAGGATCAAATGCAATGTATAATGTCATGCTCAAGGACTATTATATTTATATTAAAATATTTTCATGACTTTTGAATAAAATTTGACTAGCTAACAAAGGCTACGATGGGCCACGAAAATGAGCTATCAGAAGTAGTTATTTGGGCATTAAAACTAGGTTTGCATAAAAATTCATTTTGCGTCTGTTCAGAATTTGTGTGGTGATATGAATCAGGAGATCAATAGGAGACGTGAAGAGTATAATAACACAACGTTTCTTCCTTCAAGTATCTGTCAAAATAAATATTAAGCTGCATTAGTATGTCAGGATAAGCAAATATTGAGAAGTGGAGGGTAATTAAACACAAGATAAACATCCTTCAAGATAATATGTTCATTTTTTTCTACAACGTGTTCATTTTTTTATCCCTTCACCTACTCTTGATGAGCCAACATCTGGAGATGAGGATACCAATCATAACATACATCCCGACATGGACTTGAATGAATGGCAAGTTTTGTCAAGATTAGTCCCTACATGCAATACCCACATCCATGAGCTTAATATGCTTGGCTTCCGATATTTTGACACCAACCATACATGGAATCATCCAAACGTATCAACATATACATTGGAGATTGCACCAAACTACATTGAATACAACCGAAGGAATGGTGAAGTAGTACAATATAACACTCCCCTACCTACTTCCACAAATACATTATCTCATAGTCAACAACTTGCATTTGACATAGTTCTACAACATTCACAAGTTCAAGGAACTAAATAGCCATTGAATATGATCATCCAAGGAACTGCAGGCATAGGTAAATCCTTCCTTATAAGCACCATAAAAAAAGTACTATTGTCTCAAGCAACCTCTTTCCATATCCCACTACTGCTCCTTGTCCTTACTGGTGTTGCAGTGTTTAACATACATACAACAACTATACATGTAAGGCTCCAAATTCCTATAAAGGATATCAATCCTTTGCAGGGACAAGCCCTATTGAAAAAAATCCACAATACTACACCAGCCTTGGAAGGTTGGAGCCTCCTCTAGACTAGGACTAATAGATTCTTGTCAACATATGAGTGTTCAAACTTTGACACAACAATCCATCTCTTTGCAATGAACATTCTTGCAAACAATCATAACAAATACATGTTCCAAGCATTGGCTATGCCTATTGCACGATCTATCGCAAATTTCACCAATGGTTCAGATGCACAACAAGATGATGACCATCACCAAGAAAAATAAATATTGATAAGAGTGGGAAATGAGTAATGCTATATTGCAATTTATGGGTCAAATCAGGACTAGTCAATGGTGCACTTGGAGTGGTCATGCAAATTGTATACACACCTAGATATAGCCCTCCTAAGTTGCCATCCTATGTTGTCATGGCATTTGATAAATACATTGGCCCTCCATGGGATCAATCTCAACCAAATTACATACCGATTCCGCCCATAAATTGAAGTAACAAGAAACAAATCCCCCTTAAGATGACTTGGGCATTGACTATCCATAAATACCAAGGATTGACATTAACAAGGTCAAGCATTGGCATTGGTAACATTGAATGTCAAGACTTGACCTTCATGACAATGTCACTCATTACAACATTAGAAGGAATGCGAATTGCACCATCATTCTCCTTCGAACATTATGCAACGATGAAAGACACTTCATATGTCAAACTTTGCAAAACTCTAATTATATTACATATGTCTCTTATGACAAATTAATGGACATTTCATTTTACTTGCCATCGATTACATTGGTTCTATTTATTGCATGGGTTCTTATTTATTGCTTATTAGTATTTGCACTATACTTGCTTTCAACACATAAACTTACATTATCTACATACACATAATTTTCTCTTATTTTAAACATACTGAAGTTCTTTTCGACATTTCATTTCTCCTGCTTTAGAGGTATGCTAGTTATATTTTCTTTATATTTTTTTCCCTAACAAAATTTTTTCTTTGCTTTTCGTCAAAGCTATGATCCTCAAAAGTACTATTTACAAGTTTTCGCAACCAGTTTTTATTGAAGCATCATAGACTTTAAATAAATCAAATTATTAAAAAACATCATGACTATATGGATCAAAACCTTGTCCTCGTGGAAAACCCCTACTAGTCACGTAATTGTACTCACACTTATTTATTTATTTCATTATATATTTTCGAATTGTAATCATCTTGTGATTGAGAAAATACCTCTCTATCACATCGATGTGAATTTTTATTCTTCATTATGTATTAAGTGTTAATCATGACCCACTTTAAAGTCATTGATGATGTGGCACACATCACATGTTGGTAGTGAGGGGGTTGATGATGATTATTCTCACAAATTGAATTGGGTACCTGTGGGGGCTTAGAAATTGTACACGTGGTAGCGAGAGATGCAAATGACATGACACATCACGATCCCAACTATGGGTGGTTTGTTGGGATACATAATTATTATTATTAAATAATGGTTGGTACAAAATATAGCTAATCTTTCGGAGTGTTGCAATTGGAAGAAACAGAGCAGGCCAGAGTACAAACTGTGGGCCAGGGTCAGCCTTAATTTGGAACCGGTTCACCAACAAGTGGGAGTTATTGCACGTTCAGGGATGACAGAGACGTTTTCCAGATATGTACAGGAGTTGAACCCTGGTCTTTGGTGAAGGGACCATCTGAACCAGCCACTGGGTTCAGAGCCTCAGCCCCAATAGTATCCCTACTTTGTAAAGACTTTTATGATTAAGCTATAAAATTTATTTGTAAATATTTTATTAATAAAAATGGCATAGAAAAGGATAAACAAATGTAATACTTACCACTAAATTAATGAGTGGGAAGAAATGTTGGACATGCAAGAAAAGACCTACTGTCATTTTATTGATCATAGAGGTAAGGTGGGCACTAAGTGGATAACAATCAATTATAAGTGAAACTTTCTATTTTACTAAAGTCAATTTGTCATATTGTAACAATCGCTTATGTCATAAAAAAATTATATAGTGTTATGATGTTAACATGATTATTTATGACATGTATTTATATGATTGTTGATGGTTTTGATTAATGATAAATTTATAAATTTTATGTAAGTGAGCAAAATTTTATTTTATAGTTGTTGTTCACATCAATTAGGAGAAATTGTGACTTTCAATAAAATTGAATTATTTCCATCGAATGTAGCATATGAAATTTGTACTTGAGCATTCACATACTTCTACCCAATAGGAGTTGCATTATGCAATTCACTTTTTTACTATATTTATATGTGAGCTAAATAATTATGATAAAATATCATTTATAATTGTTCTTTTGTGATCGACCACTTTTTGAGAGTTCCCCTTACTTCAGCTTAAAGATGTGTGAGTTGTGACCACTTAGAAATGTCTAGTGCATGATAACTAAAATCCATTGATAACAATTAGAAATGAAACTTTCCATTTTAATCAAGTTAATTTGTCATATTGTAATCATTTTCTAGGTCATCAAATACTCTTATAGAGTGTTATGGTGTTAACATGATTATTGATGATGTGTACCTATGCGAATGTTGAAGGCTTTTCATTAAAGATAAATTTATAAATTTTGTGTAGATATTGAAGGCTTTGTATCTATGCGAAGCAAAATTTTATGGTTGTAGTTCACATTAATAAGGAAAAATTATGACTTTCAACAAAATCTCTATTGAATTTGGGCATTTTTTTCCACTGGGCGTAGCACATGAGATTCACCCTTGGGTATTCACATACACTTATCCAATGGGAGTTGCATTATGTAGTTCACTATTGTACTACATTTATATGTCAGGCAAATAATGATAATACAATATTGCCCAGATTTTCTCTTTTGTGATCGATAACCTTTCTAGAGTTCCCCTCACTTCAACTTAAATATGTGTGACCACTTAGAGATGTCTAGTGCTTAGGTGGGACCTTTGGATTCCGTATTTCCCTTGGTCTCTAGTCCTTTGTTTCTGGTTTGGCTCACCTTGACCCTTGGGGAACCCATTTGAGGTTTTACTTAGATTTAGAGGTTTAGTTTGCAAGTCCAAACCCCAAATGCAATTTATAATCATTTAGGGTTCCTAACAAAGAGGTAGCGTGGGCCTAAAAGCACATGACACAATCTTATGGAACTTGCTATAGTGAGTCAACATGTGAAGTATGATTGATTCATATGATTCAAACACTCCAACAACTAACCTATCATAACATATATTCCATGAGGTCATTTTCATTGCATATTCTACCCTTCAATTTCTCTTTGTAAAATTTATATGGATCTCTTGGAATCGTCCATATTTGAAACACTATCTTGTAAGTACACAATCAAATAAAAATTACTTCTTGGTCTTCAAAATCTACTATTCTCTTGGGTGGCTTTCACCTATCATCTCCAACACCTCTACAAGGATGACCTCTTGTAATTAACTTGCCTCCAACCCTAAAGGTTTATTTGATTCATCCCAATGCATTTTGTTGACATAGTTCCATTCATACTTTGGACATCTTAACCCTACAATCTCAACTGGGGTCTCTTTACTTAGTTTTATCATTTCTATATCTTTATAGTAGTAGATATAGTGTTTGCTTGTTCTTTAACACACACTTGGCTTACTTTCCTTATTTATTTATTCTAGTAAACCATAATATGAAGCCTGAGTGAAGTACCCTAATAATCTATAGACATAAGATAACATAATCAAGGTTTAAACCCCTAATTAAGCTGCTACATAGCCATATGCAAGGCCATGTGCAAGTCCATAGTCTTGTTCAGCCTTGATTTCGACAAGTTTTAACGACCACTTAACCTAGCATTTTCTGAGTCATTCATTCATCTTTGATCATTTTATGACCCCATTCTTACACAATCGCTATACATTGACCATTTTCATTCCATTGAATCTTCATGTGAAGATAAGAACATTTAATTGATGAATTTCCTATGTTTGATGATTATTTGGTATGGAAGTTGTGGTTCCTTGGCTTACTTCTAGAGGTTATTAGTAGATCATGGCACTCTTATAGAAGATCATGACACTTTCATAACAAATCAACACTCCCATAAATACGGTAGTGCTCATACTCAGAAATCCAGTAGCATTCATCTTCATAATCCTGGTAGCGCTCATAATTAGAAATCCAATAACATTCATCTTCATAATTCTAGTATAACTCATCTCCATATTTTCGGTAGTAGAGAATCCAATAGCCTTCCATGTTTAACATGTTTGTGGATCTCATGAGAAGAATCAAGAGCATGGGTATCATGGGGAGTGATGTTTTCATGCCTTCATGTTGATTAAATGAACTCTACCACCTTTATCTCAAGCATATATAATTGGTCCAATCACAGTGAATGCATCCAATGCAGGAAAGGAATATATTTATTCTCGTGGGCGTTTTCTCTAGGTGGTGATTCACTTTGATTTGGGTGATTTGGAAAATCAAACCAACTTTCTTCTTTCATCGTTGAGTTAGCAAATCATAACCATCTGCATCTAAGTTAGGAAAATATCAAAGGAAAATTGGTTGGGTGATCTCTCTATTTAGGGATTCGATCCTACAGTTGTAACTTATTTATTTTCATAAATTGTAATATGCAAGTATATATATGCAATACCATTATCTCTGTATTGTTCAATGATCAAACATTTTTATTCTAGTGTTGATTAGAGTGATTGCTGCACTGAGATTCGAATACACTCTATAATTCTTCTTGGATGTTGAAATAAATGACATGATTACTATAGGTCTCTAGCAAGCACAACTATAGATTTCTGCAGTGCGTGCTAGAAAATGTAGGGCCCCATCCCTCCAGTATACAATGCATGTTTCATTTCATGTAGGTTTATTTGCATTGCATTTTTCATATTTAATTCGGTAGATAAGTTGTGGTTGTTTTATTTACTCATTTCTTGAAATTTCCGTTTAAATTTTGCAATTACATTCTTTCATTTCTGCTTTCAAATTCCAGTTTAAATTATTGAAGTGTGATAATGGAATTATGGTAGCATATGTTCCTGAAATGTTAGTTAACCGAGAGATTTAATTTGAAAGAGTTGCAAAACCATACGACTCAAAACAACAACATTGGGATACTTTGTTTTTCATTACAACATTTATTTTTTATTTTTTATTTTTCAGTTTGATTAAGCTACATGAATAAGTTGGATTAACAAGCAATCATGTATCGTGATTAGTCACTAAGTAAAAATGATCATCTGATCACAAGAATTGTAACTGGTTTTTGCAATAAGATTATACTTGTATATCTAATTTTAGTTCTTGGAAGTGTCTTATCAAACATTAGCATTTTCAATTTCAGTATGTTAGATTAGCATTTGCTTCACCTAGTCTTGCATATATCTTGCTTACACCTCATAAGATTACAAGCATTCAGATTGATAATTTAATGTAAAAGCAATTTAAGTAATTAGATTCCCAACATTTTTGGCACCATTGCAGGGGAGGTGTTAAGGGGATTAGATTTTGCTTTTATATATTTGAAATATTTCCTTTTATTTCTGCATGCAATTGGTTTTGGTGCCCTCATAATAGACACATTGGAATAGAAATTCTACTTCATTTTCTAGAATATCTTGGTAACATATGAATAAAGGTAGGGATGTTAAATTTAGGTTTCTTAAAGGTAAAAATAGAGTAGTTCAAAAACTATCGCATTTGACAGAACAATCAAAACACCCATATATACTAACTCACGAGCAAGAAGAAATCTAAAAGGAACATCTACAAGTAAGGTTTCAACATTAGATCCTAAAAGAACCCTTGCTCCAAAATATTTAAAAGAACATGGATATGCAGTCTTGGAACCTCCCATTTTTTCGATAGATCCTACAACAGAAGCAATTATGGTTGAATTAGATAGGAAACCATAATTTGAACAGGGATTCAAACTAATATTTGAATTAGATTCCCCACATACACAAACATAACACAGTTTATTTGTGGGAGAAGGTATGGAAGAAGGAGAAGGTGAAGTGCATATGCATCAAGAGGATGAAAAAACTAATGAAGAAGAGGTAACATTTGGTTTCCCTATTATATATCCTACAACGAATGTGCAAATGAAAAATATTCCTCCATCAACACTGCCTCATTTTCATGAAAGGGTAAGTGATGATCCTAATGCTTTCTTATTTGACTTTCATATTTTATGTCGAAGTTACGATTATTCAAATGATGCACAAAAAATCAAACTCTTCCTTGCTTCTCTCAAAGACTCAACATTACTCTAGTTTATGGAATTAGGAGGGGATACAAGTAGAACATGGGATTAATTGTGAAAGGCATTTCTTAAGAAATATGAGGAATATTGTAAGGCTAATGATTTAAGAGAAGAAAATTTTCAAATGGCACAGAAAGAGGAAGAGAGCTTAGAAGATTATCTCAAAATATTTCGGTATAATATTCAACGTTTTAAACAACTTAAATTGGATCTATACACCATTAAAATTATATTTTTAAGGGGAGTCTTAGATGAATCTATGAATATGCTCAATTTAGTGGGGAATGGGTATGTCTCTCAATTCCCTTTTGAAAGAATTTGTGAACTTTGTAGGAAGTATTCACAGAACCAAGTCATATCTGGCAAGGGACTCCGAGGCACTTTTTCTAAAGCTACTAAAAATGCAACACGTGGTGTAGATAGGACTGAATTAGGTAATCTACTTGAAATATTTAAAAATTCTATTCTCGGTACTCTTATCTTACAATTAGAAACTTTACAATTCGAAAAGAACTAAAAGGAAGATAATACATCTCTATCTATTTTTTGTCCCAAATGTCATAATAAGAAACCGTTGAAAGAATGTCCCTTGAATAACATTTATGTATGTGCTATTTATGCAGGTGAACATCCAACAGATCATTGTCCTTCATTACCTATACTTAAAGTAGTGTACTAAGGAGAAAGTGGAACAACAACAAACAACTGTGTACACCAGCACCAAAGAGGCCACAGAAGCCTCGACCACCAAGTATGTCTTCATATCTTGCATTTCAAAATTATTCATATTATTTTGTCCAATCATATCCATCTTGGAATTATTTGCATGCATGGCCTCAAAAACCAACCCAAAACCATCCATGGCAACAAGGGTGTCTAGGGTCCAACTACACAAATATGCCTTCCTATCCCATTCAATCACAATAGTCTTACCCTTCGCAATTTGAACAACAATATCCACCATAGATTCCTTATCCTACATAATCACCTACTCAACACCATATCACACAACCTCAACAATCGCAACTTACTTCTACAGGACCTCCAAGACCAAATCAGCTTCCTGTCCAGCCTGTTCCTAACCCAAACAATAATGTAGCTCAGTCTGATTTTAGCACTAAGTTACAACCTTTTCCAACCTATTTGGTTACACCAATATGATTGTAGGATATCCAATTACGATTGGGAAAAATGCTTTAAAAAAAACCTCTCATCATCATTGAAGAGGAACAAGAGGAGGCAACTCATAATCAAACAACCAGTTAGGATACTCCCATAATAAAGAAAAAAACTATTCATTTAGAGAATACCCCCACATACAAAGAACCTCCCTATCTAGAGAAGTTAAATTTGAACAAACCAATAGCTCGCTCTAAATATGACCTTATCAATGAATTGAAAAATGTTTGCATAAAAATTCCCCTACTATAAGCCCTTAGAGACATAGTACATACCTATATATGCAAAAAAATTAGGGAATTGTGTTTGAAGAAACCAAGAAGGAAGAATAATGACCCACCGACCATACAATTTGTTGGAGAGTCTACAGATTTGATGTCTATATGAATCTTTGTAGATAAATATAGAGACCTTGGTAATCCCATTGTCTATGTGCACATTAACGAGATATGCATTCCAAACACCTTAATTGACCTGGGAGTAGCCATTAATATCATAACCATGTAGACCATGGAACAATTAAAATTTAAAACCTTTTCCCAACTCTTGTTGTCCTCGAATTGGTTGATATATCTAATATTAAACTAGAAGGATTATTGGATGATGTGTCGATTGTCTCCATATATTCTTGGGAATATCCTATAGTCTTCATGGTCTTGCAGCCCAAATCCCCTTCTAGAGGACATCCCGTGATCCTTGGTAGGCCATGGCTTGGTACCACAAATGGTTTTTATAGGATGTAGGTCTAGAAATATGCTTATTTCACATGGAGATGCAATAAAACAGGTGAATATATACCCACAAACAAAATCCCTCACTGAGATATAAAATATTTTGTGGCAATATAATGCAAGTAACGGTGGAGAATTTGTATGCCCATTCTTTACAGTGGATCAGGTAATGAACTTTAAATAACATACAGAGGAAAGTCAAATCAACACCTTTTTGTGCAATTCTTCTTTTTCACATGTTTTTGATTTATTTCTCCCCCATTAGAACATATTTTGGAGGATGATGTGGAGGAAACTAGTGAACCAACCACATTATCTGAATTTTGTAATTCTATAGGAACCACCACATAGAAATCAGAGTGTTATAGCATGCTTGTTGATATTGGCCTAAATAAATTTGTGCATGTGAATTTTTAGTTTTCTAAATCTCAACAAGAAAAAATGATCCAAGTTTTGCAAAGAAGGTCAAAATATTTCGCATGGGACTACCATTATACGAAGGGAATTCTCGCTGAGACCTGCTCACATCATATTTATACTCAAAGTGATGGCCATCCTATTAAGCTGCCCCTCAAGCGTATGAAACCAACACATAAAGAAGTTGTTAAGGACAAATTGCAAAAAATCCTTGATGCCAAATTTGTTTACCCAATTTCCAACAGTAGATGGGCCTCTCATTTGGTGGTAGTCCCTAAAAATAATGATAAATGTTGAATATCTATGGCTGATCAAGAGTTAAACAAAGCCACCATGAAGGATTATTTACCTCTTCCATTCATTGACCAAGTAAGACACCTTAGCAAGCAAGAATTATTTTTCATTCCTATATGGTTTTAGTGGATATAACCAAATACAGATTGCACCCAAGGACCATGATAAAAACACATTCATGTTCCCATGGGGGACATTTGCTTATAAATTGTTTCCATTTGGACTATGTAATGGCCCAACCACATTCCATAGAGTAGTACTAGGAATATTCTCAAACCTTATTCATGATTGCATTGAGGTGTACATGGGCGATTTTATTGTCTATGGTGAATAATTTCAAGAAGCATTGGAGAACCTTGAAAAATTCTTGATCGGGTTCCAAGAAACCAACCTTTGTTTAAGCCACGAAAAATGTCACATGTTATTGAATAGAGGTGTTGAGGTGTTGTTCTTGGACATATTATTACTTTTGCAGGTATTGAGGCAGATTCGACAAAAATAGAAGTGCTTTCAAAATGTCTACTTCCTAAAACTCCAAAAGAGCTAAGTTTTCTAGGTCTCATTGGTTACTATAGAAGGTTTATTGAAAATTTTACAAGAATTTCTATAACATTGTTTAATCTGCTATCTATAGATGTTAATTTCTTTTGGGATGATTCTTTTCAACATGCATTTGAATCCTTAAAAGAAAAAATTCTTCTACACTTGTTTTGAGGGGGCCAAATTGGTCTCTTCCATTTCATATCTCTATTGATGCTTACAACACTACCCTTGGGTTTGTCTTAAGGCAGAAAGAGAATCAATTTTATCATGCCATTTAATTTGTCAGTAAGAACCTTACACTTGGAAAACTTAATTATACTATCACTGAGAAGGAATTTTTAGCAATTGTTCATTCAATAGACAAGTTTAGGCATTATATTATTGCTAACAAAGCTTTTATTCACACTAATCATTCTGCCATTCTTTATTTGATGAAAAAACAATCACTAATGGTATAATTACTAGATGGATTTTGTTACTATAGGATTTCAATATCACTCCACTGTAGACTAGCTTGGTAAGGAAAATTTAGTAGAATATTTCCTTTCTATAATACATAACGAAGGTGATGTTGTTCCTATAGATGATAGATTTCCATATGAGCATCTATTTTCTATATCTACTCACTCCCCATTTTTTGCATACATTACTAACTACCTTGATACAGGAAAGTTACCGCAACATCTTTCATCTAGGGAGAAAAAAAAAGATTTTCAAAGAGGACATGAACTTAGAAACAAGTGGTAAATAATCATAAACACAATGACCACAAGAAAGTCTATATCCCACATCCTTTGAAAGCTAATATATCTACCCCGCAAGTACCTAAAGAGCTAAGAGAGGAGATAACAATATCATGACCAAGCCTAGATCTCAGGATTATAATGACTAACAATAGTTCCTTCCCAAAAACATGAATTCTACCAAATTCTGTTAGTCATAAGTTACTTATACAATAGTCCAAGTCATTAACTTTATCCCTGTTAGTATTATGCTTGGGTGTTTCATTAATTCTAATCAATACACATTCTTATCTCAACTCTTCTTCTTTCTCGCAGGTAGATAGATGATGCCAGTTTCTAATGTTTAATGTTTAATTTGAGATTCAATTATATATATATATATGAAATCTACTTAATATTAACTTTTAATAAACATACACCATAACATTTCCAATATAATATCATAATTCTCATGTTTAATTTGAGATTCAATTATATATATATATATAAACTTCATTCTCGCATTATGTCTTTTGGGAAACAACATATTTTTATAAATACTAGTTTGTTTGTATCCATGTTCAATGTTTAAAAATGTAAATAACATCCTACAATTCTTTAATTTACTCATCTATCTCCTTATACATAAGTCACAATAAAGGATCAATTGTTTAATAATAAGGTTTTTGAATATTGTCTACATGGATAATGAAATTTAAATTCTTAAATTGCATACATGGATAATGAAATTTAAATTCTTAAATTGCACCTTTACATCATTGCTCACAACAAGTTACAATGATTTTATAACAAGTTATCGGAAAAAATTACAATACTTTAAAATAGTACTTCCAAGTATTGCATATATTAAATAATGAAATTTAAGAACTTTTTTTTTTTCAAAATAAAAACTCATAATATTTCATATTATAATAAAGGAAATATTACATTCTTTGTATACTTTGATGCATATCTATCTATTTCAATAAAGAGACACTTAAACTATCTCATCTTTCATTCAGCCTTTCCCTTATAACATAATCATATCAAAAGTTAATTTCCATATTTACAAAAATTCAGACCTTACAAGATCTCATAAAAGTTCCAAAACCTCTCATTAATCTCAAGCCAATCCGTTGTTAGAACATAGTATTAGTTACTTCATCATCGTGGTATATTGTCCATTTTCCTCTCTGCATTATTGTACCCTCTTTTGAGAGGACGTCTACCTTCGAATTGTTCTCTCTATACATTGTTGGAGTCATTTTCCAACTACACATCATTTATTTGGTCTTAATAAGATAATTTACCACTTATCCTAAGTATTTTGACTCAAATATGTGCTTACATCATCAATAGATCATCAGTTTCAATCGACTGGGCCTCCTCCTTCATTCGGGGAGTCAACTAGGTCATCAAATTCAGTTAACTGGGCCTCCTCCATCATTCAGGGAGCCAAATGGGGTGATTTGCATGATCTAAGCGCCCTACTCAGTTCAACTGGGTGCATTTCACCTAACAATCATCTAACTGGATTCAGAAAGGTGCCCTCCTACTTAATTTGACCTAATTTGTTGTAATTTCACCTAAAAATCAGTTAATTGAAGTTAGAAAAGCGCCCTCCCCTAATTTTGGGAAATCAGTTGAGTTCTAGATTGAGTAAGACTCAATTTGATAGTTTCAGAGTTTGTTAGAGTCAATTACTTTGCAGTTAAGTGGTTAAATGATGTGCCGAGTGGTGTTAACTGACCAGTAAGACACTCTCATGCATTCAATTCAAATGACCTCTCAAGGATTCGAATTGTTGGGCTATTATGGCCATTGTTTCACATTGTAAGCATCTTCTGAGTTAATGATAATGCATGAACTGCTGCAAAACTTTTGCACCAGTGTTTTGACACACAATTTTCCACATGTATCTCTAATAACTGTTTTTCTTGTTTCCTAGATCTGTTGTGCTTGAGTTTTACATGGTATTAGAGCCATGGAAGGACAAGGAAACTCTTCTACAGAGTTTTCAGATGAAACTTGAGCAATATTGCTCAAAATTATTCCAACACTGCACCAGAAGCATAATTTTTTCCACATAAATCCTGGATAATTGTACATCTAGTTGATCAAGCTTGCTTGATAGGCTATGTTGGGTGTGATGAAACTTTAAAAGTGCAGGTTGTCAACCTAAAAATTTTTTGTTTGTTTTTTACTATAGTTTTCTCAAAGCCTCCTATTGCATTCACTATAACAAAGATGGACTCTTCTTCTAACAATCTTCTTACTCCTTTCAACTATCATCAGTGGAAGGGTGATATAGAGATAGTATTGCACTCCAAGGGACTCTACAAAGTTACTATGGGCACAGAACCAAAGCCTAATGTAGCTATAGAGAAGTCCAAGTCTCTAAATAAGCTTGATGAAGCTTATGGTTTCTTATATCTCAATATTTCGAAAGATCTTATTTTCCATCTCAATGGATTGAAGACGCCAAAAGAAGTATGGGAACAACTTGCAAAACTGTTCGGAAAGAAGGATGAGATGAGGGCTTATCAGTTAGAGAATGAATTGATTTCCCTAAATCCTGAAAAATTCGAAACCATTAATGAATTTTTCACCAATTTCAAGCATTTGGTGCTTTATTTGAATCAAGGTGGTATCGAGAAGAAGGAGGATTAGTTGATTCTCTCAATCCTTTCAAATCTAGGTGCATATTATTCAGTGTTTGTCTCTACTTTCCATTCGAGAAAAATCACCATTCTGAATTGGAAGATGCCATCCTTGAATGCATTCATTGAGTCCTTAACCAAAGAGCATGAGAAGCTTGTTTATAAGGGGTCCATGAGATCCTCCAAAGATCAATACCTATTTGCTGGAGGACCCAAGGCTATGCATGCTAAAGGAAAGCAAAATCAGAAGGAGAAGACCAAGTTTGATCATCCTAAGCAAAAGGATAAGACCAAGCAGTCAGATCAGCCCTCAGTCTCAAGAAAAGATAATCAAAAGAGCAAGGATAACACAAAGTGTTCTTACTGTGGTAGGGGATTTCATCCTGAAATATCATGCATGAATAAGACTATTGATCAGATGGAGCTTCTCTTGGATAAGAAAAACATTACTCTTCCAGATGGAGCAAGGAAGAAGGACAATGGAGACCAGAATGATCATCCAGAAAGAGGTCATGCACTCATGGAAAGTGTTTCGAATTCAACAGCTCTTCTCATAGATTTAGGAGCTTTGAATCACATGGTTCCAAGCAAAGACTCTTTCTTATCATTGGACTCCAACAACTGCATCTCTATCCACATGGGAGATGATTCACAAATTTCATCGAAAGGCAAAGGTACAATTCACTTAGAACATGGCATTTTTCAAAATGTTCTCTATGTCCCTTCTCTAACTTCGAACCTGCTTTCTGTGTATCAAATGACACACAATGGTTTTCCAAAGAAGGTTGTATTCATCCCTAATGATGTTGAAAATTATGATATTACCACCGGAAAGCTCATTGTAGTAGGCAAGGCAAGTCATGCTCCAAAAACATATGAGTTTTCCAATTTTTTGTCACATTCAAAGCCAAGTGCCCTTCTGACTCATGGAAATGATGTTAGACGGCTATGGAATGAGAGGTTTGGACACCTAAATTATAAATATTTGAATATTCTACAAAATAATTCCATGCTTGAAGTCCTTCCAAACTTCAAATCCTCAAAAGGGATATGCAAAGGTTGCACCGGCAAGCATCCTGAGCACAAGTTTGATCGAGGAAAAGTTAGCAAGGATTCTTGTATTTTTGGGCTGATTCATAGTGATATCAGTGTTCGATTACCAAATCCATCCATGAATGGATCAAGGTATATTATCACATTCATTGATGACTTTTCCAGATTCAAATGGGTCTAGTTTATCAAAAACAAATCGGAAGTGTTTGAAAAATTCAAGAATTTAAAGGCTTCTGTTGAGAATTCTACTGGGAACAAGCTAAAAGATCTTAGATTTGATAATGGTGGAGAATATATAAAAAATGAGCTGCTTCAACTTTGTGCAGAAAATGGAATCCAAATCCAGCACACAGTACCCTACACACGTCATGAGAATGGTGTGGTGGAGAGGAAAAAACGAGCATTGAGTGGAGATGGCTACTTGCATGTTTGATTCGAAAGGTTTGGCTTCAAATATTTGGGATAAGGCCATGAATGTTGCTGTATACATTCAGAATAGAGTTCCATGCTCATTCTTCAAATGTCAAGCTGGGTCATCAAATTCAGTTAACTGGGCCTCCTCCATCATTCAGGGAGCCAAATGAGGTGATTTGCATGATCTAAGCGTCCTACGTAGTCCAACTAGGTGTATTTTACCTAACAATCATCTACCTGGATTCAGGAAGGCACCCTCCTACTCAGTTTGACCTAATTTGGTGTAATTTCACCTCAAAGTCAGTTAACTGAAGTTAGAAAGGTGCCCTCCCCTAATTTTGGGTAATCAGTTGAGTTATAGATTAAGTTAGACTCAGTTTGACAGTTTCAGAGTCTATTAGAGTCAATTAATTTGCATTTAAGTGGTTCACTAATGTGCTGAGTGGTGTTAATTGACCAGTAAGACACTCTCATGCATTCAATTCAAATGACATCTCTAGGATTCAAATTGCTGGGCTATTATGGCCATTATTTCACATTGTAAACATATTCTGATTTAATGATAATGCATGAACTGTTGCAAACCTTTTGCACCAGTGTTTTGAGACAATTTTCCACATGTATCTCTAGTAGCTGTTTTTCTTGTTTCCTACATCTATTGTGCTTGAATTTTACATGGTATCAGAGTCATGGAAGGACAAGGAAACTCTTCTACATAGTTTTCAGATGAAGCTTGAGAAAGATTACTCAAAATTATTCCAACACTGCACCAAAAGCATAATTTTTTCCACATAAATCCTGGATAATTGTGCATCCGGTTTATAAAGCTTGCTTGATAGACTATGCTGGGTGTGATGCAACTTGAAAACTGCAGGTTGTCGACCTAAAAATTGTTTGTTTATTTTTTACTGTAGGTTTCTCAAAGCCTCTTAATTCATTCACTATAACAAAGATGGACTCTTCTTCTAACCATCTTCTTACTCCTTTCAACTATCATCAGTGGAAGGATGATATAGAGATAGTATTGCGCTCCAAGGGACTCTACAAAGTTACTGTGGGCACATAACCAAAGCCTAATGTAGCTATAGAGAAGTCCAAGTTTCTGAATAAGCTTGATGCAGCTTATGGTTTCTTATGTCTCAATATTTCGGAAGATCTTATTTTCCATATCAGTGGATTAAAGACTCCAAAATAAGTATGGGAACAACTTGTAAAACTCTTCAGAGAGCAGGATGAGATGAGGGCTTATCAGTTAGAGAATGAATTGATTTCCCTAAATCCTGAAAAATTTGAAACCATCGATGATTTTTTCACCAAGTTCAAGCATTTACTGCTTCAGTTGAAGCAAGGTGGTGTCGAGAAGAATGAGGATCAGTTGATTCTCTCAATCCTTTCAAATCTAGGTGAGGATTATTCAATGTTTGTCTCTACTTTCCATTCGAGAAAACTCACCATTATGAATTCGAAGATGCCATCCTTGAATGCATTCATTGAGTCCTTAACCAAAGAGCATGACAAGCTTGTTTAGATGGGGTCCATGAGATCCTCCAAAGATCAAGTCCTATTTGCTAGAGGACCCAAGGCTACGAATGCTAAAGGAAATCAAAATCAGAAGGAGAAGACCAAGTTTGATCATCCTAAGCAAAAGGAGAAGACCAAGCAGTCAGATGAGCCCTGAGGCTCAAGAAAAGATAAGAAAAAGGGAAAGTATAAGACAAAGTTTTCTTACTGTGGAAAAGGATTTCATCCTGAAATATCATGCATGAAGAATACTATTGATCAGACGGTGCTTCTCTTGGATAAGAAAAATATTACTCTTCCAGATGGCGCAAGGAAGAATGACAATGGAGACCAGGATGATCATCTAGAAAGAGGTCATGCACTCATGGAAAGTGTTTCGAAATCAACAACTCTTCTCATAGATTTAGGAGCTTCGAATTGCATGGTTGCAAGAAAAGACTCTTTCTCATCATTGGAATCCAACAACTGCATCTCTATCCACATGGGATATGATTCACAAATTTCATCGAAAGGAAAATGTACAATTCACTTAGAACATGGCATTGTTCAAAATGTTATCTATGTCCCTTCTCTAGCTTCGAACCTTCTTTCTGTGACACACACTGGTTTTCCCAAGAAGGTTGTATTCATCCCTAATGATGTTGAAATTTATGATATTACCACTGGAAAGCTCATTGTAGCAGGCAAGGCAAATCATGCTCCAAAAACATATGAGTTTTCCC
The DNA here is from genome assembly GCA_027924585.1 of Larix kaempferi. Classification (NCBI taxonomy): domain Eukaryota; kingdom Viridiplantae; phylum Streptophyta; class Pinopsida; order Pinales; family Pinaceae; genus Larix; species Larix kaempferi. Next base: position 2,379,421 of record BSBM01000633.1, on the reverse strand, counting down.
TTTTTTTGCCACATTCGAAGCCAATTGCCCTTCTGACTCATGGAAATGAGGTTAGATGGATATGGCATGAGAAGTTTGGCAACCTAAATTATAAATATTTGAATATTATACAAAATAATTCCATGCTTGAAGGCATTTTGAACATCAAATCCTCAAAATGGATATGCAAAGGTTTCATCATTGGAAAGCATCCTGAGCACAAGTTTGATCGAGGAAAAGCTAACAGGGCTTGTTGTATTTTCGGTCTGATTCATAGTGATACCAGTGTTCGATTATAAAATCCCTCCATGAATGGATCAAGGTATATTATCACATTCATTGATGACTTTTCCAGATTCAAATGGTTCTACTTTATCAAAAACAAATTGGAAGTATTTGAAAAATTCAAGAATTTATGGGCTTCTGTTGAGACTTATACTGGGAGCAATCTAAAAGATGTTAGATATGACAATGGTAGAGAATATATCAAAACTAAGCTGCTTCAAATTTGTGCAGAAAATGGAATCCAAATCCATCACACAGTCCCCTACACACCTTAGCAGAATGGTGTAGTAGAGAGGAAAAACCGAGCATTGAGCGGAGATGGATACTTAGATGCTTGAGTCGAAAGGTTTGGCTTCAAATATTTGGGATAATGCCATGAATGTTGTTGTATGCATTCATAATAGAGTTCCACACTCATTCTTCAAATTTCAAATTGAGTCATCAAATTTAGTAAACTGGGCCTCCTCCATCATTTAGGGAGCCAAATGGGGTGATTTTCATGATCTAAGCGCCCTACTCAGTCCAATTGGACGTATTTCACCTAACAATAATCTAAATGGATTCATAAAGGCGCCCTCCTACTCAGTTTGACCTAATTTGGTGTAATTTCACCCAAAAATCAGTTAACTGAAGTCAGAAAGGCGCCCTCTCCTAATTTTGGGCAATCAGTGTTAGATTTTGAGCATTAATTCAACATACTCTAGGATCTTTATTGAGAGAATAACATGTACAACATATCAAGTATAAAAATGAATATCAATCACACCAAGCAATCACATGAGACAATAGACACACAGAGTTTCACTGGGGAAAACCATAAAGGTGAAAAACTCCACAACTTCCTCAGAGATAGAAAGAGCAATGATACAACCCAAGTACAAGAGATAGTCTTCTCCTAGCAGCTGAACCTCATCCTCCACTAGTGCGCCACTTTCCGAGTAGTGTAGAAGTGAATAATGAGATGATCAAATAGAGTGCCTCCCGCACTCTATTTATACATGACCTGACCTACCTAATAACCTAGCAGGGCCGACTTGTCTAACTTAGTCTAATAACCCGTGGTTACATTAATCAGGGCCGACCCCACACTTGGTGGTCTAATAACCCATCACAGCAAGTTACGACACTTGCAACACTTTTAAATACAAATGACGACACTTCCGTATAGAGGAATAATACCATCTCTATAGGAGTACAATATACATAGGTGAAATACATTCCGAAGTTACATATACATCAACACTCCCTCTTAACTAGGAAGGTATTTTTCGACACAGATATGCTAGCACAAGTCTTCTTCTCTGGATCATTGCCATCGAATCATCATCATCGAATCATCTTCATCGTCACTGCTGCTGCTATCTCAATCAATATCCAGTCTACTCGTCGTAGGAAGTTCTACAGAGCCAGTCCTTTTTCATACTGGATGTAGGCCTAGCCTCCATGTAGGTCTTCAACATCTCTGCAAGAAAGACATCAAGTAGGTACACCTCATGATTGATTACACTGCCTCTGCAAAACCTGCAAGATCTCCTAGGACTGATTACACTACCTCTGCAAAACCTGCAAGAGCATCTCAGGACTGATCATATGCCTCTGCAAAACCTGTGTACCATACTGTCACATCATCGTCATCATCCACGGAGCACAACCCAGATGCACATCACAATGTCTCCAGTATGGGAGGACTTTCCTACCACCATACGAGACCCAGTCTACCAACATGCAAGGAATTTCCTACTAGCATGTGAGACACAACACTTACATCAACTGACATGGGAGGACTTTCCTACCACCATTCGGGAAAGGCTCACAACAATTACATCAACGACCATGGGAGGACCAACCTACCACCATGTCGAAATGACACAACACTTACATCAACGACCATGGGAGGACCAACCTACCACCATGTCGGAATGGCACTACACTTACATCAACGACCATGGGAGGAACAACCTACCACCATGTCGGAATGGCCGAGCACTTACATCAACGATCATGGGAGGACCAACCTACCACCATGTCGGAATGGCCCTAGCCCTTACATCTTACCATGGGAGGACTTTCCTACCACTATGAAAGAATGGATCCAGCCCTTACATCTTACCATGGGAGGACTTTCCTACCACCATGTAAGAATGGCTCCACCCCTTGCATCTTACCATGGGAGGACTTTCCTACAACCATGTAAGAATGGCTCCAGCCCTTACATATACACCATAGGAGGACTTTCCTACCACTATGTGAGAATGGCACAGCCCTTAAATCTACCAGCATAGGAGGACTTTCCTACCACTATGCGAGAATGGCCCATGTGCATCTGTGTCTCCGGACTCATCACTTCCCCTTGGAAGGTATCTTGATCTGAAGTACACCAAGTCTCCCTTTGAAGTATTCAAAATTCACTCTAGCCAGCAGCTTGGTCAACACATCGACTATCTGCTCATCCGTCACAATATACAGGAGCTTCACTGCTCCTCTCTGCACCATATCCCTGATATAGTGATACTTGATCTCAATGTGCTTCGACTTGTCATGGAACATTGGGTTCTCTGACAACTTCACACAACTCTGGTTGTCGCAATATATACAAGTAGCACTCAGCTAGAGATCAAACAAATCAGACAATAGCTTCTTAAGCCATACTGCCTCACAACTAGCCGAAAAAGCTGCGACATACTCTGCTTCGGCTGTACTCAGTGCCACACAGGACTGCTTCCTGCTAAACCAAGAGATCATATCGGATCCCATACTGAAGTAGCACCTCGAAGTTCTCTTCCGATCAATGGAACTGCCTGCCCAATTTGAATCAACATAACCCTCCAAGTTAAACTTTTGATTCGCCTCATACTTGAGCCCATAGTCAACTATACCCTTCAGGTAACTCAGAATATGCTTTGCAGCTATCAGGTGAACATGTCTCAGATCTGTCAAGTACTAGCTCAAGATGTTCACCTCAAAGCAGATATCTAGTCTTGTATTCATCAGGTACATCAAGGACCCAATCATCTGATGATACATCATAGCATCAACCGGCTCAGATGAAGCATCACACAAAAGATTCAGGTTCGATGCCATAGGTGTGGCCATGGCCTTGCAGTCCATCATCCTAAACCTCTTCAGGATCTCTACTACATACTTCCCTTGTCCAAGGAAGATTCCTTCTACACTCTACCACACCTCCATACCAAGAAAGTAGTGCATCATACCCAAGTCCTTCATCTCAAACTCGGTAGCAAGCTTCCTCTTCGTGTCAGCAATCAATCTATCCTCACCTGTTACAAACAGGTCATCCACATACAATAGTAGTATCACTGGATTTCCTTCCTCAACCTTGTAGTAAAGGTTGGAATCCGCTTTACTCTTGGTAAAGCCCAAACTGGATAGGAAGCCATCGATCCTGCCATACCAGGTCCTCGGTGCCTGTTTCAAACCATACAAGGCTTTCTCCAGTTTGCACACATGTGACTCTCGGTCATGTGTCTCAAACCTGAGTGGCTGCTCCACATACACTTCCTCTTCAACTACACCATTCAAGAAAGCTGTCTTGACATCCATCTGGTGTACCTTCCATTTCATCACTGCAGCCAGAGAAAGTACTGATCCAATGGAAGTGTATCTGGCCACAGGAGCAAAGGTCTCTTCATAATCAATCCCTTCTTTCTGGGAGAAGCCACGAGCTACAAACCTTGCCTTATATTTTTCTATGTTGCCATCTGCAGCATGCTTGATCTTATAGATCCACTTGGAAGTCACCACAGACTTTCCATCTAGTCTTGGGACCACATCCCAAACATCATTCTTCATGATCGACTGGTATTCCTCGACCATGGCATCCTTCCATTCTTTCTTTTCTGCTGCTTCTTCATAACTGGTAGGTTCTTTGTTCATTATGTCACAGAGTAAAGAAACATAGCTGGTATGTGATCTTGTCCTTTTCCTTTCTCTATGTTCCTCTTCTAGAATGCCAAACCTTTCTGCATCTTGAATGAGCTCTCTAGCCCATGCTGGTTTCCTCTTGTGAGATTTATTATCATGGGGTGGACCTACAGGTTGTTGTGGATCTTCCATTTCATGATATTCTTCATGAACTGCTTCATTCATGGTGGTGTCTTCAGTTCTGGATATTCTGGGTTCTTCATTATCTTCAACTGGTGTTTTCCTTGATTTAATGTATGCTGAGCTTTCATCAAATGTTACATCCCTACTAATATCAATCTTCTTGAATCCTGGAAGTAGATTCTGTAAGCCTTCGAGCTTTCACTGTAACCCACGAATATGGCCTTCTTTCATGAAGGATCTAACTTTGTTCTCTTTTCTTACTAGTGAACGCTTCTTCTGGTGTTTTGTTGTCAAGTATCTTAGGAGGTGTTCTGTTCTGCACATATACAGCTGTCCTGGTTGCTTCAACCCATAAGTGCATAGGTAGATCTTGGTCACGAAGCATTTCCCCAGATGCTTCCATGATTGTTCTATTCTTCCTTTCGGCAGCCCCATTCTATTGTGGATTGTAAGGAGTAGTTAACTCCCTGTTAATCCCTGAATCACTCCATAGCTTCTTGAAGTCTCCTGAAGTGAATTCTCTGCCATTGTTGGATCAGAAGATCTTGATATTCATGTCAGTTTGGTTTTCTATCAAGGCTTTGAATTCCTTGAACTTGTCAAACACTTCATCTTTGTTCTTCAAGAAGTAAACCCAAGTCTTCCTAGAGAAATAATCAATGAAGGAAACATAGTATACATACCCACTCAGAGAACTGGATGACATCGGACCACATACATCAGAGTGGATGATTTCCAAGATTCTTTTTGCCTTTCTTTCACTGCTCAGAAATGTCTTCTTTGTGTTCTTTCCCTTTGCACAACCTTTGCAAATGCCTTCATGCTTTGACTAGATTTCAGGAAGACCTTCCATTGCTTTGCTTGCAATTGGTAATGCCCTATAGTGCATGTGTGCAAGCCTTCTATGCCAAGGTTCACTTGGCTCTACTGAATCATGGACCCTGGCTTGTTCTGGTTGGCCCTTCAATTTGTATAATCCTCCCTCTTGCTCTCCAATCACCACTGCATCATCTATAGTCTTACCCTTTGGCCACATTAAGACTTGGCCATCTACAAATGCAACCCTCATGCCTTTTGCATCCAATGCAGATATGGAGAGTAGTTTCTTCTTGAGACCTAGAACATATAGTACATCTTTCATCTTCATAGACTTTCTAGAGTCTAGTTTATAGGAGGCTTCACCACTCCCTTTTATTGGATACTGGTAGTCATCCCCAAGTTTCACCTTATGGGGTGATTCATGTTCAGATAGGTTCATAAAGGATTCCTTGAATCCTATCATGTGTTTAGAAGCCCCACTATCTATAAGCCAATCATTACTTCCATGAGTAATGGTTCCAGTGAGGGCAGAAATCAAAACATAGTATTCATCACTTGAAGAATCTTCATTATCTTCTCTAGCCCTCTTCCTAGGAGGTTCATCATCCTCTGCAGCATGAGCATGATGTCTTCTTTTGATCTTCTTCTTGTGAGAACCATCTTTCTTATTTCTGGGATAGTCTCTGGAATAGTGTCCCTTTTCATCACATGTATAGCAACGAACATAGGACATGTTTCTTCGATGTCTAGGACTACCCCTCTGATTCTGATGGTGATGTCTTTCTTTCTTGCCATGATGGTGAGTATTTTTGTCACCATGACTTTTGGAGTGTGCTCTGAGAGCTTGGTCTTCATTCCCCATATTCTCTTCTCGAGCTACAATTCGAGCTTACTCTTGTGAGCATTCTTCCCACAACCTACTGAATGAGATAAGTTTCTTCCTAGCACAAATTCCTTGGATGAAGGAATCCCATGACCTAGGAAGGCCATTAAGAGTGGTCATTACCACTTCTCCATTTTCTATATCTTCTCCCACAGCTTCAAGTTGTTCTTTTATTTGGGAGACCCTTGAGAAATACGATTGCATAGTCTTTGCATTCTGGATCTTGACATTCTTCAATTGATTCCTCAAGGTCATCTTCTGATTTATGTTCTTCCCTTCGAATAGCTAATTGGTCAGGGAATCAAACATCTCCTTTGGTGTCTTTAGAGATGACACATGTGGTATGAGATGGTCTTTTATAGAATAAGCAATGATCCTTTTAGCCTTGACCAAATTTCTTTTGTGTAAGGCCTTAGCCTCTTCTTCCTATGGGATAGGGACCTCTTCACTTATGTAAGTGTCCAACTCATTTTCTTCCAGGATTAACCCAATCCTATACTTCCATGCTCGGAATTATCAGCCCCTTCAAGCTTATCCTCAAGCTTGGTGTGGTGAGACATCTTTAAAGAGTACTTCAAATGGAAATAGAAAAGATTTAGGTCTTACCACTTGATTTGCTGAAAAACTGGATCTGGTCCGGATTAGGGTTTGTCAGAGAAACCCTAAAAATTCAAACTTCTGAAAGGATAGAAAGATGCACCTCGATGAGCTGATCATCCTGGTATACTAAGAATTGAAAATTGCAAAGTTTCACCCTTCAGAAATGTCTTTTAGTCTCCCTGAATTCACTAGGGAGGACCCTGAATTAGGGTTTGAGTTTCGTAGAGCTTCACCCAACCAAAAAGTTTGATCCAAAGCTCTAAACTTTGATTTTTCCAAGGCGCTTCCAGCTATGTCCTCATATTTCAGAAATTCCTATTTTTGTGGAAACTCTAATTTTTAGGGGCCAAAAATAAAAGTGCCCAGAATTGAGATCTGATTGGACAGAACGATTCACCTTGCTGAGGAGAGTCAATTTATCATATTTATTTTCCAAAATCTGTGGAGAGAAACCCAATAAACAAGAAACCCTAGTTTCCGCAACTGCACAGTGTCTTCTTCTCAGGTTAGCTCTGATACCATGTTAGATTTTGAGAATTAATTCAACATACTCTAGGATCTTTACTGAGAGAATAACATGTACAATCATATCAAGTATAACAATGCATATCAATCACACCAAGCAATCACATGAGACAATAGACACACAGAGTTTCACTGGGGAAAACCATAAAGGTGAAAAACCCCACAACTTCCTCAGAGATAGAAAGAGAAATTATACAACCCAAGTACAAGAGATAGTCTTCTCCTAGTAGCTAAACCTCCTCTCCACTAGTGCACCAATTTCCGAGTAGTGTAGAAGTGAATAATGAGATGATCAAATAGAGTGCCTCCCGCACTCTATTTATACATGACTTGACCTGCCTAATAAAACCTAGCAGGGCCAACTTGTCTAACTTAGTCTAATAACCCGTGGTTACATTAATTAGGTCTGACCCCACACTTGGTGGTCTAATAACCTATCATAGCAAGTTACGACACTTGCGACACTTGTCAATACAAATGACGACACTTTCGTATAGAGGAATAATACCATCTCGATAAGAGTACAATATACATAGGTGAAATACGATCCGAAGTTACATATACATCAACACTCCCTCTTAACTAGGAAGGTATTTCTCGACACAAATATGCTAGCACAAGTCTTCTTCTCTGGATCATCATCACTGGATCATTGTCGTTGAATCATCATCATCAAATCATCGCCATCGTCACTGCTGCTGCTATCTCAATCAATCTCCAATCTACTCGTCATAGGAAGTTCTACAGAGCCAGTCATTTTTCATACTAGATGTAGGCCTAGCCTCCATGTAGGTCTTCAACATCTCTGTGAGAAATCCATCAAGTAGGTACACCTCAGGACTGATTGTGCATCTGGTTTATCAAGTTTGCTTGATAGGCTATGCTGGGTGTGATACAACTTGAAAAGTGCAGGTTGTCGACCTAAAAATTGTTTGTTTGTTTTTTTACTGGAGGTTTCTCAAAGCCTCCTATTGCATTCACTATAGCAAAGATGGACTCTTTTTCTAACCATATTATTACTCCTTTCAACTATCATCAGTGGAAGGATGATATAGAGATAGTATTGCACTCCAAGGGACTCTACAAAGTTACTATGGGCACAAAACCAGAGCCTAATGTAGCTATAGAGAAGTCCAAGTTTCTGAATAAGCTTGATGAAGCTTATGGTTTCTTATGCCTCAATATTTCGAAAGATCTTATTTTCCATCTCAATGGATTGAAGATGCCAAATGAAGTATGGGAACAACTTGCAAAACTCTTCGGCAAGCAGGATGAGATGAGGGCTTATCAGTTAGAGAATGAATTGATTTCCCTGAATCCTGAAAAATTCGAAACCATCAATGATTTTTTCACCAAGTTCAATCATTTGGTGCTTCAGTTGAATCAAGGTGGTGTTGAGAAGAAGGAGGATCAGTTGATTCTCTCAATCCTTTCACATCTAGGTGCAGATTATTCAGTGTTTGTATCTACTTTCCATTCAGGAAAACTCACCATTCCGAATTGGAAGATTCCATCCTTGAATGCATTCATTGAGTTCTTAACCAAAGAGCATGACAAGCTTGTTTAGATGGGGTCCATGAGATCCTCCAAAGATCAAGCCCCTATTTGTTGGAGGACCCAAGGATACGAATGCTAAAGGAAGGAAAAAGAAGAAGGAGAATACCAAGTTTGATCATCCTAAGCGAAAGGAGAAGACCAAGCTGTTAGATGATCCCTCAGGCTCAAGAAAATATAAGAAAAAGAGCAAGGAGAAGACAAAGTGTTCTTACTATTGCAGGGGATTTCATCCTGAAATCTCATGCATGAAGAAGACTATTGATCATATGGTGCTTCTCTTGGATAAGAAAAATATTACTCTTCAGATGGCGCAAGGAAGAAGGACAATGGAGACCGGAATGATCATCCAGAAAGAGGTCATGCAACTCATGGCAAGTGTTTCAAATTCAAACATCTCTTCTCATAGATGCTTCAAATCACATGGTTGCAAGCAAATAGTATTTCTCATCATTAGACTCCAACAACTGCATCTCTATCCACATGGGAGATGATTCACAAATTTCATCGAAAGGCAAAGGTACAATTCACTTAGAACATGGCATTTTTCAAAATGTTCTCTATGTACCTTCTCTAGATTCGAACCTGCTTTCTGTGTATCAAATGACATACATTGGTTTTCCAAAGAAGGTTGTATTCATCTCTAATGATGTTGAAATTTATTATATTACCACCAAAAATATCATTGTATAAGTAGGCAAGGAAAATCATGCTCCAAAAACATATGAGTTTTCCAATTTTTTTGCCACATTCAAATCCAAGTGCCCTTCTAACTCATGGAAATGAGGTTAGACGGCTATGGAATGAGAGGTTTGGACACCTAAATTATAAATATTTGAATATTCTACAAAATAATTCCATGCTTGAAGGCCTTCCAAACATAAAATACTCAAAATGGATATGCAAAGGTTGCATCATTGGCAAGCGTCTCGAGCACAAGTTCGATCGAGGAAAAGTTAGCAGGGCTTCTTGTATTTTTGGGTTGATTCATAGTGATATCAGTGTTCGATTACCAAATCCCTCCATGAATGGATCAAGGTATATTATCACATTCATTGATGACTTTTCCAGATTCAAATGGGTCTACTTTATCAAAAACAAATTGGAAGTGTTTGAAAAATTCAAGAATTTAAAGGCTTCCGTTGAGACTTCTACCCGGTGCAAGCTAAAAGATGTTAGATATGATAATGGTGGAGAATATATCAAAACTAAGTTGCTTCAAATTTGTGCAGAAAATGGAATCCAAATCCAGCACACACTCCCCTACACACCTCAATAGAATGGTGTAGCGGAGAGGAAAAAACGAACATTGAGCGGAGATGGCTACTTGTATGCTTGAGCCAAAACGTTTGGATTCAAATATTTGGGATAAGGCCCTGAATGTTGCTGTATACATTCAGAATAGAGTTCCGCACTCATTCTTCAAATGCCAAACTGGGCCTCCTCCATCATTTAGGGAACCAAATGGGGTGATTTGCATGATCTAAGCACCCTACTCAGTCCAACTGGGTGTATTTGACCTAACAATCATCTAACCGGATTCAAAAAGGATCCCTCCAATTCAGTTTGACCTAATTTGGTGTAATTTCACCTAAAAATCAGTTAACTGAAGTAAAAAATGCACCCTCCCCTAATTTTGGGCAATCGGTTGAGTTCTAGAATGAGTTAGACTCAGTTTGAGAGTTTCACAGTCTGTTAGAGTCAATTACTTTGTAGTTAAGTGGTTAATTGATGTGCCAAGTTGCGTTAAATGACCAGTAAGACACTCTCATGCATTCAATTCGAATGACCTCTCTAGGATTCAAATTGCTGGGATATTATGGCCATTAATTCACATTGTAAACATATTCTGATTTAATGATAAAGCATGAACTGCTGCAAACCTTTTGCACCAGTGTTTTGACACACAATTTTTCGCATGTATCTCTAGTAATTGTTTTTCTTGTTTCCTAGATCCATTTTGCTTGAATTTTACATGGTATCAGAGCCATGGAAGGACAAGGAAACTCTTCTACAAAGTTTTCAGATGAAGCTTGAGAAATATTACTCAAAATTATTCCAACACTACACTAGAAGCATAAATATTTCCACATAAATCCTGGATAATTGTGCATCCGGTTTATCAAGCTTGATTGATAGGCTATGCTGGGTGTGATGCAACTTGAAAAGTGCAGGTTGTCATCCTAAAAATTGTTTTTTTTTTTTACTATAGTTTTCTCAAAGACTCCTATTGGATTCACTATAGAAAAGATGGACTCTTATTCTAACCATCTTCTTACTCCTTTAAACTATCATCAATGGAAGGATGATATAGAGATAGTATTGCACTCCAAGGGACTCTACAAAGTTACTATGGGCACAGAACCAGAGCCTAATGTAGCTATAGAGAAGTCCAAGTTTTTGAATAAGCTTGATGAAGCTTATGGTTTCTTATGTCTCAATATTTCAAAAGATATTATTTTCCATCTCAGCGGATTGAAGACTCCAAAAGAAGTATGGGAACAAATTGCAAAACTCTTTGGCAAGCTGGATGAGATGAGGGCTTATCAGTTAGAGAATGAATTGATTTCCTTGTATCCTAAAAATTTCGAAACCATCAATGATTTTTTCACCAAGCTCAAGCATTTGGTGCTTCAGTTGAATAAAGGTGGTGTTGAGAAGAAGGAGGATCAGTTGATTCTCTCAATCCTTTAAAATCTAGGTGCAGATTATGCAGTGTTTGTATCTACTTTCCATTCGGGGAAACTCACCATTATGAATTGGAAGATGCCATCCTTGAATGCATTCATTGAGTCCTTAACTAAAGAGCATGACAAGCTTGTTTAGATTGGGTCTATGAGATCCTCCAAAGATCAATCCCTATTTGTTGGAGGATCTAAGGCTATGAATTCTTAAGGAAATCAAAAGCAGAAGGAGAAGACCAAGTTTGATCATCCCAAGCAAAAGAAGAAGACCAAGCAGTCAGATGAGCCCTCAGGCTCAAGAAAAGATAAGAAAAAGGGAATGGAGAAGACAAAGTGTTCTTATTGTGGCAGGGGATTTAATCCTAAAATATCATGCATCAAGAATACTATTGATCAGATGGGGATTCTCTTGGATAAGAAAAATATTACTCTTCCATATGGAACAAGGAAGAAGGACAATGGAGACCTGAATCATCATCCAGAAAGAGGCCATGCACTCATGGAAAGTGTTTCGAATTCAACAACTCTTCTCATAGATTTAGGATCTTCAAATAACATGGTTGCAAGAAAAGAATATTTCTCATCATTGGACTCCAATAGCCGCATCTCTATCCACATGGGAGATGACTCACAAATTTCAACGAAAGGAAAAGGTACAATTCACTTAGAACATGGCATTTTTCAAAATAATCTCTATGTCCCTTTTCTAGCTTCGAACTTGTTTTCTGTGTATCAAATGACACACACTGTTTTTCCCAAGAAGGTTGTATTCATCCCTAATGATGTTTAAATTTATGATATTACCACCAGAAATCTCATTGTAGTAGGCAAGGCAAATCAAGTTCCAAAAACATATGCGTTTTCCCATTTTTTTGCCACATTCAAAGCCAAGTGCCCTTCTAACTCATGGAAATGAGGTTAGACGGCTATGGAATGAGAGGTTTGGACACATAAATTATAAATATTTGAATATTCTACAAAATAATTCCATTCTTGAAGGCCTTCCGAACATCAAATCCTCAAAAGGGATATGCAAAGGTTGCATCACTAGCAAGCATCCCGAGCACAAGTTCGATCGAGGAAAAGCTGGCAGGGATTCTTGTATTTTCAAGCTGATTCATAGTGATATTAGTGTTCGATTAAAAAATACCTCCATGAATGGATCAAGGCATATTATCACATTCATTGATGACTTTTTTAGATTCAAATGGGTCTACTTTATCAAAAACAAATTGGAAGTGTTTGAAAAATTCAAGAATTTAAAGGCTTCTGTTGAGACTTCTACTGAGAGCAGGCTAAAAGATCTTAGATATGATAATGGTGGAGAATATATAAAACTGAGCTGCTTCAAATTTGTGCAGAAAATGGAATCCAAATCCAACACACAGTCCCCTACACACCTCAGCAAAATGGTGCAGTGAAGAGGAAAAACCGAGCATTGAGTGGAGATGGCTACTTGTATGCTTGAGTCGAAAGGTTTGGCTTCAAATATTTGGGATAAGGAAATGAATGTTTCTATATGCATTCATAATAGATTTCCACACTCATTCTTCAAATGTCAAACTCCTTTCGAAGCCTACACTGGTCACAAGCCTGATGTGTTACATCTCAGGGTTTTTGAGTCCATTGCATGGGCTAGAATTTCGATTGAGAAGAGAAGATATTTAGAACCACAAAGTAAAAAGTGAATACTCATTGGACATGATGAATAATACAAAGTATCAAAATTGATGGATATCAGATCCAAAATAATATTCATCGAGATAAGTGTCCAATTTGAAGAACCGCTTCAAGATCTACAACTAGTGGAGGAAGGAAACTACCAAATTGCTTCCTCTTCCAGAAGAAGATTCAGGAGAGGATACTGAAAGTTTATGTTATGATATTTATGATATTATGCCTGGAATTAATGAACATGAAATATAAATTTCAGATTCAAATCCAAATGATCCCCTTCATTTTACAAAGTGGGAAGAAAAGACTCTTACATCTACTGGTTCTAACATTGGAAATCCTGCTGATCCAAGAAGAACCCAAGCAGACTTTCAAAGAGCAGGTGTGGCTCTTTCATATGATGATCCTTTGTTGTCCGAAAAGTGTTTTTTGATGGTTGTATCAGATCCAAAATCATACTACCATTCCCACCAATATCCGAGATGGAAAAACGCCATGGATGAAGAGTATAATTCTCTTAAGAAAAATGCAACATGGGAGCTAGTTTCACTTCCACCTCGAAGGAAATTGCTTCAATGCAAATGGGTATACCGAACTAAGGTTGCTGTTGATGGTTCAAACTGAAAATACAAAGCTAGGTTGGTGGAAAAAGGTTTTTGACAAGTCCAAGGTGTCGACTACACATAAAATTTTGCACCAGTTGCAAAAATGGACTCAATACGGCTAGTTTTGGCAATTTCCGCATCCCATCACTGGGAGGTGCACCACATGGATTTGAAGAGTGCATTTATTCATGGGGATATTCAGGAAGAGATCTAAATGAATCATCCTAAAGTTTAAATATCATATCTGACACTTGTTTGTAGATTAAAAAAATCTTGGTATGGTTTAAAATAGGCCCCAAGAGCTTGGTATGCAAAGATGGACTCCTTTCTTCTGTCGCAAAACTTTGTGAGATGAAAATCAGATCCGAATGTATATCTACAGAAACATGGAGCTAATTTTATCATCATTTTACTTTATGTTTATGACTTATTATTAATGGAAGCAATCTTTCTTCGATTGGCACTATAAAAGCCGCTTTACACCAAGCATTTGATATGAGTGATTTAGGCCTGCTGAAGCAGTTTCTTAGTCTCAAAATCACTTAGAATTTTGATGGGATAATGATTTATCAATAAAAATATGATTTGGACCTGCTAAATAATTTCAATATGGAATAATGTAAATATTCACCATTGCCATTCCTCTCAGGAATCAGTCTTGAGGATGGTGATTCTACACTGTTGGTAGATTCTACACTTTACCGACAATTGATTGGTATTCTTTTGTATCTGACACACTATAGGACTGATATTTATTATGCCATGAGTTCTATATAAAGGTACATGTATAAGCCCCATGATATTCACTGGAAGGCAACCAAAAGGATCTTTCATTATGTGCAAGGTATGAGACATTTTGGCATTCACTATGCTGCGGATTTCGATCTTGACTTGGTTGGATTCACTGATTCAGATTGTGCGGGTGATAGCATTGAATTGAAGTCCACTTCTGGATATGTTTTCATGATTGGCATAGGGCCTATTTTTTGGTCAAGCAAAAATTAGGCAAACATTTCCTTGTGTTAAGCAGAGGCAGAGTATCGAGGAGCTGTCAATGCTTGCATTCAGGCAGTTTGGTTGTAGGGTATTCTAGTTGAGTTTGATATTGGTATCACCACTTATACTATCATTTTTTTGTGACAATCGGAGTGATATCAATATATCGACAAATTTGGTTCAGAGATATAGGACCAAGCATATCGAGATCCACATGCACTACATCCGAGAGCTCGTGCATGACAAAACCATTGTACTGCAATATTGCACTACATAAGATCAAATTGCAGACATCTTCACCAAGAACTTCACTGAGAAGAATATATCTTACCTTTGTTCACTATTGGGAGTGAGTTCTACAATGGTGAGGACATATTAGATCCTTTAGTGTTCACTTTGAGGGGGGGTTTTATTTCCCACTAGGTTTTTCCCTCTTTCCTCACTTAGATTTTTTGAGCATTTTTTGGATTATTTATGTATTGGGTGACCTATGGACTTTGTTTCCATGGCCCTCTTATTATTTTATTTTACTCCACCACATGAGATTAGCTTAAGGGGGGTGTTGTATTCATTTTCCAACTACACATAATTTATTTTGGATTAATAGCCTAATTTACTACTTATCCTAAGTATTTGGACTCAAATATGTGCTTACATCATTAGTAGATCATCAGTTTCAGTCAAATGGGCCTCCTCCTTCATTTGGGGAGTCAACAAAGTCATCAAATTTAGTTAAATGGGCCTCCTCCATCATTCATGGATCCAAATGGGGTGATTCCCATGATCTAAGCGCCCTACTCAGTCCAAATGGGTGTATTTCACCTAACAATAAGTTAAATCGAGTCAGAAAGGCACTCTCCTACTCAGTTTGACCAAATTTGGTGTAATTTGACCTAAAAATTAGTTAACTGAAGTCAGAAAGGAGCCCTCCCCTAATTTTGGGCAATCAATTGAGTTCTAGATTGATTTAGAATCAGTTTGACAATTTCAGAGTCTGTTAGAGTCAATTAATTTGCAGTTAAGTGGTTAACTAATGTGCCGAGTGGTGTTAACTAACTAGCAAGTCACTCTCATGCATTCAATTCGAATGACCTCTCTAGGATTTGAATTGATGGGCTATTATGGCCATTGTTGCACATTGTAAACATATTCTGAGTTAATGATAATGCAGGAACTGGTGCAAACCTTTTGCACTAGTGTTTTGACACATAATTTTCCGCATGCATCTCTAGTAACTGTTGTTCTTGTTTCCTAAATCTGTTGTGCTTGAATTTTACATACACATGGCTGAAGCTAATATCATCAAGTGAATCTTTCAATTTAATGGATTCTGGAACTATATTTTCTAATTGCATGTTATGGAAATTACTTTCCTTCCTCATCCAATTGATTACCACCTATAAATATTTGTACACTTTCAATTTATTCAAGCCTTTGGTCATTGCAAGCCTGAGAAGGAGGCAAAGTGTTGATATCTCTACAAAATTGTTGGTACCATTACCTATCCTTGCATTAAAGGTCACAGTTTCATTTTTTCTGATATCGAAATAATTCCTCCGGCCCCACATTGACTACCTATCCCCTAAGTTGCTCCGTCGAAGAATGCCTGAGGGTACTCCTTAAATTCCACATCACTCACAATCCTGATTTTCTTTTTTATACTTGTTTGGGGATAGAAGGATATCATAGATTGGCTTTGTATAACATAATAGAAAGATGGAACTTCTAAGACTTCAAATAAGCTTTGATTTCTTTCCAAACATGTATTCCATATAACAATTGCTGACATTGCTTTGATATGTTCCATTTCCTTTTTTCCACACCAGTTTCGAAAGCATTCTTCCACCATTTCTCCAACCCAACAATATTTTAAACCGGTAGAACTCTCTATTTCTTTCCAAACTTTCTTGGAGAATCTACAACTAGTGGCTATATGACTGTTATTTTCCTCTGATTCTTCGCACATGTAGCATCTACTTGGTCCTTCCAAAATACTTCTTTGTATTTGGTCCCAATTAATGGCCTTATTTAATAACACAAACCAAAGAAAAAAAAAATTCCTTCAACTACAATTTAAGCTTCCATAATATCCTCCACCACCATTTCCAATTTGTACCTTGAAATTATTTCCCAATCAGTGCTTCATATCCCTCCTTCGGTGTGTAAATTCCATATTTGGCACCTACCCATAATAGTGAATCACTGCCATTTTTTAATGCAATTAAATTTTATTTTATATTTCCAATGAAGACACCCCATGATCTACTTTCTTCATCATTCAATCCTACTTGGGAAGCCACAATCCATTCTATGATTCACCTGCTCTAGGTGGTTGCCTATATTTATTTAAATGAGAATATACAAGTTCTTTTCATGTAACTTCTGTACCATATTTTGTGGTTGTATATGATCAATTCCACTGCCAATCCAGGGGTCTTATCCCAATTGTACATTGCAACCATTCCCAACCTTCCAAACTAGCCCTTCTCCAATTAGACTGAAGGAGTTTAAAGTCGCCTTCCAGATTGTAGATGCCTTTCAAACTGCTTTACTTGGTTTCCTTAGCCACTCTATCAATGACAAAGGGAAGATATATTTATGAGAAACTACTACCACCCACAGCCTTTTTCCACGAAATAGTGGATTTTGGCTTGGTTTTGAATCCCCATTCCAAATTCTAGAGAATTTTGTCAAAAGATAAAAGGTGTTTCTACATGCATGGTCATGAATTTTACTGTCCAATTTCATCATGAATAGGGATCCTATTTGGGTTTATGATGGGGGTATTAAAAAAGAACTAAACCTCAATTTTCAAAAAAATTGAGCAGAGAGAAGAATCCACCCTCATTGACATTTTTTTAGACCCTATTACTGTGGATCCAACCCTAAAAATTTTGTTGAAAATTTATAAAATCTGCTCCTATTATGCCCTGCATAAAAAATGCCTCCATACATTTAAAAAAAAATTATGTACTTTTGACATGGCATGGAACTTGGTAATGATGATGATGCCCACTTGGACCCCACATAACATCCTCTTGTTCTACCATGTCATATTCTATTTGGGTCCTTTGTTACTATCATTGTTGATGTATATGTAACTTTAGAATGTATTTCACATATATGTATATTGTATTCCTATAGAGATGTTATTATTCCTCTATACGGAAGTGTCGTCATTTATATTGTAAGTGTCGTAACTTATACTTGATGGGTTATTAGACCACCTTGTTGGGGTCGGCTATGTATAAGTCATGTGGGTCGAAGGGTTATTAGACCACTCTAGTGGGGGTTGGCCATGCGGGTCAAAGGGTTATTAGACCACCCTATTGGGTGTCGACCAGTCAGCATTGTGTTATGTGGTTAAGTTAAGGCCGACCTAGTAAAGGTTATTAGGCAAGTCAAGTCTAGTATAAATAGAGATCGGGAGATCTCTATTTGATCATTCTATTCTCTCACTCACACTTTGGAGAGTAGCGCACTTGTGGAGGAGGAGGCTCTGCTTCCAGGAGAAGACTATCTCTTGTATTCTAGTTGTATCATTGCTCTATCTATCTCTGAGGAAGTTATTGGGGTTTTTCACCTTTATGGTTTTTTCCCAAGTAAAATATGTGTCTCTTGTGTGCTTGCATTATTGTGTCCATGATTGATATGTTGTAGATATTCTATACATGTTGTTCTCTCAGTTAAGATCCTAGATTAGATTGAAGTAAATTCTGAAAATTTAACATGGTATTAGAGCTAGCCTGAAAGAAGGCATGATATGGCATGTATGACACTTGTTGCACTTGCGATGCTAGGGCTTGATATAGAAAAAACCAGGCATCATAGCACTTTCGCTATAAATCCATTTTGGCGAAGTTTTTGGATATGAAATTGTCACAGGTTGAAGATACGATCCCCATGTACCTTGTGTCCAAAGAAAAACCTCTAATTCATTGTACTTTGTGATTTATGATCTATAGAATATAGGGTTTCTGCCTCTTCTAAATCTTAGTCATAAACAGGTGACCTGGGAAAAAAGGTCATAACTTGGGATAGGAAGCTCCAAATGAAATTTCATAAAATGTGGCAGGTAGTACACGTGCTGTACTATCTCAGAAAACGTTTTTAGAGGCCGAAGTTGAACCAGTGACACATGGAATGCCGTACAAGTTCGCTCTCCTGTTTTATCCCATAAATAGGTCACATTGAGACACTTGGCATAACTCTCTCTCAGAGAATCCAATTGAGGTCAGACCTGTCGGGATGGAAATATGACAGCTTGGGCTATATTAGGAAAAGTTTTCAGAACCTGTGGATTGAAGTTTGGAGTTACACTAGAAACAATTAGGTACATATTTATGTCATAAGATAATTATTTTTGAGCACCTTCATTCATGGCTTCCGGAATTTAGGGTTTCAGAGAAAGTTGGAATTTTTGTAATCGACGACTACGGCTGAATGATACTCATCAAAATAAAAATTTAGAGACCAAGATCAGAATTTTTGGTTGGGAAGAAGGCCGGGCTTGATTAGACCCTAGTTCGGGACTTTGATCGGAAAAGTGGAAAATTAGGGCTTCTGCAAAAATGGGATTTGTTTTAAATCTGTGACCACGGCTGGAAGCTCCTCAGAAAAATAGAAGCTTAGAGCTTTGGATCGAACCTTTTGATTGGGCAGAAGGGTGGGCTTTATTAAACCCTAGTTCGGGGTCATGTCTAGTAAATCCAGATATTTCAAAGGCAAATTTGAGGGGTGAAACTTTGCAGTTTTCAAATTTTGAGTATACCAGCTTGATCAGCTCATCAAGGCCCATATTTCTATCCTTTCGGAAGTTTGAATTTTTAGGGTTTCTTTGACAAACCATAATCTAGCTCCAGATCCAGTTCCTGCAAATCAAGTGGATTGGGTTAATCCTAGAAGAGAATGGATCGGTCACCTGCATAAGTGAAGAAATTCCTGTTTCAGAGGGAGATGAGGCTAAGGCCTTACATAAGAATATTACAAGCAATCTCGACAGGTATGACTCATCCAGGTATGTTTCAAGATTTGTTCATGATTAAGTTTATGGTATGTTTGTCTTCATGTTATTACGGTTAGTACAATCTTGTTTTTAGACTTGTCGTATCACCTTAACAAAATTATGAATGCATGATAGAAGATATTCATTGATTAGGGTGTTGACACTTATGATTGTACTAATGCATTATGGTGTTGTATGAGGTTTATGTTGTCCGCTAACATAAAAGGTACACCAAGAAAGACAAATCATGTTCTACTTCAAGAACATATGATCATGGTGACATGAAGACAAAGATTCATCCATTGTCATGGATCACTTAGAAGATCTACTTATGAGGTATGTATAACTTGGTTCTACAATGGTTAACTTATGAGACATGCAGGTTACTAGCACAAGTCATTGAAGAGAACCATAAGACATCATGCGGGTATGTTAGACATAACTAGCTAACATAGTAATCCAAGTATGTTTTTCCTATATCAAGTTAGAATCTTACCTTGTCTTAGGATCTCTTATATAAGTATACATGGCATGATTGATAATGATTATTCATGAAGTCATAGGTTTGAATAATCATGGGTGTATGCATATTATGTTTCTTATCTTAATTGATGATATGACTAACCAGAAGAGTCATAGGTTTGAGTAATCACGGGTTTAGGCATATTATGTTTCTTACTTTAATTTATGATATGACTAACCATAAGAGTCCTATATAAACCTTGAATACTAATGCTTATTATTTTTGTTTGAAATGATCATGACTATACATGCTTAAGATTATTGTGTTTTGATAGTATTGAGAATATACTAATGAATGTATGATTATGTATGAGACCTCGAGGATAACACAATGATGATACTAATAAGCATGCATAGTGATTAAGGATGGATATAAGTTCAAGGACAGGTAATCCAGGAAGCAAAGATCAAGAGGGAGCACACTCCATTTGCTTCTACAAGGAAGCAAAGATCAAGAAGCAACACACTTCAGTAGTTTCTGTAAGGATGTAGATATTCAGAGGGAGTTGACCACTTCTCACAATCCACATCAGAATGGAGTTGCAGAAAAGAAGCAAAGACTGAGAGGGAGTCAACCCAACAACCAAACAAAGATAAGTATTTGAATTGTCATTTCTTACATATTTGTTTGTTTAAATAATGTTATTCAATGATGTATATGCTTCTATTCCTAGACTTAGGTTCTGTATTATGCATATTAGAATATTTGCATTAATGAACAGTATATTACTAATATGCATGTGATGGGTAAGTGGCCTATGGAACTATGCAACATTCCATTGCTACTTATCTAGAATGAAACCTCTTTGCTGACATGTTGGGAGTTGTGCACACTCTTAACAATGTTATAGTAGAGATTGGAAGGCATCTAGAAAGTTACGGGATATGGATAAATGTTGTATTGAAGCATTGGCTAAGATAATTGCATGACTGTATGACATATTTCTTTATGTGTAAGAATTTGTTCTGAAAACTATGAGATGTTTTTCAATCATGCAATTTAACTTGTTGTGTAAGAAAGATTGTATACCATCACCTACAAGAGAAGGACTACAACATTTGTTCAGCAACAAAGTTATCTATTGAAAATATTGAAGATATTGAAGTTCCCAGGATTTGGAAAGAATGCCATGATTAAGGAGTACCAGTCGATCATGAAGATGTTTGGGAAGCAGTCCCAAGACCTGAAGGGGAGTCTGTAGTGACTTCCAAGAGGATCTACAAGATCAAGCATGCTGCAGGTGGTAGCATAGAGACTTTTGCTCCTCTATCCAGATACACTTCCATTAGATTCGTACTTGCTCTGGCTGCAGTGATGAAAGGGAAGATACACTAGATGGATTTCAAGACAGCTTTCTTGAATGGTGTAGTTGAAGAAGAAGTGTATGTGGAGCAGCCACTTGGTTCTGAGACACATGACAGGGAGTCATATATGTGCAAAAATTGGTATGGTAGGATAGACATCTTTCTATCTAGTTTGGGCTTTACCAAGAGTAAAGCGGATTCCAACCTTTACTACAAGGTTGAGGAAGGAAATCCAGTGATACTACTTTTGTATATGGATGACCTGTTTATTATAGGTGAAGATATATTGATTGCTGACATGCAGTGGAAGCTTGCTTCCAAGTTCTAGATGAAGAACTTGGGGATGATGCACTACTTTCTAGGCATGGAGGTGTGGCAGAGTGCAGATGGAATCTTCCTTGGACAAGGGAAGTATGTAGTAGAGATCCTGAAGAGGTTCGGGATGATGGACTGCAAGGCCATGGCCACACCTATGGCATCGAATATGAAGCTTCTATGTGATGCTTCATCTAAGCCAGTTGATGTCTCTATGTATCGTCAGATGATTGGGTCCTTGATGTACCTGCCGAACACGAGACTAGATATCTACTTTGCGGTGAACACATTGAGCCAGTTCCTGACGGATCTGAGGAGTGTTCACCTAGTTGCTGTAAAGCATATTCTGAGGTACCTGAAGGGTACAGTTGATTATGGGCTCAAGTATGAAGCGAATCAAAAGTTTAACCTGCAAGGTTATGTTGATTCAGATTGGGCAGGCAGTGCTGCAGATAGGAAGAGCACATATGGGTGCTGCTTCAGTATGGGATTAGGTGTGATCTCTTGGTTTAGCAGGAAGCAGTCCTGTGTAGCACTGAGTACAGCCGAGGCAGAGTATGTTGCAGCCTGTTTGGCAAGTTGTGAGGCAGTATGGCTTTAGAAGCTACTGTTTGAGTTATTTGATCTCCCATTGGATACTACTAGTATCTTCTGTGATAACCAGAGTTGTCTGTAGCTGTCTGAGAACCCAGTGTTTCACGACAGGTTGAAACACATAGAGATCAAATATCACTATATCAGGGATATGGTGCAGAGAGGAGTAGTGAAGCTCCTGTATGTTGCGATGGATGAGAAGATTGCAGATGTGCTAACGAAGCCACTAGCCAAGGTGAAGTTTGAGTACTTCAGGGAGAGGCTTGGCGTTCTTCAGATCGACGACACTTCGAGGAAGAAGTGATGGACACATTTGCTAAAGCCATTCCAAGCATGTTGGAAGGAGGATGAGCATCAGGACAATGATGAGCATCAGGACATGGCTATGGATGTAAGCGCTGGATGATGAGCATCAGGACAATGTTTCAGTTACTGCTCAGTATATGCATCAGGATGATGCTGGATATGATCAGTTGGATCATTTATATGTATATGTATGTACGCATCATGTTGGATGTTGGATATGATCAGTTGGATGATCATTTATGTATGTACGCATCATGTTGTATGCTGGATATGATCGGTTGGATCATTTGTATGTATTTTTGTATATGCATCATGTTGGATGCTTGGACCATGTATCTGTATATGTATTAGGTGGATACTGTGTATGATCAGGTAGATCATGTATGTTGATATATATCAGTTAGATTCATTGTGTGGATCATGTATCTATGTATTTATCAGGTGGATAAATTGTATGATCAGGTGGATCATGTATGATGATATGTATTAGGTAGATACTTGGTATGCATCAGGTGGATGCATTGTATGATCAGGATGATCATGATGACGAGCTTCAAGATGTTGCTCCAGACAATATGTACCAGGACGGTACAGTGATGATGATCAGTATGATCATGTGTACATTAGGATGATGTATGTTGAGTATCAGGTTGATACTCTGTGGCCATGGACAGGTTGTGCAAAGGAAATCCTAGATTTGTTCTAGGTCACATCCAGTATGAAAAAGGACTGGCACTGTGTATCATATGTAAGACCTAGGAGAACCTATAGGTTGGAGTTGTGTACCTGTAATAGCCTAGGATGCTCTTTCGAGGGTTTGTGATAGTGGACCACATGTAAGACCCGGGAGATCCGATAGGTTGGGTTGTGTGCCTGTAATAAGTCCTGGGATGCTCTTTCGAGGGTTTGTGGTGGGTTGCTACATGTAAGACCTGGGAGATCCGATAGGTTGGGCTGTGTGCCTGTAATGAGTCTCGGGATGCTCTTTCGAGGGTTTGTAGCAGAGGTCACATGTAATCAGTCCTGGAGATCTTTCCGGTCGTGCTTAGGCACATAAATGCTCCTGGGATGCTCTTTAGTGTTCTCGCCAGTCGCGCTATGCACATAAACGTTCCTGGGACACTCTTTTAAGGTTTCGTGATAGTCACATGTAATAAGTCCTAGAGATCTGGACAGGATGAAAAAGGCCTCAGATGCTCTTTAGGGTTCTTGCTAGTCAAGAGACTCTTTTAAGGTTTTGTGACGCACGTAATAAGTCTTGAGGATTCCACAGTATGGACAGTGATGATGAAGACCTACAGGTGGTGGGCCTACATCCAGTATGAAAAAGGACTAGCTCTGTAGAACTTCCTATGATGAGTAGATTCAGAGATTGATTGAGATAGCAGCAGCAGTGACGAGGATGATGATTCGCTGATGATAATCCAGAGAAGAAGACTTGTACTAGAAGAACTGTGTCAAGAAATACCTTCCTAGTTAAGAGGGAGTGTTGATGTATATGTAACTTTGGAATGTATTTCACATATATGTATATTGTATTCCTATAGAGATGTTATTATTCCTCTATACGGAAGTGTCGTCCTTTATATTGTAAGTGTCATAACTTATACTTGATGGGTTATTAGACCACCTTGTTGGGGTTGGATCTGTATAAGTCATGTGGGTTGAAGGGTTATTAGACCACCCTAGTGGGGGTTGGCCATGTGGGTCAAAGGGTTATTAGACCACCCTATTGGGTGTCGGTCCAATTAGCATTGTGTTATGTGGTTAAGTTATGGCCAACCTAGTAAAGGTTATTAGGCAAGTCAAGTCTAGCATAAATAGAGATTGGTGGATCTCTATTTGATAATTCTATTCTCTCACTCACACTTTGGAGAGTGGCACACTTGTGGAGGAGGAGGCTATGCTGCTAGGAGAAGACTATCTCTTGTATTCTGGTTGTATCATTGCTCTATCTATCTTTGAGGAAGTTATTTTAGTTTTTCACCTTTATGGTTTTCCCCAAGTAAAATCTGTGTCTCTTGTGTGCTTGCATTATTGTGTCCATGATTGATATGCTGTACATGTTTTTCTCTTAGTTAAGATTCTAGATCAGATTGAAGTAAATTATGAAATCAGATTGAAGTAAATTCTGAAAATTTAACAATCATTAGGATTCTCAAAGGTTCTCACACTACAATTTTTAACACTACCTGAAAAAATATCATGAACAATGTAGATCTCATGATCTCATATCCCAAAATGATATAGGTCGCTCATGGTAGGGTACTTGTATGTTTCATTTACCTCTATCCCTTTGCATGAAATGATATGATCAACCTATCTAATATGCTTGACAAAATATTAGTTGTTTACAGGAGGACCCAATTAACTCATGATTACTTTGATTTTATACGAATGGTTAGGATCACTTGATCCAACTTGCATGATCAATATCAACCATTCATGGGAGGACCCCTTAGGGTAATGTATGATCATATCTATTTGCATGAATGGTCAATATCTAATAGTTACAGTTGCATGGTTTAATCTTAGTCATTCATTGCATGAACCCTCATAATAATATTCAATCGCATTTTTTTGTGTGAGTCCTCAAGATTTAAACATCCCATCATCTCGATTTAATCTAGGCCATTCACGGAAAAGGTTTTATCTTCAAGGCTTATGCACTTAGACTTTTGCAAACGGTTCATATTTAATAGTATGAACATATGGATTTAATCTCATTCATTGATCATACTGTAACCTTCAAACAACGTTGTGAACCCAATAATTTTATCACTTGGGATTCTATTAGTTAACATAGTGACATTTTTATTGATCCTAGTGGTCTTTTCTAATTTTTCCCCAAATCAAGCTGGTCATTCCTACTAATAACCTCAATATATAAATTGTGGCTTTGTTAAAATATAAGGGGCTAAATACATATGTAATATGGGGCTAAATACATATGTAATAGGGTTAGGCTAATTTTGATGTGCCAAGAAAGATTTATGGTAACTTTCCCAAAACATGTTATTTTTCTCCTATTACATATGTATTTAGCTCCATAAATTTTCCCTTTGGGCCATAATATATACATTTAACCCATAAATGACCCCCCTTGGGTCATATCACTTGTGCAAATTCTGGTTTCTTCCTGTAACTACTAATTCCAACCCATACAACCCTAGTGCTACAACCACAAGTTTTGAACACACATTGTGGAATCTCCATCCATCAATCCAACTTTATGAGGGAGTAGTTACAAATTTCATGTTTCTAAAATCCCCCCCCATGGGCCATTATTTGAAATCATAACTAAGAAATGCGTGTGCAAGCGCATGATTGAAAAAGGCATTTCCGTTCACTACTATATAGTTCCCTTGGGAAATCTACCCCTTATAGTGATTACCAATGTGTGTAGAAAGATTCCAACCTACTGTATGCTCTTATAGAACCTACTGTAAAATGAATTCATGGCTTCTCAAGCATCTTGAAGCAACAAATAAACATTCATGGGAAAATGAACACACAGGTGTAGTTTCTTACGCTCAAATTCGAAGTGTTTCAACATCTCAAATATTTCAAATCACATGCAAAGAAGCGGTCCAAGAATATGATCAAGATCCTCCACACAGATAATGGGGGGAGTTCATAAATGATAATGTTCAAAATATTTGCAGTGAACCAAGAATTCAGTTACAACACACAGTTCCATATGCTCCTAAGCATAACAAAGTAGCTGAGAGGAAGAACCGGTCTCTAAAAGAGATGGCAAGTTGCATGCAAGGTCCCATCCCTCTAAATTTTGGGATGAAGCAATCAACTATTCCACATACATTCAGAACACATATCCTCCCAAATATAGGAAAGGAAAGACACCTTTTGAATATTGGAGCAACATGAAGCTAAAAGTTACACACTTCCACATTTTTTGATCTCACATGTGGGCCCACATACTGTCAAAAAAGAGGAAGGATTTGGATCCTTAAATCATAGAATATATGTTTGTTGTTTATCTTGAAGATTTAAAAGGATACAGATTGATAAATATTTCAACAAACAACCTATTTGTTGAAAGGAGTGTATGGTTTGATGAAAGTCCTTTGCATACACCTCAAGTACAACATGTACAACCTTTTGTGCTTCCTCTTGCCACAGATCTAAAAGATGATACATCCTATCATTTAGATTTGATTTATAAATATTATTTGGAAGATGAAGAACATGCAAGTGAAGATCTAGATCTGATACCCAAGTGAGCACAGTTCACTCTATAGGAAGTAAGTGATCTTGTGGGTGATCCTACAAATTAGAGAAGGATGCGATCCCAATTTGAGGAATATCCTCATGCACTCACAACTATAGAACTTGTAATACACATTTACATGGTTCTAGAATTAGACCCCTCAGTATTATGTAGAGGATGAAGGGAATACTTACTAGGAATCATCCATGAATGAGGAATACAACTTCCTCATCAAAAACCAAACATGGGACTTGGTTCCACTTCCATCAGATAACAGGATTGTCAGATGTAAGTGAGTATACAAAATGAAGAACAAATCAAATAAAATTGTGAGAAGGTATAAAGCAATATTGGTATCCAAATTATTTCAACAAGCTCATGGGATTGATTATGATGAAATTTTTTCTCTAGTGGAAAAAATGGATTCCATTTGGTTAGCTCTTGCCATTACAACAACAAGAAGGTTGGAAGTTCACCACATGAATGTGAACAATGCATTTATTTGCAGTGGTATTAAAGATAAAATCAACCACAAGGGTATGTACATAAGTCATCACCAGTTTGCAGACTCAAGAAATATCTCTATGGCATAAGGCAGGAACCTAGAGCGTGGTATGATAAAATGGATTCTTACTTACTCTCTAAAAAATTCATTCAATGTAAATATGATTTGAATGTTTATATGCTAATGACATATGATTATCTATTGATTATAGTGCTCTATGTAGATGATCTACTAACCACAGGTAGTACATCCACCACCATTACTACGGTCAAAACAATTGTGCATGATAGGTTCACCATGAAAAACATGGGTCTATTACACTTGTTTCTTGGTCTTCAAATCATCCAAGTTTATTCAAGAATTGGGATGAATCAATCAAAGTTATATGCAGGATATCTCTTGATTAGATTTCACATGAATGACTACAAGCTAGCAACCACATGTTTCATATATAGGGTAAAGCTCGAGGATGGAGGGGATACACCATTAGTCGATTGCAACCAATATTTTCAGCTAGTGGGGAGTCTCATATATGTAAATCACTCCCATACAGATATCTTGTATATAGTGGGGGAAATTTCCAGATACACGCAGGAGCCACATGAGCTGCATTGGAAAGCTACCAAGCTCATCCTCAAATATTTCAAAGGTACCACAAGCTATGGGATTCATTATGCAACATGTTGTTTATTCGATCACGTTCGATAAACTAATTTATATTGGGTTGGAGACAGCACGGGTTGAAATTCCACTTCAATATATGTTCTCAGTTTGGGATATGGCCCCATTTGTTGGTCCAATAAAAAGAAATCATTGATTGATTTTTCATCACTATAGGCCGAGTATAGAGTTGCAACCAATGTCACAACTCAGGCCATTTGGATATAACATTTCCTTATAGAGATTGGTATATTTTTTCACCATATGACTATCATTTAGTGCGAAAATAAAATAACACCAAAGTAGAGATCTAGTGAATCGAAAAAGAACAAAACACATTGAGATCCAAATGCATTACATTAAAGGACTAGTATATGAAGGGATCATCAACTTACAAACTGTTTTTATTTTGAACATACTGCAAACATATTCATGAAGTGTTATACACTTATTTTCCACCCTAGGAGCTCTCAAGAGACATTACCTATATGCCTAGCTAAACCAAGCTTCATATGCCCTTCTCTTGGCTTGTTTTGACCCCCATCATACCATGCATTCCGATAGGGGAGCTATGGACACCTTTCCATATCCCTTGCATATCCTCAAGGGCATGATGGCATCACTCCTTGCTCTTCCTTAGGGGGTATATGGTGCTTCCACAAATGGTTTTTTGTGAAGTTTCGGGAGGATCACATGCATGAATAGACTGCACCTTATTTTGCAATAGGAACTCACACACCACCTTGAGTCCATGTGTCATTTGGAGTATACATCCATCCTCCCTTCATCCACCATTAACCTATATATTGTGGTGATTGCATGAGAAACGGGGACTCTGGATTAGTATATAATGTTGGAATCCCTAGTGCATCCTTTATCCATTTGTGATCATGTTGGTTGAGTCAAGGAAGGTTTGGATCATGAATATTGGAGGAGATATACATCATGACTCAAGGTATGATGTGATGTATGTCTCTTGTTTTCATTATATATATAGACATATGCTCTTAACCCCCTCCACATCATGATGTTTATGGATTTTTATGCATGATTATGTTCTAGATATGTATGTTCTATGTGATGTATATCATGGATATGATCTCCCTTAAGTAGATCATATTATATGTATTTTATATTTGCTTATATATATATATATGTTTATATTCATTTCCATGCATTATTAAATCTTTTAGAAGGATTTGAAGAAGGTGTGTTTGTCTCTTTGTGTGCAAGGTGATAATAAGTGGAACTAAAGCAAAGTCCATCATATCCGCAGTAGTTGGGATTGATATTCACCAAAGGACCTCACGTAATTTAAGGTGTGTTGACCCTTCTTCCCTCTCTTCGCATATCTTGTATGTGAATGGATGCTTAGATCTAGTGCATGATTAATTGTATCTAGTGGGAAAATTCATATTGGTCTACCCTATAGTCCGTGTTGGATTAGGGAAAGGATCCAAGGGAAGTCTCACCTATCTATAGGATTGAAATATCCATAATATAAATGGTGACTCTAGAGGAGATCGAACCCAAAATATTTGGTTTCAATTCCTGGTTTCTTGAACTTCCTAATTTTTCCATTGATCAATAGAGTCTTCCTACATAAGTCTTGGGTATATTCAACCTTTCATATTTGGGTATAATTCCCAATTTTTGATCCATTTGTGGTGCCATCACCCTCTCCCCTTGAGAACCAAGGTGATTCCATCCCTCCCTACAAGCCTTTAGGGGGGTGATGCTCCTTTGACCATCACACCCTGTTGGTCACATACAGGCTGATGGTGCCTTAGCTTGATTTTTGGGTCAAAATTTTAAGTATTTTCTCTCATATCTGCCGTAAGTCTATTCTCAGATTTTTTTTTGGATTCCCATCACCTATGTATAACACTCAGACAACCTCCTTTTTAAAATTTTAAGTGGTTTTGATTGCTTTCACTCATTATTTCTTAAGTGTGTTTGCTAGCATGTGAATTAGTGCTTTGTTTTCTAAATCGATCCTTTTGGTTCAATGGTGATATTGGAGTACTGTTTTATCCTTTGTTGATGCTCCTACAACTTTGTTAAGTCAGTTTTATAGCATGGGAACCCTTTTTTTCTTTCATTATATATATTGTATGCCTAACATTGGGGTGTTTGCAATGAGCACAAGTTGTATTTTTTTTTTGCTCGAATCTCCCTGACTTGCAGGAGTGGCCCGTGGTATGAGAAACCATGAAATAGGGGAATCTAAGCCATAAAAATAACCCGAGGATCGTACCCAGCGTGGACCGCACCATCCTCAATTTGACTGGGTTTTTAGGTGTCGCATCCCAACTAAGTCACCCCTAAGGGGAATTGAACTCGGGTCACCTTGCTGACGAGACCCACACCTTAACCGAGTGAGCTAG
The DNA here is from genome assembly GCA_027924585.1 of Larix kaempferi. Lineage (NCBI taxonomy): Eukaryota > Viridiplantae > Streptophyta > Pinopsida > Pinales > Pinaceae > Larix > Larix kaempferi. Next base: position 2,348,922 of record BSBM01000633.1, on the reverse strand, counting down.
CGGGAATTGACGAGCACAAGTGGTCTTTTGTTGGCTTATTGATCATTTTTTTGTCTTACTAATTTGATTTGATTATTATTGTTTGAAGTTGTCTTTTACATTCATTGTCTTCTTGTTTAATTGTTTCACATTTGAAAGAAAAAGGAAAAACAAAATATTTCTACATTTGGCATGTTCATAGCTTCTCATTTTGGTGTGCTTACTTTCGGTTTGATTGCATTGCATGTAGAGATTGATAGGATCAGATTTATATTTTGGATGTTTTAGTATCTTATTGGGATCTTTTTGTGCTACATTTTTATTGTTGAAAATCAGAAAAAGAGCTCTCTTCCCTCTCTTAGATAAGTGTTCCTTGAATGAAAAGAGTGCATTATCATTCTTGCATACTTTCTATTTGAAGAGTCAAGAGTCTCTCAGATTGCCAAGTCTCATTCCATTTACCTTGCTTGAGTAATCAATAGACATAAAATAAAGAATTTAATAAAAATAAATTAGACATTTTATTTGGTCTAGCAAACCAACATTAGATTAGAGTGTAGGGCCTTAGATTAGGATTGGAGAGGGGACTCTACAAGGCTAAAAAATGCAAATAGATTCACTAAATAGAGAAAATACATTAGTAGTGAAAGGTGATTTCCACAAAATCTCTTCTAACACAAGAGTTGAGCATGAGGTCAAGCTAGGTTCATTTAGGATATATCCCCTGTTGGTGTGCATAGTGGGTTCTTTTGTTTATTGGGGTTCCATTTAGTTGGAAATTCCTTAGGCTGAAACGTTATAGTGGGATTCGGGTCTAATACTTGTGTCTTGCATTCCCTACCCACACATTTGAACTTGACTTACGATTGTTCCCTCTAGTCATCGTTTTGCAAAGTGGAAAACATAGTTTCTATTCCTAGGTTCCTACATAGGTGACTACAAGTGGGCAATTCTTGTGGTACCTGATCCAGATGCATAATCATATGCTTCTCCTACCTTGGTGGGTTCCCCATGGTCAATTGGACCATGGATTTAGGGGGGGTAATAGGGGTTACCATATTTACCTCTCACCTCTTCATTGGTGGCTTGAGACCCCACCTCCAAAAGAGTCATTTTATCCAATTGGTTTGCCTATTGATTGCCTAGAGTTTATCTACGGGTGTTTTTTTAGTTCTATATTGTAGTTGTCAACAGGATGGTTATTTTTATTACATAATTTCATCTTTCACCATGGATAATATACCGATTCAATAATCTATACATATTAGGGACCTTTCTCCTATCGAGGAAGAACCACCATCTATTAGGAGGTGAGATTCACCTCTCAAGAAGAGGTTACAAAAAATATCATTTATGTAAGTGGTTCGGTACATACTGACCAAGTTGAGGTTGAAGTTTTGGATGACGGTGTTGTCCCACACTTTAACCCCTCTTTGACCAATACTTTTGAACCTATACTCGTGCAAGTTTTAAATTTTATTGGTGATCCTTTTTTATTGTTCAATCCCACAATTTCTGGGATAAGTATGTATTTGTCTATGGATCAACCTACTCTATATTCCCTTGGTGTCCAAGGAGGGAATTTGGTCAAATCTCCTCAACCATCTACAAGTAGGGTAAGTTATCCATCTACCTCACCTAGTACATATAAATTTTCCCTTTGTGGAATTCCTTCCATACCCATGGGTCCATCAAGTGTTCCAAAAGCTAGTGCATCTTCGCAACAACCCACACCTCCCTTTTTTTGTGCGGAGGGAAATCCTATAATTAACACTAGTGGTAGTTCTCAATCCTCCACTGGTATTTCTGTAGGTATCTTGATTATTCTCATTGCTATACTTACTTTCAGGTGGAATACATCTATAGGAGAAATATCCACACCTCCTTCAAAAGGGGGTCAAGTCTTTGGAATTCAAAAACCTATTGGAAGGTCCACCATCCCTAGTAGTGTTTCTTTTACTAGAAGTGGATCTATTTTTGTTGGTTTACCTTTCCATAGTGGAAGGATTGTTTCTAGTGTTTTCCCATTCACTGGAAATAGTCTTTAATATCCCCAATTTGATATTAGGATATACTAACTCAATCACATCAATCAAAATCAGAGAAATGGAAACTAGGTGCAAGATCTAACTTTTACAATCCAAAATCTACCTATTTCCAACTCGCTCCAAATGGTATTGAACCCAAACTATTTTCTTATTAGAGGATGTGGATAGGTCCTAAAAAATACTAAGTGAATTTTATGACCCTTATATAGTCGCTCAATTCTTTGGAAGAAGGCGGAACTGTTCTTACGTTCGACATTATACACATTCTTGTAGTACATGACACATGGGAAAGGCCCAAAGGACCAGAGGAAATGACCCCATGAATTATGTGGAAAATCCATGGATTTTGGTGCATTACTGGAAGTAACTAAACATCATCATCGAAATACAGTTCATATTTTTGGATACATTGACTCAAGTTCAACGAAAGGTGGGAATACTAGACTAGGTGTAAAACCAAAATCTAGGAAGGTAAAATTGCAGATTTACAAACAATCCCTAATGGCATTGGAGGCTCTCAAATTTAGTTTTTGACACATGTGTAGGGTCCTATTACATCCAAATTTACTTTTTGTAACTTCATATTGATTATTAGAACCACAATTTATAGAGGAGTTTAGCCACCATTATGATATGTCAATTACTACCAGTGATTTGCATATAGGAGCATGTAAACATTGAGAATGGATGAAAAAGGAAGGAAGGACACAATTTTATTATTGTTTATGAAGAGATTAAATCTGATAAAGGATCAAGGGCTACTCTATTGCATCAAATTCAATATAGGACTAAAAATAGGAACCTCAGAAAAGTAAGAAGAAAGATAGGAAGATTGTCTTGAGAACATGGCATGTCACTCCATGCAACTCAAACTCATCTCGGGAAAATTATCTTCAAAACTGCAATTCAACCTATAATATATGTCCTTGACATGATACATATGTATAATGATCCAATATTAGATACATAACAGCTACCCTGTAATATCCCCATTTTGACCTTTGGGATATATTGGCTTTTAATGTAAATATTGTATACATGCGATGCATGTTTACCTAGCGTGGAGCTCAAGGCCAAGGCCCTGCTAGTGGATGCTAGGATTTTATTTAAAAGGAAAGTATTTGATATTATGGTATCCATGTGCTATTAAGCCATGGAACATTGTAAAACAATGTAAATATTAATATTGCAATAAAATACAAAAAACTGGCTATGGAAGCAACTAATAAGAGGGGGGCACGTGTCTCCACTGGGAGTGGTGAGGGGATTGTAGGAATGAACCGTATTCTTCCAAATGTCATCTTGAGAACCCATTTGACTTTCCTTGCTAACATTTAATTTAGTTGTAAGGAAGTAGTTGAATAAATCAGTCCATGGCTTCAATGGAGCATGGGCATCCTAGAAATTCGTATGGCAGGTATGCGATCTGCTTTTTTGACCAACAAGTCACTCTACCTCATGGGAATTCATTCTTCCTCATTACCATTCCATTGTGGATCATCTAAGCTTCAGTTTTCATCCATTACACATGCCCAGTAGTGAGAAAAACCAGAAATCGCAACTCTGAGAAAAGCCATGTTTTGAAGTGCCAAAAACGCCCATAAATTCACGTGGATAGTGAAATCCAATGGGGGATCCATAGAACTGAACCTTGGGGCGAATTGGAGAGTGTTAGATTCCCATAAATCCATAGGAAAACCTCGATTTTATAGCCCGAAAATCCGATTACGGGACAGAGTTATTTGGTGACAGAATTGAGAAAATAAAGTGTGAATAACAGAGAAGAAGAGAGAACAGAGGTTGGAACTGCTTGCTAAACCCAGTGAAGTCTAAAATCTCAAGGATTTAGTAGCTTGGACCTTTCTATTCCCACCCTGAATAGCACTGGAGGGAAGGGGCTCCTGAGGGACTGTGCAACAGAGAAGGGGACCTTCCTTGTGTTGGGTGTGGTAGGTATTGTGGGTGCCATGACTATTTGATTTTATTTGAGATGCTTGTAGCTCTATGGTTGATCTCACTGGCTTATCATCCTCCTCCTTTGTCTCTTGCATGCTTGATAAACCCAACTGTGCGTTGGATTAGCATGATTGTTTGTGTGAAACCATGGCTATGAGTGAGCCTGTTTAGTTCCTCCTTTGTGGATACACATCCCATCTTGGGGGTGGTCTCTCAGCTGAAAGAATATAGGTTGGACAGGGAACTATGGTTGGGTGGAATGTTTCTCTCACATAGCCAGTTGTTTGGACAACGTCATCATAAAGATAAGTGTTCCCTGTGGTTAAATTATGATCATTATGTGTTCTGTTCTGAATTTTTAATTATTCATGTTAATTGAATGAATGGTTATCTTAAGTTAATTGGCATGATGCATGTGCATATCCTGATAAGGGGGATTGAATCTCTACATGCTGTTTCATCATTCTGCTTGGGATAAATAGGATGATGCATTCCATTTTTTTTGTGTGTTAATATGTTTTAATTCTGCTGTATAATTTAGTTATGCATTTTATTAAATCGGGAATTTAGTCATATGGATTAGGGAAGGATTAGACACACCCCATGTTGAGGTCATGTTCCCTCTGCGGGTCAGGATGACAGGAGGGGATGTGACATACCCTTTCATGCAAGTGCACCACCATCAACAAAACCACACACACACTATAAACTAGTCACTGGAAATCCACACCAAAACTAAATGTTGCTACCACTAACTCCAAACATGAAACCAAATCACTTTGAAATGATAAAGACCATGCTGAAATAATGTATTAAAGGCTTCATGAAGCTCTATGAAAATAATTGAGTGTTCTCTCCCTCAATATCTAGCTCAAGGATCTCACAATCTCTCAACTAGATCACTGGTTGCAAAGGGGCACATCTCCCAATGCTAGCAAGGGTCACATCACCCAAGCTATGAAAAACATAGATATCTTCAATTCAAATGAAAATTGGACAAAATATCTTGAAATGGAGTGCTCATGCTTCTTTTATTAACTTCAATTGGCTTTTTCCTTCCTTCTAGAGCTTTCTTTCTTGGAATTTGAGTCATAGATGTTGGGAGGAAACTTTGGTGAGTTTTTGGCACATGTGGACCCATTCTCTCTCATCATGTGTTCCCTTGGATAATTTTGGATCCTATATATTTTAATGAGATTCCTTGGTGCTTTCTTGTTGTTACGATTCCTTCTTGAACCTTATTAGAAAAAATTTGGAAACATTCTGCCTTCTTGATTTTCGATTGCTTTTCTTGCTTTTGGGTGCTTTTCCTTCTTTTGGATGTTATTCCTACTTTTAGTTTCTTTTTCCCAAATTTCTTGAGGGATAAAACTCATATGGTCTTATCCATTTTTCTATGCACCCTCTGGAGCCACCTACACCATTTCCAACTCATTAAACAAATATTTGATAATTAAATTTTCAATTTGTGGGCCTACATCATCATTTCATGATTAAATTTAATTTGTACATAGAGACTATAGGACAAAATTAGTTATTTCTCTTCAATGTTTAATAGTATAATTTTAGGGATAGTACACAGTCATACCCCTGTCAAGTTTCCCTTCCTAGTGGAAAACAAATTTATTGGAGCATTTCCTTATCCTAGGAGTAGTCAAATGCCCTCGGGCAGTGTTGATGTATATGTAACTTCGGAATGTATTTCACATATATGTATATTGTATTCCTATAGAGATGTTATTATTCCTCTATACGGAAGTGTCGTCATTTATATTGTAAGTGTCGTAACTTATACTTGATGGGTTATTAGACCACCTTGTTGGGGTCGGCCCTGTATAAGTCATGTGGGTCAAATGTTTATTAGACCACCCTATTGGGGATCGGCCATGTGGGTCAAAGGGTTATTAGACCACCGTAGTGGGGTTGGCCCAGTCAGCATTATGTTAAGTGGTTAAGTTGAGGCCGACCTAGTTAAGTAAAGGTCAAGTCAAGTTAGTGTATAAATAGAGAGTGTGTCTCTCTCATTTTACACATTCTATTCTCTCACTCACACTTGGAAGAGTGGCACACTTGTGGAGGAGGAGCCTTTGCTGCTAGGAGAAGACTATCTCTTGTATTCTGGTTGTATCATTGCTCTATCTATCTCTGAGGAAGTTATTGGGGTTTTTCACCTTTATGGTTTTCCCCAAGTAAACTTTGTGTCTCTTCTGTGCTTGCATTATTGTGTCCATGATTGATATGCTGTAGATTTCCTGTACATGTTGTTATCTCAATTAAGATCCTAGATAAGATTGAAGTAAATTCTGAAAATTTAACATGGTATCAGAGCTAGCCTGAAATAAGGCATGATATGGCATGTATGACACTTGTTGCACTTACGATGCTAGGGCTTGATATAGCAAAAACCAGGCATCATAGAACTTTCGCTATAAATCTGTTTTGGTGAATTTGTCGGATCTGAAACTTTTACAAGTCGAATATCAGATCCCCATGTACCTTGTGTCTAAAGGAAAACCTCTAATTCGTTGTACTTTGTGATTTATGATCTGTACAATATAGGGTTTCTGCCTCTTCCAGATCTGAGTCAAAATCAGGTGACCTTGGGAAAACGGTCATAACTTGGGATAGGAAGCTCCAAATGAAATTTAGTAAAAAGTGATAGGTAGTACACAGAATGTACTATCTCAAAAAATTTGTTTAGAGGCCGAAGTTGAACCAGTGACACGTGGCACGCCGTACAATGTCGCTCTCCTGTATTATCCCATAAACAGGTCACGTTGCGACACTTGGCATAAATCTCTATCAGAGAATCCAATTGAGGTCAGACCTATCGAGATGGAAAGATAACAGGTCGGTCTATCTCAGGAAAATTGTTTAGACCCTATGGATTGAAAAGTTCAGAGTTACACCAGAAACAAGCAGGTACATATTTCTGTCAAATCAGAATTATTTTTGAGCACCTTCATTCATGGCTTCCGGAATTTAGGGCTTCGGAGAAAGTTGGAATTTTTGTAATCGGAGACCATGGCTGAATGATACTCATCAAAATCGAAATTTAGAGACCAAGATCAGAATTTTTGGTTGGGTAGAAGGCCGGGCTTGATCAGACCCTAGTTCGGGACTTTGATGAGAAAAGTGAAAAATTAGGGCTTTTGCAAAAATTGGAATTTTGGAAATCTGTGACCACGGCTGGAAGCTCCTCAAAAAAATTGAAGCTTATAGTTTTGAATCAAATCTTTTGGTTGGGTGAAGCTTCGGGAAACTCAAACCCTAATTCAGGGTCCTCCCTAGTGAATCCAGAAATTTCAAAGGCAAAATTGAGGAGTGAAACTTTGCAGTTTTCAAATTCTGAATATACCAGCTTGATCAGCTCATCAAGGTGCATATTTCTATCCTTTCGGAAGTTTGAAATTCAAAGTTTGAATTTTTGGGGTTTCTCTAACAAACCCTATTATAGCTCCAGATCCAGTTCCTGCAAATCAAGTGGATTGGGTTAATCCTAGAAGAGGATGGATTGGTCAATTGCATAAGTGAAGAAGTTCCTGTTTCAGAGGGAGATGAGGCTAAGGCCTTCCATAAGAATATTACAAGCAATCTCGATAGGTATGACTTATCCAGGTATGTTTTGAGATTTTTTCATGATTAAGTTTATGGTATATTTGTCTTAAAATTATTACGGTTAGTACAATCTTGATTAAATCTAAACTTGTCGTATCACCCTAATAGAAGATATTCATTGATTAAGGTTTTGACACTTATGATTGTACTAATGTATTATGGTGTTGTATGAGGTTTATGATTGTTTGCTAACACAAAAGGTACACCAAGAAAGTCAAATCATGTTCTACTTCAAGAACATATGCTCATGGTGACATGAAGACAAAGATTCATCCATTGTCATGGATCACATAGAAGATCTACTTTCGAGGTATGTATAACTTGGTTCTACAATGGTTAACTTATGAGACATGCAGGTTACTAGCACAAGTCATTGAACAGAACCAGAAGACATTATGTAGGTATGTTTTTCCTATATCAAGATAGAATCCTACCTTGTGTTAGGATCTTATACTATTGTGTTGTTGATAATGATTATTCATGAAGTCATAGGTTTGAATAGTCATGGTTGTATGCATATTATGTTTCTTTTCATAATTGATGATATGACTAAGCAGAAGAATCATGAAGGTATAGGTTTGAGTAATCATGGGTTTTATGCATATTATATCTCTTATCTTGATTGATGATTCAACTAACCAGAAGAGTCCTATGATCAAATAAGAATATGTATGAGTAAAAGAAGACTTCCCTGAAACCTTGAATACTAATGTTTATTATCTGTGAATGATCATGAATATACATGTTTAAGATTATTGTGTTTTGATAGTATTAAGATTATACTAATAAATGTGTGATTATGTATGAGACCTCAAGGATAACACAATGATGATACTAATAAGCATTCATAGTGATTAAGGATGGATGTAAGTTCAAGGACAGGTAATCCAGGAAGCAAAGATCAAGAGGGAGCACACTCTAGTTGTTCCTGCAAGAAAGCAAAGGAGCACACTTCTGTAGTTTCTACAAGGATGCAGATATTCAGAGGGAGTTGACCACTTCTCACAATCAACATAAGAATGGAGTTGCAGAAAAGAAGCAAAGACTGAGAGGGAGTCAACCCAACAAACAAACAAAGATAAGTATTTAAATTGTCATTACTTGCATATTTTATTGTTTAAATAATACTGTTCAATAATGTATATATTGATGTTCCTAGAATTAGGTTGTGTATTATGCATATTAGAATAGTTGCATTGATGAACAATATACTACTAATATGCATGGGTAAGTGGCCTATGGAACTGTACATCATTCCATTGCTACTTATCTAGAATGAAACCTCTTTGCTGACATGTTGGGAGTTGTGCACACTCTTAAAAATGTTCTGGTAGAGATTGGAAGGCATCTAGAAAGTTACAGGATATGGATAAATGTTGTATTGAAACATTGGCTAAGATAATTGCATGACTGTATGACATATTTCTTTATGTGTAAGAATTTGTTCTGAAAACTATGAGAGGTTTTCTAATCATGCAATTTAACTTGTTGTGTAGGAAAGATCGTATACCATCACCTACAAAATAAGGACTACAACATTTGTTCAAAGAAACAAAATTATCTATTGAAGATATTGAAGTTCCCAAGATATGGGAAGAATGCCATGATCTGTCGATCATGAAGAACGATGTTTGGGATGCGGTCCCAAGATCTGAAGGGAAGTTTGTTATGACTTCCATATAGATCTATCAGATCAAGCATGCTATAGATGGCAACATAGAGAAGTATAAAAGTGATGAAATGGAAGATACACCAGATGGATGTCAAGATTGCTTTCTTGAATGGCGTAGTTGAAGGGGAAGTACACAGTAGATATCCTGAAGAGATTCGGGATGATGGATTGCAAGGCCATGGCCACACCTATGGTATCGAATCTGAAGCTTCTATGTAATGCTTCATCTGTGCCGGTTGATGTCTCTATGTATCGTCAGATGATGGGGTCCTTGATGTACCTGACAAACACAAGACCAGATATTTGCTTTGCGGTGAACACATTGAGCCAGTTCCTGACGGATCCGAGGAGTGTTCACCTGGTTGCTATAAAGCATGTTTTGAGGTACCTAAAGGGTACAGTGGATTATGGGCTCAAGTATGAAGCGAATCAAAAGTTTAACCTGCAGGGTTATGTTGATTCAGATTGGGCTGGCAGTGCTGCAGATAGGAAGAGCACATCTGGATGTTGCTTCAGTATGGGATCAGGTGCGATCTCTTGGTTTAGCAGGAAGCAGTCTTGCGTAGCACTGAGTACAACTGAGGCAGAGTATGTTGCAGCCTGTTCAACTAGTTGTGAGGCAGTATGGCTTCGGAAGCTATTATCTGAGTTATTTGATCTCCCGTTGGACGCTACTGGTATCTTTTGTGATAACCAGAGTTGTGTTAGGCTATTCGAGAACCCGGTGTTTCATGATAGGTCTAAACACATAGAGATCAAATATCACTATATCAGGGATATGGTGCAGAGAGGAGCTGTGAAGCTCCTGTACATTGCGATGAACGAGCAAATTGCAGATGTGTTGACGAAACCACTAGCCAGAGTGAAGTTTGAGTACTTCAGAGAGAGGCTTGGTGTTCTTCGGATTGATGACACTTCGAGGAAGAAGTGATGGACACATTTGCAGAGGCCATTCCAAGCATGTTGGAAGGAGGATCCTTCACATGGCTATGGATGTAAGCACTGGATGATGAGCATCAGGACGATGCTCCAGTTACTGCTTTGTATATGCATTAGGATGATGCTGGATATGATCAGTTGGATCATTTATATGTATATGTATGTACGCATCATGTTGGATGTTGGATATGATCGGTTGGATCATTTGTATGTATTTTTTATATGCATCATGTTGGATGCTCGGACCATGTATCTGTATATGTATAAGGTGGATACATTGTATGATCAGGTGGATCATGTATGGTGATATGTATCATGTATTTGTATTTGTATCAGGTGGATACACTGTATGATCAGGTGGATCATGTATGATGATATGTATCAGGTAGATACTTGGTATGCATCAGGTAGATGCATTGTATGATCAGGTGGATCATGTATGGTGATATGTATCATGTATTTGTATTTGTATCAGGTGGATACACTGTATGATCAGGTGGATCATGTATGATGATATGTATCAGGTAGATACTTGGTATGCATCAGGTAGATGCATTGTATGATTAGGATGATCATGGATGACAAACTTCAGGATGTTGCTCTAGATGACATGCAGCAGGATGTTGCAGTGATGATGATCAGGATGATCATGTATAAAATAAGATGATGTATGGTGAGTATCAGGTGGATACTCTATGGCCGTGGATTAGGTTGTGCAGATGAGCATATAATTTGGCCCTGGGAGATTTGCAGATAGTCCTTCGAGGTTTTGCCTATGGCATGTAATTTGGCCCTGGGATATCTGGCAAATGTTCTTTCAAGGTTTTGCTCTGGGAGGACATATAATTTGGCCCTGGGAGATCTGCAGATAGTCTTTCGAGGTTTTTCCTATGGCATATAATTTGGCCCTGGGATATCTGGCAGATGCTCTTTCGAGGTTTTGTCCTATGGCATATAATCTGTCCCTGGGAGATCCGATAGGTTGGGTTGTGTGCTCGTAATAAGTCCTGGGATGCTCTTGCGAGGTTTTGCCATGACCACATATAATTTGTCCATGGGAGATCCTATAGGTAGAGTTGTGTGCTTGTAAAATCCTGGGATGCTCTTGTGAGGTTTTGTGGTGACCACATATAATATGTCCCTGGGAGATCCTATAGGTAGAGCTGTGTGCTCATAACATCCTGGGATGCTCTTGCGAGGTTTTGTGGTGAGGTCACATATAATATGGCCCTGGGAGATCCTATAGGTAGAGCTATGTGCTCGTAACAGCCTGGGATGCTCTTGCGAGGTTTTGTGGTGAGGTCACATATAATATGGCCCTGGGAGATCCTATAGGTAGAGCCGTGTGCTCGTAACAACTTGGGATGCTCTTTCGAGTTTTTGTGACGCACGTAATAAGTCTTGAGGATTCCATAGTATGGCCAGTGATGACGAAGACCTATATGTGGTGGGACTACATCCAGTATGAAAAAGGACTGGCTCTGTAGAACTTCCTATGATGAGTAGATTCATAGATTGATTGAGATAGTAGCAGCAGTGACGATGATGATGACTCGATGACGATTATCCAGTGATGATGATCTAGAGAAGAAGACTTGTGCTAGAAGACCTATGTCGAGAAATACCTTCCTAGTTAAGAGGGAGTGTTGATGTATATGTAACTTCGGAATGTATTTCACATATATGTATATTGTATTCCTATAGAGATGTTATTATTCCTCTATACGGAAGTGTCGTCATTTATATTGTAAGTGTCGTAACTTATACTTGATGGGTTATTAGACCACCTTGTTGGGGTCGGCCCTGTATAAGTCATGTGGGTCAAAGGTTTATTAGACCACCCTATTGGGGGTCAGCCATGTGGTTCAAAGGGTTATTAGACCACCCTAGTGGGGGTCGGCCCAGTCAGCATTATGTTAAGTGGTTAAGTTGAGGCCGACCTAGTTGAGTAAAGGTCAAGTCCAGTTAGTGTATAAATAAAGAGTGTGTCTCTCTCATTTTACACATTCTATTTTCTCACTCACACTTGGGAGAGTGGCGCACTTGTGGAGGAGGAGGATATGCTGCTAGGAGAATACTATCTCTTGTATTCTGGTTGTATCATTGCTCTATCTATCTCTGAGGAAGTTATTGGGGTTTTTCACCTTTATGGTTTTCCCCAAGTAAACTCTGTGTCTCTTGTGTGCTTGCATTATTGTGTCCATGATTGATATGCTGTATATTTGCTGTACATGTTGTTCTCTCAGTTAATATCCTAGATCAGATTGAAGTAAATTCTGAAAATTTGATAGGCAGTTCCATGTATGGGAACAATCCTTTCATTGGGGGGAACCAATCTTATGGTGGGAGCCAATTTACTGGGGGAAATATTTCCTATAGGGGAAATCAATTTCTTGGGGGCAGTCATGCCTTCCCAAGATCTTATACTTCTACAGGACAATATATGGGTGGACCTAATTGTCTAACATGTATTAATTCCCAACTACTGTTGATACAAAATCTGTTTTATAACATCCAGTTTCCTTTCTTGGCTAATATTGATTTATTGGACTTGTCATAGTTAACATATGAACCCATTTTGCATAAACCCTTATAGCCAATGATTCCCCACAAGATCCCATCTAACCGCCCAAAGTTTGATTGTAAAATGGGGGAGGACCCATCCACACACATAATGACTTACCATCTTTGGTGTGTCTCTAACTCTATTTTGGACGATAGTGTCAAAGTACATATTTTCCCTTGTACCCTAACCAAGAGTGCTTCTAAATTCTATATTGAATTGCTTAATGCCTCCTACACCAACTTCAACTTGTTAGAAATGGAATTCTTAATGCATTTCTGATTTTCTATCCATTACAAAATGGGAACCGAACTTTTGACGTCATTACATCAAAACATTGCCATGCATATGTTGGGAAATATTACCCATATAAACATTTTTTGTTTTCCTAGTGCATAGACACCCTAGTTGACTTTCTAGTGCATAATTATCATCATTGTGATTATCACCGGCTATTGATTTGTCATCTTTAGCCTCATTATCCATTGATGCATGATTTTTGGGACATGTTGAGTCAGTTTCCTAAATTTTAGGGGCCTCCTTAAATTTAAGTATCCTAAGCACCTTCCTTGATTTCATCACCGAATACCACTAATAGTTAACTCACTCATGCACCCTTCCTGATATTCTCTCTTTTATGTTTTGAGCCTAAAACTCCTGAATGCACCCTATTGTCCTACCTACTATTGTTTAATTTACTAATGTGCCTTCCAAGCCACCTACCATAAGTTAATTGCCACCTACCTAGTGATGCTCATGTCTAATGATGTGATTCTTCCAAGATAAGCCTACCACATGTGTGGATTCCAAATGCCTCCTAAGGCTCACAAATTTATCCATTGAGGATGTATTATAAATGTACACACATTGTTGATTAATTGATGTATGGAAAGTATTCCAATTGACTTCTAATTATCTTGTGTTCTATCATATCTTTTCTTCTCTATTTTCCTGTTCTTCTCTATGAAATTAAGTGATGATTAATTGTCTCTAGATAAAATGTGCAAAACTTCACATGGTATCAGAGCTTTGCTTAGCAAATTAGTCTTCCAGAGTGTTTTTAGAGTGCTTTGTAGGTGTAGTTGCTTCCACTTTTGCACCATAATAAGTGGAGGGTTCACATAATTCCTACAAAAATTGCCTCTGGTCATTTTGGTTGATCCAAAGTGGTCTTCCCAGGTGCGATGCACTTCTGAACCTGCATACTGTTGAAGTAAGGATTCTTGTAGATCATTTTTTGCAGGTTATTGCCTGACCAAGTGTGCATTAGAAAAGCATGGATTAGATCCAAGTGATGATTTTGATTCCCTTCAATTATTTCGAATGGAATTCTAGAATGGAAGTCCTAATTCAAAGTAAGGGTCTCTACAAAGTCACCAAGGTGCTAGAAAATGAGCCAATGTTGTTGTTGAGAAAGGTAGGTGGTTTAACAGATTGGATCAAGCTTATGGTTTGATTTGTCTCGACATATCCAAAGATATTCTATTTGATCTTGATGGCTTAAAAAATCCAAATCATGTGTGGACCAAGCTTGAGTCCCTCTTTGGAGAGAAATATGAGCTAAGAGGTCATTTATTGGAGAATGAGTTGATCTCATTGAGTCCAAGTAGTTTTTACACCATGCAAGAGTTCATCTCAAATTTCAAGTCACTGATGCTTTAATTCAAGCAATGTGGGATTGATAAGAAAGCAGAGCAACTCATTATTTTCATCCTATCAAAACTGGGTCCTGAGTACTCAATATTTGTCTCTACATTCTATGCAACTAAGCAAGAAGTTTCGAATTGGAAGATTCCATCCTTAAGCGCATTCATAAATTCTCTCACCAAAGAGCAAGACAAGTTGGTACATATGGGGGATTTGAGATCCTCCAAGCACCATGCGCTTGTAGCTTGTGGAGACAAGAATTCCAAATGAAAGCAAAAATTGAAAGAGAAGAAGCTATCAGATGATGAGGGTTCAAAATCAAGTGATGAAGGTTCCAATTCCAAGAAGAACAAGAAAAGGGGATCCAAGTGTTCTTATTGCAGAAAAGGTTTCCATTCTTAGAAATATTGTATGAATAAGAAATTGGAAATCATGACTCAAATTATTGAAAGGCATAACATTGATGTTCTCGATCTCACAAGAAAGACAAAACCAGAAAACCATGCCGCTCCTTAAGAATGACGTCTCAGTGCTACTAACTAAGGTAGTCATTTTTATGCTTTGAGTGCTCGAGTCAAAACACCTTCTTATGATTCTAATACTTCTAATTTATATTCACATTCTAATATATCAGAATCGAAAATATCCATCCATTCTTTGGAATAAATCCCAATCAGTTCACTGGAACCACCTCTCAATCCTTGTGTTTTTTCACATGTTTCTGACTTGCCTCCCCAAAACTATTTCCAAGTCCATTCGAATCCTTCCTACTAGATATTTGAATCTGATCTAGAATTTTATAAATAGGTTGTATTTCTCAAACATCCATCCTTCCCACCATTATATTGTCAAAAGACTCTTGAACCCCCAAGTGCACCAGTTGACAAACCCATGGTTTCTGAAACTATGTCACTTGTTTCAGTTGCATCACAGTGTTTCATATATTTTAGTGGTTGGAATGCCATAAAATTTGATCTATTTGGACTAATATTCCACATGTATGGACCTGATCTCACCTTTTCTTGTTCCAAGTTCAAGTTTACTCAATCTAAATACCCTGTAGTTTTGCTCAACTATTAGTATAATTCAGCTGCACCACCTCTTCATTTTGTGATCCTACTTGCTCATGGAGACACTTCACCATTGATGTTTGCTGCTACATATGATTCCTATTTTGTTGTTTTAGAGCCTCATAGATCCATTGTGAAATTTAGGAAGGTGATCAATCAATTTGAAAGAAAAATACATGGCTACGTTGTCCATTATGCGGCCGCACATGTTACTGATTCTAATGAGTTCATTGATGCATTTCAGATAAGAGAGTGGACATATCTCTTTTCAATATTTGATTGTGTTTTCATATATGATTATGTATGTGTTTACATCAAGAAGCATTCACATGATGCTCCTCCATATGGATAAGTTGAGTTCAAATGGGCTCTTACACTTGTTTTTTGGTTACACTACATTGAAAACCCAGTGCATGATCAAGGCATCTACAATATCTTCACCAAGTATCTCACCAAGAATCGCTACGTTCATATCATTAAAGTGAATAAGAATACATTGTGAATACCTTTTGTTTATTTCTGTGTCATGTCCTCTTTTAGGGGAGGTTTTGTTCCCACTAGGTTTTCCTTCTTTCCTCGGTTAATATGGACAAATAATTTTTTTCTTTTGGAAGGCATGACCTTTGGTGTTTGTTACCAGGGCCCTATTTTTTATTTTTCTCACATAAGTCACGATTAAGGGGGGTTCTAGGATATATTACCCATCTAGACATTAGGCATTAAACACTTTTTGTTTTCCTAGTACATAGACACCCTAATTGACTTCCCAGTGCATAGTTCTCATCATTGTGATTATCACCAACTATTGATTTGTCATATTTAGCCTTATTATCCATTGATGCATGATTTTTGGGACATGTTGAGTCATTTTCCTAAATTTTAGGGGAATCCTTAAATTTAGGGATATTGAGCACCTTCCTTTATTTCATCACCGAAGACCACTGATAGTTAACTCACTCGTGCACCCTTCTTGAGATAATCTCTTTGCTATTTTGAACCTAAAACTCGCTAATGCACCCTCTTGGTATACCTACTATCATTTAACTGACTAATGCACCATCATTTAACTTCCACCTACCATTAGTTTAACTGGCTATTTCATCGTAGTTGCAACTGATGCTCATGTCTAATGATGTGAATATTCCAAGATAAGACTGCCACATGTGTGGATTAAAAATGCCTCTTAAGTCTCACAAATTTCTCCATTGAGGATGTATTATAAATGTACAAACATTGTTGATTAATAGATTTATGTAAAGTATTCCAATTGAGTTCTAATTCTCTTGTGTTCTATCACATATTTTCTTCTCTATTATCCTATTCTTCTTGTGTTCTATCACATATTTTCTTCTCTATTATCCATTCAGTAACCAAAGGCTACCTTTTGCAGTTCTCGGGGTATCACCCGTATGGGGATACCACGGCGATAGAACCAAACGACAGATTCACCTTTTCTGGATGTGTCATGAACGGGGTATCTTAGTTTCCTTTCTTCTAGGATTGACTACCCGGTGTCCCTCCCGGTAGGGGGATATCTTTAGCCACTTGGCTCTACTATCCATATTGTCTGACTTGGATTTCATCACCTTGCAGAGGATATGTCTAGTTGAGTCAGAATACTATTTAGATAGGTGTTTGCATGCTCCCTTACCTCCTTTTGGTCTAGCGAGTCCACTATTTTTATTTTTTAGGAAACCTGCTGCTTGTTGGTATTCTAACCATTTTTGTTGATACTCCACTTATTGTAGCACAGCTGTTACAGTAAGTGTTTTGAGTTGGTTGTTGGCCTGAGTGCCATATTTTTTGAGCTCTCCTTCTGCACACTCAGTTGCATTAGGGTTTTTGAGCTGTTTTTTACTCAACACAACCCCCAGATATTTGACATCATCTGTCACCATTGAGTCCTCGAGACATTCTTGGCGCCTCCGGGGTGAGCCCCCACAACACGGTTCACTTGACACCACCCGTCATAGACATGGATCTTCATCACTTGATACCACTCATCATAGATCTCGAGCCTTGTCACTTGACTCCACTCGTCAACGACATAGGACTCCGTCACCCAAGCTAGACACCCCTTATTTTACCTCTGATTCTGAGGCAGAGTCCGAGAACCCCATTGACACTGTACCAACCAGCCCCATGGCTGGCATGAATTCCACCCCTTTCTTTGTAGGGACCATTGGTGGAGCATCCACCACCACACCAGCTACCACACATGTTTTGGGTATGCCCTCGATGGGGCCCACATCTACCATTCCGATCACTACACCCATTCCAGTAGCTGGCATCCCTATCGCCACTCCATCAATGACTCACACTACCCTTGGCAGTGCATGACCGTCCCATACCACTTTCGTCCCTCCACTTGGGGGCAACATCCCAAACCCTTCCCCTACACTTGGGGGCATTGGCCCCAACATGGTCACACCCACTGGTATGTCACATCCTTCTACTAGTTTTCCATTCATGGCTAGTATCAACCTTCCTGACCTAGCTAGACTGACTAACGATCCCATCAGACATGACCCTACGTGGCCTCACATGCCTACCAAGCTTCCCTCTGACATCCCTAAGTTTGAGGGCAAGGCAAGTGAGGATCCCCAAAACCATATTATGTCCTTCCATCTATGGTGTTCCTCCAACTCCATAGTGGATGACTCTGTCTGCCTCCATCTGTTACAGCGCACCCTCATTGGCTCTGCAGCTAAGTAGTATATCGAGCAACCCCATGGGACCCATGCCACCTTTACCTCCCTTGCCTCCACTTTCCTGCAGTTCTTTCAGTTACCTGTCCGCTATGACACGGGAGTTGAGATCTTACTGTCTTGCAGACAAAACACGGCTACCCACATCACTGACCACATTCATGAGTGGCGTCAACACCGCAGCCTCTGCAAAATCAAGTTAGACGACCGTATCTTCTTAGATTGGTTTCTAAAATCCCTCCTTCCTGTCATTGTCAAGGATGTGGCATCCGAACGACCCCAGTCCGAAGAAGAGGCCACCCTCAAAGCCCAGCAATTTGACCTCATTTACGCCCAGTCGGGTTATCTATATACCATCATACCTGACTCCCCTCGTGACAATTCCTCCCAACACGATGCGCCAGGGGCATCCCATGCCGCAGACGACATCATTGGCCATGTTGCCTCGCATCCTCAACCCTTTTCCATAGCACGTCCTAGCCATGGCCCCGACCTTTCGCGGGCTACCTCTCAATCTGAAGCAACCAATTCGTATGCTCCTATGGCACATCACCACCATTCCCATGGACTGTTATACCTCAATATTACACATTATGCATTAGTGTCGCATCCTTGTACTAGCGACCTAAACGACAGTTTCCCTTAAAGATCATCTGAACATCCAGAGTGAAAACCATTGACTGAATACTGAAAGCAAAACCTTTTTCTGCCATCTTCCAGCCCAACTTAGCCCTGTTTGTGAGCACTGCCGCTCCTTGCACATCTACAAGGGCGCGGTAGTTAGCACTACCGCGCGTTGCTCCTTCTCTGGGGCGCGGTACTACCGCGTTATGCTCAGTTATAGGGGCGCGGTAGTCTGAAATTAGCCTTTTTGCCTTGGATTTTGGGATTTCGACCTTCGAGGAGATTTTGTTGGGATTACTACCTTTGGTTCGATCCTAACTCCTTCTTTGTTTAGCTGGCCTGATCCACTAAACCCTCCATAGATCCACACTTCTCTCTTGTTGGTTAGCCTTCTCATGTGCTATAAGAGAGAAGCTTTCCATGAGCCAAAGGGAGGACTTTTGGGGCATCAAACCTATGATCTTCATACTTCTGCAGAGATAGCTAGAGGAAGCACTTGGAGCTGGAAGTTGGCTTGGACATCAAGCAACTATTGTATATGACTTCAAGTTGGTAATGGAATAACTTGTCTTGTTTTCCCAAATCATGTGTGTTAATTTTGTTTTAATGATATGATTTGTATCTTTCATAGATTTAGATCCTAACTCATGTTTCAGGTTGCTAGAGAATAGTGCATTCTTGTGTCTTGGTTCCATTTTGACAGGTTCACTTGTGAGGGCTTGGAGCTTGGAGCAAATACCAAAAACGAGCGTTTGGATAGAAGGTCAGTCAAACTTCTTCTACCCTTTCTAGCATTTTAATCTTGAGACGTTTGTTAGATCTAGGGATTCAAGGTAGCATTTGTTTCTTTTTTGTCTTAGTATAGAGTCAGTACATCCTGCTTTATCCTAAGAGAGTTTCTACCTATCCGTAGGGAGAAATTTCTACAACAAAAACTGGCGACTCCGCTGGGGATTTGAATCCATTTTCTTTGCTTGTGAAGTTTGCTTTCAATTTCACTCATTGATTGTAAGAATTGGGTTCTTTCACCTTCATTCACTTCCCTGCTCTCTGCATTAGACTCCTGTTACAGATCAGTAAGTCCTCTGGGTTGGCGAACCCTTGAAAAGTCAAGATCTTTTCTCAAAATTCTGCCTCTTTCCCTGTTCACACAGTACCGCGCCCCCGCAACTACCTACAGAGCGGTAGTACCGCGTCTTAACCGCTATCCAGAGTGCGGTAGTCTGTCAGTACCGCCCCTTAAGCGCTGTCTACAGCGCGGTAGTCTTGCAGTACCGCCCTTTAAACGCTGTCTAAAGCGCGGTAGTCTGTCAGTACCGCTCCCAGGTGGCCTACAGGTCCGCGGTAGTTCCTGGAAAGTGTGTTTATTTGGTTTGTTTGGTTATTTTTGGGTCTTTTCGAGATTTGGATCCATGTTGGCCCTTTGAGTAAATACTAGTGTTTTGCTTGCATTTCTAAGCGAAATGGGGGGGCCATGAATCGTGCATCCTACAGTCGTTTTGACCCATATTAAGGTTTTGAGATCATTTTTGGTTTGGTGTGCTTGGCGTGTTTGGATTGCTTGGCATCTTATTTCCTTTACATCTTATCTAATGATTGTTTGAAAAGATTGATTCCTTGCCTCCACTTTAGTTCAAAGAGAAGCTTGATTTTGTCGTTATTTTACCATATTCATGAAATTGAAACACATAGGTATTCTTCTTGCTTTAATTTAATCATTTGACATTTTTGGTATTACATTCATGAGAAGAAGAAATGCTTGTTTCATATTTATGTGCATTTGAGTTAGACAATATCATTAGGTTCTTCTCTTTGTCTTGCATTTGATTGGAAGCATTTGTAGAATCTTTCTTTCCGTAGCTTGGATGTGTCTTTTTCAAGTGTAAAAAGATAGGAAATGAATTAGAATCATTACATTTGGTGTTCATATGAAGAAATTTTTTATTGCTTTGGGTTAGTTTTGGGTACATATTTTACTTCTTTCTATCATTTTGAAAAGAAATAAAATTGCATGTGCATTGGGTTGTGCATATTGGGAACGGAAAGAATTCTTCCTTACTTTAGCTAGTATTCATCGAAGAGAAAGGCTCATTTCGATTCATCTTCATTTGCATGGTTTGGGTCGTCATAACACCATCAAGTTGCACTTCCATAACCCGATTGAGTAAGACAACCACTAAAATTAATCTCCCTAATTAAACCAACTTTAACCTCACTTGAGGAAATCAAAAGAATTTGGTAGTTAGGTAGGACACCGGGGATAGGCATCAAAATAATTCCCCCTTGTCATTTTCATCTGAGACATAGTCGTTGTCTTTAGGGAACTAAAATACTCTAGTACTTATTGACACGGTCACAGCTAGTTTGTGGAGGGGCCTCCTGACTGTTTCCAACTTTCAGGGGTTAAACGGCCGCGAGATTGAGAACCGGACGGACTCTGTGGAATACCGCACTCCACTTAGCCCTAAGGCAACATCGATCGCTGTCTTCTTCGGAAGGCTGAAGTGCCCAAAACCTTTTCCGACGTGTCATGAACGAGGTAGCTTAGTATCTATTCTACTAGGGCTCTTTTACCCAGGATCCCTTTCGGTAGAGGGATATCCTTCTTATATCGGTCTCTCATGTTGTATTGTTCGACTTGGATTTCATCACCTTGCGAAGGATACAATTTGTTGAGGTCTCCAGCTCTTAGTTAGGAGGTTTTGCTTGCTATCTTGTAGAGGGTCTTTTTCTTTGTAGGGCTGCTTGTTGGCATTCTGGCCGTTTTGTTGTACAGCTCGCTTACTTTGGCAGCGGCCTCAGTATAGTTTTTTGAGCTTGCTCTTTTGGCCTGTGAGCCTTGTCTTTTCCTAGATCCCCTTTCGCACGCTCGGTTGCCTGAGGGTTTTTGAGTTCTTTTTAACAAGACTTCGTCCACATCACTTAGTTTTGTTTCATGGAGAATCTACCTCCATGCACCCATGCTCCTTCTGGGACTACCAATCCGGGGACCCCTTTTCAAGGGGCACCTTTTACTTTTCCTCCAGTTGGAGATATTGGTCCTCCCTTTATTGCCACGTTAAATCTTCCTGGATTAACCATAGGATTACCGGTATGGTTATTCAATCCGGTAATTCCGATTGCGCCCAATGTTTCGAATGTTAACTCTCCACCACGAGAGAGTCAATCCCAAACTAATCCTTCCCCTTCTTCGTCGGATGAATCTTCTTCCGTTCCTTCTTCCTCGCCTGACCAAAGCAATAGTGTTAGTAATCAGGTGGATAAGAAGAAGAAGAAAAGGAAAGTTAAGAAGAAGAAGGATAAAGAAGAGACCAAGCGTAAACCAGTTGCCCCTAATGGCACTCATTCTACGAAAACGCCCCGTAAGCCCAAGTTCCCTTGCAAACTTTGTAAGGGTGATCACCTTCTCAAGGATTGTCCTGATCTTTCCCGTGTGTCAGAAGTGTGGTCTAAAAACCCCAAACCAATCGTATCGTCGACCTCTGACCATCATGTCGATAGCACCCCCTCAACCAGTGACCCCTTGGTGAAGGGTCGTAAGGGTAAAGTCCTATATCCCTGTTTGATATGCAAGGGTATGCACCGTACTTTCCTTTGTCCGAGCATGGATGAAGCCTCGCGGTGGTTGGAAGATATTACTAGTTCTCAACTGGTACCTCCAACAGACCATGGTAAACTGTCCCTCGACCCCCCGCTGGTTGACCAAGTGATCAATTCAGTTTCATCTGCAATTGATCCCACTCTCCCTTCCGAGAGTGAAGTGATTGAGTCGCTGTCATCCCCACTCGATCCCGCTCTTTCATTGGAGAAAGTCCAGATTGAAGCAGTCACCTTGACACAACCTTCGTCTCATTCTCATCTTCCAAGAGAGAGTGAATTGGAAACCACTGATGTTTTCATTATCGATTCAGAACGTCCTCGGCAAGGGGAAACCCTGTCCGTTTCCGTGAGACCCCCTCCAAGTACTGAGGTTATTTCCTTTGATTGGAATGGTCTAACAGAATCTCGTCTTCCTTCGAGCGTTCCTTTTCAGATATCTGTAGGAGTTTCCAATAAAGAAATTTTTCGTACGATAGTTGATGAAGGAGCTTCTGTTAGTATTCTATCCTCAACTGCTTGGCAAGCCTTAGGTTCTCCTCGGCTTGTGCCCGTCACTGACCAGATACTGGCTTTCAATAGAAGGCCTACTGGACCTTTAGGGTCCCTTCCTCAGTTACCTATCACTTTGGGAGGGAAAACTGTCTGTATTGATGTCATGGTCATCCAAGGTCCCTTAGATTTTAATCTACTCCTTGGACGCGATTACGTCCATGCCATGAAGGCTGTAGTGTCCTCACTCTTTCGAGTGATGTATTTTCCCCATCATGGGAATATTGTGACCATCGATCAGCTTTCCTTTAGGACGCCCACTCATCGCATGACTCCTAGTCACCAGACTTCCCTAAATGTTCCACATGTTTTAGTGGTTTCTTCCCTATAGGGGGGGCGGGGGACGTTGGAACAAAGTTCTATTCTGGTGTCAAGCTCGTTAAAAAATGAAACCATTTTCCCAAGCATAGTTTTCCTTTGGTTTTAAGCTTGTGTAAAAATGAAACCAACCATCATTTCAAGCATAGTTTACTCTTGGTTTTAAGCTTGTGTAAAAATGAAACCAACCATCACTAATGAGCATGGTTCCCTTTCTATGTCAAGCTCGTTAAAAAATGAAATAGATTCCCTGGAGCAAAGTTCTATTCTGGTGTCAAGCTCGTTAAAAAATGAAACCATCATCCCAAGCATAGTTTACTTTTGGTTTTAAGCTTGTGTAAAAATGAAACCAACCATCATTTGGAGCAAAGTTCTATTCTGGTGTCAAGCTCGTTAAAAAATGAAACCATTTTCTCAAGCATAGTTTTCCTTTGGTTTTAAGCTTGTGTAAAAATGAAACCAACCATCATCCCAAGCATAGTTTACTTTTGGTTTTAAGCTTGTGTAAAAATGAAACCAACCATCACTATGAGCATAGTTCCCTTTCTATGTCAAGCTCGTTAAAAAATGAAATAGATTCCACGAGCATAGTTTATTCTTTGTTTCAAGCTCGTTAAAAAATGAAACCGACCCTCAAGCACAGTTTACCGTTGGTTTTGAGCTTGTGTAAAAACGAAACCAATCCCAAGCATAGTTTACGTTCGGTTTCAAGCTTGCGTAAAAATGAAACTACCCTCAAGCACAGTTTACTTTTGGTTTTAAGCTTGTGTAAAAATGAAACCAAATCCCAAGCATAGTTTACGTTCGGTTTCAAGCTTGCGTAAAAATGAAACTACCCTCAAGCACAGTTTACTTTTGGTTTTAAGCTTGTGTAAAAATGAAACCAAATCCCAAGCATAGTTTACGTTCAGTTTCAAGCTTGCGTAAAAAATGAAATTACCTTCGAGCATAATTTCTTTCTGTTTTAAGCTCCTTAAAAAATAAAAAGGACCCTTTCAAGCATTGTTATTATCTATTTCAAGCTTGTGTAAAAATGAAATAGATCTCCCTTCCATTTGTTCGAGTCTCTCGCTAGAGTTAGGGTTTGAACCTTCATTTCATCTGCCTGGGTCACTTGATCCTGGTTCTCCCTACTCCCCCTGGTGAACACATTTGGATTAGTAGCCAGGATTTTTGGGTAAGGAAGAAGAGTAGTCAGACGAAACGAAGCTTGGGGGGCATGTTTAGCCGTTAGCAATCATGCTGGGGGCATTTACCAACCTCTGATCATCATGTTGGGAGGGAACCCATCAATGGGCCTTAATCATGAGCAGAGTTTACCATTGGCTTCAAGCTCATTAAAAAATAAAACCAATAGTCTGAGCAAAGTTCTACTCCTGTGTCAAGCTCGTTAAAAAATGAAACATATCCTTTCCCTTTGAGTCGAGTCTCCTCGTAGACTTAGTACCTGAACCTTCTTTTCACTCTCCTATACCTTAGGTGAATGAAATGAAGCTTGGGGGCATGTCTTCAACCTCTGGAAGTTACGTTGAAGTCAACTTGATCGCCTCTCCACACCATGTTGGAGCTAAGTCACTTACTTCTAGCAATCATGCTGGGGGGCATGAACCAACCTTTGGATTTCATGACGGGAAGAGGTTCACCATTGGGAACATTTTCGAGCATACTTTCCTTTTTTAGGTTTCGAGCTCATTAAACCATGAAAAATATCCTGAGCATAGTTCATTTTCTGTTACAAGCTCGTTAAAAAATGAAGCAGACATCATGAGCATTCTTCCAACCTATCTTCGAGCTCGTTAAAAACAGTAAGATGGTGTTTGAGCTTACTTTTCACTTTTTTCGTGCTCTGGTTAAAACATGAAAAGTGGTTTGAGCTTACTTTTTCCTTTTTCGTGCTCTGGATCCAAACATGAAAAAGATTCCGAGTGCTTTTGATACCATTATCGTGCTCGTTAAACAAATTGGAGTAAAAAGGTGTGTCTAACGAGTATAGGTTTATCACTTTATCCGGCCTCGCTAGACTATTTACGGAAAAGGAACTGTGCCGAGTTTACTTCCCCTTTGTTGTACTCGGTCATCAACCATGACAAAGTTGTACATGGAGTCCATAGTTAAGCTCTTTTTAGACTCCCTAAAATTGAAAAGATTGCCAAGTGATCTTGACTCTTTCACACTTGTAAAAGTATTTGAAAGGTCGTCTATTCGGTGATAGGTTACCCCTTTTTAGGCCCGTCTAGACTATTTACGAAAAAGGAATACTCCAGCCAATCATGACTGGAAGAGTCCTCTCCCGCGTTGTTTTACCCTTTTTCGGGCGATGAGGCTAACCTTACGAAAAAGGACCGTTGGAGTCTTCTTTAGTTATTTTCAGACTCTCTAAACATGAAATGACAATCGAGTTTTCCTTCCTTGGACTCGTTAAAATTTGACATCGAAGGACCCACTTTGGGACGAACCCCTCCTTTCTCAGGTTCGAAAAACATGTGAGATTGGACTCATCTATGAGATGAGCTATATCGAGCATCTGTTATCCTCCTCAAGCTCGTTAAAAAACAAAGAGGTACTCGTCCATCATGTCGGGGGAAAATGGGAAAATGAGTCAAGTTTACCTTGTTGGCAGCTTGTGAGTCGTCACCTTTGAACATGGCATGCATCCTCACCTTGTCTATTTTGGGTAGTCAGTCTCGATAGTGTCATCATTATGATCATGCGTCCTCATTATTGCTATGAGTTCACACTTCCTGCGATTTTGTCTGTTCAAGTAATCCCTGCTGCCAAGCTCTGTTTCATGCCGTTATATGTTCAAAGGGTTATTACCTTGAGTCCACCTCCACTTCATGTCAAAACTTCCCTTTGTGTCAGTACATATTCTATTGTTTCACCGGTCCATACTATCTCTCGTTCTGATTTCGTGTCGATGATGTGGGAATCGTTATGGCCCACCTTCGACGAGTCTATTCCTGTCGACACCAAATCACTATCCAGGAATTAGGCTTAGGAGTCAACCATTAGTACCTTGGTACCTGCATGCCTCAATGGCAGGTTTCCTCGTATTCAACAGTAGGTTTTCATCAATGACCTCTGATTGAATGATCTCTCGGATGCTCGACATCAACTCCTTTATTCGCATTTCGTTGAGATGTACTATAGATACCTTGGGGATCATTGTCATTATTGGTGATTTCCCTCGCATTTGCTAACGGTTCACATCATTGACCGGTAATCAAATGGTTTCTACCATGTTCGACTTCAACACCTTGTAATCACATGGCTAGATTCGTATCGTTTGCGATCGGGTAGAAGACCCTGGACACCCTTTTGTATTTTGATTACGTCCAGGTTGCAATGGAGATTTCCTCTGTATTGTCACACAGATCCACTTTTGTATTGGTCGTGGCTGTGTCAGTACTGTCTCATGGATCTACGCTTGTTCATAGTAGCCATGATTTGTCTACAGTCTATATCATCTCAGTACTCATGGATCTGCAATGTATTGGTCGGCAGCCATGCTTTGAGTCATTTGTTTCCGAGCATGGGAATGCCCGCCTCGGTGGTATATCTGACATTTTGCCTCTATTTTTCAGCTCCTTGTTGCTCTCCTCGATGCTATCTCTGAACCATATTTGTAAAGTCTTTCGGCCATCAGTCTCTTCTGACCTCACACTTTAGGGGGCATCTGTTATACCTCAATATTACACATTATGCATTAGTGTCGCATCCTTGTACTAGCGACCTAAACGACAGTTTCCCTTAAAGATCATCTGAACATCCAGAGTGAAAACCATTGACTGAATACTGAAAGCAAAACCTTTTTCTGCCATCTTCCAGCCCAACTTATCCCTGTTTGTGAGCACTGCCGCTCCTTGCACATCTACAAGGGCGCGGTAGTTAGCACTACCGCGCGTTGCTCCTTCTCTGGGGCGCGGTACTACCGCGTTATGCTCAGTTATAGGGGCGCGGTAGTCTGAAATTAGCCTTTTTGCCTTGGATTTTGGGATTTCGACCTTCGAGGAGATTTTGTTGGGATTACTACCTTTGGTTCGATCCTAACTCCTTCTTTGTTTAGCTGGCCTGATCCACTAAACCCTCCATAGATCCACACTTCTCTCTTGTTGGTTAGCCTTCTCATGTGCTATAAGAGAGAAGCTTTCCATGAGCCAAAGGGAGGACTTTTGGGGCATCAAACCTATGATCTTCATACTTCTGCAGAGATAGCTAGAGGAAGCACTTGGAGCTGGAAGTTGGCTTGGACATCAAGCAACTATTGTATATGACTTCAAGTTGGTAATGGAATAACTTGTCTTGTTTTCCCAAATCATGTGTGTTAATTTTGTTTTAATGATATGATTTGTATCTTTCATAGATTTAGATCCTAACTCATGTTTCAGGTTGCTAGAGAATAGTGCATTCTTGTGTCTTGGTTCCATTTTGACAGGTTCACTTGTGAGGGCTTGGAGCTTGGAGCAAATAACAAAAACGAGCGTTTGGATAGAAGGTCAGTCAAACTTCTTCTACCCTTTCTAGCATTTTAATCTTGAGACGTTTGTTAGATCTAGGGATTCAAGGTAGCATTTGTTTCTTTTTTGTCTTAGTATAGAGTCAGTACATCCTGCTTTATCCTAAGAGAGTTTCTACCTATCCGTAGGGAGAAATTTCTCCGTGGGACCCGAAGTTTACTTAGATACGCCGATGACCTCCACATTCCAATCCATTCCTCCCCCGTCACCTGCGCCTGAAGTATCTGACTTATGTACCCTTTCCCACAATACGCAAAGACCCGACAATCAACCGCCCTTGTTACCCAAACCACCATTGGTACCTAGTCACATTGGTGTTACACCCATCCACACAATCCCCTTCTTATTCCCTCCCTCAGGAGTAGTAAGTGCCTTGGTTATGGCTACTCTTAGCCTCCCTGGGTTAACCTTGGGATTACCCGTCTGGTATATTTTGCCTCCCGTTCCCCTGCCGACACCAAATGTCGTCCTTCAGCTGGTGCAACCCATTGCCACTACTAGTCAACCACCTCCTGGTGTCACTACCCCTTCGTCCTCTACGCATCCCCCTCCTCTTATCAAGCCCACTGGGGGTAGAGGTCCACAACCATCCACTGCTCTACCCCCTCCCAAGGCAGTTAAACCCCCCCCGTGTTTCGTGGTCCTCCTAAATGATCGTTGTGTGATGAGTTAGGCCATCCAACTCATCAATGTCCACAATTACCTACATTACAGGAACACATGCAAATGCTTGACGATGACCCCAACATCCCGGTTGTCGAAATCGATCCAACCCCTAAGCCTCGTGATAAATCACTGTGTACCAACCACCCTTGTGCAATATGTGGTATTTACAGCCATTACTCACATCACTGTCTTGATCTCCTAGATTACAGAGCATCTCTCTACGAGATGAATAATTTGGACCTTGAGATGGCACCCCCCACAATTGAGGAGATCCACGCCCCGGTCTCATCCCCATCCGGAGAGATTAACACCATTTATATGATCTCTTCGACTACCGCTCCCTCGTCAACCGATTTGACAACTCAAAGATTCCGCAATGATGAGGAGATTCTAGAGGCTCTCATTGCCCTAGATTATCCCTGGGATGACATGCACCATCGTTCCTATTTCCTCCTAGAAGACTCCTCCTCTCCCACAGCTACCCAATTTGCGGTTGAGTCCAAAGATTTCCTTCCCACCAAAGTCGACTGGTTTAAGGATCCTATTCCCGCTCCTAATGCCTTTGAGGAAGGTAACATGGCCAACATCTCACCCATCATCCACATCGATATCTCTGACCCACATGGTGCTCTTGAAATCATTACATTAGGGGCCTCCTACAGTGACTATGAGATTGGAGAGTACAAATTTTTTTTCCAAGAGTTCCGTGATGTCTTTGCCTAGTCCTATACCGAAATGCCTGGTCTTGACCCCACTATTATAGAGCACCACATTGACACATGGCCAGATGTACCCCCTGTTCTCCAGAAACAGCACCCCATTCATCCTTCAAATCTCCCCGCTGTTAAAGCAGAGGTTGAGAAACTTTGCAAAGTAGGATTCATTTATCCTATCGCATATACCACCTAGGTTTCAAACCATGTTCCTGTTAACAAAAAACAAGGCACCATTAGAGTATGTACTGAATTTCATGATTTAAACCGAGCTTGTCCCAAAGACAACTTCCCCACGCCATTTATTGACCAACTCATCGATGCGTGTGCAGGGCATGAAGTCCTATCTTTCATGGATGGTTTTTTCGGATACAACCAGATTCATATCCGTAAGGAGGATCAGTACAAGACTGCCTTTACCACCTCATGGGGCACCTTTTCCTATCACGTCATGCCTTTCGGCCTCAAAAATGCTGGTGCCACCTTCCAGCGGGCCATGACCTATTGTTTTCATGACTTGGTCCATATCTTGCTAGTCTATCTTGACGACCTTACATCTCATTCCCGGAAACGATCAGACCACCTTAACGACCTCCAGCAAGTTTTTCTACGTTGTCACAAATATCAAATCCGCTTGAACCCACACAAGTGTGTCTTTTGCGTTCTGGCAGGCCGGTTGTTGGGTTTCATTGTTTCCCAGAAAGGAATTGTTGTTGATCCCCTGAAAGTCCAAGCTATCTTAGACCTTCCCTCTCCTCGCATGCTTCGGCAGCTCCAGAGTCTGCAGGGGTAATCCAATTTCCTTCGTCGCTTCATTCCTGATTACGCCACTACTGTTCATGGTTTCTTACACCTGATTCGTACCCACATACCCTTTGTTTGGGATGAGAAAGCAGAAGCTACATTCAAAACCCTCAAGAAAGCTCTCACACAAGCCCCTTTGATTTCCCCTCCGGATTTCTCTCAGGACTTCATCCTTTATGTCTCGGCATCCGATTATGCCGTGTCTGAAGTCCTTGTTCAAGAAGACGCCGCTCGCCAGGAGCATGTCATTTATTACGTCAGCCAGACCTTGTCTTGACCACCCCTACGTTACCCATATGAGGAAATACTAGCCCTTGCTGTGGTCTTTTCAGTCCAAAAATTGTGACACTACATTTTGCTCAGTTATACCACAGTTGTCACCGACTCCAACCCCATGGTCTATCTCTTAAACCAGCGGCTCCTGCAAGTTCATGTTGCTAAATGGGTAATTATCCTCCAGGAATATGACCTCACTTTCCGAACCCCTAAGAGCACTAAATCCCTCACGCTTGCCCAGCTCATCACTGATCTCCCCTCCCTTATGTCGTCCCCACAAATCTCCGATGAGTTACCCAACAATCACTTGTTCATCATCTCGTTTGATGACCCCTGGTACGGTGATATTTTGTTATACCTTCGCACGCAGAAGTTCAGAGCCAACATCAGTCATGATGGACGCCATCGTATCCGTCACCAGGCCTCTCGTTATCTCCTCTTAGGTGATGTCCTTTACCGGCGGGGGTTTGACACGATTCTCCGTCATTGCCTTACACACGAGGAAGCCGAACACGTCCTCAATGACTATCATAGTGGTGCTTGCGGCGGAAATTTCTATGGAATGGCCACCGCCCAAAAGGTCGTCCATTCCGGATACTTCTGGCCCACACTCTTTACCGATTGCATCAAAGTGGTCAAACATTGCCATAATTGCCAACTTTTTGCCCCAAAGGCCTGAACACCACCCACTCCGTTACACGTAGTCATCACCGTTGGTCCCTTTTGTAAGTGGACCATCGACTTCATGGAATGTAAAACCCCATCCACCAACGGCCATAAGTACATCATTGTCGCCATTGATTACTTCACCAAATGGGCGGAAGCCATGCCCACCTTCAATTTTACAGCTTACACCGTTGCCCATTTCTTTTTTAACCATGTTATCACTCGATTCGGGGTCCCTCAACAGTTGGTCTCATACCATGGTTCACACTTCAAAGATTCCCTTTGGCGTGAGTTATCCACCCTACTAAAGTTCGAACATCAGTATTCCTCTGCTTACTACCCCCAAGGGAACGGCCAAGTAGAGGCCATTAACAAAATTCTCAAAACCATCCTCCAACGCACTGTTGACCGACATAAGTCCAATTGGTACCACATGTTGTTCCCTGCCTTATGGGCTTATCATACGTCCACCAAAACCACCACCCGTTTTACCCCGTTTCATTTAGTTCACGGCGTAGAGCCTGTCCTCCCCATCGAGTGTCAAATACCTGCCTTACACATCACCGTTGAGCTTCTCCCAGACACCTCCCCACTCGAGCAACGTCTGCTATCACTAGAACAAGTTGATGAAGATTGTCGTGCCACTCTCCAGACCATTGAAGCCGCCAAGAACTGCTCCAAAGTTTTTTACGACAAACATGTACACCCTCGAACTTTCCATGAAGGGGACCTCGTCCTCGCCTATGACCAAGCCCACGACAAAACTGGTAAAGGGAAGTTTGAATCCATGTGGCAAGGCCCTTACATTGTGCAGACCCGCCTCAGCAATGGGGCATACATTTTAACTGACTTAGAAGGTCACCCTATGCGCAACCCCTGTAATGGGTTGTATCTTAATCGTTTTTATCCCTAAATAAACCCGCGGCCCCATTGGTCCGTATTGTACAGTTTGCTCTTTTTTGTTTTTCACTTTTTTTTTACCGCAATCTTACATTCATTATTCTTGCATGATCACAAATGGACCATCTTCCACCTCATTACATTGGCTTCTTCGATGGAGCAAGCCGCTGGTCTCCCAACCTGGCTTCTGCAGCATGGGTCTTATATTCCCCTTCACATGAATTGATTCACCTTGACGGTATATGTATAGTCCCTGCTACCAATAACCAGGCGGAGTATGATGCTATGACCGGTCTCCTGACTGCTGTCCTCCAGATGGGCATATGTCACCTTCATGTGTTCCTTGACTCCTAGCTACTTGTCTCCCATCTCAACAACCGCTACCAGGTGCATGATCCCTGCCTCTTTAGAAAATTCCTACGCACAAAACAACTCAACCGACAATTTAAATCCATAACATTCACCCATGTCCCACGAGCTCAAAATAGTGTCGCAGATCAAATGGCTAACAACATCCTAGATTGGCACATCAATCACACCATGTAAAACCTCCATCATGCATCATCATTCCATAACATCTCATCAACAATATATAAAAACCCAAAAAGATTGCAAGGGGCATCCACGTGCCTATCATCACATATACATTTGCCTCCATGTGCAATAAAAATAAAATCACATTATTATACAGAGGCATCCATGTGCCTACTCCTACGTACATCATGTTGCATCACATACAATACACAAGGGGCATCCATGTGTCGATCATTCTATACTACTTGCATCCACATGCAGTACCAACATATAACAAACCATAAGCGCATCCATGTGCATACACTAAATCATCATCACAAAAAGGTGCATCCATGTGCATATATATATATATCAAAAAATACATGTCCATATGCTACACATGTCCTGAGTACCCCCGTACTCAGCTATACAAAAAATATCTATACATCCCTATGCCTCATAGAATACATGCAGTAGCTACAAAATCGGGGAGAGTCCCTTGCACTCCCTAATGAGAGTCATACCCTGCATCACTTCCTACATCAGCTGCCTCTGAGTCCTCACCTCGCTCCTCCTCTGGCAGCTCCTCATCCCCTGCGGGCTCCTGTGCCCGACCCCTATCCTCCAATATAGCCACCCGGATTGCGATCGACCGGAACTCTCGTGGCGCCCTCAGACAATCCTGAATCACCTCCAGATCCACATCCCGCCACCCGTCATCCGTCACTCCCACTAGCAATCGATCCAGAAGCATCCGTATGGACTCGAGAGTCCCCTCCGCGTCTCGTCGGTGCACCTCCCCTTGGCCTGGTAGGGCTGGTACTGCCACATGCCCCCGAAGTTTACTTAGATACGCCGATGACCTCCACATTCCAATCCATTCCTCCCCCGTCACCTGCGCCCGAAGTATCTGACTTATGTACCCTTTCCCACAATACGCAAAGACCCGACAATCAACCGCCCTTGTTACCCAAACCACCATTGGTACCTAGTCACATTGGTGTTACACCCATCCACACAATCCCCTTCCTATTCCCTCCCTCAGGAGTAGTAAGTGCCCTGGTTATGGCTACTCTTAGCCTCCCTGGGTTAACCTTGGGATTACCCGTCTGGTATATTTTGCCTCCCGTTCCCCTGCCGACACCAAATGTCGTCCTTCAGCTGGTGCAACCCATTGCCACTACTAGTCAACCACCTCCTGGTGTCACTACCCCTTCGTCCTCTACGCATCCCCCTCCTCTTATCAAGCCCACTGGGGGTAGAGGTCCACAACCATCCACTGCTCTACCCCCTCCCAAGGCAGTTAAACCCCCCCCGTGTTTCGTGGTCCTCCTAAATGATCGTTGTGTGATGAGTTAGGCCATCCAACTCATCAATGTCCACAATTACCTACATTACAGGAACACATGCAAATGCTTGACGATGACCCCAACATCCCGGTTGTCGAAATCGATCCAACCCCTAAGCCTCGTGATAAATCACTGTGTACCAACCACCCTTGTGCAATATGTGGTATTTACAGCCATTACTCACATCACTGTCTTGATCTCCTAGATTACAGAGCATCTCTCTACGAGATGAATAATTTGGACCTTGAGATGGCACCCCCCACAATTGAGGAGATCCACGCCCCGGTCTCATCCCCATCCGGAGAGATTAACACCATTTATATGATCTCTTCGACTACCGCTCCCTCGTCAACCGATTTGACAACTCAAAGATTCCGCAATGATGAGGAGATTCTAGAGGCTCTCATTGCCCTAGATTATCCCTGGGATGACATGCACCATCGTTCCTATTTCCTCCTAGAAGACTCCTCCTCTCCCACAGCTACCCAATTTGCGGTTGAGTCCAAATATTTCCTTCCCACCAAAGTCGACTGGTTTAAGGATCCTATTCCCGCTCCTAATGCCTTTGAGGAAGGTAACATGGCCAACATCTCACCCATCATCCACATCGATATCTCTGACCCACATGGTGCTCTTGAAATCATTACATTAGGGGCCTCCTACAGTGACTATGAGATTGGAGAGTACAAAATTTTTTTCCAAGAGTTCCGTGATGTCTTTGCCTAGTCCTATACCGAAATGCCTGGTCTTGACCCCACTATTATAGAGCACCACATTGACACATGGCCAGATGTACCCCATGTTCTCCAGAAACAGCGCCCCATTCATCCTTCAAATCTCCCCGCTGTTAAAGCAGAGGTTGAGAAACTTTGCAAAGTAGGATTCATTTATCCTATCGCATATACCACCTAGGTTTCAAACCATGTTCCTGTTAACAAA
Source organism: Larix kaempferi (assembly GCA_027924585.1). Lineage (NCBI taxonomy): Eukaryota > Viridiplantae > Streptophyta > Pinopsida > Pinales > Pinaceae > Larix > Larix kaempferi. Next base: position 2,314,288 of record BSBM01000633.1, on the reverse strand, counting down.
AAACAAGGCACCATTAGAGTATGTACTGAATTTCATGATTTAAACCGAGCTTGTCCCAAAGACAACTTCCCCACGCCATTTATTGACCAACTCATCGATGCGTGTGCAGGGCATTAAGTCCTATCTTTCATGGATGGTTTTTTCGGATACAACCAGATTCATATCCGTAAGGAGGATCAGTACAAGACTGCCTTTACCACCTCATGGGGCACCTTTTCCTATCACGTCATGCCTTTCGGCCTCAAAAATGCTGGTGCCACCTTCCAGCGGGCCATGACCTATTGTTTTCATGACTTGGTCCATATCTTGCTAGTCTATCTTGACGACCTTACAGCTCATTCCCGGAAACGATCAGACCACCTTAACGACCTCCGGCAAGTTTTTCTACGTTGTCACAAATATCAAATCCGCTTGAACCCACACAAGTGTGTCTTTTGCGTTCTGGCAGGCCGGTTGTTGGGTTTCATTGTTTCCCAGAAAGGAATTGTTGTTGATCCCCTGAAAGTCCAAGCTATCTTAGACCTTCCCTCTCCTCGCATGCTTCGGCAGCTCCAGAGTCTGCAGGGGTAATCCAATTTCCTTCGTCGCTTCATTCCTGATTACGCCACTACTGTTCATGGTTTCTTACACCTGATTCGTACCCACATACCCTTTGTTTGGGATGAGAAAGCAGAAGCTACATTCAAAACCCTCAAGAAAGCTCTCACACAAGCCCCTTTGATTTCCCCTCCGGATTTCTCTCAGGACTTCATCCTTTATGTCTCGGCATCCGATTATGCCGTGTCTGAAGTCCTTGTTCAAGAAGACGCCGCTCGCCAGGAGCATGTCATTTATTACGTCAGCCAGACCTTGTCTTGACCACCCCTACGTTACCCATATGAGGAAATACTAGCCCTTGCTGTGGTCTTTTCAGTCCAAAAATTGTGACACTACATTTTGCTCAGTTATACCACAGTTGTCACCGACTCCAACCCCATGGTCTATCTCTTAAACCAGCGGCTCCTGCAAGTTCATGTTGCTAAATGGGTAATTATCCTCCAGGAATATGACCTCACTTTCCGAACCCCTAAGAGCACTAAATCCCTCACGCTTGCCCAGCTCATCACTGATCTCCCCTCCCTTATGTCGTCCCCACAAATCTCCGATGAGTTACCCAACAATCACTTGTTCATCATCTCGTTTGATGACCCCTGGTACGGTGATATTTTGTTATACCTTCGCACGCAGAAGTTCAGAGCCAACATCAGTCATGATGGACGCCATCGTATCCGTCACCAGGCCTCTCGTTATCTCCTCTTAGGTGATGTCCTTTACCGGCGGGGGTTTGACACGATTCTCCGTCATTGCCTTACACACGAGGAAGCCGAACACGTCCTCAATGACTATCATAGTGGTGCTTGCGGTGGAAATTTCTATGGAATGGCCACCGCCCAAAAGGTCGTCCATTCCGGATACTTCTGGCCCACACTCTTTACCGATTGCATCAAAGTGGTCAAACATTGCCATAATTGCCAACTTTTTGCCCCAAAGGCCTGAACACCACCCACTCCGTTACACGTAGTCATCACCGTTGGTCCCTTTTGTAAGTGGACCATCGACTTCATGGAATGTAAAACCCCATCCACCAACGGCCATAAGTACATCATTGTCGCCATTGATTACTTCACCAAATGGGCGGAAGCCATGCCCACCTTCAATTTTACAGCTTACACCGTTGCCCATTTCTTTTTTAACCATGTTATCACTCGATTCGGGGTCCCTCAACAGTTGGTCTCATACCATGGTTCACACTTCAAAGATTCCCTTTGGCGTGAGTTATCCACCCTACTAAAGTTCGAACATCAGTATTCCTCTGCTTACTACCCCCAAGGGAACGGCCAAGTAGAGGCCATTAACAAAATTCTCAAAACCATCCTCCAACGCACTGTTGACCGACATAAGTCCAATTGGTACCACATGTTGTTCCCTGCCTTATGGGCTTATCATACGTCCACCAAAACCACCACCCGTTTTACCCCGTTTCATTTAGTTCACGGCGTAGAGCCTGTCCTCCCCATCGAGTGTCAAATACCTGCCTTACACATCACCGTTGAGCTTCTCCCAGACACCTCCCCACTCGAGCAACGTCTGCTATCACTAGAACAAGTTGATGAAGATTGTCGTGCCACTCTCCAGACCATTGAAGCCGCCAAGAACTGCTCCAAAGTTTTTTACGACAAACATGTACACCCTCGAACTTTCCATGAAGGGGACCTCGTCCTCGCCTATGACCAAGCCCATGACAAAACTGGTAAAGGGAAGTTTGAATCCATGTGGCAAGGCCCTTACATCGTGCAGACCCGCCTCAGCAATGGGGCATACATTTTAACTGACTTAGAAGGTCACCCTTTGCGCAACCCCCGTAATGGGTTGTATCTTAATCGTTTTTATCCCTAAATAAACCCGCGGCCCCATTGGTCCGTATTGTACAGTTTGCTCTTTTTTGTTTTTCACTTTTTTTTTACCGCAATCTTACATTCATTATTCTTGCATGATCACAAATGGACCATCTTCCACCTCATTACATTGGCTTCTTCGATGGAGCAAGCCGCTGGTCTCCCAACCTGGCTTCTGCAGCATGGGTCTTATATTCCCCTTCACATGAATTGATTCACCTTGACGGTATATGTATAGTCCCTGCTACCAATAACCAAGCGGAGTATGATGCTATGACCGGTCTCCTGACTGCTGTCCTCCAGATGGGCATATGTCACCTTCATGTGTTCCTTGACTCCTAGCTACTTGTCTCCCATCTCAACAACCGCTACCAGGTGCATGATCCCTGCCTCTTTAGAAAATTCCTACGCACAAAACAACTCAACCGACAATTTAAATCCATAACATTCACCCATGTCCCACGAGCTCAAAATAGTGTCGCAGATCAAATGGCTAACAACATCCTAGATTGGCACATCAATCACACCATGTAAAACCTCCATCATGCATCATCATTCCATAACATCTCATCAACAATATATAAAAACCCAAAAAGATTGCAAGGGGCATCCACGTGCCTATCATCACATATACATTTGCCTCCATGTGCAATAAAAATAAAATCACATTATTATACAGAGGCATCCATGTGCCTACTCCTACGTACATCATGTTGCATCACATACAATACACAAGGGGCATCCATGTGTCGATCATTCTATACTACTTGCATCCACATGCAGTACCAACATATAACAAACCATAAGCGCATCCATGTGCATACACTAAATCATCATCACAAAAAGGTGCATCCATGTGCATATATATATATATCAAAAAATACATGTCCATATGCTACACATGTCCTGAGTACCCCCGTACTCAGCTATACAAAAAATATCTATACATCCCTATGCCTCATAGAATACATGCAATAGCTACAAAATCGGGGAGAGTCCCTTGCACTCCCTAATGAGAGTCATACCCTGCATCACTTCCTACATCAGCTGCCTCCGAGTCCTCACCTCGCTCCTCCTCTGGCAGCTCCTCATCCCCTGCGGGCTCCTGTGCCCGACCCCTATCCTCCAATATAGCCACCCGGATTGCGATCGACCGGAACTCTCGTGGCGCCCTCAGACAATCCTGAATCACCTCCAGATCCACATCCCGCCACCCGTCATCCGTCACTCCCACTAGCAATCGATCCAGAAGCATCCGTATGGACTCGAGAGTCCCCTCCGCGTCTCGTCGGTGCACCTCCCCTTGGCCTGGTAGGGCTGGTACTGCCACATGCCCCCTGCGCACTACATGTCCTGGTGGTGGTCTTGGGCCAACATCTGTAGATCACACATCAGTCAGTAACAGTATATCAAAAAACCTATCATACACAAATCTTGGCCTCCATAACATGCAAGTAAAATCAATACGTACCATCTGGTCCCCATGCCTGCCCTGGCAGTCATGGTGCCTTTGGATCCTCGGTATAGTCCATATCTCTGTATGGATAGTCATCCAGTGTCAGCGACATCTGCAACCACTGCAGGTACAGCTCCTGTGTGAAGTATCTACCCACCTCACTGCCACCCCAGTGGTGCATCATCTCTCCCCACCGCACCATGCGTGGCTCCCTCAGTCCTCCTTCCCTGACCGACACCTGCATCCGTAGTGTCAGTACCCGCTCCATGAAGAAGGCACATAGAAAGGATCCATAACAGAATCCCTTGCCAGATTCCTTCACCGATGTCAGTTGTCGCTGAACACAAGTGAGGAACATCTGGCCCCACGCATAATAGACACCATCCAGTACCCGCTCCACTCGCTGCATCTGGCCCTCGGACACCTTCTCAGGTGATTGGGACCCCAAAAATTGAACCACGCACGCCGCAATAGCCTATACTACTGGCTCCTGTAGGTCCACCACCCGGAGTGCATTCCTCTGCACCCTAGCCTCTGGAACACAGTACCGCTCTAACATATCCTCCATATCCACATCTGCGGATACTCATGGCTGTGTATCTACCACTCTACCCAGACATGGCAACCCTGTCAGAAAGTATACATCTGCGAGGGTGAGATCCACCCTCTCCCCCTGCACCCTGAATGCCTGAATATCCGGCTCCCAAAAGCTCACTAATCGGTTTAGCAGCAACGCTGTTGAACGCATCATAGGTACCTGTGCGAAGTTCAGCAGTTCGCACAATCCCAATTTCGACCGCACATGTTTATCCCTCCGGATGACATCCACTATCTCATCCAGGACCTCCCGCTCTCGCCAAAGCACCAGCGGCATCCTGTTAATCACACAAGGAAAACTCATCAGACTCATGTCAAAGAAGTAACCCTGCCCCCTCCCCCCCCCAAGAGAACCCTAACAGCTTGATTCCAATTGTGGCTTTAGGGCCCCTTGCCGTGGTTTCCGACCGCGGCTATCAGGGCTACAGTCGTGGCCCAAAACCACGCCTTTAGGGGCCAAACTCGCGGTTTTGAATCGCATGTCCAGCCTCGGATCACACGATACCTGACTGCGTATTCCGGCCCGGACCTCGCGGTCCCCAATCGTGTGATCCACCTTGGAACCCGCGGTCCCCGACCGTGGTTCCATCCCACAAACCCGCGGTCCACCCCACATGGACCGTACAAACAATCCCCTGGGGTCCACTACCCCCCCTCCCCGAACCCAATGAAAATGCAGGTATGAGTTTGACGGAATACCTGTAACTCCCGGATCTAAAAACGGCCGGTCAGATTGTCCAGAAACGCCAACTCAGCTCTGGTCCACTCTGATCACAAGTCAAAGTCAACAAGTTCAAATGACACTTGTCATGTTGGACCCACTCACTATTTATAGTCCGTTGACTTTTTCTTGTTTTTGCCATTCTGACCCCATACGGAGTCCATTTTTTGAACCGTTTCCACCACTGGAATCAGCACGACGAGACCGTCATGATGGTTAACTTGTTTTCTTATTTTTTCCACATCATTTTTTGAGCATTTTTTAGACACCACTAGTCACCTCGGTTTGCGTGCCACTTTGGATGCTCTCCGTTTTTGATATATTTTATATCATTGAATTCATTTTTCTGAGCCCGTGATGATGCTTGAGATCATTTCTTTCTCTCACCCCCAGATTTTCTGGGTATTTTTTCCAAAACGCCCCCCGTCGCCTCGGTTTGCGTACCACATCGGTCGTTATCCATTTTTGACACTTTTTATTCATCGGATTCATTTTTCCGAGCTCGTGATGATGCTTGAGATCATTTCTCGCTCTCACCTGGTACAGTTTCAACATTGTGTCCCGACACCTTGCTGCCTCGATTTGCGCGCTACATCGATCGCCATCGGATTGTTCCACATTTTTACATGAGCCATTCACTCCTGTCATACTGCAATTATTTCGTTATTTTGCCACCATTAATTATCCCGCAAGGAGGCCCCTCAGTGTTCCCCCCCACCCTCATTCTTGGTCATCATCGATGTTCCTTGATTGAGCACTTCCTCCTTGCCTGGCCATTCCTTTTGTTCGGTATAATTTTATCCCTTTTTCGGGCCGGACAAGTCCTTTACGAAAAAGGCACTTAGGGAGTTTCTGTTAAGCTCTTTTATGACTCCTAAAACAATGAAAAGATCGCCGAGCAATCTTGCTTCCTTTCATGCTCATTAAAGTACCTGAAAGGGCGTCTATCTGGTATAAGTTTAACCCTTTTCCGGACTTGGTAGACTAATTACGAAAAGAGAATACTCTAGTCACACCAGCTAGAAGAGTTCTTCATTGCATCCTTTTATGCTTCTTCGAGCCTTGGAGACTAACACACAAAAAAGAAACCCCCTGGAGTCTTCTTATCGCTTTTAGACTCTCTAAAATTGAAAGCAACCACGAGCATGCACTGTCCTGGGCTCGTTCAAATCCACACGACGGTACCATTCCATCATTTCGGAGTCTTCTTATCACTTTTAGACTCCTTAAAATTGAAAGAAATCACGAGCATGAACTGTCCCGGGCTCGTATAAATCCACACGACATTACCATTTTACACGCACTTCTTCTAGTTCCTTAACCCATGAATAAGTCCCCCCGTGCCTCTTGGCACTATGATCGATCATCTCGGCAGCACCCCCAATCAGGTCGCCTTTGTTCAGAGTATTCTGCAATCTGCTGCCATTTTACACCAGCTTGCATACCACTCATCCCAGTCACTATCCTTGATCCATTCCTGCTATGATCCCTTTCTTACCAGTTAGTTTCATATGCTGTTCGATCATCCCCGCCACCATACTCTGAACAAAGGAAGTTTGAGTCCACCCACTCTACTTGCCCAGTTATCCCCCACAGTTTGACAATCCTACCATCAGTACTATCACACTTCGGTTCTCCACCTCGCGCTCCTATCAAGGAAACATCATTTCCTTGCTAGTTGCAGGTCTCCCTCTGTCGACGATAGCCCCTCTATTCCAGAGGATAGACCCAGAGGTCGCTGTGCCTTGGACCCATCACCATCTGTGGTGAGTTCCTACAGACCATTTTGAGAGGAGTCATCATTGCCTCTCTGAGTGGTTGTTTCTCACATGCTCGACTTCAACACCTTGATTGCATCATTGAGAATTGCGCAAGGTTTATATCCCTTCAATTATTGGTCGAAGACCCCAGATTTACCCCGACTCTAGCACATTGGTGAGTCACTTCGGAACACCCAGTTATATGTTCCCGTGGATGTCCAGGTTGCGTTGGCGATTATATTCGGAAGCCATCCAGTTATATGCTTCCTTGAGTACCCAGTTCAGTTCCAGTTCATTGTACCATTGAGAGTATGACTCCCCGTCATTATGATCCAGCAGCTCATCAGTTCCTCTGGTACCCCACTCAGCAGCACTGTAGTTATTCCAGTGTATCAGTTCTTCAGCTCAGACATGGTCAGCCCAGCAGTATGTCCTAGATTTGTGTCCCCCCTGGACCCTTATGATGTACACAGTGGTTCTCTATGTATCCTATAGGTCCCCATTTTTCAGGCCTCACAGTTATTTTATGTATCTTGATACGAGCATGGGTATGCCCGCCTTGTCCATATATTGAGATTCTTCCTCATTCATTATTTGAGGCCATGTATGTGTCAGGTCCCCATATTTTGGACCCCATTATTATTATTGTTCTATATCTTGATACGAGCATGGGAATTCCCGCCTCATCCATCTATTCAGATTATTCCTCATTCATTATTGAGGTCATGTACTTTCAGTTTTTGTAGTTTGTTCAGGACCGTTGTTTCGGGCTCTAGTTTGTTTCTTCTCTTCTCCACCCCTAGGAAAACCACACAAGAATTATGATGTCTATCGGCCATACGATGAGCTCCTGCCCTCACACATCAGGGGGCAATCTGTTAACACCCAAAAAGTGCTCACTACCTCATCTACCCCTATACATGACTCATCTGTCCATATTTCCTCCAAAAAAAGCCTCCAAAAGGCCAAAAAAACCCCCTTTTCCCCCAAAATAATCCAAAATTCCTCCAAAATAGCAAAAACCCTCTAAAAAGGGAATAAAAATATAAAAAAAAGAGGAAAAAGAGGGAAAAGGGAGGCAAAAACCCATACAGCTGACCTAAACCATATGGTTCCCAAAACCATGGGCCAACACTCCACCACTAAAAACCTATAAATAGGTGATGGAGGCCCCTCATTTCATATCCACAGTCAAATACACCCTTACTCTGCCAAAATCACTCTTGAAACCCTAGCTCACCCTTGAGCTATTTTCACCTTTGAGTGCCCCTTTGGCCCATTTCCAACCCTTTGGAGAAGGAGAAAGGAGTAAAGCTGGAGTTTGGATCAACCCTCTTGGACTATTGCAAGAACTTCACCAACCTTCACATTGGAGGTATAATCTTTAATACAAAAAAAAACCATTTTTATTACTTTTCTGTTATTTGATGCACATGCTTAGAGTAGTTTACTGTTTTACTTTATTGTCTGTTATTCACTGTATTTTCTAAACTGCTACTAAGGAGTCCCTTCTCCTTAGTAGGTGCTCATTTGCACAAGCTGGGGTGAAAACCCTAACTACACTCTAGATCAACTGTGCAAAATTTCACAGCATATCTATGATTACATTCAAGTTTTAATTTACTGTATTTCATTTATATCAGTCATATAAATCAGCTTTACATGTTTTTGATGTCAAATAACAATCATTTAATTGAACCCTATCTCATTGAGCCTTCTTAGTTGACTAGTTTTACAAGAAAATGCATAAAATAGTTTTGTTTGTCAGAATTAAGTTTTGTAACTTGATGTTGTTCGTAATCGTACCCTAGTACCCCCTCAAACTCCTAGAAAACCAATTAGGTAAGGTCGTACTATATTTGGGATGGAAACCATTAAATGCAGCACTGCAGTCCAACTCCTTGCCAATTCACCCTATCTTTCCCACCAACTAAAATTTGCTGATGCTTAATGCCCTGTGAATACTAAACCATCTCAGTTCATTCCCTCTTTGTAATACCCCAAATGATGGACTCTAAACCCTTTTATATTTCTGCTAAGTATTATTTCATTTTACTTAGGTGACTTTAGAAATCTGATAAATTGATTTCTAATGACCATGTGGACCAACACATAAATGAGATGGGAGTCACAGTCCCCTATGGGTTGGAGGGAAAATTCCAATTAAAATAATAATAAGAAATTATTATTGGAGAAAAATGGCAAACCCTAAAGAAAATATTTGAGAGACTAATAAATTAAAATAAATAACAAAACAAGAGAATTTCACACCAAGAGAATAAAAACTAAAACTCATTCAAACCCTTCAGACATTCTTAACAATTATTCACATTCTCATGATCATGAACACATAAGAGAAATGGGAGTTGGGAAAAAACACCATGACCAGAGACAAATGAATATAAGTGAATGAGGATAAATTTGGGAGTACCAAACTGGTCCAGATTAAGAGGAATCATACATCTGGGTATTGGCTTGGCCACTTAATTGTGTGCAGGTAGGAGAACTACCCCAATATTGTAGGAGCACTGCACTTACTATGAATAGGCTGCACTTAATTGATTCTCTTAATGGCTGAGGCTTAAAAGGCCCTGGAGCATCCTGGAGCTTAGGAGTACTGAGTTGGATGTTGGGTTGCCTGCTACCTCTGAAATATCCTAAATAACTTGGGGAACAAGCTAAGGGTAATTTAAAATATATACTCTATACTTGGGGGACTATGAACTCAGCTCTGGGGTGACCTGAAAGCAAGGAGAACTTGCCGGTCAAAGGCTAGGAGGTTTGTGCTTCGTCCCACTAGTTATCAGATTTCAGATAAGTTTATTTGCTGCCCTATTGGATGATTTTCATGGACAGTAATGGAATTTGTTTATATCTATTCCTCGAACTACTATTGAATGATTTACTATTCAGATTTGTTTATATGTATACTTTTAGATTGATTTCTGAGTATAGATCTGCCATAAAATCCTAGATCTCTGTAATATTATACAGTTTTATGATTTAAGTTGAAATGCCTGAAATATTCATAGTTTATATTTGTTGTGGAATGGATATTGTTCTGATGCATTTAAGTAGACATAAATATTGTTTAAATCAAGGTTTGCAAGCCTGAGAGAGGCACCCTAGAGTAAATATGGATTCCATGCTAATCGATGGTTATATGCATGCATTTTACACAGAATACCTTTATTTCTATCTTACTGACAAAATTGTGTTTATATATATATTATTGTGCAAATCAGGCAAACATGTAAACCAAGGGGTTTACATGTCAAGCCCATAAATATTTATAAACCCTCATTTTCTATTTTTATAGACCAGCCAATAATGGAGATATTTGTGAATAGGATATTTTTCCTATATGTTTAAAGGAAATATTTATTTCTAAATCTGTTCATACTTTTATCTGAATATGCATATAAAAACTTGTATTCCAGATTGGAGAATCGAGTTCATTTTCTAAGCTAATCTTCTGTGTATGCATTTTTGTGCAAAATTCATCTTAAAATTCGCTTGGGGTTTTTACATCTTGCATGCATTTGATACCTTGATATGGGATGCATATTAAGTCAGGAAGGTCCTTTTATCCCGTAGATGCACTTTAATTATAGTAGCGAGTTATATAATTATTAATTCCTATGTTATCGACAGAGTTAGAGTCACGATACTCTTCTTAGAATCAGGTTGTGGTCTAGGGAATGGAACCCACTTTCATACAATGAATATATATATTACAGAGTCAAGTAGTATATATAGCTAAGGGTTTAACCCTACGTTTCCATTCTAGCATTTTATGTTACATTTATCTACACAGTCTGTGCATTTTAAATAAACCATGCAACATAACCACATGATAAACAAACAATGTTGCACAATAACATTAAGAATGATTTCATAGAATGCATCTACCTTAAAGCATCTATGCATTTTGTGCATGCTCAGGGACCGTTATGGCCACAACGTTAAATTTCGCATTGTACAAATGCTGGGTTATTTATATATATATTTATATCTATACCAAAACGATTTGGCGAAGCAAGAAAATTGTGAATCGATGCATAGTTACTCTCTGAACATTTGCATATGTGTATATATATATGCATTGAGGAGCCGAAGATTCATAATAATTTGAATGCTGTAATGTTCCCTTACACTTTGTGACTCCATTTAAATAATGCACAGACAGTATGATGAAAGCGATACAACCGAGCCCATTTCGGGAAGTTAATTGATATAACCATTTCCACATTTAAAAAGATGATTGCAACAAGATTCACATAATAACCCTGTTCATGTAAAAGAGGAAAATAGAGGCCGAGAGCATCCATATCATTTCCACACTGTAATAAAACAAAATAATACTCAAACATGTCATATTCAAATGCATTCATTATTTACAAACAAAATAATATAGTCTAGAGCTATCCCTCTTCCTTTCCACACTTAAATCCCTTCACGGGTCACACCAAAATGAGACAGCGCTGAACCAACAAAGCCTAGCATGGCCAAGCCACCCAAGGTCAAGTGAAATGAAGAGTTGGTTCGCCTTACCAGTCAAGGCTATTATTACATTCACCTAGATGCTGGGGCAAGCCTTCAACCCTAAACAAAGTCACATGAAAGAACAAGGATGGCCAAATGCCTGGTTGCAGCATAAACATACAGAGAACCAAGAGTCTTAAGTAACAAATCCAAACCAACAGGGTAGGTTCACTCGAAGGACAAAGGATATCGGGTTACCTAGCCACGTAGAGAGTTTTTTATTCATTCCAAGTCTGGGTGACAGCGCCAAATGACCCAACACACCCACGGTCTCACAGAGCCTGCATCAAGAAGTGTCAAGTGCAACAGTTAGTAGTGGTAGTAACTATTTCCTATGTAAAAGGTAAAAGTTACAACGAAGCTAGTGGTGGCGTAACAACTTACAATTTGGTCAAACCATCACGAATCCCAAGCTCGGGTGGCACCATAATTGCACATGAAACCCAATAAGTTAAATGGTGGCAACATAATATTCTCATAACAGAACAACAAAGTAACATTTGGTAATTGCGTAAAAGATGAACATTCTTACCTTTAAAACGTGCAACCTAGAAACGTTGTCAGTAGATACCTCTCGCAGAAGTGTTGGAGCGATATGAAAGCACCTCCTCCTTGTTTCGGGAGTGAACACCTCCTCCCTATTTCGAGAGCAAACACCATGATTGGAGGAGAAGAGCTCGAAGGAGCCCATGGAATGCCAAAAAGAACAATGACTACAAGGTATGGTTTTTGGTATATGAGGTGATACCGGTTAGAGGAGTGGCAACCTCTCAATCCGGTCACAAGTTCATTAATTTGCTGAAGTACCCCCGTAGAGTTGGCACCAACAAACACAAGCAAGATCAACGATGCCCAGGCATGCACCACTCCCAAGATGGACGAACTGGATCACGATTGAAGGTCGTGTGACCTTCAACAATTAATTCAACCACAGCGGAACATTAATGCAGCAATGCCTCGGGAGTTGGAATTTTCATGCGAGAGCTAGCCTGGATAGCTGGAGCACGAGCAAAAGTTATAATTCTTGCTGACTGTTGAGCCATGATGATTTTCCAGTGGAGTTACCTGTCATCAAGCAACCAGGGTTTAAAACTTTGGTTCATAGATTTCGTAGTCTGCATGGCAGAGAGTAAGCTTGATACAGTCACCACACTCCACATGTTATCTGTTATGCAACGTGGAACCTTAGTGCATGTACTACGAACCTTTACCACCTCCATGTTATGCGTTGGCGTAAGTATCACCACGAAGGCCAAGGTTTGGGCCGGCTGTTTGGGCGTCGTGGCATAGTGACATGGTTGCATAAGACAAGGTCCAACCTTAGGTTGACCTGGCCATGCGCTTACCCATTAACTACATTACATTGTAATTTTTTAATATTAATCTAAGTCCAATGAAATGGCATTGCTATATGTTAAGTTGACATATGATGTTTTCACAATCGCTTAAGTGTTAATTTGAGCGCTTAGTGCATTTGCACGAGCTTAGGTTAGACCTTGGGTCAACCTATAAGCGCTTAGATTGTAAATATATATATATTAGGTTATAATATATGTATATAGTTTACAATACTTCAATTTATAAATATATATGTATATTAGGTTGTAATATATATAATTTGTATTGCATTAAGTTATATCATATTACATTTGTTTTAATATTATCCATTATGTTTTGTATGCATGGTTATAATATAAGGGACTAGGGCATATTATGCTAAGGCCTAGCCTTTACTAAGTTAGCGTTAGGGCTTAGCATAATATTAATGCTTAGGCTGTAGGTTAGTACCTTGTCATAGAATTTAACCATGTAGACTTTATTGGTATTCACCTTAATACTTTAATGAGTTGGAGCTAATAATTAATAACATATTAATGACATTAATATAGTTATTAATTGAAGTATTAATGTTGCTTATGTAATTTTTCATATTGTCGCAAGTTTGTAGAATGTAGGCATTATACTTTCGGTAGATACTTGAATTGGTGACTACGCATTGACGTATAAGCACATTGTCATGGTTGGCACTTGTGTGAAAAGCGACAGAAGAATAATGACGTTTAATGCACACACATTCAGAATATTACTAAGTAGGCTTTGACGACAACTAGTATGTGTATTTCTGCATTTGTTTGATTGGTTAGTTTCTTTTTCAAAAAAAAAAAATCGCGTAGAAGAGACATGACAAATTGGTATTAGAGCTAGGCTACTACACTAGGACCTTAGGCTCATTTGCGTGGATGCTTTGTTTTAATTAGAAATAAATAACTAAAATTTCTGTAGCATACTGTTTTGTATTTTTTTTTATATAATTACATTATTGTTATGAATTCTAACAAACAGCTGTTGACCACACTTAGATAACACAGTGGCTGAAACGGTAAGTGGTAGAAATGAATTATGCTGAACAGGAAGGAAGGCTGGCTGTGGAAACATCCAGTCAGCGAGGAGAAATGGCCAGTAGGTAGGAGAGAAATCAAAACTCTCCACAAGGAGCGACAACATTTGGTGAGATGATGGAAACAGTCAAAAGTCTGAAGGTTGAACTGATCAGCATTAAAGAATAAAACATTAAAAACTTTGAAGAACAACGAGAAATAAATGCCATTCTATTGCAAAAGTTGACTGAAGAGGAAAACAATCACCTTCCAATAATAAAGGAACAACATGCAGAAAAATTAGTCACAAAAAGAAATTCAAAGTTTAAGACTACACCTCCAAGAAATTCTGTAAGCTATAACATGGACGTCAGCGACGAAGAGTTGCATGGTGAAGATTCTGAGGAGTATGTTCCCAAGAAGAAGAAGAAAACTAGAAGAGCAAATCAACTGCACTCAAAATTGAGAAAGATAAATACTCCTACTTTTAATGGAGAAATTAAAACCAAAGAAGAGGCTGAACTGTGGCTGAGGGACATGGAAAAATATTTATGCATGTTTGATTATTCCAACATCATAAAGGCTAGGATTGTTGTTTTCAATCTTCAAAGAAAATATTTGGCTTGGTGGGATGATCTCAAGCTAACCCGATCTATCGACGAGAAAAAGATGAAGTGGAAACCCTTTGCAACATTCTTCAAACAGAAATACCTATCCGAAAGGTATTATGACAGAAAAGTAAAGGACTTTTACGACCTAAAGCTGGGACAACAAACCATGGAGGAATTGATCAACAAATTTCTGGAATTTCTCAAGTACTTTTCATACATACAAGGTGAAAAAGTCAAAATTCAGCGTTTCCTGAATTGTTTACTATTTGGTTACAAGGACCGGATATAGTTCGATGATCCAAAGACATTGGAATATGCATTCAAAAAGGCTGGGTTGTGTTTTGAACAAGCTCAGAATAGGGCTGAAGTATCTAAGCGGTGGAATGAAAAGAAGAAAACCAAATCTAAAAGTAGGCAAAAGGTTCATAAGCCCAACCATTTTAGAAACCAAGTTGGGAACCTTTCAGCAACAGGTTTGAGGGAATCAAGCCACAACCCAAATTTTTTCCACCCATTAAGAAGTTTGGCACTGAAGGAACTAGAAAACCGAAAGCCACACCATCTAAGCCACCACTCCAATGTTGGGGTTGTGGAGGAAATCATAGATGGCATGACTGTCCTCACAAGAAAGATCTAAACATATCAGTGCAAAACCTTCAAGAGGCTTCTACAGTCCAAGATATAGCATGGGTTCCGAAAATCTATGCTGCATTGAAAAACCGTCAAGCAAAACATCAAGATTCTATAATCGAGGCTGAAGGTATGATTTCTGGGACACCTGTGTCTATCTTGATTGATTCTGGCACATGTAAAAGTTATATAGACCCAAAAATTTGTGAGACATGCAAACTTAGCAAAAATAAATACATGCAGCCTTGGCTGGTTCAAATGGCCATGAGGGAAAAAAGAAATTTTTTTGAAGTAGTGAATCAGTGTCCTTTGAAGTTGAATGAATCTTGCAGTAGTGCAGATTTAAATGTTTTTCCATTGGGATCATACCATTTTCTTATCAGTATGGATTGGCTGGAAAAGCATAGGGCTGTCATAGACTGCTATAAAAAATATGTCACTTTTATGAATGATGTGGGACAACCTAAAAAGATTCAAGGAGTATTAATAGAAGTGAAATTAAGGGAAATTTATGCTCTTCAACTGAAAAGAAATGCACAGAAAGGGTGTAAACTTTATGTTGTCCACATGACAGAAAATCAGAAAAGTGAAATTTCAGATTTCATAAAACATCCTATTTTGGATGAATTTTGAGGATGTGTTTCCTGAGGAGATTCATGAGTTACCACCTAAGAGAGAATTGAATTTTACAATAGACCTATCCCCGGGAACAATACCAAATTCTAAGGCACCTTATCGGATGAGTACACCGGAATTGATAGAGCTGACAACACAATTGCAGGATCCGTTGGAAAAATGTTATATCCATCTGAGTGTATCCCCGTGGGGAGCATTGGTGATCTTTGTATGGAAGAAAGATGGCACATTCCGACTGTGCATATATTATAGATATTTGAACAAACTATCAAAAATTGATATACCTTTCCAAGGATTGACGATTTGTTCGATCAAGTTGGGGGTGATGCTGTCTTTTCAAAAATTGATCTAAGGTTGGGTTATCATCAAATAAGAATTAAGGAAGAAGATGTGCATAAGACAACTTTCCGTACTAGTTATGGACATTATGAATTTGTGGTGATGCCATTCGGTTTGACGAATGCACCAGCCACGTTTATGTGCCTAATGAATAATGTTTTCAGCAAGTACCTGGATAAATTTGTTGTAGTGTTTATTGATGACATACTCATCTATTCGAAGAATGAAAGTGAGCATGAGGAACACCTAAGGTTGATGCTGCAAGTTCTAAGAGAAAATCATATTTATGCAAAGTTATCCAAATGTAAATTTTACGAGGACCAAATACAATACTTGGGTCACATTATATCAACCCAAGGTATTGCGGTGGACCTTGACAAAATCAAGGCCATAATGAGATGGCCTACTCCCCAAAATGTAAGCGATGTCTTCTATTTTATGGGATTAGCTGGGTACTATTGGAAATTCATTGAGGGATTTTCCAAAGTGGCTCATCCTATCACATCCCTTAAGAGGAAGGAAGTCAAGTTTCTTTGGACAGCCAAATGTGAAACAAGTTTTGCGAAGCTGAAACAATTGCTAACTTCAGCCCCTATTCTAAAAGTGGTTGATCCCTACGGAGACTTTGTGGTATGCATGGATGCATGCAAGGAAGGATTGGGAGGCGTGTTAATGTAAGATGGTTTGGTAATCGGGTATGAATCTAGAAAGTTAAAAACACATGAAGTAAACTATGCAACGCATGATTTAGAACTGGCTGCCATAATTCATGCTTTAAGAATGTGGCAACATTACCTTCTGGAAAAAAGGTTTGTACTTAAAACTGACCACATTGGGATGAAATACATTTTTGAACAACCAAATCTGAATGGAAGGAAAGCAAGGTGGTTGGCTTTCTTATGAGAGTTTGACTTTGAAATTCACCATATCAAAGGAAAAGAAAATAAATTGCTGACACACTTAGTAGACGCATGCACATACTAATTATGGATTCAGTTAACAATTTTCAATCTGATTTAGTGTGGCAGATCCAGACAACAGCTGAAAAAGATAAAAAATATTTGAATTTAAGAAAAAAGTATCTTGCAGAAAATTCAGATCAACAAGCAACAAATTACAGCTTATCTAGAGATGGGTTGCTGCTCTTTAAAAAC
This sequence comes from Larix kaempferi, assembly GCA_027924585.1. NCBI lineage: Eukaryota > Viridiplantae > Streptophyta > Pinopsida > Pinales > Pinaceae > Larix > Larix kaempferi. The sequence continues at coordinate 2,297,026 of BSBM01000633.1, read as the reverse complement.
AGACTTTACATACCGGATCAGGAAGATTTGAAATAATTAATTCTGGACGAGTTTCACAAAATGCCATATTCTAGCCATCCATGTTATCAGAAAATGATAACAGTTGTTAAAAAGCAACACTATTGGCCCAGATTGAAATCTGAGATTGCTAAGTACATCGCAAAATGTATGGACTGTCAGCGAGTGAAAGTGGAACATCAACATCTGGCTGGTTTGTTACAGCCTATACCAGTACCTAAATGGAAATGGGAGACCATTTCTATGGATTTTATCACCGGGTTTCCTAAAAATAACAAGCAACATGATGCCATCGTGGTTGTAGTGGACAAGTTGACTAAGGAAGCTCAATTCATACTAGTCAAATCCACATTCAAAGAAATAAACATTGCAGAGGTTTTCATGAAAGAAGTCTTCCTACTCCATGGAATCCCAAAGATGATTATATCCGACTGGGATACAAAGTTCACTTCACATTTCTGGAAGAATTTATTTACAGGTTTGGGGACTAAACTGAGTTTTAGTACTGCCTACCATCCTCAAACAAATGGACAGAACGAGAGGGTGCACCAAGTACTAGAGGACATGCTTCACTTGCATGTCATGGACAATCCAAAGAAGTGGAAAAATTACCTACACTTGGATGAATTTGCCTACAACAATGGGTACCACACTTCTGCAGGAATGAGTGCGTTCGAATTTTTGTATGGCAGAAAATGCAAAACCCCTATGACATGGGATTAACCGGTAAATCGGATTGTGATGGGTCCCTAAATGTTAGCTGAACTAGAAAATATTGTGCAAAAAGTAAAAACAAAATTAAAAACTGCTCAAGACAGGAAGAAAAGCTATGTTGATCTGCATAAAGAACATAAAGAATTTGAAATTGGGGATCATGTATTCCTAAGGGTGAAAGCAAAGAAAAGTTCTTTGAGCTTGGGAAAGGTTGCCAAATTTGCACCAAGATTTTGTGGTCCTTTCCAAATACTTTCTAGAGTAGGACATGTTGCTTATCAGTTAGCTTTACCAACAAACTCTAAAGTACATGATGTGTTTCATGTTTCATTGATAAAGAAATATGTATATGATCCTAAGAATATTGTGAATTGGCATGTGATTCAGGTGGAATCAAAAGGAGACTTCCAGACATATCCTATTTGCATATTGGATCGGAAATAGGTGGTACTTTAGAATCGAACCATCGTTCAAGTAAAAGTGCAATGGGAGCACTATAAGCCAGAAGAGGCTACTTGGGAAATGGAAAGGGAAATGCTAGTAGCATACCCTTTCCTGTTCGAAGAAGTACATGACACAAAATGAATTTGATTTATGCTATTTGTTGTCTTTGCAAAACTATTTAACACCAAGGACGGTGAAAACTTAAGGGGAGGGTAAATGTAATACCCCAAATGCTGGACTCTAAACCCTTTTATATTTATGCTAAGTATTATTTCATTTTACTTAGCTAACTTTAGAAATATGATAAATTGATTTCTAATGACCATGTGGACCAACACATAAATGAGATGGGAGTCACAGTCCCTATGGGTTGGAGGGAAAATTCCAATTAAAATAATAATAAAAAATTATTATTGGAGAAAAATGGCAAACCCTAAAGAAAAGATTTGAGAGACTAATGAATTAAAAGAAATAACAAAACGAGAGAATTTCACACCAAGAGAATAAAAAGTGAAACTCATTCAAACCCTTCATACATTCTTAAAAATTATTCCCATTCTCATGATCATGAACACATAAGAGAAGTGGGAGATGGGAAAAAAAACCATGACCAGAGACAAATGAAGACAAGTGAATGATGACAGATTTGGGAGTACCAAATTGGTCCAGATTAAGAGGAATCATACAGTTGGGTATTGGCTTGGCCACTTAATTGAGTGCAGGTAGGAGAACTAACCAAAGCTTGCAGTATCACTACACTTACTCTGAATAGGATTTTCTTAATTGATTCTCTTCATGGCTGAGGATTAAAAGGCTCTGGAGTGTCCTGGAGCTCAGGAGTACTGAGTTGGATGTTGGGTTGCCCGTTGCCACTGAAATATCCTAAATAAATTGGGGAACAAGTTAAGGGTAATTTAAAATATATACTCTAAACCTAGGGGATTGTGAACTCAGCTTGAGGGTGACCTGAAAGCAAGGAGAACTCGTTGGTCAAAGGCTGGGAGGTTTTTGCTTGGTCCCACTGGTCATCAGATTTCAGATAAGTTTATCTACTGCCCTATTGGATGATTTTTATGGACAGTAACGGAATTTGTTTATATTTATTCCTGGAACTACTGTTGAATGATTTACTATTTAGATATGTTTATATGTATACTGTTAGACTGATTTTTGAGTGTAGATATGCCATAAATTCCTAGATCTCTGTAATATTATACAGTTTTATGATCTAAGTTGAAATGCCTGAAATATTCATAGTTTATATTTGCTATGGAATGGATATATTTCTGATGCATTTAAGTAGACATAAATATTTTTTAAGTCAAGGTTTGCAATCCTGAGAGAGGAACCCTAGAGTAAATATGGTTTCCATGCTAACCTATGGTTATATGCATGCATTTTACACAGAATACCTTTATTTCTATCTTACTGATAGAACTGTGTTTATATATATATTATTGTGCAAATCAGACAGACATGTAAACCAAGGGGTTTACATGTCAAGCCCATAATATTTATAAACCCTCATTTTCTATTTTTATAGATCAACCCAGAATGTCGATATTTGTGAATAGGATATTTTCCCTACATGTTTAAATGAAATATTTATTTCGGAATCTTTTCATACTTTTATCTGAATATGCATATGAAAACTTGTATTCTAGTTGGAGAATCGAGTTCATTTTCTAAGCTAATCTTCCATGTATGTATTTTTTTTGTAAAATTCATCTTAAAACTTGCTTGGGGTTCTTACATCTTGCATGCATTTTCTACCTTGATACGGTATGCATATTGAGTCAAGAAGGTCCTTTTATCCTATAGATGAACTTTAATTACAGTAGTGATTTATATCATTATTAATTCCTATGTTATCGACAGAGTTAGAGTCACGATACTCTTCTCAGAATCAGGTCGTGGTCCAGGGAATGGAACCCACTTTAATACAATTAATATATATATTATAGAATCAAGTAGTATATATAGCTAAGGGTTTAACCCTACGTTTCCATTCCATCAGTTTATGTTACATTTATCTACACAATCTGTGCATTTAAAATAAACCGTGTAGCATAACCACATGATAAACAAACAACGTTGGACTATAACATTAAGAACAATTTCACAGAATGAATCTACCTTAAAGCATCTATGCATTTTGGGCATGCTCGAGGAGCGTTATGGCCACAACATTCACTTTCGCATTATACAGATGCTGGGTTATTTATATATATATTTATATCTATACCAAAATGATTCGGCGAAGTAAGAAAGTTGCGAATCGATGCATAGTTACTCTCTGAACATTTGCATATGCCTATATATATATGCATTGAGGAGCCGATCATTCATAATCATTTGAATGCTGTAATGTTCCCTTACACTTTGTGAGTCCATTTAAATAATGCACAGACAGTATGATGAAAGCGATACAATCGAGCCCATTTCGGGAAGTTAAATGAGATAACCATTTCCACATTTAAAAAGATGATTGCAACGAGATTCACATAATAACCCTGTTCATGTAAAAGAGGAAAATAGAGTCCGAGAGCATCCATATAATTTCCACACTGTAATAAAATGAAATAATACTTAAACGTGTCATATTCAAATGCATTCATTATTTACAAACAAAATAATACAATCTAGAGCTATCGCTTTTCCTTTCCACACTTAAATCCCTTCACGGGTCACACCAAAACGAGACAACGCTGAGCCAGTGACCCCAGCGTGGCCAAGCCACCCAAGGTAAAGTGAAATGAATAGTTGGTTCACCTTACAAGTCAAGGCTATTATTACATTCACCTACAGGCTGGGGAAAGCCTTGAAACCTAAACAAAGTCGCATGCAAAAGCAAGGACGACCGAAGGCCTGGTTGCAGCGTAAGCAAACAGAGAACCAAGAGTCTTAAGTAACCCATCCAAACCAATGGGGCAGTTTCACTCGAAGGACCAAGGATGTCGGGTTACCTGGCCATGTAGAGAGTTGGTTATTTGTTCCAAGTCCGGGTGACAGCGCCGAATGACCCAGCACGCCCATGGTCTCGCAGAGCCTGAGGCGAGAAGTGTCAAGTGCAGCAGTTAGTCGTGGTAGTAACTATTTCATATGTAAACAGTAAAAGTTACAACGAAGCTAGTGTTGGTGTAACAACTTACAATTGGGTCAAACCATCATGAAGCCCAAGCTCAGGTGGCACCATACCTGCACATGAAACCCAATAAGTTAAATGGTGGAAACATAATATTCTCATAACAGAAGAACAAAGTAAAGTTTGGTAATTGCATAAAAAATGAACATTCATACCTTTAAAACGTGCAACCCATTAATGTTGTCAGTAGCTACCTCCAACAAAAATCTTAGAGCATTATGAAAGAATCTCCTCCCTGGTTCGGGAGTGAACACCATGATCGGAGCAAAAGAGCTCGAAGGAGTGGCAACCTTTGAACTCGGTCACAAGTTCATTAATTTGTTGAAGTATCCCCGCAGAGATGGCGCCAACATCCACAAGCAAGATCAATGACACCCAGGCATGCACCACTCCCGAGCTGGATGACCTGGATCATGATCGACGGTCGTGGGACCTTCAACACTTAATTCAACCACAATGTAACATTAATGCAGCAATGCCTTAAGAGTTGGCAGTTTCGTGCGAGAGCCAGCATGGCTAGCTGGAGCATGAGTGAAAGTTCTAATTCTTGTTGATTGTTGAGCCACAACGATTTCCCATTGGAGTTACCTTCCATCAAGCAACCAAGGTTTAAAAATTTTGTTTTCATAGATTTTGTAGTCTGTATGGCAGATATTAAGCTTGATACAGTCACCACACTCCACATGTTATCTGTTATGCAACATGGAACCTTAGTGCATGTACTACGAACCTTTACCACCTCCACATTATGCGTTGGCATAAGTCTCACCACGAAGGCCAAGGTTTGGGCCAGTTGTTTGGGCATCGTGGCATGGTGACATGGTCAAATAAGCCAAGGTCCAACCTTAGGTTGACCTGGCCATGCGCTTACCCATTAACTACATTACATTGTAATGTTTTCATATTAATCTAAGTCCAATGAAATGGCATTGCTATATGTTAAGTTGACATATGATGTATTCACAATCGCTTAAGTGTTAATTTGAGCGCTTAGTGCATTTGCACGAGCTTACGTTATACCTTGGGTCAACCTATAAGCGCTTAGGTTGTAAATATATATATATATATTAGGTTATAATATATGTATATAGTTTACAATACTTCAAGCTATAAATATATATGTATATTAGGTTGTAATATATATATATATATATATAGTATGCATTGCATTAAGTTATATCATATTACAATTGTTTTAATATTATCCATTATGTTTTGTAGGCATGGTTATAATATAAGGGACTAGGGCATATTATGCTAAGGACTAGCCTTTACTAAGTTAGCGTTAGGGCTTAGTATAATATTAATGCTTAGGCTGTAGGTTAGTACCTTGGCATAGCATTTAACCATGTAGACTTTATTGGTATTCACCTTAATACTTTAATGAGTTGCAGTTAGTAATTAATAACATATTAATGACATTAATAGAGTTATTAATTGAAGTATTAATGCTACTTATGTAATATTTCATATTGTTGCAAGTGTGCAAAATGTATTCATTATACTTTCAGTAGATACTTGAATTGGTGACTATGAAGTGACGTATAAGCATGTTGTCATGGTTGGAACTTGTGTGAAAAGCGACAAAAGAATAATGATGTTTAATGCACACACATTCAGAATATTACTAAGTAGGCTGTGACGACAGCTAGTACGTGTATTTCCGTATTTGTTTGATTGGTTAGTATCTTAAAAAAAAAAAATCGCGTAGAAGAGACATGACACTTTTATCCTACCTTGACCCAATCTAGTTCGTATGTGCGGATGTACCCAGAAGTATTGTAGTAGATTTTGGCGGAGCCTATGTTCGAAACATAAATGATCACTATACTTTGTACGAAGGACCACACTTTAAATTCTCTGTCTAAAAATGATGCTGCACACCTCCCCATACAAATTCCAGAATCAAAATTCATTCCCATCATCCTTGACCAGTAAACTAGTACTCATCACTTCCACCCTGCTCATGATAAAAAATTGTTAAAAAATTACTAATTAAAATTCTGATTAATTTGGGAGTTTGGAGTTAATATCCTGGCCTATTCTTGGTTGGGATATTACAGTGGTATCAGAACACTTTCCTCCACCCCTGTGGAAAGAAATAAGCTCAATGTTGAAGGAATATTGGATATCTTCTCCTAGTTACAAAATGAGGCTCCTACTAGTCACTGATGAAGAAGAATTTGATTTTGAGCCATATGAAGAGGAGGAGATGACCTTTGTTGGAGATTTTTATTTGTAGAGGGTTGAATATGACTACCTTTTTGAACAGATGTTTTAATAGGACATAGGAATTGATCTACCTATGTCTAAATGGGACTATGGAAGAATACTCAGTGGAAGTAATCCAAAGAAATCCTATGAGTACTTCATGGAGTACTATGCTCTGAAGAAGGAGATTCAGAAGATCCTAACCTTTAGAGAGTATTGTGATTTCGAAATAAAGAGGTTGTTCAAAGACCCCTACAAAAAATATAGAAAAGGAAGGATTTCACATATGATTGATAGTGTGTGCAAAGAAGTGGAGGCAATACTTTTGCCCCTAGGAACTAAGATGGAAGGGAAGGACAAAGGTGTGTCCTCACAACCATGCAAAATAAATGAAGGAAACCAAGAGCCACTTGGTTCTTCAGGTGGATAAGAAGGAGGAAAAATTGAATATGAATTTGCATCCTTGAATGTAGATCCATCCCAATCTCATGGAGAAGTGAAGCATAAGGAAGACAAACTTACATATGTGAGTTTCCATGGAGACCCCAAGGAGGAAAAACATGGATATGCAAATTTTCCACTTGGAGAGGATGAAAAGGAGCCACAAAAATGCAGTCAAAATTCTGATTTTGAAAAGAGTCACTCTTTATTGCAGCCCTTAGAACGACCCTCCACCTTATATCATGAGGAAAAGTCTGAATTGTTGCATCCATCAGAAGAGCAATGCAGCACAAAAGACAAAGCAACATTTAGTGAATTTGTTGGCAGCAAGGAAGGTGAATGCACCTCCAATTTCTTTGTGGGTGATTTAAATATCAGTACAGAAGACATTGGGTATGTTGAGGGTGGTGATTCATATTTTGTATCATATCGAAAAGAAGACAACATATCAGATTTAAAATCCACTCTTGAGCTTCATAAGGAAGAAGAAAACAAGCACACATCAGTGGGGTGTGAATCAAAAAATTTGGAGAAGAAGCATGCTGCCATAAACACACTACATGAGGAGGATAATTGGGCACAAAGGTATGGCTGAAAATATGATTTTTGTATGCATTTATTGCAGCCCAAGATGGCAGCAACTTCCCATGGGAACATTGGTTTGGTTGAGCCCTCCAATGTTGGGGTACATGAATTAGAAGAGGATGAGATTTGAAGAGAAAACTTTCCTGGTGCACCTAGGATGAATGAGCAGCCAAGTTGAAACCTAAGTGATGTTGTTAATGAGATAAAGGATGAATATATTTCAGCATCAAGAGATGGATCAGCTTTCAAAACATTGATTGAACTTCATGAAGTTGATCCCCAAAAGACGGAAGAAGAGGAGGTTCAACTGCTAGAACCTCATTTCCTTGCATGCCCCTTGAAGATGAGTGAGAGGAAGATAAAGGAGGCCTTACACATTCTCCATGACACACAGGTTTCAGTGTCACAGTATTTTTGGAAAGATGCTTTAATGGAAGACCAATCTTCCTTTGAATCCATGGATAAGATCCAGAAAGCAATGTCAACAATCAAAGGTAATTTTTCACAATGGCTTTCTGACAAAAATGATATGTTTGAGCTTGTTGAGTTTCTGCGGGAAGCATCACTACAGGATGAAGAAATGATTTGTACATATGAAGCAGAGAACCACAAGCTCAAATATGAGTTGATTTCCACCCAAGATTCTTTGTGATACACTCAAAGTGTCCTCTTAGAATCTCAGATGAAGATAGAACAACTCCAACAAGAGTTGCAAAGATTTATTGAATCCTCCTGTTTTTTGGAGAGTCATTCCTCTTGGGTAAATGACATACAAAATTGCATGGAGGAGCCTCATGAGTTGTGAGTCATGAGGTACAGGTTTACACACATGTGCTTGAAATTTTTTTTGATGCAAATGGTGAATCCTTGGCACATGATTTATTTCAGAAGGAAGTTGAGCTCTCACATGAAGAAGTACATCGCTACCTTGAAGAATCAGAAGAGTTCCTTGAGGTTGGACAAATTTTTGATAGAAATGATGCATCCATTATATCAATTAATGGAAGTTGTGGTGAGAAAATATTGGTTCATATTTCATCGTCCTACACTCATAAGGATGAAAATTGGGTAAAGGGATTCTTCCTTTTTGTGCCACATGAGGAGCAGGAGGCTCCTATAATTTATGCAGATGATATGCTCCCTTCCTAGCAAGAGTTGAGGCAGCCCATGCCCTTTTTTGCAGACTCTTTTGACAAGAAGGAAACAGATCTAGACTTATATTCAAGGTGTGGGTCAATTGATGGAGTCTTGCACCCTTGGATCATTGGCATAGGGTTGAGCCATTGTATGAAGAGGGAAGGCCCTGTTGAGTTCCATAGAGATAATGAGATCTCTTTATTTGAGGAATACATACATATGGCTGATTTTGATATAACTTACTCTCTTTTGGAGAAACATTATAGGAAATGGGATCCTCACCCTTGTCATTTGAGATTCACTTCATGGATAACAACCTTGCTTCTTGTGTGCATTGGTCACATAAGAACTCTTTGGTTGGAATGGAAAGACTTGTGGAGTTTTGGCCTCACTTTTTGGAAGCATATTTTGTGATGGATAATATTACTTTGATTCGGCCCTACATTGGATAGTTGCATATCTTGATTGAGGGGCCTTCAAAGTTTTAGAGTTTCATTGGAAAGGATGACTTTCCAATGTGTTGGTATGATGTTTTCATCCCTACTAGAATTTCATATGATGATGATTTTCTCTTGTTACTAATGTTTGGTGAGATGCAGTATGATCAGTGGGATCCTGGTATTCCATGGGAGAATAGATTTCCACACATGACACTGCTACCTGGAAACTTGAAGTTGAAGCAGTGGAATCTAGGCCTTCTTTTTCCAGGTGGATTTTGTTGGATGGTATTCAGATCCATGGGAGTGTCATACAAGCAATGGGATCCTGGCATTGTTTGTCTTTGGATAGATGATTATGATCAGAGTAGTGCAGCAAAAAGCATGATCGACTCTTGAGATATTTTGCTTGAGGACAAGAAATTTTGGGAAGGGAGGACTGCCATGTCCCCAATTTTGGGCTAATTCGGTGACCATGGGTAAAAGGGTACAAATAAGCCCCTAAGGAAAATAATTTCATTATACTAAGCATGCATAGAATAAATTTTATCCTAAGTCAAGTGGAGAAATGAATTTTATTTAATTTTGGTAATTAGAATTGATAATATATGTGGAAGTGGGCCAAGAGGGCACCCTGATGAGGATAAGGATTCCCAATTAGAATTGGAAGAAAGAAAATAGAAATAGAGGAAAAGCACAGAAGGTGTAAGAACATGCCAAAAAACAAAAAAGTGGAAACAACTAGAAAAAGATAGGGAGGGCGTAGTTTCTAAAGGAGAGCTCAGTTTTCAATTTGGAAACAAACAGAAAAGAGAAAGGAGGGTGCAATTTCCAAAAGGAATGCCAATTAACAAATCAAGAAAATTTTACAAAGCAGGAAACATGTGGAGACAAAGGGGGGCGCAGTTTCTAAAGGAGAGAAAAGCTTGTAAGGAAAAAGCAAGGAAGGTATGTCTACTCATGGGTGACCTATTATCACAGGTCACCAATATATTCAACTTGATCAATAGGTCACCCTCAATTCTATAAAAGAAGGATTCCAACTCCATTTCACAACTTTTGTCATTGTGAGTTTATGAGTGAAGCATTCTAGCTTCTCAAGGCAAGGTGATGCGCCCTAGCCATCCAATGGGAAATGAGCCACATTATTATTTCTTCTTCTTCTCTATTCTAATATATTCTTCTCCATGGCAGATATGAGAGTTTTATTGCAGGTCCAAGCCTTGTAATCCATGGAATAATTCGAGTTCTAGTACTAGTTGGTGCACAAAGTAGCTTGGAGGAAGGTGGAGTTTACTAGTACAATCATAGATCAAAGTTTGGAGAGCTATTGAAGAGTATGGAGTATTTATGTGCAGACCTCTTGCTGCTACAAGAAAGTTTTCTGTCATTCATCAATCATATCTAGTTACATTTAAACTCTCTTCTCCTTCTCACAACCAACTATGTAAAAGAATTGTAGACATAATTCATTGCCTTGATTTTCTTAGCTTACTGAGAGATTGGCCATCCAAATTTATGTTAGAATGGAAGAAGATATGTTTCTGATGTTATAATGATCAAATAATATCTGTTATATCTATAGGTTATCAGTTCATAGGTTTTAGACAGCTATTTAATGCATTTGAAGAACTAGGAATTTACCTATGGGGAATTGATGCATTTCCTAGTAGAAATAATCAATAAAAATCAATTCTAATGCTATAAACATAATATGAACAATGATGAAGTTTTAATTTAACTTATTTCATTAATATCAGTCATATAAATCAGCTTCACATGTTTTTTTATGTCAAATAACAATCACTTAATTGAACCCTAGCTCATTGAGCCTTCTTAGTTGACTAGTTTTACAAGGAAATGCACAAAAAGAGTTTTGTTTGTCAGAATTAAGTTCTGTCACTTGTTGATGTTCGTAATTAGACCCTAGTACTCCCTCAAACTTCTGATGTAAATGATGAATCGTTGACACATGATTTATTTCAGAAGGAATTTGAGCTCTCACATGAAGAAGTACATCCCTACCTTGAAGAATCAGAAGAGTTCCTTTAGGTTGGACCAATTTTTGATAGAAATGATGCATCCATTATATCAATTAAGTTAATTTGTGGTGATACAAGATTGGTTCATTTTTCATCATCCTACACTCATAAGGATGAAAATTGGGTAAAGGGATTCTTCCTTTTTGTGCCACATGAGGAGCAAGAGGCTCCTATAATTTATGCAGATGATATGTTCCCTTCCTAGCAATAGTTGAAGCATCCCATGCCTGTTTTTATAGCCTCTTTTGACAAGAAGGCAACATATCTAGACTTATATTCAAGGTGTGGGTCAATTGATGGAGTTTTGCACCCTTGGATCAATGGCAGAGGCTTGAGCCATTGGATGAAGAGGGAAGCCCTTGTTGAGTTCCATAGAGATCACGAGGTCTCTTTATTTGAGGAATACATATATATGGATGATTTTGATATAAATTACTCTCTTTTGGAGCAGCATTATAGGACATGAGATCCTCACCCTTGTCATTTGAGCTTCATGGATAACACCCTTGCTTCTTGTGTGCATTGGTCACATAAGAACTCTTTGGTTGGAATGAAAAGACTTGTGGAGTTTTGGCCTCACGTTTTGGAAGCATATTTTGTGATGGATAATATTCCTTTGATTCGGCCCTACATCGGATAGTTGCATATCTTGATTGAGGGGCCTTCAAAGTTTCAGAGTTGCATTGGAAAGGATGACTTTCCAATGTGTTGGTATGATGTTTTCATCCCTACTAGAATTTCATATGATGATGATTTTCTCTTGTTACTAATGTTTGGTGAGATGCAGTATGATCAGTGGGATCCTGGTATTCCATGGGAGGATAGTTTCCACACATTGACACTGCTACCTGGAAACTTGCAGTTGAAGCAGTGGAATCTAGGCCTTCTTTTTCCTAAGGGATTTTTTTGGATGGTATTCAGATCCATGGGAGTGTCATACAAGCAATGGGATCCTGACATTGTTTGTCTTTGGAGATATGATTATGATCAAAGTAGTGCAGCAAAAAGCATGGTCGACTCTTGGGATATTTTGCTTGAGGATAAGAAATTTTGGGAAGGGAGGACTGTCATGTCCCCAATTTTGGGCTAATTCAGTGACCATTGGTAAAAGGGGACAAATAATCCCCTAAGGAAAATAATTTCATTATACTAAGCATGCATAGAATAAAGTTTATCCTAAGTCAAGTGGAGAAATGAATTTTATTAATTTTAATTAATTTTGGTAATTAGAATTGAAAATATGTGTGCAAGTGGGCCAAGAGGGCACCCTCATGAGGATAAGGTTTTCAAATTAGAACTGGAAGCAAGAAAATAGAAATAGAGGAAAAGCAAAGAAGGTGTAAGAACATGCCAAAAAACAGATTAGTGGAAACAACCAGAAAAAGATAAGGAGGGCGCAGTTTCCAAAGAAGCGCTTAGTTTTCAAATTGGAAACAATTAGAAAAGAAAAAGGAAGGCAGAGTTTCCAAAAGGGAGCCCACTTTACAAATCAGGAAACTTTTACAAAGAAGGAAACATGTGGAGACAAAGGGGGGCACAGTTTCTAAAGGAGAGAAAAGCTTGTAAGGAAAAATCAAGGAATATGTGCACTCATGGGTGACCTATTCTCACAGGTCACCATGATATTCAACTTTCTCAGCAGGTCACCCTCAATTCTATAAAAGAATAATTACAACTCCATTTCACAACTTTTGTCATTGTGAGTTTATGAGTGAAGCATTCTAGCTTCTCAAGGCAAGGTGATTAGTCCTAGCCATCCAATGGGAGATGAGACCCATTATTATTTCTTCTTCTTCTTCTCTATTATGATATGTTCTTCTCCATGGAAGCTATGAGAGTTTTATTGCAGTTACAAGCCCTCTAATCCATGGAATAATTTGAGTTCTAGTACTAGTTGGTGGACAAAGTAGCTTGGAGGAAGGTGGAGTTTACTAGTACAATCATAGATCAAAGTTTGGAGAGCCATTGAAGAGTATGGAGTATTTATGTGCAGACCTATTGCTGCTGCAAGAAAGTTTTCATTCATTCATCAATTAGATCTAGTTATATTTCACCTCTCTTCTCCTTCTCAGAACCAACTATGTCAAAGGATTGTAAGCATAATTCACTGCCTTGATTTTCTTAGCTTACTGAGAGATTAACCATCCAAATTTATGTTAGAATGGATGGATATATGTTTTTGCTATTATAATGCTCATAGAATATATGTTATATCTCTAATTTATTAGTTCAAAAGTTTCATAAAGCTATTTAATGTTCATTTGAAGAACTAGGAATTTACCTAAGGGGAATTGATGCATTTCCTAGTAGAAATAATCACTAAAAATAAATTCTAATGCTATAAACGTAATATGAACAATATGAACAATGGTGAAGTTTTAATTTACTGTATTTCATTAATATCAGTCATATAAAGCATATTCACATGTTTTTTATGTCAAATAACAGTCACTAATTTGAACCCTAGCTCATTGATCCTTCTTAGTTGACTAGTTTTACAAGAAAATACATAAAACGAGTTTGTTTGTCAGAATTAAGTTTTGTAAATTTCTATTGTTCGTAATCAGACCCTAGTACCCCCTCAAACTCCCAGAAACCCAAATAGGTAAGGTTGTACTATATTTCAGAGGGAAACCATTAAATGCAGCACTGCAGACCAACTCCTTTCCAATTCACGCTATATTTTCCATCAACTGAAATTTTCTGATGCTTGATTCCCTATGAATCCTAAACCATCTTAGATCATTCCATTTTATCCTACATTGACCTGATCTAGTTTGTATATGCAGATGTACCCAAAAGTATTGCGGTAGACTTCGGCGGTAGTCGATGTTCAAAACATAAATGGTCACTGTACTTTGTACGAAGGATCAACCTTTAAATTATCTGTCTCAACCTGCTTTGGAACAACTCCCCATAAAAATTCCAGAATCAAAATTCATTCCCATCATCGTGGACCAGTGAACCAGTACTTAGCACTTACACCCTGCTCACCATAAAAAATTGTTAAAAAATTACTAATTACAATTCTGATTAATTTGGGAGTTTGGAGTTAATATTCTGTCCTATTCTTGGCTGGGATATTACAATGCATTAGTCAAATATATTTATAAAAGGAATCCATTGAAGTAGTGTGCCCTCCTCTTTTCCTAAATAATTGTGAACTACACTACATGATGCATGTGAATAGGTGAACTCACTAGTGAGGTGCACTTTCCTAGATGAAAATATTTCAAGTAGTAGTTTGGAAAAGGTAAATTAAATAATAATATTTTTTTCCAGTTGAGGAACATTTAAAAAAAGAGATATTGTCTTCCACATAAGGGTATACAACCAACCACCAAGGCTATTTCCTTTCCATGCAACAACATATCAATTTGTTTCCAAAGAAAGGTTTTGAGAACATGTCTTCATTCATGTAGTTGTCTAGCCTAGAGGCCACAACATACTTATAACCAATACCTAAGAACACATATATATTATTACACAACCATTTAACAAGCTTAAGGGAGATATTTAATTCTATAGGATTTGATTGTGCACTATAGACATGGTAGTTGTAGTTCATTCATGATGTGTCCAAATGCTAGGCATGGTCATCCATTGGTGATCACATTTGTGTGCACTACAGGTTGTGATATTGAAAATTATAAAGAATTCCATAACTTTCAAACATAAATATGAAATGTATGCCAATAGAAAATTCTCCAAAGAATCACAGAATAGAAGTAAAGGAATAGGAAACTTTGCTAAGATCTAAGATATCCAAAACTCAATGTAAAAATTCACTAGTGCATTTATATGTTTATTCAAACACTTGGAATATATTACTTATAATACTGCAAAAATTAAATATATATTCACATAATCCTCTATTCAATGCATGACATTGATTGTCTTAAGTTTAGGAATCATTACACACAACATCACTATTTCTCTATAACAAGCATTAGCAGGGGAATTCCTTTAACATGACTTCTTACAATGTCTAGATTCCCTTTCCATGTACATACTCATGCATTTATTGGGTAGAATGTATATCCAACATAGATTTCCCAACTACACCCTAGACATTGATAGAAACAACAAAATAAGATGTTCAAATAAATAACCATGTTAGTACATTATTTTGAAAATATGAACCATAGGATTAACAACACATACCTCACTCCAAATGATAAAAATATTCTTGAACATTCACAAAAAATATATATGAACTGAAAACCAATACCAACAATTGAGTGGGTGTCCAAGCCTCCAAATTTATTGTTTGTGCTAACTCGACTTGTGCCAATTGGTTTCCACACTACCATAGCCAAGGAGAAATTCTTGCTTTGGTTCCCTTTAGTTATGTGGGATTGCAACTAGGATTTGAAATGGAATTCAATACTAGAAATATATTCCAATGGTGGTTTTTCCTCCTACTAAAATTGTTAGGCAAGCAACACACCTCTAACAAAAAAATTTCTATAACAATGTTCCTTAAATAGATTCACTAGATTCAACTAACCATGTGAGAAATATCCCTCCAATTTACTGCAATTAATAACCATAGATATTTATTATTTTTTTGCATAAGGATTCTCCTGTTTATTTACTTGTAATTCATTCAATTCAAGGTAGCTTCCATAATAATTTCGTTTCTTATGAAAGATGGTACAACCTAGGAAGAGTTTAAGAACTAGGGAAGACTTGAGAATTTTTTGGGTATGAAAGAATTGTTCTAAGTATTGAAGAAAAAGGGTTGTATGAGGTAGAACTGTGGGTTGCGACTAAGGTTTTGGAGGTGACTATTGTGATACCAAGGAAGTTCCTTGAGTCCTTTATATCTCTATTTAAGGTTGCAACAAATGTGTAAACTCTTAGCTTGTACTTTTCAAAGTATATAGTACCCTCGACCCTGCGAAGACCTCATATGCTAATTATCCAAGGTGAGGACTCTATTGGCTATGATAAGCCATGGAATATTTAGGCCTTTTTAAAGAAAGGTGCTTTGAGCTTACATATTAAGTGAAACTTCCACTCTTTATAGGAAAGATAAAAATTTATATACAAAGCTTACATTATAAAGGCCACCTATTTTGTTAGCATACTAAACCAAAGAATCTTGCTATCATTTTTCTTGGTGGAATCCATTTTTAAGGATGCTATATAATTAGTCTATATTTCCATCCATTCGCTAGACCAAGTTGCTTTTCACTATTTCAACCTATAAATCACCATCTATGGATTCAACCTTCCTTTGTGGAGGATGTATGGAAAGAATCTTATTGAACAATATATTTAACTCAAGTTATGGGACATAAAGATGAGTTTCATGTATGCGAGGTGTCATCAACTAATTAAACCTAGTTTATTACAACCCTATAAATCACATTTATAAACATTGCCTTGCATTGTTGAATTTTTATTTAATTTTCATCTCTTTCAAATTTAGAAAAAATAAAACAAAAATTCATTGTGTTAGGGTTTGAAACATAAAATTAACAACTACACTAATAGGTAGAGAAACCAAGATCAACCCCAAAATTAACAACTACAGTAATATGTAGAGCAACCAAGATATCCTCCTCTCAAATTCACTTCTTAGTTTATTAATGAGGATCATCTTAGTATTAAGAAAGACATTATTGGGGAGAAGTGTTACCTAAAAATTATGTACAATCTCCTCATCTATAGTAGTGATAATGCTTTTATTATAAGAGTGTGTCAATGTTCCTAAGTGCTTTATTTATTGGAGAAACTATTTTCCCATGGTTCAGGTAGAACCAAACAAGTATTTGTCAGAATTGTCTTCCTCAAGCAAGGGGATTTTAGGAAGACTAGAGGAAAGTGAGAGATCCAGTAGGTCTACAAGAGGTATATCAACTAGATGTCAAAATATCAGAAGAAAAATCCATAAATGCATGGAATTTTTTTCTCTCTGAAGGGGGGTCATTTTCTTATGATGATGAGACCATAGGCGACATCAAGGTGCCCTTGAGGTACAGACATATAGAGAAACAATGGGTACCCAAGGATATTCCTCAACTAAACACATATTTTTTTGTGAACGAGAGGATATATTGGATTGCACCATCGTCATTGCATGGTTTGGGGTTGCTTTGCATGGATGACATAAAGGTCGGTTAGGAAAGATGTACTGTATTGATGGAATATGTTGGACCCTGTTACAACTACAAAGATTGGATGCGATTGGTCCAATATACACAAAGTATGCGTAGATATAGATTGTCTACAAATTATTTACAATTGAAAGACAATGATCAAAATAAAGGAGCGACAATGTACATTGACGGAAGGCCAAAATCTACAGGGAATATTGCAGAGTTTATAAACAGTACACAACCATGGTCTACAATTAAGCAACCCAATTGCATATTTGAGGGGAGTGAAGGAAAATGTGTTTTTGTATGTGCCATTAAATCAATAGTTGCAGGGGAAGAGTTGCTTATTAATTACAATTTGAATCGAATAGATACAAACACGATTATTATGGGAGTGGTACATCTAACAATTTACCCAACCTTTAATTAATGAATTTAATATCTTATGTATTTTTCATTAGTCTATTTTTATAATTTCATTAAAATTTTCTATATTTATTTGACAGGGTAATGATCGGGGCATCTCCTCGGCAAGTGATCACAGGAGTACACCATCCTCGAGGCAGCAGGTATATATCATTGTAATTGTACAAATATAATATGAACAAAATGTTTTTTTGTTATCTTTTTCAAGAGTATATTCATTTCATTTAGATAATGATATCTATATTTTTGTTGTAGAGTGCTAATCGGGGCAACTAGCCGGCTGTTGATCAGATGATAACATCCTCAAGCCAACAAGTATACCTCATTGTAATTGTACAATTTAAATACGATCAATATATTTTCTTATTATGTTTTTTCCGTGATTATTTTGGTTTCGTTTAGATCATTTTTTCTATATTTTTTTTGCAGGGTGCTGATCGGGGCACCTAACTTGTAGTAAATCAGACAAGACTAGCCTCAAGGAAGTAGGTATACCTCATTGTACTTGTACTACTATAATATGTGCAATATTTTTTATTATTATTTATTTTCATGAGTATGTTGGTTTCATTTCGATAATGAATTCTATATTTTCATCAGAGGCTATTGATCAGGGCATCTCCCCGATAATTGATAAGAGGAGTACACCATCCTCGAGGCGGCAGGTATACCTCATTGTAATTGCACAAATATAATAATATGAGCAATATCCTTTTTTATTATGTTTTTTTCGTGAGTATATTGGTTTCATTTAGATAATTGTTTCTATATTTTTGTTGCAGGGTGTTGATTGGGGCACATCCCTAGCAGTAGATCAGACAAGACCAACCTCGAGGAAACATGTATACCTCATTGTAATTTTACTACTATAATATGCACAATATGTTTTTTTATTATTTATTTTCATGAGTATATTGGTTTCATTTCTATAATGAATTCTATATTTTCATCGCAGGCTAGTGATCAGGGCATCTCCTTGACAGTTGATCAGAGGAGTACACCATCCTCAAGGTAGCAGGTATACCTCATTGTAATTGCACAAATATAATTATATGAGAAATATGTTTTTTATTATGTTTTTTCCTGAGTATACTGGTTTCATTTCGATAATGTTTTATACAATTTTTGTTGCAAGGAAGTGATTGGGGTAAGTCACTGACCGTTGATAAGATGAGTACACGATCCTCGAGGAAACAGGTATACCTCATTGTAATTGAACAAATATAATATGAACAATATGTTTTTCTTGTTATGTATTTTTCTTGTGTATATTGGTTTCATTATGATACTGTTTTTACATTTTTGTTGCAGGGTGATGATTGAGGCAAGTCCCTAGCTGTGGATCAGACAACACCATCCTTGAGGCAGCAAGTATACCTAATTGTAATTTTAGAAATCAAACATGAGCAATATGTTTTTTTATGATGTTTTTTTCCCCAGTATATTTATTTCATTTCAATAATGTTTTATATATTTTTGTTGCAGGCTATTAATTCAGTGTTTGATCTAGCATCAGAGAAATCAATAGATATTGATGTGGATGAGCTCATGCACGATGCTGACATCAGATATTCGCTAGACCCAATTAAGATGATAGAGAATACCTTAAAAAAATTAATGAGTATATCCTTAATCTTTTATTCATTAAGCCACAGACAAATGAGATTACAACAAAGGTTGATGTTTTGGTAAAGAGATATAAGGAATTGAAAGTTAGTTGTAGGATCTTGAATTAGAATATAAATTCATTTAGGATTTTATAATTTGTACTTGGATATGATCGTGAACTAAAATATGGTTTGTATTTATAGGGTTTTTTGCGCCCACATACTAGTGTTCAGGGCAGTGTTGGTACTCGTGATGCTCATGGAGAGTCGTCACATGAGCATATGACTCCACTTGCATCTCATGTGCCATTGTTTTCGATTGAACAATTGGAAACACATTCTGCGACACCCCTGAGGCTAGATTTGAGTGCACTCGCTAGTGGCAGGCGCATGCCAGATCGTACAGAAGAAGGGGTCGATGCAGAGACTAGTATTGATACTGCTCAAGCAACATTTCCTAGATCTTCCTATGTCACTAGCATGTGTACACTACATACCACATTTTTGGTGGATGAAGATCTCGTTCCCATAAATATAAATAATATCCCATGGATTTATACATTGTTTAATTTATTGATTATAATTTGATTGTAATATACTCATAAAACATTATTTTTCAACTAATGATGACATGATTGTCTTGCAGGAAATGATGTTTTTTATAAACATCTAAATTATTTTTCATTGGATATCTTTGGGCCCAAGATCTGCACAAGGTGGGATAAAAAAAGTAAAAATTTAAAATACGAGCTCACTAATCGCTTGGTTGGCCTATTCGAAAGCGAGGCCTTCAATCGAATGGGTGTCCTAAAGAAGGATGTCCAACATATGAATATTCTGAGGGACCAATATAGGGTTCATCTTGAAAGGAACCCTAGGTATGAGTGTTGGGCACTATTTTCACCCCTTTTTGCCTCTTAGATAACCTTCATTTCCTTCATAAAATTTCCATTTTGAGTAGAAAGCCTTAAAGTTCACCTATAAACCTTGGTCAAAGAGGTATAATGTCATTTGCTTATTAATAAATTGAGTTTTGTGATTTTTAGGCATTTTAACTAGGATTTTTACTAAAATTACGGGATGTACTAACTTCCCGTATTACTTCCAAAGTTGAGTAATTGCAGGGCAGTTAGGAGGGAAATGGAAGATCAAGAATGGATCCTTAATGTCCACAGATGGATGAACATCCAACAGTCAGGTGAAGTGGCCTGTGCAGATGTCAAGTCAAGCAGAGTCAAAGGTGGCCACCTGTTCTGCGTTCAACACAAAAGAAGGAACAATGCTGATTTTGTGGACTTCCACGATTCTGAGGATGGTCTCGATTAGCTCTTAGCATTAATTAGATGCAGGTTTATAGCAATTTCAGTTTGATTTAGAATTTGTATAAATCATTTGTAAGACAATGAGAAAGGGGATCACGATTTTGAAGAGGAACGCATTTGTGCTTCCAAGCTGCGTGGTATCTCTGTGTAAAATGATTCTGGTGAATGAATACGAAGCTTTAAGTTCTGTGAAGTCTTTTAATGTGTGTTGAGCAAGGCTTTGGAGGGCCCCCATCGTCAAACTCTCACACTTTCCTGTTGCTGGTAGATCGATTTGGGTATGCATTTTAATGTAATTTCCAGTTTATAAATTGTAGAACAAGTTCAGTCAAGTTTTAATCGATTCTATTGATGCTCTGTTCCTTTTATTTATGATTTGAATCACAAATTCTGTCACACTTTCCTTTTATTTATGCAATATTGGATAAACGCTGTTCTTCACTGGTTAAATGCTACGGATATTGAATGGTTCAGACCACGACCTCTGTGAATTGTTCACTGCTGTTTATTTGATACTTAAATGGTAAAAAGACATTTACAAATTATGAACACTGTCTTGTAAGAGAAATTGATTGGTAATTGACTTTTAGTGCTGATAGAATCTTGCAGTTTAAATCTTAGGGTTTATAGATTTGTTGTTTAATTAATTTTTACCTCAGTCTTTCATGCTTTCACAAATCAATTACTGTATGCTTAAAAAGGAAACAATGAAATTACCCTTGTAAGAGGATTTTGTCTCTGTGAGCTGCAGTATCTCAGTTTCTGTCAGTAGATTTAATCACAGATAGCTAAATTCTAAATGAGTCCAGCTTCTCTGTCCTAAACTTGGATGTGTCTCGAAGTTCACAAACCTGGATTGATTTTAAATTCAAGTTCTGATTAACACTGATAGATCAGAGCCAACATTTTGGCGCCATTGCCGGGGAGGCACTGTAGAAGTAGACTTAGGAACTTTAGTTTCTGATAAAAACAAAACTTTTCAAACAAAAACACAGATTAGATTTCACTTTTATGTTTAGATTAAGAGACGAGAAAGGAAGATTTATTAAAAAACCCCCAAAAACAGAAATAACAGGAGATTCTCTTCCAAAAGGGTTCATCTCAACAGTTGGTAAATTCAAAATGTCTGAGGAAGAAACATCAAAAGGTCCAACTGCAGAACAGAGAAGGGAATATGAGAGGATGTTAGAAATAGAAAACAAACGTAGACAAGAGAGAAGGGAAGAAGAAAGGAGGGAAGAAGAAAGAAGACATGTGAGGGATGAAGGAATAACAGAAGATCAGGAGGCCACCTTTAAATTTCCTATCTTAGACACTAGTGTTATCCTAGGGGAAGAGGTGAAAATGAAGAATATTCCACCCTCTCTCTTACCAAAATTTTATGGCATGACCTCTGAAGATCCTGACTCTTTCCTATTCGAATTTGACATCTTGTGTCGAACCTATGGATATACTGATGACACCCATAAGCTTCGTCTTTTCCCTGCTACTCTTAAAGCAGCTGCCTTGAAGTGGTTCATGGGTTTAGGAGAACACTCTATCACTAGCTGGGATGACATGAGGAAGATCTTTCTTCGAAAATATCAAGCATATTGCAGATCAAAGGGGTTGAAAGATGACATTTTTGGCATGACTCAACAGGAAGATGAGAGTTTGGAGGAATATTTGGAAAGATTCTCATACAATTTACAGAAATCTAAATACAATTCTTTAACACCTGAAATGATTAGAACAATATTTTTGAAAGGAATAAGAGAAGAGTATTTGGACATTTTAAATGTTATGGGAAAATGTGACATTTCTTACCTTCCTTTTGATGAGATACAGGACTTATGTCAGAAGTATTCCAGAGGAAAAGCTCGAACTGGGAAAAGAGATAGCAATACCAAGGCAACTAAATCTGCAAACAGTGGTATTTCTAGAGCTGAGCTTGGGAATCTGCTAGAAGATTTTAAGACTGATTTATTAAGCACCTTAGGTACACAAGTTGAGGCAACAAAAACCAAGAAGAGGCAAGAGCAACAGGACCAACAAGATCAGGCTTTGTCTATTTTTTGTCCTAAATGTAGAAAGAAACACCCACTTAGAGAGTGTCCTTTAAATACTGTTGAAATTTGTGGCTTATGCACTTTTAATCACAAAACTGATGATTGCCCTAGATTGAAGGAACTGCAGGCAGTTCGACTGGAGGAAAATCACAGCATGGAGTCTCTTTACTTCATGGGACAAAGGAGACCTTGGCAGCCACGATTCTCAGGTATGTCTCAAGATCCTATGCAGCAATTTAATACAAATTATCAGACTCCTGTTCAGAGTTCATGGAATGCACCCATGCCTTGGCAAACTTTGTCTCCTCCATTAACTCAATCTGCTCCAAATTGGAGAGGTTATGCCCATGGTAATCAAACATATCAGCAGGCTTATTTGCAGCCATACCAACAACCTTCAGCCTATCCCCAATACCAGCAGTAACAAGTCCAAACTCCTTATCAAGCCCCACCTTTTCAAACTCCATCTTTTCAACAGCCCAATAATATGGCTCCTCAATTGAGTACACCAACTCAACAACTTCAGTTGCCATCTAATCAGCCTCCACCTCGGCCTACACAACTGCCAGCTCAGCCAATGCCCAATCCAAATAATAAAACTGACAGACCCATGTATAATGTTGATGATGGAACAATGCTTCCCTACTCCATTCTTCCACTGCAAAATATCAATTTGAGATCTGGAAAAACCTTAGAAAAACAGTCTCCTGTTATCTTAGAAGAATCACCAGCAAAAGACAAAACTCCAAAAAAATTGAATACAGAAAAATCTCAGTCAGAAAATCACAGTCAACGAGGGAACATCATAGCATCTTATCCACCTCCTTTTCCTGAGAGGTTAGTCAAAGAAAAACCTTCAATTTCCTTACCTGACTTTGATGTTCTGAATGAGTTAACAAATGTATATGTTAAAATTCCTTTACTGCAGGCTATAAAAGATATCCCTATTTACACTAAAGCAGTTAAAGAACTCTGTCTTAACAAAAGAAAAAAAGATCCATCGAAAATTCACGTGGTAGGCAATCTAGCAGGGTTAATGTCCAACACCGTTTTTATTGAGAAGTATGTAGATCCTGGAATTCCAATGGTTACAATTACCATTAACAACTTTTCCATCCCAAAAACGTTGATTGATTTAGGTGCTTCCATTAACGTCATGACCCTGGAGACAATGAATTACCTTCACTTGACAAATATCAGACCCACCACAACTGTCTTAGAATTGGCTGATAGGTCTAAGATTACACCTGAAGGGGTCTTAGAAGATATTATTGTTTCTCTAGACTCCTGGGAATATCCTGTTGATTTTATAGTCCTACAGCCAAAATCCAAATTAGGAGGTCACCCATTGATCCTTGGCAGACCCTGGCTGGCAACAACAGATGCTTTTATAGGATGTCGATCAGGAAGCATGCTTATTTCACATGGGACAGAGAGGAAACAGATTACACTCTACCCTTCTGCCCAACGACCTTCCACAGTAGATCAGCTGTCATGGATTAGTGAAACCAAGGAACAAGAAGAAGATGTAATTCAGCCTGTTTTAAGTATAAATCAGTACTTCGATTTCCAAGAAGACAACCACGAAGATCTAATGGATCATTTTATTGCTGAACCTGATATTTCTACAGAATTAAGAGAAATGGAATATGCTGTAGCAGAACAAGTTATGGGTCATAATTTCCAGGAAAATTGCAATGTTCATTCCCTAGCATTAGCATTTGATGACATTTGTAATGTTCATTCTATCACCTATATTCACAGTAAGACTGTAGAAATCAGTCCAGGCAAAACTCTGAACATAGGTGCACATCTTACCATATTACAGGAAGAACAGTTGACCACTTTGCTGAAGCAATATTCCCATGCATTTGCCTGGGAGTATACTGATATGCCAGGCATTCATCCTGAAACATGCACACACCATATTTACCTAGATGACACAATACGACCCTTGAGACAGCCACAACGCAGAATGAATCCTATGCTAAAGGAAATAGTCAAAGATGAGTTACAAAAGTTGTTAAAAGTAGGATTTATTTATCCCATCTCTGACAGCCAATGGGTTTCACCCTTGGTTGTTGTTCCTAAAAAAAATGGTAAATGGCGTATATGCATCGATTACAGGGAATTAAATAAGGCAACTTTAAAAGACTATTTTCCATTGCCTTTCATTGATCAAGTACTGGATGCTTTAGCTGGAAAGGAATATTTTTCATTTTTAGATGGCTTCAGTGGTTATAATCAGATTAGTATTGCAAACGAAGACCAAGACAAGACCACCTTTACATGTCCCTGGGGCACCTATGCCTACAAAGTTCTACCTTTTGGCTTATGTAATGCCCCAGCTACCTTTCAGCGAGCTGTATTGGCCATCTTTGCAGATCTGATTCATGAGTGTGTTGAGGTTTACATGGATGACTTTTCTGTATATGGAAGTACCTTTGAAGATTCCTTAGCAAACTTAGAGAAAATTCTGAAAAGGTGTGTTGAATCCAACCTTTCCCTGAGTAACGAAAAGTGTTTCATGATGATGACTGAAGGGATAGTTTTAGGACACCATGTTTCTTCGTCTGGAATTAAAGTGGATCCTGCTAAAATTCAAGTCATTGAAAATCTGTCTGAACCCACAACTCAAACAGATGTGAGAATCTTTTTAGGGTATGCAGGCTATTATCGTAGATTCATTGCAAATTTCAGTAAGATAGCCCTGCCATTGTTTAAATTGCTTTCAAAGGACGTGTGTTTTACTTGGGATATTGACTATAAATCTGCATTTCAGACACTTAAGGAAAAGCTCTCCACTGCTCCCATTTTAAGGGGACCAAATTGGACATTGCCTTTCCATATTTCCACAGATGCATCTGCTACTGCAATAGGAGCCTCATTGGGACAAAAAGAACATACTTTGACTTATGCTATCTATTTCATTAGTAAAAATTTGGCACCTGCAGAGCTGAATTATACAGTCACTGAAAAAGAGATGTTGGCAGTGGTTCATGCTTTAAACAAATTCCGCCATTATATCATGGGCTATGAAGTATTTGTTCATACAGATCATTCAACTTTACGCTATTTAATGAATAAATCTATCACTAATGGTCGGATTACTAGATGGTTGTTATTATTGCAGGAGTTCAATATCACTGTTTTAGATAGGCCTGGACGAGAAAATCAGGTGGCAGATTTCTTGTCTCGCTTACACAATACTGGTGAGGTTGTCCCGGTTTTAGATAGTTTTCCTAATGAGCATCTATTTGCAATTTCTGTTATCACCCCTTGGTATGCTGACATTGCCAATTATTTGTCCTCAGGCCAACTACCACCATCAATGACCTCTAAAGAAAAAAAGAAGATTATTAAACAAAGTGCTAGGCATATCTGGATTAATGGTGATCTCTTTTATACAGGATATGACTTAATCATAAGAAGATGTGTCTGACAGGATGAAATCTTGGATATTTTAAAGGTGTGCCATGATGAACCATGCGGTGGCCATTTTGCCGACAAAAGGACAACATATAAAATACTCAATTTAGGGTATTATTGGCCTTCCATTTTCAAAGATGCAAAAAGGTATGTCAGAAGTTGTGACACTTGTCAACGAATGGGACGCCCCGCCCGGTCAGATGAAATGCCACTCCAACTACAGATTCTCATTGAACCATTTGAAAAGTGGGCCCTTGACTTCATTGGTCCCATTCATCCACCATCACATGGACAGAAATACATTCTGGTCTGCACAGACTATGTTACTAAATGGGTAGAGGCCAAGCCTTTACCAAGAGCTACGGAGCACACTGTGGTAAATTTTCTGTTTGAAGAGATTTTTGTTAGATTTGGGGTGCCTAGGGAAATTGTGACTGATTAAGGTGCCCAATTTACTTCCAAATTAGTGCAAGAGATAGCAGAAAAATATAAGATCAAGCACAGGAATTCCACTCCTTACCATCCACAAGCCAATGGCCAAGTGGAATCTACAAACAAAACCCTAGAAGGCATCATCACTAAGAATGTTCAGATGCATAGGAAGGACTGGTCAGCAAAGCTTACTGAAGCTTTATGGGCATATAGGATCACTTGGAAGAACAGTACTGGGTTTTCTCCTTATCAACTGGTTTATGGTAAGCAAGTCCTCCTTCCCATTGAGTTTCAAGTTCATACTTTCAAGTTAGCAGTAGATTTGGGCATAGACCTTTCAGAAGCTCAACAAGAAAGAATACTTCAGCTGAATCAGCTGGATGAGATGCGGCAGGCTGCCATAGAACACAATATTCTGATACATCAGCAGAGAGCTCAATGGCATGACAAATTTATCAAAAAGAAGCAATTCCACATTGGTGACTGGGCACTGTTGTTTGACTCCAAGTTTAAAGATTTCAAAGCCAAATTTACTACTCATTGGCTTGGTCCATATGAGATTGTCGATGTCTATGACAATGGTTCAGTAAAACTTCAAACCATAGATGATGAAGCACATAAATTTGTGGTCAATGGCCACCGGCTCAAGCTGTACCACAAACCTATCAACATGGCAGATTTTGTCCAACAGATTTCCCAGCAAAAGGAACTGCAAGTGCTGGATAAACACCTCAGTGTTTTTCCTTCACCTGCTCCTTAGCTGCTCTGATACAGCCAGCAAATAAAAATAAAAATAAAGAGAAAAAAAAAATTCAAAAAAAAAAAAAAAATATACATAAAAAAAAAGCAGTTTAGTTGTGAAAACCAGTTGCTGGCACAATATAAACTGGAATTTTCTGTGGAAAACCAGGCTTGCCTGGCCATTGAAAATTCCCAAAAAAAAAAAAAATCTTTTTATATATTCCTGTTTTGTTTTACAAATAATGCAGATCTTGTTTGACTTGAGGACAAGTCAAAAATTAGGCCTGAGAGGGGGATAAACTTTCATTCTTCTTTATTCTTCTTTAGAACCCTCCGAGTCTTTTTCAAGCAAAAGATTGTGATTTTTCATCAGAAGAAGGGACCTGATTACTAGCAATTTTATCAGCAGAAGGGACCTGACTTGTGGTAAGACAGAAGAGATCTATGAAGAGATCCGACATTCAGTGAAAATGAAGGAAATAGAGACAGCAACAGATAGAAAACATCTGATGAACAATCAGAATACAAGCCAATTTTCACACTCGCAGCAAGCTCATCAAGGGAACATCAAACAAGTCTGTAAGAATTCATGGTTTTTATGTTTAAAAAGTTTCAAAATTCTTTTGTTTTTAAGTGATGACATCTTACAATTTGACTGCCTATTATTGCCATTATTCTGATAAGTCTCTACCAAGCTTCTTATTTACCTTTCATTAATCTCTGCCATTACCTTACTTAGTCTCTGTCAGCACTTCATTTTTAATCTCTGCCAATACTTCATTTTCCACCTTAGGGGTCAGAATGGTTGTCAGAATTGATAAGTCTCTACCAAGCTTCTTATTTACCTTTCATTAATCTCTGCCATTACCTTACTTAGTCTCTGTCAGCACTTCATTTTTAATCTCTGCCAATACTTCATTTTCCACCTTAGGGGTCAGAATGGTTGTCAGAATCAAACCCAAGGGAAATTTAAAAAAAAAAAAAAAAAAACAAAAAAAAAAAACTGCATCCTACAGGACATAAATTGCACTCTACAGGATACAAGCTGCATTCTACAGACAGAGTTTTCTTCCTGGTTTAAAGACAAACAGGGTCTCCTTCTCTGCAAGAAGTGAATGTTGACATGAAGAAATTAAAATTTTCTTTGTATATGAATTTAGTGCACCAGGAATTAAGTAATACACAGAATTGGAGGGGAACAATGGTCATATTTATCTTCAGCACATTTTCTTTTCTGGAAAAGAAGGTTCATTTTAAAAAAAAATAGCCCGTTTAAGTAAAACATTGGAACCAAGGTATATTTTATGTTTTATATTAAACGATGGGCACATAAAAATATTAAAATATTTATAACCCAAAAACCTTACCTTTCATTGTTTTTGAAGTGGCATGTTATGAAATGATGGAGGGAAAACGTGGAATGATACCCACGACAGACATGGAATGATGCCCACGACAGCACTTGAAAAATTGATTCCTGTATTATTCAAGTCTAAAACACGACTCATTTATTCTACTTGAAGCCGAGTCAGTTATTCTGCAAAATCGATTTCTGCAATATATGCCACGATTTGGTCATTTTCTTTGAGGCCGAGCCCATTTTTTTTGTTTGGCATATGAAATCGATTGATGTATGAAGGTAATTGCCAGTGAGAAGGTTGTAAGCTACAGGGAAATTGAAGTCGATTGCTGTATAAAAGAATTGACAGAGAAAAGGGACCGTGGGTTATAGAGAATGTGAAATACCATTTGCTGAAGACAATCAACAGGAGGAAGGATTGTGAGCCACAGGAAGTTTGAATATATCATTTTGCTGAAGATAATTGACAGTGGAAAGAGGCCGTAAGATCACAGAGACACCATTTGCTGAAGATAACGCGCAGGAGAGAAGACAGCCAGTGAAAGAAGAAGCTGTGGATACCCTAATCTCTGTGAAAATTGTACAGGAAGAAGAAAATTGGTTACATCAGGGAAGAGGTAAGCTTAAACCCTTTTCTTTGCTGGATACTCTGTTTTATACCAGCAAACACTTACAAATTCAGAATATTATCGAGGGGATAGGAAGACAAAGGCAGTGAAAAATAAAAGATTCCTGTTTCCTATTTTTCAAAATGTCATCTAGATTGGAACCAGAGGTATTTGAGCCCGCAGATGTTCATGAAAAATGTCTAGAAATTTTGAAGAAAAATCAATGGGTGCCTTTCTTTGAAAAATTCGATGGGCACAACGATAATGTGAGCTTAGCCTTTGCTGGCTCATTTGATGGAGAAAAGGCTACAGTAGGGAATTTAAACTTCAGGCTGTCTGAAGATGTTTTGGCACAAATCACTGGTCTGCCACAGCAGGGAGAAAGGTTCTTCAAAACCAAGCAATTCAAAGAAAAATCTTGGGTACCCTTTTTGTGCAGATCTAGAGCAGGGTCAGTCAACTGGAAGAAAGGCATACCAAGGAGCTGGTTGGTTCATCCTTGGGATGAAATGGTGTACATCATACAAAGGTTCATCACCTGTGAGGGGAGATTCAATATCGTTTACCTTTACCATATCAAACTGTTGCAGCACTTGACAGGTGAATGTGAGATAAATATGCCCTTTTTCCTATTGCAGAGTCTAACCAAAATGGCAAAAGCTGTCCAGAAGCGTGAAAAAGACAAATTGACAAGTCTTTTCCACTGTGGACTTATCAAAATTATCATCCAACATGAGTTAAGGAAGCAGAATTTGACATGGATAGAATTTTTAGTCCAAAATCAATTTGAAGAACAGGAGGAATTGCATGAAGAGGTTCCAAAAGAAGAGGAATTGCTGATGATAACATGCCCTGAGGCAACAAGCTCAAAACTGCCTCAGGATAAAAAGAAGAAAGAGGAAGTATTGCTCATTCCTGATGATGAAGACAGCCCTGAAGCAACAAGTTCAAAACCTCCTCAGAGGAGGATACGAACTAGGAGTGCAGTGAAAGAAAATAAACAGTTTCAAAAACAGGAACAAATCTTCACCACTTACCAGAGGAAGCCAAGGAAGAAGCAAGTTCATAGCCAGCCAGCATCAGAGGATGAAGAACACCCACAAACTGTGGAAAGACAAGAAGAAGACTTGGCAGGTGAAATAGGACAGGGAACCCTAGATACTGATGAGATAATGAGACAAACAAAGAAAATAAATCTCTTCTTAGATCAGCAGGAGAGGGAGAGGGAGAAGGAGAAGCAGTCAAGACAGGGAGTATTAAAAGACTTAGCTTCTCCTTCCTCAGAGCCACTGACTGTGCAAGAAGAAAAGAAAGAGGGTTCAGTCCAGGGAAGTGACAGTTTAGGAGCAGACACCAGTTCTGTCAAGCCTTCAATGAAGAAGAAGACTTCCAAGAAAAATAAAGAGATCAGGAAATTGAAACTTGAAATCAAGGAGTTGGAACTCAGGAATGAGAAATTAAAAAAGGACAATTGGAAGCTGAGAATTCAGAGGACACACATTTCTAAGACTGCATCCAGATGGTATAAGCAGAAGAAGAACTACAAAGCTAAGTATGAGAGGCTAAAGGTCCTCTATGCATCTCCAACATCAACAGATGCATCGTCTCAGTAGGATATCAGAAGCAGGAAGGCCAGCAACAAAATTTTGGTTTCAACACAAGGTCAAAGTTTTTGGCATGAGGATATGCAGCAGTTTCCTCTTGGGGGAGATGTTGGGCACTATTTTGACCCCTTTTTGCCTCTTAGATAACCTTCATTTCCTTCATAAAATTTCCATTTTGAGTAGAAAGCCTTAAAGTTCACCTATAAACCTTGGTCAAAGAGGTATAATGTCATTTGCTTATTAATAAATTGAGTTTTGTGATTTTTAGGCATTTTAACTAGGATTTTTACTAAAATTACGGGATGTACTAACTTCCCGTATTACTTCCAAAGTTGAGTAATTGCAGGGCAGTTAGGAGGGAAACGGAAGATCAAGAATGGATCCTTAATGTCCACAGATGGATGAACATCCAACAGTCAGGTGAAGTGGCCTGTGCAGATGTCAAGTCAAGCAGAGTCAAAGGTGGCCACCTGTTCTGCGTTCAACACAAAAGAAGGAACAATGCTGATTTTGTGGACTTCCACGATTCTGAGGATGGTCTCAATTAGATCTTAGCATTAATTAGATGCAGGTTTATAGCAATTTCAGTTTGATTTAGAATTTGTATAAATCATTTGCAAGACAATGAGAAAGGGGATCACGATTTTGAAGAGGAACGCATTTGTGCTTCCAAGCTGCGTGGTATCTCTGTGTAAAACGATTCTGGTGAATGAATACGAAGCTTTAAGTTCTGTGAAGTCTTTTAATGTGTGTTGAGCAAGGATTTGGAGGGCCCCCATCGTCAAACTCTCACACTTTCCTGTTGCTGGTAGATCGATTTGGGTATGCATTTTAATGTAATTTCCAGTTTATAAATTGTAGAACAAGTTCAGTCAAGTTTTAATCGATTCTATTGATGCTCTGTTCCTTTTATTTATGATTTGAATCACAAATTCTGTCACACTGTATATCACTGGCAATATTGGATAAACGCTGTTCTTCACTGGTTAAATGCTACGGATATTGAATGGTTCAGACCACGACCTCTGTGAATTGTTCACTGTTGTTTATTTTATACCGAAATGGTAAAAAGACATTTACAAATTATGAACACTATCTTGTAAGAGAAATTGATTGGTAATTGACTTTTAGTGCTGATAGAATCTTGCAGTTTAAATCTTAGGGTTTATAGATTTGTTGTTTAATTAATTTTTACCTCAGTCTTTCATGCTTTCACAAATCAATTACTGTATGCTTAAAAAGGAAACAATGAAATTACCCTTGTAAGAGGATTTTGTCTCTGTGAGCTGCAGTATCTCAGTTTCTGTCAGTAGATTTAATCACAGATAGCTAAATTCTAAATGAGTCCAGCTTCTCTGTCCTAAACTTGGATGTGTCTCGAAGTTCACAAACCCGGATTGATTTTAAATTCAAGTTCTGATTAACACTGATAGATCAGAGCCAACAATGAGCACCCTCCAATGATTCCACGAAGAGAGTGGAAATCCCTAGTGGAAGATAGAAAGGAGAGGGCTTTGAGAAAAGAAGGAAATCTACCACTGGGAACGTGAAGGTATGAAATACTTTCAACAATGTAATTATAAACCTTATTATTATTAATTTTTAGATCAGCCACATCCCCGGTCACCTTAGTTCCCCTTAGAGGCAATGGGAGACAACCCTTGAATCACCTGCTAAATTTTTTCCTTCTTTTATCCAAGCAATTCAAAGGCTCCACAAATCTGAACCCACAATGATCATTGATCCGAAACCCGCAGTCCCGCAATACCCGATCCTCAAGTCGCAATCAAAAGCCGGAAGTCAAGTTTCCAAGTCTTCCTCTCCAATGAAATAGAGCTCCCAACTTCCACAATCCGCAATGTGGAAGTTGGATGTCGGAAGTCAATTCACGACCATGAATTTTACCCATCATCCCTCAGCAGTTCTGCAATCCGTGTGCGGAACTCATAATTTGGAGTCCTCAAGTCGTCATCCCAAAGAATTTCCTACTCTGCAATTTCGCAATCTACAACCATTGTTGCAGATTTTGAAAATCAGAAACCACATTTTGAACCCCAGGGAAAAACCACGTCCCACGATCCATAATCTGCAACCCACTTGCAGATGCGGAAAGGCGGATGGCCCACGTGCCAATCCCCATGGAAATCACCAACCGATTCCCGCAACCTGCAATCCTCCTTGTGGATGCAGAAAGTCAGAAGGCTAACTGCACCACTCCAATGGTCGGTCACTGACCTCCGCAATTCACAATCTGCATTGCGTATGGGGAAAAGGTCGAGACCACAAACCCCTGTACCAGCCACTTCACTTGCAAACTTCTAAGGGTGATAAATCCCTCATCCTTGGTTCGAATTGGGCAAGGTCGGTACTGTTGGAAAGATCCTGGAGAGATCTATCTAAAGGTGTGATTCCCACCCCATATTATCATTCCAACCATGTCATTTATACAACTTAAATCTTTCCTAAACTCCCTCAATACTGCATTAACCTACTGCAAGGAGATCTTCCTGCCTTCTGCCATGTCTTCTCTTCTTCAGTTGGTCCATGAGGTGTCTTTTCCCTTCCAAGTCCTGGATGTATTATCCTACACATTTACCATACTTATCCCTAATTCATCAAAGGACAATTCAAAAGCATTACCAAAGGGATTACAAATATGCATAAGCATACTCCATGAACACAAGGAATGTAACATGATCCACACACATAGAATGTAATACATGCACATATTTCAATCAGGAATATTGATGAAAGCATGCAGGGGCTTAGTCCTATTCCTCAAGCATAGTTACATATAAGTACCCACATAAGGATAAGAATGTAAGGTGCAATAACAATTTAATTAACACACACACAATATAATTTATCCGTATCAAGGCACACATTTGCCAAGCATATCAATCATTACTAGTTAAAACAGTGCAAAAGCAAGATGAACAACATACACAACACACTTAGCACGATGCATAGGCATGCAACCCTATTAATCAATGGACCATTCCCATAAGAAAATAGATGCATGCATAACTAAACACATACTATGAAACCAAAGTTATTCAATGCATCTATAACCTGCAATGTTAGCAGCATATTAACTCAAGCAAATGATGAAGCATTTAGACATGAATTCAACCTCATACTCAGGCTTATACCTATCTCCCTAATGATCAATTTCATGTAATCATTCATTCAATAACTTGATCATAACAAGCATAACATAATATAAGGAAAATAACATCATTTTACATCACAAAAGCACATATCTTTGGAATGAAGTTGCCGAAGCAACTGGCTAAGTGAGAGAAACTTTCTACCGAATCTTAGGTCTCTGTCCAGCTTATACTCTTTCAGCTAAGATACCACCCCCGAGTTGGGATGTGTATCCACTAAGGAGGGATAATTAGGATCTCTCACATTCTAGGTTCCATTCCAATGCTAATCCAACCTACAATTGGGTTTATCAAGCATACAAGGGAACAGGGAGGATGCTACTAAGCTAATGAGCTCAACCACAGAGCTACAGGAATATCAACAACTCAACAAACATGGCACCCTCATTACCTACCTCACCCAACACAAGGAAGTCCCTCTTCTCTTTTGTACACTCCCTCAAGGCCCCTTTCCTCCAGTGCACTTTAGGGTGGGCATAAAAAGGTCCAAACTACTATTTTCCTGAGACTTTTCCCTCAATGGGTTTATCAAGCATATCCAACCCTAGGTTGACCTTCTTCTATGTTATTCAAGCTAGTTTCTTCACAGGGTCGCGGTCTAAGATCTGCCCTGTAAATTGGTCCTCTGCAAGATATATCTAAGGGTTCTCATGGCTTCACTAAGCTTCTCACACTCTCTAATTCATCCATAGAATCAGATCCAAGGGTACCCCCATCGTTCTACTTCCTACACAGGGTTTTATAAGTTCATTCGGCTCTACAAATTCATGCTTACACTGTCGTGTTTTTTTCCTTTTTTCCTCACGGATGACTCTCCTATGTGTGAATGAATTCTGTTATTAGTCAACCACTAGATAGGGATTAGGGTGAGCGAATTCCTAGGTGGAGAGTGGCTTAAGGGGAAAGTCAAACAAAGCCATACTCTTCCATACGGTTGTTCAGGGCCGCTCCATACTCCATTGACTTCATGGGTCGGTTTTCTCAACCACCTTCTTATAGTAGCATTAATGTCAGCATGGGGAGTGAAATGGGTTCACAAATGGACATGTGGAAGCATGGGCTCCAATCCCACAACCCCCTCACATCTCCCTAGTGGATAGACATGGACCCTTCTCATTGGTTGCATCCTTATCCATTTTTCTTGGTGTTTCATTGCAATAATTAATAATTACATCATTTACAATATCTCATGGCTTAACAGCTCATGGATTATCAAAATATCAAATACTTTCCTATGAAAATAAAAACTGAAAATCCTCTAGTGGGGCCTTCGCTTTGAGCTCCACGCTAGGGCATACACACATTGCATGTATACAATATTTACATTGAAGCCAATAAAACCTAAGGGTCAAAATAACGGTATTACAACTCCCCTCCCCTTAGAATAACACCATCCTCAATGTTCTAATACTTAGGAATACATACACATGTACATAATTTACAAAATGTTGTAGGTCTGTCTTGCACTTCATCCTTTTACTTTGAACTTTCAGGACCAAGTCCTTTGGCTTCCACAAGCTGCTCCAGCTGGCTTTGATCTTCTAGCTCTGCAGGTGGGCATTTCTACACACCAATCCCTTTCTTTTATTTTCTTTCTAGCTGATCTATAAGCATGAAATATTCATGGATGCTAGATCCTTGCTTCCCTGGCAAGTTGTTTGAGGAATATTGATCCACACATGGCCAGAAAGCACGAGGGGGACAATAGTTCGAATGAATGAATCGTCTATGTTATGGCATAAGCTTAAGAAATAGAATGCGCAAATAGGAATACACTACACAGACAGAACAAAAATGTACACAGATATTATGTAGGAATACAAACTGAGATCCTCGATTGCTTCTATATTGTATATTACAATAGTTTACATGCTTATATAGAGACTGCTGAGACGCTTGGGTGCTTTCCCATTACGTTCAGTTACAAGAGAAGTTAGAATGGTTCAGCAGTTCAACTGTTACAGTCGACTGGAAGACAGAGAGACAGTCAGTCGAAGTTCGACAGTCGCAAGTCACAGGCCGACGTTGCATGTCAATGTCGTGAAACTATGAGGCCACGAAACTTGTCGAAGACGCGAAGTTGTTGAAGTCATGTTGAAGTTGAAACTTGTCGAAGTTGTGTCGATGTCGATGACTTGTCGAAGTTAGCATCTGACAATAATGCCAACTGCAATGTGGATCATACCTCCTTCCTTAAGAGACAATGGTCTCCATTGTTTGCTTGTGAAGGTGAGGAAACTTGTCGATCAGTTCAGTAGCAGAGTGCCACTTTTCTTGTGATGGGATCTGTCCGGCTTTAGCAACCTGAAACAAGGGAATTGTGTTCGTCCTTGTATGGTGTACTCGTCGTCCTACAATAGTGTCACAAGGAAGAGGATCCTAAACATCAGGATTGATCTTGTTGGGTTTTGATGTCAGTAATTCGTTATGTTCCAACAATGGTGCATGGTATTGTCGAAGTAGATCCACATTGAATACTGGATGCAAACCCAGACATGCAGGAATGTCAAGCTGTAAAGTGTTTTCTCCAATTTGTCGAAGAATACTATATAGACCATATCGCAAATTCTTGAGCTTCTTGAATGGACCAATGAAGCGCTCCTTCTTGAGATGTAACCAGACCTTATCAACTATTTGGAATGAATGAGGAATACGATGTTTGTCGTTTCGGGCCTTAGCTTTCTCGTTTGCTCGTTGCAACATTTCATGTGCTTACTTCTGGATGTTGCATATTTGATCTCAAAAATTCAAGACTTTATCAACTTCTCACTGGCTGTAGTCGGTGTCCGAGTTTGGTTGTGTCAAGGAGCTAATCAATTCGATAGGCAACGAGGGTTGAAATCTGTAACAGATCTCAAATGGACTCTTGCCTGTAGAGCTGTTATGAGAACAATTGTAACTATGTTGTATGTATGGAAGAATTTCATCCCATGTGCGTCGATTCTTGTGGTTTTACATATGAAGCAGTTGTACTACCAAGCGATTCACAACTTTCGTCTGTCCTATTACGGAGAAAAAATTCCTATGGCTTGGGGTAGACCACAACAGACAGATGACTACCAGAAATCAAATCAAATCCCAATGCATGCTATATAAATGTAAATGCTAATATGTGGAATAAAAGACCAACCTTCAACCAAATGTTTGATGTAGATCCCCATTGAGCTTTCAAATCTCTACACTTGAACCTGTAGCTTAGTCTCAAATATAAACAAAAGCAAGTGCATATAATATATGAAAGATGTTAGCATAAACAATAGCATGGTCCATGATATAATAAGCAAATGTACCCAATGATAATAAACCATTCACAACATCAATTGGATGAGAAAATGAGTATTTCTATTAATGTAAACAAGAATTACATGATACAACCTCTTACCGACAACTCATCTGAACCGAGAAATAGGTCCCTCCACTTGTGTCTCCACCACTTCAATCCCCCATGCAATGGAAAACTCAAGATATGGAAGAGTTTGTTAGGTGAAAATAAAGGGTTCACAACAAGTAGGATCAATGGATGTAGACTCAAGCTATGGAAAAAATCCAATAGAGCTTAGATGCTCTCTCCTCCTTCTCCTTCCATGCACCTTAAGAGATCAATATATAACCCTCCAAAGGTAGGTGAAAGGTTAGATCGATTCGTTTCGGGATACATGGAGGGCCAAAGGTCACAATGGCTACTTTTTGGAGTAAGAAAATAGATTTTTTACTATCATTTACCATTTAACTCAATGTACGCGAGCTATAGTGGTGTAGCCTACATATGCGTGAGTTGCAGTCAAGCAGCTTGCATACATGAACAAAGATAGGGAAATAAGGGTTCTTGGAGGAAGAAAAGTGGTTATGAGTCAATCAAATGAATAACAAAGGTCAAAGAGTATAAATGCTCACAAGGTGGAAAAATATGTTGTAACAGATGCCCCCTAATATGTGAGGTCAGAGAAGGTACTATGATGGCCGAAATACATTATAAATCTCAGAAGTGGACTGATGGGGACAAAAATGGAAGGATTAGCCCACTCGTCATAGTAAAATGATATATCTGGATACATATTGGTACAATTCATAGAAATCTGATACAATGGCCATGAATAGGCAGTATATAGTGAATACATGTCATAAGTGGTCATAGCCATGACTTAATATACAATAAGATATGGTCTCTTGTTGAAGAAGAAAAAAATGATGCAAACTGAAGGTATAAATTGATGATGTATGAGACTGATCTCTCATAAGCACAATCATGATCACTAGTAGCATACTGAATGCCACTAAAGTGTAGGGTCTTCTACCCAAATCAGCTATGGTGCATGCCCTATCAAGCGAATAAAGGTGTTGATGTCGAACCTGATGTGGCATCATCTGATTATCGGTCATTGATGTATACCGTTAACAGACGCGAGATAACCCATCAATAATGAAAATGGGCATCAAGGAACGGAGTACATTCACCGAGTGTGAATAGAGGTGTTGAGGTTGAACACTATGATGAATTTATCCATCATGGGACATTGATGAATTCCCAAACTGTCGATGGCTAGAGAGCCTACCACTAATGACTGCAGGCCTTAAGGTACTCAACAGACTATAAGTCTCAATTCCAAAATAAAGGAGTTGGGGTTGATGGAATGAAACTCGTTGGAAGGAGGGCATTAATGAATCCCCCCATCAGCTAGCACGAGGTAACAGCTACACTGAAATATTTGGAATAACTCGAACTAATAGATCGAACTGTATGGGATCGCCGCATGCAATAGTCAAGAGATATGGGGAGTGGCTGACTCTGGTTTCAATACTTCCTTTGAACAAGAGCATGAGCAGATGGATAGACTCAGGCAACATAGACTCAAGTAATAGATGATAATAATACTTTGCAACACAGGAGGCTTCGACAAAGGATCCATAATGACTGGAATCTTAACCAGTCGGTCGAGTAATATCTGAGAAACGAGTACAGATCCTAAGGTCCTAATAATGTCCCGACTCATGATGAATGGAGTGGATATGAATGCTCTATTCAAAGGCAACACAACAACTGCCAATAAGAGGTAGTAAAGATTTTCCCATCCGGATTTTTCAGTTATATGATTTTTTGGTCCTTTTCATATTATGAAATCTTGAAAAATAACAAAATTTCTTATAGTACAAAAAGTGAGGGAACGAGTGTCAAGTCCAAGCAAACTAGTTCCAAGCAATGGAACATACCTATTATCAATGCAAGGAAGCATGTGCAAGATGTGGATACTCGGGGGGTTGTTCCCTCGAGGTAAGAGTCATCAAGCTATGAAAGATAAATGGATGCTCTGATTGGATCGCAAGGTAAAGTGCTCAGGCACATGGCTAATAACTGCGAAAAGTGGGAGCCATCACAAGGCTCAAAAGGCAAGCAGGATAACGTAATGCAATCACAACTCGACATAAATGGGGAGTCCTCATGGGAGATGGCCAGAATAAAATGAAGTAGAGTATGAGTCTTCATCACAATGTCATGGTGTGACTACAAAGGACTCCCAATCCTAAGGAGAAACAATGGCATGGGTGCCAAAAGACATAAAAGGATCTAACTAGGGCACCCATGGTCGGACAAGCCCTATTGCCAAATAACGACACTTCTAAAGAAACATAGAGGTTCCATGTCAGTTAAAAAGTGGGGTCGCACCTAAGTTTTATGAATGTGGTCATATGGTCAATGAAAAAATGCAGGCGAAATGACATCCTAAACTATATGCCAGGTGTAGAAAATACCTGCCGAAGGCACAAAACGGTTGAAAAATCCACTCTCGTCGGAAAAACTACTCAAAAAGGCACTCTACAATGACATATTAGTCCAAAACAGCTCAAAACGAAAAAAAAAAAACTATAGGAAAGCGGGTTTGAAAAATTATAGATAGTAAAAAGAAATTACTTTTACCATTCCATTTGCACTTTTCACCCAACATAGTGCTTTTGGTTAGTTTTTACCCTCGATATTTAGTTGTTGATTCTGGGAGCTACGGGAGTTAGAATCATAGGCCGTCTGGATCAGGTTGGTGCTCTCACTCTTCTCTTCATTTCCATGGTTTTTATTTTAATTTTTAAAGGTAAAATTTTTATTTTTTTTCCATGGGTTACACCCATAGTTCGTTGTACGTGGGCTATAACTATGTGGGTCGCGTGGAGGGATTTTTGTGCATGGTGAACGGATGCATTGACCACGTATACACATGACTGTATAAATAATATCCCACGTACAATGTCATGGGTTCTAAATTTTAAACACATGGGCACTAAAAAATGTCTTGTTTTGATTCCAGGATGGTCCTAGAATGGAGAGAGAGAGAGAGAACATGACCTTGTTGATGAACAAGTACGCCAAGATTTACCTGCCCAACAAGTGCTGCAAGCATGTGCCCTTTACAAATTTTGGAGCATTGGGGGTTTGATGGCCCAAAACTAATTGCTCGCTTAATTGTTCAACTATTGGGATGCAGAAGCACAACATTTCGATCGAGATGGGAAACCACTTCCGTTGGAGGTGAATATATATACTTCAACAATGGATTGTCCCACCAAGGGGATGTGGCAAGTCCTAGGTCTCGCAGCGTGGCGGGTGGAATCACTATCAATGATTACATTGACAGGTACTGCATTGCTGGAACCCTGAAGGTGGGTAGTTAGGTCCCCATAGAGGCTATAGAAATCCTAAGCATGAAGATCATAGTTCTCACCCTTGGGAGGATTATAGGATCGGCTGCACTTCAACAGGCTTCGAGGCCTTTGATATTCTATGCGGATGAGTGTATGAGACCAACGGTGTATGACTAGTGCACAACATTGCTGGGTACTATGAATTCTTAGCTGACGGAGTGCAAGCTAGGGCGGGCCAAAAACTTTAGTTTTGGAAGTATCTTATGCAGATTTTTCTTTGAGAGAGTGTCAGGCTTGAGTTAGAGGGTTGAAGTCTCTCCGCATGGTCTTCGTGATCCTTCCTAGATCCGGTGGACAAAGTTATTGACATGGCAGGGGGGTGTCCGAAAAGCTTCCCCATATTCTGAGGAGTTTTTCCACTGGTGGCAGCGACAGGTGATCGCCATAGATGAATACCCATATGAGGGGATAGAATTTAGAGGTGACCGAGACATGCCGCTCCCACCAGGGGCCATGTTCGGGGACATAGGTATGACTACTCTTTTTAAGTTTTGTGTATTTATTTTTTTGGGATTTTTTATTATACGTGAATGCAAAAATATTTTTGGTGTGGTATCATATATTGATGGTTGATTGTTTGCTCGCAGATATGGGTCCATGAAGACCTCATGGTTTCCCACGACACCACCATAGAGGTAGAGGAGGTGAGGTAGTAGGTGCAGTGGTATAGTGCACTTTGGAGACGGTACGGGTCAACCTGACCCGGATGACTACTAGGGTACCGGTCATAGAGGTAAAGCATCTCCCGGAGGCGATGCAACGACATGTTGTAGGGGTACCTGGTACATCTGTTCGACTACTTTGGCGTATAGCCAATGCCATGCACTATTACATTTAGACTCATCCTACTGAGGCAGTGAGGCCTCCCTGTAGGGATTAGATGCCATCGAGTCTCACTATTTTTGTATCGGATTGTATATTTTTGAGAGCTATGGGCTCTAGTTTTGTATTCTGACATCACATTTTGGATATATTACTAATGAAAAAACGATGATTTTCCAGCTCTGCTATTGTGTATGTACAAAGTTATGAATGAATGTTATTTGTGTGCTTCTTTTATTGATGTGAGAAATTCCAATCTAGGACATAATTAGCATATGCGTTAGTTATATGATTAAAATGTCTCATAACGTGAATGTATGCAATAAAAAAATTGACGCTCCAAGAGTCTTTGTTAAAATTTGAGCATTAATTCACAATACTCTTGGATCTTTACTAAGAGAATAACATATACAGTATATCAATGCATAACAATCACAATAAGCATGACAAGGATCACAAGAATCAAAAGCATGACAAGTATCACAAGAATCAAAAGCATGAGAGTCAAGAGACACAGAGTTTCCGTGGGGAAAACCCTAAGGACAAAAACCCCACAACTTCCTCAGAGATAGAGAGAGCAATGGCTCAACCAAAGTACAACCAAAATACACTTGAGATAGTCTCCTAGAGCAGATGATCCTCCTCGTCACTAGTGCGCCACTTTTTGAGTGAGAGAAGTGTGTCTTTCCGAATGATCCAAATAGAGATCTCCTGATCTCTATTTATACTTAACCTGTTTGCCCAGTGACCTTATGGGGCCGACTTGTCTATCTAGATACATCCACAATATAATATATATTTTAGGGCCGAACCCACACATGGTGGTCTAATAACCCATCGGCAAGTACACACACTTGTGACACTTGTCAATCCACATGACGACACTTCCTTATAGAGGAATAACACATCTCTTATAAGGGTACAATAAATATATATAAAATACACAGATGAAATACATTTTGAAGTTACATATACATCAGCACTCCCTCTTAACTAGGAAGGTATTTCTCAACACAATTCTGCTAGACAAGTCTTCTTCTCGGGATCATCGTCATCATCATCGTCACTGCTGCTACTATCTCAACCAATCTCTAACTCTACTCGTCATAGGAAGTTCTATAGAGCCAGTACTTTTTCATATTGGATGTAGGCCCACCACCTGCAGGTCTTCATCATCTGTGCGAACGGTCTGATAGAGGTGGCCTTTCAGGACTAATTTTATGTGCGGATGCAATACCGGAAAGAGTATCCCAGGAACATTTATGTGCCTAAGCATGACCGACAAGCTCTCCCAGGACTGATTACATGTATCTCCTCCACAATACCTTTAAAGAGCATCCCAGGAACATTTGTGTGCCACAGCACGACCGACAAGATCTCTAAAGAGCATCCCAGGACTTATTACGAGCATACAGCTCAACCTATCGGATCTCCAGGACTGATTACATGTGGATAGACAAAAACTTTAAAGAGCATCCCGGGAACATTTATGTGCCACAGCATGACCGGTAAGATCTCTAAAGAGCATCCCAGGACTAATTATGAGCACACAACTCAAACTCTCAGATCTCCAAGACTGATTACATGTCTCTGTAGTAATACCTCATCCCAGGACTGATTACGAGCACACAACTCAACCTATTGGATATCTGAGGACTGATTACATACTACATCGTAATACCGGAAAGAGTACCCCAGGAACATTTATGTGCCGCAGCACGACCGACAAGATCTCCCAGGACTGATTACATGCTATTTGCACAACTTGCCACATATCATCTCTGACCTCCAAGTATCAACCCGATACTCATGATCTAACGGATCATCATCACACAAGGCATCATCCTGATGCCCATGATCATACTAATCATCATCACTGTACCATCCTGGTACATATCATCTAGAGCAACATCCTGAAGCTCATCATCATGATCAACCTGATCATACAATGCATCCACCTGAAGCACACCAAGTATCTACCTGATACATATCATCATACATGATCCACCTGATCATATAGTGTATCCACCTGATACAAATACAAATACATGATACATATCCACATACATGATCTACCTGATCATACAATGTATCCACCTGATACATATACAGATACATGGTCCAAGCATCCAACATGATGCATATACAAATACATAAAAATGATCCAACCAATCATATCCAACATCCAACATGATGCATATACAAATACATACAAATGATCCAACCGATCATATCCAGCATCCAACATGATGCGTACATACATAAATGATCATCCAACTGATCATATCCATCATCCAACATGATGCGTACATACATATACATATAAATGATCCAACTGATCATATCCAGTTTCATCCTAATGCATATACTGAGCAGTAACTGAAACATCATCCTGATGCTCATCATCCAGCGCTTACATCCACATCCATGTGAAGGATCCTCTTTCCAACATGCTTGGAATGGCTTCAACAAATGTGTCCATCACTTCTTCCTCGAAGTGTCGTCGATCTGAAGAACACCAAGCCTCTCCCTGAAGTACTCGAACTTCACCCTGGCTAATGGCTTCATCAGCACATCTGCAATCTGCTTGTCCGTCGCAACATACAGGAGCTTCACGGCTCCTCTCTACACCATATCCATGATATAGTGATATTTGATCTCTATTTGTTTCGACCTATCATGAAAAATTGGGTTCTCGGACAGCTTTACACAACTCTGGTTATCACAAAAGATACCAGTAGCATCCAACAAGAGATCAAATAACTCAGACAGTAGCTTCCATAGCCATACTGCCTCACAACTAGCTGAACATGCTGCAACATACTCTGCCTCAGCTGTACTTAGTGCTACGCAGGACTGCTTCTTGCTAAACCAAGAGATCACACCTGATCCCATACTGAAGCAACACCCAGATGTGCTGTTCCTATCTGC
This sequence comes from Larix kaempferi, assembly GCA_027924585.1. Lineage (NCBI taxonomy): Eukaryota > Viridiplantae > Streptophyta > Pinopsida > Pinales > Pinaceae > Larix > Larix kaempferi. Next base: position 2,252,555 of record BSBM01000633.1, on the reverse strand, counting down.
AGCACTGCCATCCCAATCTGAATCAACATAACCTTGCAGGTTAAACTTTTGATTCACTTCATACTTGAGCCCATAATCCACTATACCCTTTAGGTACCTCAGAACATGCTTTACAGCAACCAGGTGAACACTCCTCGGATCCATCAGGAACTGGCTCAATGTGTTCACAGCAAAGAAAATATCTAGTCTTGTGTTCATCAGGTACATCAAGGACCCAATCATCTGACGATACATAGAGACATCAACCAGCTTAGATGAAGCATCACATAGAAGCTTCAGATTCGATGCCATGGGTATGGCCATGGCCTTGCAATCCATCATCCCGAATCTCTTCACGATATCTATTGTGTACTTCCCTTGACTAAGGAAGATCCCACCTGCAGTCTGCCATACCTCCATACCTAGGAAATAATGCATCATTCCCAAATCTTTCATATCGAACTCAGCGGCAAGCTTCCTCTTAGTATCTGCAATCAATCTGTCATCTCTTGTTACAAATAAGTCATCCACATATAGGAGTAGAATCACAGGATATCCTTTCCTCAACCTTGTAGTAGAGGTTGGAATCCGCTTTACTCTTGGAAAATCCCAAACTAGATAGGAAACTGTCCATCCTACCATACCAAGTTCTAGGAGCTTGCTTCAAGCCATACAAGGCTTTCTTCAACCTGCACACATGTGACTCCCTGTCAGGTCTTGGGACTGCATCCCAAACATCTTCTTCATGATCGACAGATCATGGCATTCCATTTCTTCATCCCAGATCCTGGGAACTTCAATATCTTCAATATCTTCAATAGATTTCTTTGTTGTTGGAACAAATGTTGTAGTCCTTTTGTAGGTGAATATATATGGTCTTTCCTACAAAACAAGTTAAATTGCATGATTAGAAACATCTCATAATTTTCAGAACAAATTCTTTACACATAAAGAAATATGTCATGCAGTCATGCAAATGATTCAATACAACATTTATCCATGTTCCACAACTTTCTAGATGCCTTCCAGTCTCTACCACAACATTGTCTAGAGTTTGCACTACTCCCAACATGTCAGCAAAGAGGTTTCATTCTAGATAAGTAGCATTGGAATGTTGTACAGTGCCATAGGCCACTTACCCATCACATGCATATTAGTAGTATACTGCTCATTAATGCAATCATTCTAATATGCATAATACATCTCCTAAGTCTAGGAACATAAGCATAATATTATTTAAACAAACAAAATAGGCAAGAAATGATAATTGAAATACTTATATTTGTTTGTTTGTTTGTTGGGTGGAATCCCTCTGAGTCTTTGCTTCCTGGCAAGAGCTGTTGAAGTAGCTTCTTCTACACCTTTCTGTTGTGTAATGTAGGAAGATGGTCAACTCCCTCTGAAAATATGCATCCTTGCAGGAGCTGCTGGAGTGTGCTCCCTCTTGATCTTTGCTTCCTGGATTACCTATCCTTGAACTTATATTCATCCTTGCTGACATCAATCTTCTTGAACCCTGGAAAGTATATTCTGTAAGCCTTCGAGCTTTCACTGCAACCCACAAAGATACCCTTCTTTCCTGGAGGATCTAGTTTGGTCCTCTTTTCCTTTGAGACATGAGTGTATACTGGACAACCAAATATTCTAAGATGGTTGACTTCAGGTTTCTTACCAGAAAAGACCTCTTTTGGTGTCTTGTTATCCAATATCTTGTGGGGTGTTCTGTTCTGCACATATACAACTGTTCTAGCTGCTTCTACCCTCAGATGCATAGGTAGATACTGGTCATGCAACATTGCCCTTGTTGTTTCCATGATGTTCTGTTCTTCCTTTATGCAACTCCATTCTGTTGAGGATTGTAAGGAGCAATCAACCCCCTCTTAATCCCTGAATCACTGCAAAGATTCTTGAAGTCACCTGAGGTGAATTCTCCACCATTGTCGGATCTAAATGCTTTGATCCTTTTGTCAGTTTGATTCTCCATCAAGGTTTTGAATTCCTTGAACTTATCAAACACCTCATCTTTTTTTTTCAAGAAGTATACCCAAGTCTTCCTGGAGAAGTCATCAATAAATGAGACATAGTAAACATACCCACTTAGAGAACTGAATGACATAGGACCACATACATCTGAGTGGATGATTTCCAGGATATCTTTTGCCTTGATTTCACTGCTTGGGAAAGCCTTCTTAATAGTCTTACCTTTTGCACATCCTTTGCAAACACCTTCATGTTTGGTCTTGATTTCAGGAAGACCCTCTAGAGCCTTGCTTGCAATTGGAAGTGCCCTATAGTGCATATGAGCAAGTCTTCTATGCCAAAGTTCACTTGGCTCCATGGATTCATGCACCATGGCATGTTTAGGTTGTCCTTTCAATTTATACAAACCTCCCTCTTGCTCCCCAATCACAACTGCATCATCTATGGTCTTTCCCTTTGGCCACATTAGGACTTGGCCATCCACAAATGAAACTCTCATACCTTTTGCATCCAATGCAGAGATGGAGAGTAAGTTCTTCTTGAGCCCAGGTACATAAAGGACTTCTTTCATCTTGAAATATTTTCTAGAATCTAGGTTGTAGGAGGCTTCACCACTTCCTTTGATTGGGTATTGATAATCATCCCCAAGTTTCACCTTATGGGGTGATTCATGTTCAGATAGATTCACAAAATATTCCTTAAACCCAGTCATGTGTTTGGAAGCCCCATTGTCAATTAGCCATTCATTACAACCATGGGAGATAGTACCTGTGAGAGTAGAGATTAGAACATACTCTTCTTCACTTGATGAGTCATCATTACTATCATCACTTTCTGCCATAGCCTTCTTCTTTAGAGGTTCATCATCTTCGGCAGCATGAGCATGGTACCTTCTTTTGTTACCCTTCTTCTTCTTGTTGGAGTTGTTGTTGTTGTGTTTGTCCCTTTTGTTCTTGGGACATTTTGAAGCAAAGTGACCCTTCTCATTACAAGTGAAACACCTTAGATCTTTCTTGTCTTTGTGAAAATGATGAGAAGATTTCTTCTTGTGATGGGATGGCTCCCTCTTGAACTTGCCCTTCTTAGTGTGATTTGTGAGAGCTTGATCTTCATTTCCCATCTTCTCTTCTCTTGCCACAAGCCTTTCTTCTTCTTGAGAACATTCCTCCGATAATCTGCTAAAGGAGATTAACTTCTTTCTGGCACAGATCCCCTGGATAAAAGAGTCCCATGACCTAGGTAGGCCATTCAAAGTAGTCATAGCAATTTCACCATTCTCCACCATTTCATCTACAGCTTCAAGTTGTTCCTTGATCTGAGAGACCTTGGAGAAATAGGATTGAATGGTTTCTCCATTCGACGTCTTGAGCCCCTTGAATTGATTCTGCAGGGTCATCTTCCGATTTATGTTCTTTCCTTCAAATAGCTTGGTCAAAGAGTCAAACATAGCCTTGGGTGTCTTTAGAGAAGACACATGGGGTATGAGATGGTATTTGATAGAATCAACAATGATTCTCTTTGCCTTGACCAAGTTCTTCTTATGCAATACCTTAGCCTCTTCATCTTTTGGGATAGGGATGTCTTCTTTTATATATGAGTCCAACTCATTCTCTTCCAGGATTAACCCAATCCTATACTTCCAAGCTCGAAAGTTATCAACCCCTTCAAGCTTGGTGTGGTGAGACATCTTAAAGAGTACTTCAAATGGAAATAGAAAAGATTTAGGTCTTACCACTTGAAATGCTGAAAACTGGATCTGGTCCCGGATTAGGGTTTTTCGGAAAAACCCTAAAAATTCAAAATGTGAATTTGAAATTTCTAAAAGGATAGAAAGATGTGCCTTGATGAGATGAACAACCTGGTGTATTCAGAATTTGAGATCAGCAAATCTTTACCCTTCAGATTTGCCTTTTTGTCCTCCTGGGTTCATTGGGGAGAGCCCTGAATTAGGGTTTGAGTTTCCCGAAGATCTACCCAGCCAAAAATCTCGATCCAAAGCTCTAAACTTCGATTTTTGCAAGGAGATTCTAGCTATGTCTTCATATTTCAAAAATTCCTATTTTTGTGGAAACCCTAATTTTTAGGGCCAAATCTGAAAAAGCTTAGAATTGAATTCTGATTGGACATATAGATTCTCCTTGATGAGTAGAGTCAATCTACCATACTGCTTTTCCAAAAACTGTGGAGAGAAACCCAATAAACAAGAAACTCAAGTTTCCATCACTGCAAAATGTCTTCATCTCAAGATAGCTCTGATACCATGTTAAAATTTGAGCATTAATTCACAATACTCTTGGATCTTTACTGAGAGAATAACATATACAGTATATCAATGCATAACAATCACAATAAGCATGACAAGCATCACAAGAATCAAAAGCATGAGAGACAAGAGACACAGAGTTTTCATGGGGAAAACCCTAAGGTGAAAAACCCCACAACTTCCTCAGAGATAGAGAGAGCAATGGCTCAACCAAAGTACAACCAAAATACACTTGAGATAGCCTCCTAGAGCATATGATCCTCCTCCTCACTAGTACACCACTTTCTGAGTGAGAGAAGTGTGTCTTTCTGAATGATCCAAATAGAGATCTCTTGATCTCTATTTCTAATTAACCTGTTTGCCCAGTGACCTTATGGGGCCGACTTGTCTATCTAGATACATCCACAATATAATATATATTTTAGGGCCGACTCCACACATGGTGGTCTAATAACCCATCGGCAAGTACACACACTTGCGGCACTTGTCAATCCACATGACGACACTTCCTTATAGAGGAATAACACATCTATGATAAGGGTACAATAAATATATATAAAATACACAGATGAAATACATTCCGAAGTTACATATACATCAACATTCTTACCCTTAAGAACCTCCTTAGTAATGTAGGATCCCTCACATGGTATTGGCCGTTCAACCAAGACACAACCAGTTGCGCATCCAGGTGGACTTTTAAAGACTGGATACCATGTGAAATGGCATTGCGAAGTAACTCGATAACAACACTATACTCGACCCTATTTTTGGATGTAGGACCAAGACAAGCACCTCTTGAAGACACAAGACAAGCACCTCTTGAAGACATCTGATGGTCGGGCGAGTAAATAACCCACATAGCAGAAGCTAGTCTCTACGTATGACAGCTAGCCCCATCTGCGAATCCCAAGAGTAACGGAGATTCTGTTGACATCTGTCAACCAAACGAAAGTGAATCAATAGACTCAAAAAATAAAAAGAAAGCTAGACTATGAAAATAAAAATGTACAATAGTATACAAAAGTATCAGCTTGAGCTAGAATCTCAAGCATAATACCGCTTTAGGTAGAGCCCATTTCTAGGCTCCTTCAAGGCGTTCCCTTCATAATATTCCAACTCATAGGCTCCTTTCTCCAGGACACGCCTCACAACGTAAGGACCGTGCCACATTAGCTTGAACTTTCCTACCCCCAGGGGTTCCTTATCTTGATCATATAGGAGGACCAAGTCACCTTCATCATATTGCTGGGGACAGACAGACCTATCATATTGAACCTTAACACGACATTTGTTGGCATCAATTGCTACGGTGGCATCCCGACGCTGCTCGTCAAGTTGCTCGAGGTAGACTAGACGTTGCTCTACTTCTGAAGTGTCAGGTAGGAGCTCTATAGCTAGTTTCAAGGAAGGGATTTTGCATTCAATCAACAAGATAGATTCCACACCATGGACTAACTAAAATGGTGAGAAACTAGTGGAAGTATTTACTGCGGTTCGGTACGCCCACAAAGCAGGATACAACATAATGTGCCAATTACTCTTGGTTTTTTGGATGGTCCTTTACAGAATGGCCTTAAGGGACTTATTCACTGCCTCCACCTAGCCATTCTCTTGGAGATAATATGAAGGTGAGTGATATTGTTTAAACACCAGCTTGAGTGACAATTTCGCCATCATCTTGTTTTGAAAGTGACTTCCATGGTTAGTGACAATCTCCTTTAGGATACCGAATCGAGCTATAATTTGATTGAATACGAAGTGGGCTACAGTTGCACCATCGGCTTCAATGGTTGGCATGGAATCAACCCATTTGGAAAAATAATCAATGGCCACTATAATATGGCGAAGCCCCCAGCCAAAGTTGGGTTGCAATCCATGAAATCTACCCCCCACTTGGTGAATGGACCGATGGTGATGACCGGATGTAAAGGAGCAGGATGCAAGCGCATGTTCCGAGCAAACACCTGACAAGGGTGACATCTCTTCAGAGCATTTACACAGTCTTTGAAGATCATAGGACAAAAATAGCCTACTCACAAGATATGTTGGGTTGTCTCAAGCCTGGATAAGTGACCACCACACGCTCCACTATGGAAGTCATTAAGCACTAGCTCCGCTTCTTCAGGAGTTAAGCAATGACGAAGAATAGAGTCTTTTCCTCGGGGATACAAAGTTTCACTGATGATGACATAGTATTTGGCGTGATGTCGCACACGCCGTTTCTCATCTCACAAATAATGCGAAAGGAACTTCAAAGTTTGGAGATATATAATTATATCCCCATACCAAGGGCCTGTTGACAAGATAAGAAACAAATGTTCATCGACAAATGAGTCTTCATGGACTACTTCCTCATCAAGTCTCGAAAAATCCGACATAAGTTCTGCGAAAACCAAGGATTTCACTAACTTCGTCGAAGCAAAATCAAGATCAAACTCCTCAAGAATGACAATCCATTTATTGTATTCCCCCCCAATTAGACATCATGAGAGCACGAATTGAAACAGATTGACATGCACTAGAACTGTGGTTTTCCTAAGCAAAATATAATGCCGTAATCGTTGGACTGCATGAATAGTTGCAAGGGACAATTTATGAATGTGAGAGTATCTTAGTTCAGCATCTATGAGTTTTCTACTAAGATAATAGACAACATGCTCCTAAAGCACATCATCCACCTGAACTAAGACCATACCAATCTTCTCTTGAGACGCGACCACATAAAGCAAAAAATCTCTTGCAAAGTCGGGTGGAATAAGAAGAGGGGTCGATACCAAGCCTTTCTTCAAAGTGTCAAAAGACTGTTGGACTCGCTCATCCCAGATAAAAGGGTGTCCTTCTTCAATAACTGCGTGAAACCCTTAGTAAGATTGGCATAATTCACAATAAAGCGGCATAAGAAAGTGGCTCTCCCTTGGAGGCTCTGAAGTTGAATCAAATTACGTGGGGGAGGAAATTGAAGTATTGCCTAAACCTTTCAAGGATAGACTCTAATACCCTTTTTGAGACTACAAACCCTAGAAGGTGACCCATTTTCACGACAAAGATGCACTTGTTCAGATTCAAATGAATCTTATAACACAGACATCTTTCAAAAATAAGGCAAAGGTGACTGGGGTGATCGACTCTCTTACGAGAGTGACCAGCAAGATCATCCAGATAAGCCTCCACTATGCGCTTAAGGTCATGAAAGGCATAGGTCATAGCCCACTGAAAATTAGCTCCGGTGTTTTTAAGGCCGAAGGGAATTTTCCAGTATGCAAAGGTACCCCAAGGACATATAAATGTGGTCTTATGTTGATCCTCAGGTTTAATATGGATCCGATTGTAACCTGAAAAACCGTCCATGAATGAAAATACTTCGCTTCTTGCACATGCATCCAAGATTTGGTCTATGAATAGAGTGGGAAAGTTATCCTTAGGACATGCTTGGTTCAGATCTTGAAAATCGGTACACACACAGATGGTTCCCTACTTCTTATCCACAGGAACGAGATTAGGTATCCATTCGGTAAGGGGAACTAGGTGGATGAAACCGGCTTTGAGTAGTTTCTCTACTTCTTCCTTAATAACGACTTCCTTCCTAGGATTCATAGCACGAAGATGTTTCCGAACATGCTTAACATTTGGGTAAGTCTTAATTTCATGCTCGAAAATACTAGGGTATATACTTGACATCTCCTCATAAGACCAGGCGAAAACATCCCTAAATTCTTTCAATAACTCGGTGTAAATGTAGATCTCCTCGGGGGAACAATTGGCACCAATGTAAATGTTTTCAATCTTTCTGGGAGTGCGTGAAATTTTGATCGGAATGGTTGGGGAAATGTTAGTCATATTCCCCTCCGCATAAATACCATGTGAATCCAAAGGAGCCACAGGGTGACCAACCTTCTCTGCAAGAGTCGACCGAAACTCCTACTATTCAATAAGGTCAAGGTTGGGAAGAAAATAAGATCGATGATGGAGGTCTTCCCAAGGATTATCACTACCATACATGGCCTCGATAATAGCTTCATTCAAAGGAAAAGTACCATCAAGGAAATCATGCAAGCAAGATGAGTCGACTGCCCATGTAGGAAGCATAACGGGATCTTCTTCTTCTGTTCATGAAGAGGAGAGATCTGGCTCTGTAGTGGCTTGTTGAATCTCATGGTAAGCAAGCTCGACTACAGATAAGGGCATGTCCATTCCGATGTGCGAAATTTTTCCAGATGAGGAACTCGTGGAAGTTAAATTCCATGAATCATTAAAATATGATGTCCGAAATGGTACATTATGCAATGAGGATGGGGTACTATCGGATACGGATCCTATAAAGGATATTGGTGCAACAAAGTCGAAAGATCCCATCAAATAGGAATACACTCCTACACCAATATTCCTAGTTGCCGGTTGAGAATTTTCAATCTGAGGAACTTCAGTTCCTGATGATGCTGTGGGACTGGAACTAGTGAAATATAGCTGATCGACAGTCACAATCTTTCCTTAGTGGTGAAAGAAGATAACTCTAAAAACAGAGGACACGATCGCTCTCATAGCATAGATCCAATTCCGACCCAGTAAAAGGTTGTAGTCGATGGGCACATCAACCACCTCGACTTCAATTGGAACAGTCTTCCCACCAAAGCGGACCTTAAGGGAGGGGATAATACCATGCGGCCTGAAGGAACGACCATCAAATGCAGTAAGCATGGTCATAGATTTCGACAATGGAGGGGATCCTAGATCCTTCCAACAAGATAACGACATTACTGAAGTGGAAGCACCTTCGTCAACCACAGTACGCTTAACGAAATTTTGTAGGTACCTAAAATGGACTTGAAAATCCACATGATAGGGAAACCGAGGCTGAACATTGATCCGGGAATCCCAAGCACATAAAAGGGCAGTCTTTTGTGAAGGAAAAGCCTGGAGAACCTCGAGAGATGACATGGCACACGGAGTCTAGCCCAGATCTTCCACAATTGAGTAGTTCTGGGAGGCTTGAGCATTGGGATTGTGCGTTGAGCGCTTGAGAACACCTTTCGGTATATGTGGCATAGATTTAGGCTTCTCGATATGTAATGGGGTATTAGGTCGAGGGGAGTCCTTCCCTAATGAAGGTTTTGGAGCTTCATAATCACGTGAATGAGTAGCAACACTAGCCTGGGATTTAACCATGTTAATGCATCCGTAACCTCCAGTATGGGTAGAAGATGTCAAAGTTTCATTAGTCCCACTACCGGTGATGGAAGCAGCCGAAGCCATATTTTGGTGACGAGGAAGGGGATCCTTAAGCACATCTGGGCTTTGTGCAAGTTGCTTCGATGCTTATTCAATACAAGGACACAAATGTGTAAGGTGATCTTTCGTGCAAATCTTACAAGGAAATGTCACTTTACGTTTAGGTTTGTGATCCCCACCAGCATTTCTGCCATTCCGAGGAGGGTTGGCATTCTCTTTCTTAGGGTTATTGTTCCTATTGTTCCCACCATTACAATTGTTTTTCTCCTTTTTCTTCCCACTAGGTTGTTGGTTACCAGATGGGTTTTCCGATTGTATAGAATGAACATCAGACGATTGGGTGGAAATGGACGAGGCGTGAGCCTGTACAAGGGTAGATTGGCTAATAGACGGATTGTGCATCTGATTTATAACCAAATCTACAGGACGAGTACTTGTGGAACTAGCAATACCATTGACATGTGGTCCAAGGATGGGATTGGGATCATGTCATGATCTTGATGCGTCAAGTATAATGTTGTACAAAATGCCATATTGAGCATAGACTAGGTCTAGCTGCTGGGATTTAAAAATGGCTTCATCCGTAGTCATAATTCCTGATAACAAGACCTTTGAAATGTAAGGGAGAAAATACTTGAGGAACCATTACAACAAAAAATATTGAGTAATGTTGGCTTTCACTAGCCTCTTCTGTCGGCACCACTCTTGAATATGATCAGAGATATGTGTGGCTTTGTCCTGGCGAAAGGTAGATAAGATCTTAGTACCAGTATCATAACGAACTGGAAACTGGAAGTGATCTAGGAAAACCAAAGCTAAATCCTTGAAACCCCTATATGTGCCCCTAGGAAACTCGACATACCATTTCACCGTTTCCCCCGTGAGGGTGTGTTGAAATAGCTTCAAATGAATAGAGTCGTGGTTCAAGGAATTCGAGGAGGACCATCAGTGAAAAGTGGTGACGTGATCACCTAGATCCTCACCCTTCTTCCCCTCAAAAGATACTGGAGGCCATGTAGGATCATGACACACCGGATCATTCATGAGCTTCAAAAGATAGGGTAAATTTAACCTAGCAAGAAAAGGGAGTTGAGGCTGTGAAGCTTGATTATAAGCTCCCGAAAGAGACTGACTTTGTGAACTAGATGGTGGGACTGTATACATCGAAGTCGACACCTGAGGTGCCGATGAACTTTGGTAAAAACCATAACCGTGACCATAAGGATGATAACATCCTCCAAACTAGCCCATGTTGGAATACACATGCATATGCGTAGCGGGGATTCCATAGGAAGAATTGGGATAATAGTTGGGATCAGTTGAAAAGCCATAAGAATGACCTCCATAAGAATGGGGTCCCATATAACCACTCAAGGAAGGAAAGATAGATGAGTGAGGGCCATATGAAATCAGTATGTTCCCACTCAATGGAATCGACGAACTAGATACAGGAGGAAAATTTGGAATCATATAAGCGTTCGAGGGCACAGGCATAGAGGCATGAGGGTTAAAAGATGGAATGTAAGTCGTGGATTCGATACCTATTGTGAAACCTCCACTTGAGAATGGGTTCACACTAATGCTAGGGGATGATGAAGGAGGTGGTCCTCTACACTCAAAAAATATGGAGGGATGTGATCACTCCCAAACTGATGAGCAGTAAAAGGAGGCATGGTTCCCCGAAACTCGACACTAGATCTAGCATGAATACTAGACATGGTGGAAGTAACAATCGGTAAAAAAATGGGCATACCCAATGAAAAAGGTTTTGAGGTTGTAGGGATGGATGTAGAACCAAAACCTGGCATCCCCAAGGATGTACCACACATATAACTTGATGACCATGTTTCATTGAAAGGGTTCGTGCTCTTGAGCTGGGATGTTCCAGACCCAAGAGGAGTGTTGTGTGATGAAATTCCTCCCCATCCATCTCTAGGAGTGGACAGAGGGGAGTTTCTCATTGCGCTACTAGATAGAGTCATGGGGACTCCCTTCGTGCCAGACGCAGAACTCATAATAGGAGTTCTCTGAATCTCTTGAGATGTAAATAAAGGACCAACGTTAGTCCTCCAATGTCTCTTGTGAAGATACAATGACGGATATCTAGCTGGTAAAACGACCAAACTACGAGATCAGTGGAGAGGAAGATATCGATCCATGATTTCTTCAAATAGTCAACAAATAAACGCCTCCTAATGGCCTACTAGATCGTCACACAGCATACACCTAAAAGAAACTACAGCCAAATGCACACAAATAGGACTGGCTCAAAGGACCTCCCGACACTACAGCCGGTATGTCTTTCCTAAGAGAGGCTTGAGACTCCAAAACTATAACTGGAGGTAACATAATCAGTTATAAGGGCCCTCAGTCTTCACTATGTGAACACAACTGTGATGTCCAACCCCTATCTGAATCAGGACACTCACATAATAACCGCTGCAAGTACCCTATGTGATACCTAGGTAAAGCAATTATGGCCACCACATATAACCAATGCTCAAGAGGACAGTTGTAGGTGGGATCCGTTGTATGGGAAGGGTAGATAAGCCCGAAACTCAAGAGGGTCAAATCCCCCAAGAATCCCCAGATAAGAACAAATCCTAGAAATATCTCCCACATTTAGCTAGTATTGGAGGGATATCTCCACAACCAACCTCCCGTGACCTCGTGCTTAACTCTGGTTTGAGTAGAGCATCCTGAGAACACTGATGTATACCTTGGGTTTCACCACTCCCTAGTCAGACACATAATGTTTTTTTAATAGTCTTGGATTGTTAACTCACAATGATCTATTCCAAGACTCTAAACCTATACTATATGGTGCACCCTAACAAAGAAAATTTTCTAATCAATTCTTTAGTTAAGCGTTACTTTTAAGGGCTGTGATTACTCAAAGGATATGGTCGTGAAACTAATGATGTGAAAAGACTCAATGATATGCACACCCGGAAAACACTAGGCTCATCTATCCATAGAAAAAGTATGCCACTATATGACCGTCAAACCAACGTTTCATTTTTCTTTTGAAATAAAAATGCAATCTCTTTATAATTTCATGCACAAGAAAGCCCAAATGAAAGCACAAGCACTCTCATGCAAAATGCAGATATATAAAGCATTTTTTTTTTGTATTTTCACTTATAAATGAAATTAAAATGCAAACAATGTTTTTGTATTTTTCAATATAAATGAATGAAAAATGCATTTGGAATAAAAAAAATTCAGAAAAGAATGCAGAGCATGCAAAGTAGACAACCCGACAAACCCCAAAAAGTAAGACTTAGCGAAGCCAATGAGCTATGAAAAGAAAAAATGGTTGAAAACCAAATTCTCAAAAAACTAAAGAAATAGGAGTTTCTAGTCAGTAAAAGGGCATGGAACAGTCAGAATATAGGCCTAATAAGACTCAGGAACACCCAGAATTCACCCAACAACAACCAAAGATCATAAACAAAGCAATTCCGGAGTTGTATGCAAGCTGTTGTACTAACACTAGCACGTCCATGCAGGCTAAGCAAAGATGACCCGCGTACAGGGAAAGGTAGGTGGACCAAAAATGAATCCAAAGACCAAGAAAAATCAGGATTTTCTATGCATACCCTAACAACCAATCAACAACACAGAAACTCGATAGAACGAAGACTCAAAATAGGGAAAAATGCCCAAAATGGAGGTTCCTCCCCAGTGGAGTCGCCATTTCTGTTATGAAGAAAAAATTCCTATGGTTTGGGGTAAACCACAACAGACAGATGACTACCATAAATCAACTCAATTCCCAATGCATGCTATATAAATGTAAATGCTAATATGTGGAATAAAAGACCAACCTTCAACTGGACGTTTGATGCAGATCCTTTTTGAGATTTCAAATATCTACACTTGAACTTGCAGCTTAGTCTCAACAATAAACACAAGCAAGTGCATATAATATATGAAAGATGTTAGCATAAACAATAGCATTGTCCATGATATAATAAGAAAATGTACCCAATGATAATAAACCATTCACAACATTAATTGGACGAGAAAATGAGTATTTCTATTAATGTAAACAAGAAGTACATGATACAACCTCTTGCCAGAAACTCATATGAACTGAGAACTAGGTCCCTCCACTTGTGTCTCCACCACTTCAATCCCCCATGCAATGGAAAACTCAAGATATGGAAGAGTTTGTTAGGTGAACATAAAGTGTTCACAACAACTAGGATCAATGGATGTAGACTCAAGCTATGGAAAAAATCCAATAGAGATTCGATGCTCTCTCCTTGTTCTCCTTCCATGCACCATAAGAGCTCAATATATAACCCTCCAAAGGTAGGTGAAAGGTCAAATCGAGTCGTTTTGGGATACATGGAGGGACAAAGGTCACAATGGCCACCTTTTGGAGTAAGAAAATAGATTTTTTACTATCATTTACCATTTAATTCGATGTACGTGGGCTATAGTGGTACAGCCTACGTATGCGCGAGTTGCAGTCAAGTAGCTCGCGTATACGAACAAAAATAGGGAAACAAGGGTTCCTGGAGGACAAAAAGTGGTTCTGAGTCAATCAAATGAATAACAAATGCCAAAGAGTATAAATGCTCACAAGGTGCCAAAATACGTTGTAACATGTTTGTCGGTCTGAGGATGGAAAGCTATCGACAATGAGAGTCATGTGTCCAAATATTGCCAAAGAGTCTTCCAAAAGAGGTTGACGAATCTGACATCTCAGTTGGAATTAATGGTTGTGGGTAAACCAAAGTGTTTCCAAACATGTGTGAAGAAGAGCTGAGCAGTCTGTTGCACTGTCGTGGTCTTCTTTCATGGTATGAGAATGGCCATCTTGGAAAATCTATCAACTACTACTAATATCGCATTGTGTTGATGGTTGGTAGTAGGATATCCTGTCAAGTAGTCCATAGAAATAGATTTCCATGGTCGACTAGGAACTGGAAGAGGTGTGTACAATCCTTGTCATCAAATAGGCGGTTTAGCAATGGCACAAACCACGCATGATCGAATGTACTTGTTGACGTCAGTTTTAAGTGTAGGGAAAAAGAAATACTTCTGCAAAATAGAAAGTGTTTTTTCTACTCCAAAGTATCATGCAGTCTTGTTGTAGTGCACATCCCAAATGAGCTATTGTCGATGCTCATCGGTCCATACACAAAGATGTCCAATCTTGTATAGAAAGGTGTCTTTCAGGAAGTAGTCGGAGGTCGACGACTTGTCAGTTTGAGGTTGTCGGTAGACTGGTGAAAATTTGATGTATTCCTGATACAACTAAGGCCAAGTAGTGGTGTCATATCCCTGCATAATCATCACTGTAAGAAGGAGAGTAATGGGCGGTCTGCTTAGACAATCGGCGAAGGCGATAGCTTTACCTTTTTGATACTTAATCACCAACTGAAATTGTTGTAGGTAATTAATCCACTTAATCTGTCGAGTTTTTTATAGTTTTGATTGGGTCAGAGTGAACTGTATAGGCTTATGGTCAGTGAGGATGACTGTTTCCTTTCCAAGGATGTAATTCCTCCATTGCTTGAGAGCTTGCACAATGGCATATAGTTCTTTTTCGTACATCAAATATATTCTAACTATGTTGTTAAAAGTTTTAGAATGAAAAGCGACTGGGTGACGAGACTGAGTGATCACTGTGCCCAAGGCATAGTCCAATGCGTCCGTCTCAATATCAAAGGGATGATGCAAATCAGGTAACACAAGTACTGGTGCAGTGCAGAGCTTGTGCTTGAGCTATTCAAAATCTTCTTGTTGTGTCGGTGTCCATTTGAAGATAGTTTTTCCATTTCCCTTCATCAACTGATTCAAGGGCCAGGCTATGTGACTGAATCCGAGTATGAATCGTCGACAGAAATTCACCAAACCAATAAAACTTCTTAGTTCTTGAATGCTTTGAGGAATGGACCTATATTTGAGGATCTATACTTTGTCTGGATTAACGTGAATTCCTTCAGAGTCAACAACAAACCCCAAATATTTGATGATGTTCATCACAAAGGTGCACCTGTCCATGTTCAAGTAAATTCGATGTTGCTGGAGAGTGTCGAGGACTTGTCAAAGCTATCGAAAATGTTCTTCCCATGATCGACTGAAAATCAGTATGTCGTCAAGGTAGACAATAACCCATTTTCCGATGAAATGTCGAAGAATGTTATCCATGTATCGCATGAAGGTCACAGGTGCATTGGTTAAACCAAAAGGCATGACTAACCATTCAAACAATCCTTCCTTGGTCTTGAAAGTAGTTTTCCACACATCTGAGGGCTCGATTGGAATCTAATGATATCTCGACTTGAGGTCGAGATTAGTAAAGAATTTATCACCTTTCAGATAGTCGATGAGCTCGTCTATCCACGGAAGAGGGTAGCGATTCTTTACCAAAATTTTGTTGAGTTCCATGTAGTCAATGCACATGCACCAAGTCCCGTCTTTCTTTGGAACGAGGATGACTAGACTTCCACAAGGTGAAGAGCTAGGTCGGATATGACCTTTGTCGATCAAATATTGGATTTGTCTGCGAATCTCTTCATTTTCGAGAATGGATCTTCTGTAAACAGATGCATTAGGAAAAGAAGAACCAGGAGCAAGTTCAATGGAGTGTTTTACCTGGAAATGTCGAGGTACTCCATATGGCTCTTGGAATAAACTCCAATACTCATCAAGAACGTTGTCGATCAACTGCTTCTGTCAGGAGCTACTTTGGTCGGTAAGTCAACTCGTCGCTGTAGTATTCCTAGAATGTTGCAGTTTGATCATGATTAACACGAGTCTCTAAGCATCATTGATGAGCTTCTTTGTATTTTTAGCAGATATCATTGAAACCATTGGTGTAGGTCGTCTCTTTGGAATGTTGTACCATCGATTCTGGATTCTGACAATCACCTTCTGCGGTCGTGACTGATAAATTCCATGGCGATCCTATAGGTAAGGTTTCCCAAATAAGGCGTCAGCTACAGAGAGTGGTGCTAAGTCGCAGAGTACTTCATCTTCAAAAGGATTTATGAAGTAGGCGAGTTTGCATTGTCGAGTGATCCGTAGTTCCTGTCCATCCTTCATCCAATTGATGTTGTAAGGATAAGGATTCAGAGTGGTGACAAGACCTAGTTTCTTTATGAGATCTTCATAAATGAAGTTCTTCAGGCTACCGTTATCCACAATCAGATGTAATGGGTTGTTTTGGACCCATATCCATGTATGGAACAGGCTCTCTTGTTCCTCTTCGTCGATGATAGTTAAGGCTGCTGGAGTGGTTGATGTCGATGTCAAAAGGGTCATTTTGTATGGATCTGATTCTTCCACCATCTTGTTGAATGCGTCGAATGTCGACACTTTTGCCAAGAATTTATTCCTAGCTTTTCATTCAAACGTATCATGCTAAGATAAGTGGTGGTAATTGCACCATTTTCTGGTCGGAAATTGTTTGCTACATTCCCTTTTCTGAAAAGGATTTTTTCCGTGATTTGGCTTTGGCGAAGTCGGCTACGAAGATTTCGACTTGTCGAAGTCGGCTGATGTCTTCTTGTCAGGTGGTTGTCCTGATGTCGACTTTGTTGCGAAGAATTCTTTCACTTTATTCTTGTTTTCGAGTTTACTGGCATAGTGGAATGCATCCACAAGCATATTTACAGTCAGAAATTCCATCTCTTGCTGAATGTACTGGGACAATCTGTTGATGTACATCAGAACAAGCAATTTCTCTTCTTCTTGGACACAAAGTCTAGCCATGGGTCGATAGAAATCGTCGATGTAAATCTGTACTGATTGGTCTTTCCATTTCCTTAGGTACTGCCACTTCTTATACTGCTGCTCAAGGTACTTGGGTGGGTAAAATTCTTTTCGAATGTGTTCGATGAATTTATCCCATGTGTCAATGAAGTCTCTGCTTTTCTCCATCTTTGTTGAGAGGTTCTCCCACTAGCAGTGCACAGATGTTGACATCTTTAAGGCTGCAATGGTGATCTTGTCAACTTCTGAGAGTTTATTCACAGAGTAACATGGTTCCAATTGTTGCACCTAATTATCGACAGATTCCATGATTCGGTATGTCCAAATTCATTTGCACTTTAAAGGGGTTGATTTTATCAAAGTAAGTTCTCGTCAAAACTCCTACGGATGTCGAAGCAAATCGCATGAGAATTTTATTGAATTGGGGGAACATTTCAGTTCCTTGTCTATTGATGTATATGTAACTTCGGAATGTATTTCATATATGTATATTGTACTCCTATAGAGATGGTATTATTACTCTATACGGAAGTGTTTGTATTCCTATAGAGATGTTATTATTCCTCTATACGGAAGTGTCGTCATTTATATTGTAAGTGTCGTAACTTATACTTGATGGGTTATTGGACCACCTTGTTGGGGTTGGCCCTGTATAAGTCATGTGGGTCAAAGGGTTATTAGACCACCCTATTGGGGGTCGGCCATGTGGGTCAAAGGGTTATTAGACCACCCTATTGGGTGTCGGCCCAGTCAACATTGTGTTATGTGGTTAAGTTGAGGCCAACCTAGTAAAGGTTATTAGGCAAGTCAAGTCAAGTATAAATAGAGTGCGGGAGGAACTCTATTTCATCATCTCATTACTCACACTTTTCTCATTCGGAAATTGGTGCACTTGTGAGGAGGAGGATCTGCTGCTAGGAGAAGACTATCTCTTGTACTTTGGTTGTATCATTGCTCTTTCTATCTTTGAGGAAGTTGCAGGGTTTTCACCTTCTTGGTTTTCCCCAGTGAAACTCTGTGTCTCTTGTGTGCTTGCATTATTGTGTCCATGATTAATATGTTGTAGATATGCTATACATGTTATTCTCTCAGTTAAGATCCTAGATCAGATTTAAATTTATGAAAAACTAACATGGTATCAAAGTTAGCCTGAAAGAAGGCATGGTATGGCATGTATGACACTTGTTTCACTTGCGATGCTAGGGCTTGATATAGAAAAAACTAGTCATCATAGCACTTTCGCTATAAATCCATTTTGGAGAAGTTTTTGAATTTGAAAATTTTACAGGTCTAATATCAGAATTACATGTACCTTGTGTCCAAAGGAAAACTTCTAATTCATTGTACTTTGTGTTTTATGATCTGTACAATCTAGGGTTTCTACCTCTTCCAGATATGAGTCATAAACAGGTGACCTACGAAAAAATGTGGGATAGGAAGCTCCAAATGAAATTTCATAAAAGTGAGAGGTATTGCATAGCCTATACTTTCTCAGGTAACTTTTTTAGAGGCCGAAACTGAACCAGTGACATGTGGCACGCTGTACATGTTCGATCTCCTGTTTTATCTCATAAACAGGTCACGTTGCGACACTTGGAATAACGCTCTCTCAGAGAATCCATTTGAGGTAAGACCTATAGGGTTAGAAAGATGACAGGTCAAGCTACCACAAGAAAAATTTTCAGACCCTATGGATCAGAAAGTTTAGAGTTACACCAGAAACAATCAGGTGCATATTTTTGTCAAAACAGAATTATTTTTTTGAGCACCTTCATTCATGGCTCCGGGAATTAGGGTTTTGGAGAAAGTTGGTATTTTTGTAATCGGAGACCACGGCTGAATGCTACTCATCAAAATCGAAATTTAGAGACCAATATCAAATTTTTTGGTTTGGGTAGAAGTCTAGGCTTGATCAAACCCTAGTTCGGGACTTTGATCGGAAAAGTGGAAAATTAGGGTTTTTGCAAAAGTTGGAATTTTTGAAGTCTGTGACCACGGCTGGAAGCTCCTCAAAAAAATCAAAGTTTAGATATTTGGATTGAACATTTTGGTTGGTTAGAAGGGTGGGCTTTATCAAACCCTAGTTTAGGGTCCTGTCCAGAAGATCCGGAAGTTTCAAAGGCAATTTTGAGGGGTGAAACTTTGTAGTTTTCAAATTCTGAGTATACCGGCTTGATTAGCTCATCAAGGCGCATTTTTCTATCGTTTTAGAAGTTTGAATTTTTAGGGTTTCTCTGACAAACCCTAATCCAGCTCCAAATCCAGTTCCTGCAAATCAAGTGGATTGGGTTAATCCTAAAAGAGAATGGATTGGTCACCTGCACAAGTGAAGAAGTTCCTATTTCAGAGGGAGATGAGGCTAAGGCCTTACATAAGAATATTACAAGCAATCTCGATAGGTATGACTTATCCAGGTATGTTTCAAGATTTGTTCATGATTAAGTTTATGGTATGTTTGTCTTCATATTATTATGGTTAGTACAATCTTGATTAAATTTAGACTTGTCGTATCACCTTAATAAAATTATGAATGCATGATAGAAGATATTCATTGATTAGGGTGTTGACACTTATGTTTGTACTAATGAATTATGGTGTTGTATGAGGTTTATGTTGTCCGCTAACATGAAAGGTACACCAAGAAAGACAAATCATGTTCTAGTTCAAGAACATATGATCATGGTGACATGAAGACAAAGATTCATCCATTGTCATGGATCACTTAGAAGATCTATTTACAAGGTATGTATGACTTGGTTCTATAATGGTTAACCTATGAGATATGCAGGTTACTAACACAAGTCATTGAAGAGAACAATAAGAAATCATGTGGGTATGTTAGACATAACCAACTAACATACTAATCCAGGTATGTTTTTCCTATATCAAGTTAGAATCCTACCTTGTGATAGGATCTCTTATATAAGTATACATGGCATGATTGATAATGATTATTCATAGGTTTGAATAAACATGGGTGTATGCATATTATGTTTGTTACCTTAATTGATGATATGACTAACCAAAAGAGTCATGAAAGTATATGTTTGAGTAATCACGGGTTTAGGCATATTATGTTTCTTACTTTAATTTATGATATGACTAACCATAAGAGTCCTTGAATACTAATGCTTATTATTTCTGTTTGAAATGATCATAACTATACATGCTTAAGATTATTGTGTTTTGATAGTATTGAGAATATACTAATAAATGTATGATTATGTATGAGATCTCGAGGATATCACAATAATGATACTTGTAAGCATGCATAGTGATCGAGGATGGATATAAGTTCAGGGACAAGTAATCCAGGAAGCAAAGATCAAGAGGGAGCACACTCTAGTAGTTTCTGCAAGGATGCAGATATTCAGAGGGAGTCTACCACTTCTCACAATCTACATCAGAATGGAGTTGCAGAAAGGAAGCAAATACTAAGAGGGAGTCTACCCTACAACCAAACAAAGATAATTATTTGAATTGTCATTTCTTGCATATTTGTTTGTTTAAATAATATTGTTCAATGATGTATATGCTTATGTTCCTAGACCTAGGGTGTGTATTATGCATATTAGAATAATTGCATTAATGAATAGTATACTACTAATATGCATGAGATGGGTAAGTGTCCAATGGCACTGTACAACATTCCATTGCTACTTATCTAGAATGAAACCTCTTTGCTGACCTGTTGGGAGTAGTGCAAACTCTTAACAATGTTCTGGTAGAGATTGGAAGGCATCTAGAAAGTTACAAGATATGGATGAATGTTGTATTGAAGCATTGGCTAAAATAATTGCATGACTGTATGACATATTTATTTATGTGTAAGAATTTGTTCTGAAAACTATGAGATGTTTTCTAATCATGTAATTTAACTTGTTTTGAAGGAAAGATCGTATACCTCCACCTACAAAAGAAGGACTACAACATTTGTTCCAGCAACAAAGATATCTATTCAAGATATTGAAGTTCCTAGGATCTGAGATGAAGTAATGGAAGAATGCCATGATCAGTCGATAATGAAGAATGATGTTTGGGATGCAGTCCCAAGACCTGAAGGGAAGTCTGCTGTGACTTCCAAATGGATCTATAAGATCAAGCATGCTGCATATGGTAGCATGGAGAAATACAAAACGAGTTTTGTAGCTCATGGCTTCTCCCATAAAAAGAGGATTGAGTATGAAGAGACTTCTACACCTATAGCCAGGCACACTTCCATCAGATTAGTACTTGCTCTGGCTGCAATGATGAAAATGGAAGATACACCAGATGGATGTCAAGACAGCTTTCTTGAATGGTGTGGTCGAAGAGGAAGTGTATGTGGAGCAGCCACTTGGTTTTGAGACACATGACAGGAAGTCATATATGTGCGAAACTTGGTATGGTAGGATAGATAGCTTTCTATCCAGTTTGGGCTTTACCAAGAGTAAAGCGGATTCCAAACTTTACTACAAGGTTGAGGAAGGCAATCTAGTGATACTACTTTTGTATGTGGATAACCTGTTTGTTACAGGTGAGGATAGATTGATTGCCGACATGCAGTGAAAGCTTGCTGCCGAGTTCGAGATGAAGAACTTGGGGATGATGCACTACTTTCTAGGCATGGAGGTGTGGCAGAGTGCAGATGGAATATTCCTTGGACAAGGGAAGTATGCAGTAGAGATCATGAAGAGGTTCAGGATGATAGACTGCAAGGACATGGCCAAATTTATGGCATCGAACCTGAAGCTTCTGTGTGATGCTTCATCTGATCTGGTTGATGTTATTGTGTATCATCAAATGATTGGCTCCTTGATGTACCTGATGAACATAAGGCCAGATATTTGCTTTGCGGTGAACACATTGAGCCAGTTCCTGACGGATCCGAGAGGTGTTCACCTAGTTGTTGTAAAGCATATTCTGAGGTACCTGAAGGGTACAGTTGATTATGGGCTCAAGTATGATGCAAATCAAAAGTTTAACCTGCAGGGTTATGTTGATTCAGATTGGGCAAGCAGTGCTGCATATAGGAAGAGCACTTCTGAGTGCTGCTTTAGTATGGGATCAGGTGTGATCTCTTGGTTTAGCAGGAAGCAGTCCTGCGTAACACTGAGTACAACTGAAGCAGAGTATGTTGCATCTTGTTTAGCTAGTTGTGAGGCAGTATGGCTTCGGAAGCTACTGTTTGAATTATTTGATCTACCATTGGAGGTTACTGGTATCTTCTGTGATAACCAGAGTTGTGTGAAGCTGTTTGAGAACCCGGTGTTCCACGACAGGTCAAAACACATTGAGATCAAATATCACTATATCAGGGATATGGTGCAGAGAGGAGTAGTGAAGCTCCTATATGTTGCGACGGATGAGCAGATTACAAATGTGCTGACGAAACCACTAGTCAGAGTGAAGTTCGAGTACTTCAGTGAGAGGCTTGTTGTTATTCATATTGATGACACTTCGAGGAAGAAGTGATGGAGACATTTGTTGGAGCCATTCCAAGCATGATGAGAGGAGAATCCTTCCCATGGCTATGGATATAAGTGTTGGATGATGAGCATCAGGACGATGCTCTAGTTACTACTCTGTATATGAATCATGTTGGATGCTTGTTATGATCAGTGGATCATTTATATGTATGTGTATGCATCATGTTGGATGCTGGATATGATCAGTTGGATCATTTATATGTATATGTATGTACGCATCATGTTGGATGCTGGATATGATCAGTTGGATCATTTACATGTATATGTATGTACGCATCATGTTGGATCTTGGATATGATCAGTTGGATCATTTATATGTATATGTATGTAGGCATCATGTTGGATGTTGGATATGATCAATTGGATCATGTGTATGTATCTGTAGATGTATCAGGTGGATACATTGTATGATCAGGTAGATCATGTATGTTGATATGTATTAGGTATGATCAAGTGGATCATGTATTTGTATGTGTATGAGGTGGATACATTGTATGATCAGGTAGATCATGTATGATGATATGTATCAATCAGATACTGTGTATGCATCAGGTGGATCCATTGTATGATCAGGATGATCATGGATGACGAGCTTCAAGATGTTGCTCTAGATGATATGCAGTAGGATGATGCAGTGTTGATGATTAGGATGATCATGTGTACATCAGGATGATGTATGGTGAGTATCAGGTTGATACTCTATGGCCGTGGACAGGTTGTGTAGATGTGCATGTAAGTAGACCTGGGAGATCTAGAAAGGATGAAAAAGGCCTCAGATGCTCTTTTGAGGCATTACTCTGGGAGGACATGTAAATAGACCTGGGAGATCTAGAGAGGATGAAAAAGGCCTCATATGCTCTTTCGAGGCATTGTCCTATCGCATGTAAGTAGACCTGGGAGATTTGGACAGGATGAAAAAGGCCTCAGATGCTCTTTCGATGCATTTCCATGACCACATGTAATTAGACCTGGAGATCTGGACAGGATGAAAAAGGCCTTAGATGCTCTTTAGGGTTCTTGCTTGGAAAGACACCCTTTTAAGGTTTTGTGGTAGGAGTCACATG
Organism: Larix kaempferi; assembly: GCA_027924585.1. Classification (NCBI taxonomy): domain Eukaryota; kingdom Viridiplantae; phylum Streptophyta; class Pinopsida; order Pinales; family Pinaceae; genus Larix; species Larix kaempferi. Next base: position 2,228,838 of record BSBM01000633.1, on the reverse strand, counting down.
TAATCAGACCTGGAGATCTGGACAGGATGAAAAAGGCCTCAGATGCTCTTTAGAGTTCCTGCTTGACAAGACACCCTTTTAAGGTTTTGTGACTATCACACGTAAAAGATCCTGGGAGATCCTATAGGTCGGAGTTGTGTACCCGTAACAACCTGGGATGCTCTTTTGAGGTTTTTTGATGCATGTAATAAGTCCCGAGGATTCCACAATATGGCCAGTGATGATGAAGACCTGCAGGTGGTGGGCCTACATCCAGTATGAAAAAGGATTGGCTCTATAGAACTTGCTATGACGAGTAGATTTAGAGATTGATTGAGATAGCAGCAACAGTGACGATGACGATGATTCGAGGACGATGCATCGATGATGATGATCCAGAGAAGAAGACTTGTGCTAGCAAATCTGTGTCGAGAAATACCTTCCTAGTTAAGAGGGAGTGTTGATGTATATGTAACTTCGGAATGTATTTCATATATGTATATTGTACTCCTATAGAGATGGTATTATTCCTCTATACGGAAGTGTCTGTATTCCTATAGAGATATTATTATTCCTCTATACAGAAGTGTCGTCATTTATATTGTAAGTGTCGTAACTTATACTTGATGGGTTATTAGACCACCTTGTTGGGGTCGGCCCTGTATAAGTCATGTGGGTCAAAGGGTTATTAGAAAACCCTATTGGGGGTTGGCCATGTGGGTCAAAGGGTTATTATACCACCCTATTGGGTGTTAGCCTAGTAAACATTGTGTTATGTGGTTAAGTTGAGGCTAACCTAGTAAAGGTTATTAGGCAAGTCAAGTCAAGTATAAATAGAGTGCGGGAGGCACTCTATTTCATCATCTCATTACTCACATTTCTCTCATTCAGAAAGTGGAGCACTTGTGAGGAGGAGGATCTACTGCTAGGAGAAGACTATCTCTTGTACTTTGGTTGTATCATTGCTCTTTCTATCTTTGAGGAAGTTGCGAGGTTTTTCACCTTCTTGGTTTTCCCTGGTGAAACTCTGTGTTTCTTATGTGCTTGCATTATTGTGTCCATTATTAATATGTTGTAGATATGCTGTACATGTTATTGTCTCAATTAAGATCCTAGATCATATTGAAATTTATGAAAAACTAACATTGTGGAGTTAGTGCTTGCTCAATAAGTTGTGCTGTCTCGTTGGATGCATGTCTATCGTCTGTTTATTCTACCATTTATGGAGGTAGCATCTGCTTGGATTGTTGAGATTGAGAGCATGTTTGGATAGGCATAAGTTGGTAACTTTGCTGTAAGTGTCTACGCAAACTTAAGGATGAAGAAAGTTGAGTGCTCTAATACCAATGATCCGCACATGGCGAGGAAGAAAGAGGGGGACAACAGTTCGACTGAATGAGTCAGCTTTATTATGATGGAAGCTTAATAAATAGAATGTGCAAAGTAGGAATACACTACACAGAAATAACACAAATATACACAGATAATATGCAGGAATGCAAACTGAGATCCTCAATCTCTTCTATATTGTATATTACAATAGTTTACATGCTTATATAGAGAGTGTTGAGACGCTTGGGTGCTTTCCCGTTACGTTCAGTTACAAGAGAAGTTAGAACGGTTCGACAGTTCAACCATTATAGTCGACTGGAAGACAGAGAGAAAGTCTATAAAAGTTCGACAGTCGCAAGTCGCATACTGATGCTGCATGTTGATGCTGTGAAACTGTGAGGTCTCGAAACTTTTCGAAATTGCGAAGTTGTCAAAGTCATGTTGAAGTTGAAACTTGTCGAAGTTGTGTCAATGTCGATGACTTGTCGAAGTTAGCATCCGACAATAATTTCAACTGCGATGTGGATCAAAGATTTTTCAGCCAAATTCCATAGTGTTTGGTCTGCAACCATGGCCAATTTGCACAACTAGCTCTCACTTTGCTAACTAACAACACTTGGCTTGTAATAGCTGCAATCAATTGTTTTAGTTCTCACCCGTGAAATTCATCATGGAAATTCCTGTTAGGCCAAGCATAACATAAACATTAAAGTCAGTCAATTATTTTCCCAATTGACATGAATATTCCATGCTTTATTCATGATACTTCCATACTTTTCCTGCTTTCCCAATCATACACATGAACTCATTCATGTTCATTCTTTCACAGGGAATTTACTATCTCAACATTCACAATTTATTTCAAGCAATTAAACATAATCAAATTTCAACCACATCATGGATTCAACAATTTTCTGTTTTTCTGAAATGCATCAATTAAAAGGAAATAGGAGAGTAATAGTTTCCCCCTCTTAGTCTTGTTCCTATCTGGAGTCACACCACCATTGTGGTTCCATGCTCCTTATCCTCTTTCACTTGAATGTGAATGCTTGACTTGCCCTTCCTTGGCTATGACACTTAGTGTCTAAGGTTTGTCCTAGGCCTCTCATCCAGGGATCCCTTCCCATGATTTCCTACATAACCTTTGGCTGCTAGGACCCACACAAGTCGACTAGAATAATTCTCCATTTTTTCTCAAAGCGAGCTCTCCAAGACAGTCACATGTCCAAATGAATCCTTAGTATGCCTTCAAGGTTCTTGCTTCTAGCATTACCTACACTCACACATTGAGACAATTCACATGTCAAGCTTGTTTTCATAAGCTTTATCTCTAACCAAGAGTTTTAAGGAATCATAACCAAATCAAATACACATGTATTCCCATATTAAATGTGTAAGAAGATGCAATATAAACCAAACACTTATCTTTATGATAATCTTCCTTTATCTCCACATGTATCCCACATTGACTTCATACAACTATGGCACCCACAAGACCTGCCCCACCCTTTCCAGTTCTCTTTAGGTGTGCATCGAAAAGTAACCAACTTTCCGTAAGCCTCGGATCACCTGTGCATATGCATAACACAAATTTTATTACAACACACTAGTTTCACCACATTATTCAAATAACCAATGCCAAGCCAGTACACCAACTAGGTTTATCAGGCATTCCATGGGCCATTATACTAAGCCATTTCTCTGACTGGGTTTATCAAGCATACAACAACCATTTCCAAGCTAGTTCTCCGACTGGGTTTATCAGGAAATAAGGCATATAATATAATCACATGGTTCCTTCTCCTATGCAAACCATTGGTTCCCTCAAGGAACTCCATAGGTGACTCACTTGACTGCAGGATAGCATAGCCCCACAATACCCACTCACACCACACAAGGATGATACATCTTCTCTTCCACACAAACACTCGAGCATATCCATTGATTCCAGTGCTCTTTTGTGTGAGTGTAGAAATGTTACCAATCCCAATACAATCCTCCTAAGTACTCATGATTCCTACTGGATTTAATAGAACTGCGGAGATACAAGCACATGTAAGGAATTTTGCAGGGTTACTCAACCCAAGCCACTCTTGGAATCCTTTTTATATTTTCATCCTTAGTAGCCAACATCTTCCCCACTGGCATATTTATACCATCTCACCTATGCATTACATACAAGCATGCAGTTCACCCGAGATATTATCAAAAAATTTAAATGAAATCTAAATCTACAACAATACATGTTCCATCCCATTGTCATGAGATATTCATCATAATATTTTCACTTGGAAATTCTCAATTCTGTTTTGTACAGAACTAGGTCTCCAACACATGAGTTCTTTCTCATGATGTTTATCTCATGCAGGCCATATCACATGGCCTCCCTGCATGGTGTCCTCCTGACACAATTCACAAACAATCAACCAATCAATAACATTAATAATTAATTCAATATGAAATTACAATTTTGTCTTCTACAGAAATTTAGATTTATTTAACCATAATTCCATGCTCCTATTGTTTGGCCCCTATAAGTGGCATCACTCTATCCATTATGGTTCCATGCTGGCTACCATACATGAAAATCCACTTAAACATGTCCTCGATGATTTATTTGCAACCATGAGATCATTCTCCTAACTCAAATTAGAGCATGTTCAGATCTGAAATCAACAATATGTTCTATACACAATTTAACTTTTCAACCATGAGACCCTTCTCATGAGGTTTGGCTCTTGCACATGGTAGATTCCAGCCTTCAATACGGTCCTACCCACACTACCATACCCAAGACATTCCTTCCTAAAATCTGAAAAATTAATTCAGCCAAACACTTTGTAAGTTCTTCATGCACATAACATTTTCATTGCTTCCACATTCAGTGAAGTGATTTTAAGAATTATAACACTCAATAATTCAAGCAATTTCAGTTGTTAGCATTTCAATTGCAATGAAATATATAGATTTACTTTACATGCATCATTGTCACAATGAAATTGTGAGATACCATCACACCATTTATGTAAATTTTAATAAAACTTTCAATACTAATTACTTCCTAGCCATTTGTTTTATACAACTCTGTCCTTCCACAGAGCATTCTAGCAGCCCATCAAACATGACCCTTTTCTTCATGCATTCACTCTCCTGCATTTATAGAAGCTCATGTAATGATTCCAGAATTATCACCAATTCATCATTTCATCCATTATTTAATTTGTAATGAAATATACACATCACAACCATGCATTCACACAATGCATCACAACATGTGCACTCACACACATGCATGCACATTTACAATGTTTACACACCTTCGAGATGATTTGGGTTTAACTTGATAGCATTATCTCTTCCAATCCAATGTGAGAAAGTTACATAGTATCTACTTTTTCCAGGTTTCGATGGAAGAGTGCAGTTTGATCCACAGAAAAAATTGACCTCTGGACAACATCATTGTGGGAAAGGTCATAATGGAAGAGGAATTATTACCCGCAAAACACATGAGAGGGGGTCTGTTTGGTATTCTTCAAATGTGTGTTGCTATCCCTCATACTTTTTCCCATTCCATAAAGAATGAATATATGCAGTTCCCATGCATCCAACATGAATTGAACCCGCTTTTAGGTGCATTCACTCAATGCATATCCACAAGATTTACAAAATATTTTAAATCATTTCCTCTCATTGTCATCTTGCATTGATTCATGCATACTATACTATCATTTCATGCATTCCATCATTCCAAACACATTATGGACTAACTAGGTCTATCTCATGTAGCATGTACTACCATAGCACTACCATAACAAGACTATAAGTCCTTAGTTTCCCTGGTTATTAAACTCATAACGATCATACACCAATGACATGATATATTTTTATATGAATGCATTCTAAATTTTTTAAAATTTACATGGTATGAGGCTCCTTGCCCCCATTACCCATACCTCACCATACCATGGTGGTTTGGCATTCACATTCATGCATTCAACCTTATATACATACCATTTAAAAAAAAAACATGGCTCAAGGAATTCTTATGCAATTCCATTTCAACACTTGTACAATTAGCAGAAATAAAACATACCTCCATGACTCCCATTAGCATCCTTGATGTTACCTAATCATCTTGGCTTCTTACCAACGACTACACAGTCCTTCCACCTATCCTCATGATCACAAATCTGCTGCACCAACCTTTCTTCATAAGGATGTTGGTCACATGCAACAATATCATCGACATCTTCAACCATGTTTCAACCACAACAATTGTCATTAGTGGCTCATTGTATATGTAAAATTCACTAGATTTACCAAAATGCAACACCATGTATGTTAGGACTGAAATTATACCTAGTCCCTATTTGATTTTTTTCTTAATTTTTCATTCCTTATTACTTTAATTTTGCTTTATTTTGAGTTGAATGGTTTTGATTTTCTTTCCATTTTCTATGTTATGAGTATTACTTTGTTTTTATTTTATTTTACCTTTATATTAAGGTTATGTATAGTAGCTTATTAAGTGTTTCATTTCTTTAAAAGGTCTTCAAAACACCTATCAATATTTTCTCTAATTCCTATGCTGAAAACATAACCTCTATGTTGAGTTTTTGCAAAGTTTTCATATGAAAACATTCCCGCAGCATGGTAACCAAATTGCATATATTAAAGCGCTGTTGGAATCCGAAATGATGGAAAAGCATGGTTAATTCATATTCATGATGATTCATCACCAAAGGAGTTGAAGATAGGAGAAGCCACGGATTCTAAAATGGGAAGCCACCTACAGGGTTCAGATTTTAGAGGCAGGAAGCAACGAAAAGAGGAACATATGTAAACTAGTGATTGGAGAATTCGAGAGTATGCTGCTCAAATGGTCTTTAAAAGAGATAATGGACAAAAATATATTCAAGAATAGGGTTAAATGTATCCTAGAGAGGTTTAAATCCATAGCAGAGTACGTTGCCTATTTTATTTCACTTCTCATAGTAGAAATGAGGACAAAACTTCGAGCTTAAACCACATGATATTCATATACTCTTGACAAGAGTGCCTCAATGTGTGGAATACCTCCGTGACTATATGCTAGTAGTAGTTAATAAGTCAGGGAATGCAAATCTCATTTGTGATGTTTCAAAATGGCTTGTATACAATGAGATAACTATGAAGGACGATAATGGTGGCTGGCGTTTTAAGCCTCCAAAGCAAGCATAAGCTATAAGAAAAAAAAGAATGCTATGCAATGCAGCAAAAGATGTTCTCAAGAACCCGAAATGTGGGAAAAAGGTGTTGGTGAAAGAATTAGATGCAGATTCAGATGATGATGGGAGGCCATGCTTTGAAGCAATTCCAAATTTCCAGGCTAAATGTCCCGAATTTCCTGTAAAAGATAGTAACTTTGATCACATTTTCTTAAATATTGGAGAATAATTTTCCAAAACTAAAACGTGGGTTTTTTCAGGAACGGGCCAATTTAGATAAAATTCTTTTAGTTTCATAACAACTATCATAGTTTAGAAAATACAAGTGGTTCTTTGAGGGAATTTTTCCCAGAATTTTTCCAAATTCGCCTCTTATTAAAATGCTCAGAGGATGACAAGTAGGAGAGTGTTGTGTACAGAATGAATTTTTGAATGATGCCAATGACAAACTCATGCAAGTAATAAAGGCTAAGGAAATATTTTGAAAATTTTGATGATAAAGATCAAGAATTGATCACTGTTTCGAAAGAGGTGCTTAGAAGAAAGAGAAATGTACAGCAGCATAAGTCACAAGTAAAATTTCTGAATGAATCCAATGAAAGGCTCATTACTACAAATAAAAGACTAAGAGAAGACCTGGAAGATGTCAATGCCCATTATCAAGAGTTGATTGCAGTAGCAAAGGAATCCTTAAGAAGAAAAAGAGAAACAAAGACTCAGTCTGAAAAATTAACCAAGCAGATCCAGGATTTGAGCAAACAGAACAAGGTACTGTCAAACAGGGTTCAAAGCATGGAGACAAAGCAGGCTCGACATGAAAATAAATATCATGCATTGAAGGGAATAGCTATGTTAGAAGAAGCTGTTAATTAGTTTTAAATGCCATCTAGTTGCACAGCTATCCAGGTATTTTTTTTTTTGTTATCTTGTTACTTTGGTAATCTTTAGACATTCGAAAGTTTATGTGTAACTATTTAATGTAACTGTTTCAAAGCCTGACTTGAAAAGCAGTTACGGAACTACTTCACTTTTGTAATGATAAAAAGAAGGAAAAAATAGATTAGCGGGGTTGGTATTTTGTTTGGGAGAAAGGGCATTAAGACTGAGAATGTTATTTTACACTCAGACATATATTGTACAGTCTCATGTAAGTTCTTTTTGAAGACTGAACATTGATCTAAATACATTATATAAGCCACTTATTGACTCTTTTTGCTGGTTATGTTTATGGCCTGTTTGACGACCTTATTTGTGATTTCATTTCCTAATTAAGGTATTATTCATGTGAATGCTTATAAATTTGTGGACAGAACCAATTTCTTGTTTAATGGATGCTTATGGTTTATCTATGTGTTTTATATATTTATATCCCAGTTCTTCAGGATTTTCTTTATGATTTAGTGTTGTATATGTTTGGTTATCAATTATTCATTTCTTGTGAATGAAGCCTTCAGAATAAAACTACAAAAACAAATTCATTTTCCTTTAGTTTTCTTGAGACTGTTCTAACTTGTACCTTTGTAGTCTAGGTACAATTTCTAGTTTCAACATCTTTGGTGTCATTGTTGGGGATGGAAGTGAATATCATTTTCCCCGAGAAGAACCACAATGACACAGATCTGACTCTTGATGGTAGACAAGAGAAGGACATAGAGATAGACTGCAATCATATGCTTGGCGTCTCCACGATTAAAGACTTCACTGGGAAGAATCCTGCTGACAGAAGATGAAGGGGTTGAAGTGTAAAACCACGTATCATTTCATGAGCTTTCTTCATGAACTTTTCTTTTTCTTTATCAGCTCATTTCTGCTTTTCCCTTCACACATTAAGAGAGTCATCTTGTGTTTTGTTTATTCGGATGATCATCAACCTACCTTTGTAAATGCATCTTTAGAAAAGGAAAATTTGCATCCTTCTTATGTTATTGATGTTGATCCTATATCTTCACCCCAGCCTGTTCATAAGGATGAGATTTTTATTCAAATCCCTTCTGAGTTTGATCAGCCATGTAACCTTGAGGAGTTTAAAACCGAATCAAAACCTTCTCAGATCTCAACACCTTATTCCATTATTAGTGAGCCTTTCCATCAGCCCGTTAATCCTCATTTTCATCCCACTACTTTTCAAACTAAAATCAGAAATAAGTTGTTTAAACCTTTGAGGCTACCATATCACCTTAATCCTTATCCTCCCAATTTATTTGGGTATCTTCCCCAGTTTTCTGGAGAAGACCATATCACAGGAGAAAATCACTTGGAAGCCTTCCATAATTTCATTGAAAAATTTGAGATTGTACACGAGGATGTTATTATGAGGCTATTTTCCAAATCTTTGGTTCGGGATGCTGCTTCATGGTTTAGGGGTTTGGAAGCTGGTTCAATTATTTCTTGGACTAGTTTTTATTATGCATTCTCAAAGTATTGGGGTGAGAATATGTCCTTCGATCAGTACTTAACTGATTTATATGCTCTGAGAAGGGAAAATGATGAGCCTATTACTGAATTTAATCGAAGGTTTCGAAGATTTTATGTCAGCATGCCTACAGAGATCAGACCTTCAGAAAAAGCTGCTATGATATATTATGCATCAGCTCTTCAACAATTTGATTTAGTCCTCCATCTCAGCTAGAGGAAGTCATCTTCCTTTCAACAAATGTTTTCAAATGCCAAAGAGGTTGAAGACAATTTACGAGCTTGTTGAAATCTTATAGCTCAAAACATAGATGAAGATTTGAAACAAGAACAAGTTTATGCACAGCAAAAAGTAGGTTTGAACGAAGAGGAATCCGAGGAAGAATCTGGACTAGAAAAATCTTATCCGGATTTTCATTTTCCTCAGTATGCTAATGCATCTCTTTCGGATTTTATTTCTTTCTCATATTTTGAAGTTAATCGATCATATTTTTCTATTCTTAAAAGTGATGATTGTCATGATAAAGATTTTGCAGAGAATGATGATATTTTTGTCTCAGAAAAAATTGTTGTGCCTCAGTGTCTTGCCATTGATATTAAAGATCAACTGCCATTCTTGACTTATGATGAATTTCAGAATTTTATTTTCTCAAGTTTTGGTCAAGGATTTTATTTGCAGGAAAAGAATGAAGCTGAGGATGTTAGTACCGATCAGATGCATGAAGAAACATTCCAGCAAAGACGAGATCCTATTGCACATGATGTTCCTACTTTTGAAATTGATGCAAGTAATTTGCATCCATCTGTTTCTCATGATTGCCTTGATATTTTGCGTGTTGTTCAAATAGTTTATGTTCAGAAAAATGATGAAAGTGTTCAAGATAAAATACAGTGGCAACTATATCCTTTCGATCAATTGAGAATGTTTTGTCAACAGTTTCAAGATACCATAGCCGAATGGATTGAGTCTTCATTTTCAAAAGCTTCACATGCTGACAATTTTGGCATGGTGTTTCGTTACAACTATGAGTATAAGTTGTCCAAGAAATTTTTGCTGCATACATTAATTTTTGTTTATGTTTTCTCATACAATTGCAAGCATAAAGCCGTGCCAAGAAATCAGTTGCTTGATTGGCTATTTTGGAAATTTGTATATACGTGAGCAAAACAGTTTTAAATTGGTTATAATAGGTAATATTATAAATAAATAAGCTCATTTTTCAAGCATTGGATCTCAGTTTTTACTGCAAGGATTAGTTTCAGCATGCAGTTTGTTTCTAGTAGTTTTCTTTTCCAACTTGTTATGGTGTGCAGTAGTTCAGATGGTTAATAATAATCCATCCCAATGGATCACTGGTCAGTCGCAGAATAGCTTCAGTTTGCAACAGGTGCATCAGTTAGTTTGCTTGAATAAGTGGCAGATTTTGAAAGTTTGCAGAGGTTGGTTGTACAACCGACTCCATCACCCAATGAATAATGCACAAGGTATACATGATCTTGAAACCTCACAAGGAGGATTTCATCCACCAACTAGAGCCGGATGTTAGGAATGAAATTGTACCTAGTCCCTATTTGATTTTTCTTAATTTTTCATTCCTTATTACTTTAATTTTGCTTTATTTTAAGTTGAATGGTTTTGATTTTCTTTCCATTTTCTATATTATGAGTATTACTTTGCTTCTATTTTATTTTACCTTTATCTTAGGTTATATATAGTGGATTATTAAGTGTTTCATTTCTTTAAAAGGTCTTCAAAAAACTTATCAATATTTTCTCTAACTGCTATGCTAGAAACTTAACCTCTATGTTGAGTCTTTGCAAAGTTTTCATATGAAAAAATTCCCACAGCATGGTAACCAAATTGCATATATTAAAGCGCTGTTGGAATATGAAATGATGAAAAAGCATGGTTAATTCATATTCATGATGATTCATCACTGAAGGAGCTGAAGACAGGAGAAGCCACGAATTTGAAGATGGGAATCCACGTGCAGGGTTAAGATTTTAGAGGCAGAAAGCAACGAAAAGAGGAACAAATGCAATCTAGTGATTGGAGAATTCGAGAGTATGCTGCTCAAATGGTCTTTAAAAGAGATAATGGACAAAAATCTATTCAAGAATAGGGTTAAATGTATCCTAGAGAGGTTTAAATCCATAGCAGAGTATGTTGCCTCTTTTATTTCACTTCTCATAGTAGAAACAAGGACAAAAATTCGAGCTTAGACCACATGTTATTCTTATACTCTCGACAAGAGTGCCTCAATGTGTGGAATACCTCTATGACTACATGCTAGCAGTAGTTAATAAGTCAGGGAATGCAAATCCCATTGGTGATGTTTCAAAAGGGCTTGTATACAATGAGATAACTAAGAAGGATGATAATGGTGGATGGCGTTTTAAGCCTCCAAAGCAAGTAGAAGCTATAAGAAAACAAAGAATGCTATGCAATGCAGCAAAAGATTTTCTTAGGAACCCGAAATGTGGGAAAAAGGTGTTGGTGAAAGAATCAGATGCGGATTCAGATGATGATGGGAGGCCATGCTTTGAAGCAATTCCAAAATTCCAGGCAAAATGTCCCGAATTTCTTGTAAAAGACAGTAACTTTGATCACGTTTTCTGAAATATTGGAGAATAATTTTACAAAACTAAAACATGGTTTTTTTCAGGAACGGGCCAGTTTAGATAATTCTATTTCAGTTTCATAACAACTATCATAGTTTAGGAAATACAAGTGGTTCTTTGGGGCCGTTTTTCCCAGAATTTCGCCAAATTCACCTCTTATTAAAATGCTTAGAGGATGACAAGCAGGAGAGTGTTGTGTACAGAATGAATTTTTGAATGATGCTAATGACAAACTCATGTAAGCAATAAAGGCCGAGGAAATATTTTGAAAAGTTTGATGATAAGGATCAAGTATTGATCACTGTTTCGAAAGAGGTGCTGAGAAGAAAGAGAAATGTACAGCAACATAAGTCACAATTAAAATTCCTGAATGAATCCAATGAAAGGATCATGAATACAAATAAAAGACTAAGAGAAGACCTGGAAGATGTAAATTCCCATTATCAAGAGTTGATTGCAGTAGCAAAGGAAGCCTTAAGAAGAAAAAGAGAAACAAAGACTCAAGATGAAAAATTAACCAAGTAGATCCAGGATTTGAGAAAACAGAACAAGGTACTGTCGAACGGGGTTCAAAGCATGGAGACAAAGAAGGCTCGACATGAAAATAAATCTCATGCATTGAAGGGAATAGCTATGTTATCAAAATCTATTAATTAGTTTTGAATGCCACATAGTTGCACAGCTGTCCATGTATTTTTGTTTTTGTTGTCTTGTTACTTTGGTAATCTTTAGACATTCAAAAGTTAATGTGTAGCTATTTAATGTAACTGTTTCCAAGCCTGACCTAAAAAGTAGTTATGGAACTACTTCATTTTTGTAATGATAAAAAGAAGGAAAAATAGACTAGTAGGGTTGGTATTTTGGTCGGAAGAAAGGGTGTTAAGACTGAGAATGCTATTTTACAATCAGACATATATTGTACACTCTCATGTAAGTTCTTTTTGAAGATTGAACATTGATCTAAATACATTATATAAGCCACTTATTGACTCTTTTTGTTGGTTATGTTTATGGCCTGTTTGACCACCTTATTTGTGATTTCATTTCCTGATTAAGGTAGTATTCATGTGAATGCTTATAAATTTGTGGATAGAACTAGTTTCTTGTTTAATGGATGCTTATGGTTTAACTATGTGTTTTATATCTTTATATCCTAGTCCTTCAGGATTTTTTTATGATTTAGTGTTGTATATGTTTGGTTATCAATTATTCCTTTCTTGTGAATGAAGCCTTCAGAATAAAACTACAAAAACAAATTAATTTCCCTTTAGTTTTCTTGAGATTGTTCTAGCTTGTACCTTTGTAGTCTAGGTACAATTTCTAGGACAAACAATGTACATGCACTATTCAATAGCTAGCAGTATGTCCACTAGTGCCTATTTACTTCATGTATCTAATCTCTTCCATTCTCAACCTTCCTATGCTATACTTTTTTGTACATAAACTCATAAATTAAGGGTTCTTCCTTTCAAATTCCTCATCATAGCATGGAATTCTTATTCTATGTCAAAGCTAGTCCAATTGTATAGCCTTGTAAACCTTTTGTAGCTTCTCTTGAGCACTGTAACAGCTTCATTGCACCTAGTTCATATGCCTGTAAATCATGATTTGGCCCAAGAATCCCCAGTGTTGTAACCTTGAGCTCTCATAACACTTTTTCATGTCCCCGATCACCTTAGTTCTCTTTATAGGAAATGGGAGACAACCCTTGAATCACCTGCTATTTTTTTTCCTTATTTTCCCCAAGCAATTCAAAGGATCCGCAAATTTGAACCCGCAATGATCGTCGATCTGCAACCCGCAGTTCCACAAGACTCGATTCGCAAGCCACATTTAAAATTTGGAAGTCGGGTTTCCAAGTCCACCTCTCAGATGAAATAGTGCTCCCGAATTCCGCAATCTGCAATGCGGAATTCAAAATCCAAAATTCAATTCACGGCCATGAAGTTTACCTATCTTCCCTCTGCAATTTTGCAATCCACGTGCAGAAATCAGAATTCAGAGTCCTCAAGTCATCGTCCGGAAGAATTTCCTACTCCACAATTCCTCAATTTGCAACCCACGTTGCGGATTTCGGAAATCAGAAACCACATTTCGAACCCTGAGGAAAAACCACCTCCTGCGATCTACAATCCGTAATCCACTTGTGGATGTGGAAAGGTGGATGACCCATGCGCCAATCCCCGTGGAAATCACCTTCTAGTTCCAACAACCCACAATCCAACTTGCAGATGTGTAAATTTGAAAGACTAACCGCGCCACTCCAATAGTTGGTCCCCGACCTTCGCAATCTGTAATTTGCATTGCGGATGCAGAAAAGGTCGAGACCACAGACCCATGTACCAGCCACTTCACCTGCAAAATTCTAAGGATGATAACTCCCTCATCCTTGTTCCAAATTGGGCAAGGTTAGTACCATTGGAAAGCACTTGAAGATCTCTATCTACAAGTGTGATCCCCACCCCATTTGAGCATTCTAAACTTGTCATTTCTCCAACTAAAATATGTCCTAAAATCCCTCGAAACTTCATTAACCTTCTGCAAGGAGATCTTTCTGCCTTCTACCATGTATTATCTTCTTCATATGGTCCATGCGGTGTCTATTCCCTTCCAAGTCCTGTATGGATTATCCTACACATTTACCATACTTATCCCTAATTTATCAAAGGATGATTCAAAAGCATCACCAAAGGGATTGCAAATATGCATAAGCATACTCCATGACCACAAGGAATGTATCATGATGCACACACATAGAATGGAATACATGCACATATTTCTCCAAGGTATATTGATGAAAGCATGCAGGGGCTTGGTCCTATTCCTCATGCATAGTTACATATAAGTACCCACAAAAGGATAAGAATGTAAGGTTGAAGAACAATGTAATTAACAGGCACATAGTAGAAGTTAGCCATATTAACACACACATGTTCCAACCATAACAATCATTACTAGTTAAAACAGTGCAGAAGCAAGATGAACAACATAAACAATAGACTTAGAACGATGCATAGGCATGTAGCCCTATTCATCAATGGACCATTCCCATAAGAAAATAGATGCATGCATAACTAAACACATATTATGAAACCAAAGCTATTAAATCCATCTATTAGCTGCATATTAACTCAAGCAAATGATGAATCATTTAGACATGAATTCAGCCTCATACTCTGGCTTATACCTAGCTCCCTAATGATCAATTTCATGTAATCATTCATTCAATAACTCAAGAGCATAACAAGCATAACATAATATAAAGAAAATAACCTCATTTTATATCATAAAAGAACTTATCTTTGGAATGAAGCTTCCCAAGCAATTGGCTAAGTGAGAGCAACTTTCCACCCAACCTTAGGTCTCTATCCAACCTATACTCTTTCAGCTGAGATACCACCTCTGAGTTGGGTTGTGTATCCACTAAGGAGGGATAATTTGGCTCTCTCACAGTCCAGGTTCCATCCCAATGCTAAGCCAACCTACATTTGGGTTTATCAACCATACAAGGGAACATGGAGGATGCTACTAAGCTAGTGAGCTCAACCATAGAACTACATGCATCTCAACAACTCAACAAACATGGTGCCCTCATTACCTACCTCACCCAACACAAGGAAGGTCCTCTTCTCTGTTGAACAGTCCCTCAAGGCCTTTTCCCTCCAGTGCACTTCAGGGTGGGAATAGAAAGGTTAAACTACTGTTTTCCTGAGACTTTTTCCCTTACTGGGTTTATCAAGCAGATCCAACCCTAGGTTGACCTTCTTCTTTGTTATTCAAGATGGTTCTTCATAAGGTCACGGCCTAAGCTCTGCCCCGTAACTTGTTCCTCTGCAAAAAATATCTAAGGGTTCTCATGGCTTCACTAAGATTCTTACACTCTGTAATTCATCCACAGAATCAAACCTAAGGGTACTCCCATCGTTCTACTTCCTATGTAGGCTTTTCTAAGTACATTCAGCTCTGAAAATTCGCGCTTACACAGTCACAATTTTTTGCTTTTTTTCTCACGGTCAGCTCTCCTATGTGTGAATGAATTCTATTCTTGGTCAACCACTAGGATAGGGATTAGTTTGAGCGAACTCCTAGGTGTAGAGTGGCTTAAGGGGCTAGTAAAACAGAGCCATAACCTGCCATACAATTTTTCAGGGCCGCTCCATACTCCATTGACTTCATTAGGATGGTTTTCTCAACCATATTCTTATAGTAGCATTAATGTCGTCATGGGGAGTCAAATGGGTTCACAAATGGACATGTAGTAGCATGGGGTCCAATCCCACAACCCCCTCACCTCTCCCTAGTGGATACACATGGCCCCTTCTCATTGGTTGCCTCCTTAGCCAGTTTTCTTGGTGTTTCATTGCAATAATTAATAATTACATCATTTAAAATATCTCATGGATTAACAGCTCATGGATTATCAGAATACCAAATACTTGCCTATGCAAATAAAACCTGAACGTCCTCTAATGGGGCCTTGGACTTGATCTCCACACTAGGTCACACACACATTGCATGTATACAATATTTACGTTGAAGCCAATAAACCCTAAGGGTCAAAATAGGGGTATTACAAGATCAAATTTGAAACATCTAATGTATTTCAACCTTTTCATACGCTATCAGACACATCAAAGGCCACAAAGGCAAGAAAATAAAAAATTGCACAGTACAAGCTTGGGCCTGGTGGTTATTCAAATTTGGCGGCACAAATTGTAAGTATCAAAAAACCAATATTACATCCAAATAATAAATTGCAAATTATTTTCGTTTTATTGCACTACAAAAGGTAAATTCATGACGTTATGCAAATATGCAATCCATCGATTCAAGGAAGTTCCCATAGAGGAAGACTTGAAGCTTGGATTCCAGCATGGCTTTGGAGTTGTTGTTCAACACCGAAAAACCTTGTCTGGGAAAACACAGTCTTCCGGTGATCCATCTTACGCACAGATATATAAAATCAATGAAGATTATTTAAGATTGATTACTTATGCAATCTATTCGTTATAAATATTTTCCATAAAATATTGACTTTGTTTTGAGAAAGAAAGCAACGATTCACTTAATACTGAGGATGGAGAACAACCTATCGAAGGTCATGCTTCGAATATTGGTAATGAATGTATTCATATCCTATAATTTAAAATATTGCATTGAAAATGGTGAATATTAATTGTACTTTTTCATGTTTCAATTGCAGAGAATGTAGAGGGTCATACTATACACAATGAGCCTAGACAGGAACATGAAGTACATGATGTGGCTACATTAGGTAAGAAACACCTATGTAATGTTTTTTTTAATGAAATACTTGTCATTATAATAAGAAAAGATATCAATGTAACATTTTTACATTATTGCAGCAAATACCAACCCCTTGCAACAACATCCACATCGCGAGTACTCTACTAGGCAGACAATACGACAAGCTATAGATGCCACAAGAACTAAACAACAAGTTGGAGAAGATGAGTTGCTTGCTGATTTTGTCAAAAGAAAAAAACCTAGAAAGAAGTGACTGAAGAAAGACTATGTATACTTATTTTTTAATGTCATGCATTATTTTTTTCCTATTGAATGAATGGGTGGATTAATGAATGTTATATTTTAATGAATGAATGGTATATGTTTCTTTATGATGAAATCCACATGTTCGCATATAAATTTAATTTTTTTTCAAGTACATGCATTGGGTATGGGGAATTGAGAGTGATGTGAGGGGGGGGGGGGCATAAGAGATTCCACCTTCATGTGGTTGGCCCTGTTCAGTAGAGAATATTAAATTATTCTCGAAACAAAGATGAGCTCAATGAGGTATTTATACATGCCATCAATGAACTAGTTTCAGTACCTATCATAAGTGAGATCACACTCTTATGATCACAAGATCAAATAGGTTTCAACCCATCAAATCCTTCACATGTGTAAGTTCTCATCTCAAGCACACTAGGGTTTGTCCATTAAACAACCACTCCTAGGTTCACCACCCAAAATATTTGGCCTTCAAAACAACAAGAATGAAATTTCATCCCAATAATCTCCCCGTAGCTATAAGAAGTCAATTCTAACCAAAGTTGGCCACTTCGTCATTCGTATCATAGACGTGAACATCCAAGTACATCATCACATCACATTCCCAAGAAAGGAATCTCTCCAAACTCCACCAATCATGACATCATATCAATCTCCAAGTCCTCCAAACAAAGAGTATCACCATGCTCAAGGTCTTCGTGTTACCCTATACAATATATAGTCTTTCCAAAATTGGATAAAGTTTCCCATACTAGAGATTACATGATTATGATTCCTAAAGTTTCCCATACTAGAAAATATTTTTTGAACAGGTTGAAGAAATCATGCCTTCAATGGTTCACCATTGGAATTTTGTTACATCTTACTGTGTCTTGCCATGATGAAATATATGAAGTATATAATTTGGATACCCCAAGGTGATGTGAACCTCAAAAACATTATCATTGAGGAAGCCACCCTCCCTAGTATTATCCAATTCACCACTATTAATTCATGATAGTTGATTGGGTTCATCATGGGATTCAATTTTACAAACATGTGAAAGTCACACTTAGGGATTGGTGATCCACATAAAAGTTACAAAAATTTTACAACAAGTAATGTCATTTTTTTGCAATTTATAAACCAAAATGAACAATATGAACAATATTCAATTTATGAACAATATGCTACCTCGACACAGCATCACACAAACACGCCTCCCTCAATGCATGGTAGATTATAGCGATGGATGAATGGCGCAACATGACTCTCTTGATGCAAAATCTCATAGAAAAAACTTAAAGTGCACCAACGAAAAATAAATACTCCACCAAGAGAAATTGGGCCATAGCTACGCAAATCATGACACTACAACCTCATATTATTATATATAGTGTCTCTTCTTTTCCACTATGTGTGTATGTACAATCTCTTGAGATATAATTCACTAATATATGATTTCCATTCTCCCACAATTATTTCTTGTATCTCTCAATATTATACTTTGAGGAAGAGTAGTTTGGGTGCGTATGTCATTGTTTTTGAGATTATCTTGTGAACTATATTACAAATCGGTATTGACCTCTTGTCATTAAGGTAGCCAATACAAGTTTTTGAAATATAATATTTATAGTCTTAAGGACTTATTTACATGGTTGAATTTTTGTTATCATTTTCAACAGATAAACTTCTTAGATTGACAAGAGATTATGGAAAAATATCCTAAAATTATGGCCTAGCCAGGAGTCCTATTTTTGGTTAAAAACATTAGTTTTTGTAGTTCCCTCAATATTATAGGTTCCATTCCAATTCTATTTTATTCGTTTTAGACATATTTGGTGTATTGGTCCTTGTAAAAAATTGCTTGTAGAAATAGATCTATCTTGGATTTCATGCTCTTTATGAATACTTGTTCTCAGTGCGTTTCACTTGAAATTTCACCTGCAATTTATACGAAGCACTTCATCATTGCACTAGTTCAAAGTTGGGACGCATATAGGGGAGAATCGTTGTCCAAGTAAATTCGGTTGGCAGAAGCAAACAGGTTATTTTTTAAAGTTGTGATCTTGTTTTGAATAAAAAAATATGTTGTCCTCATTATGTGGATAGTCTTCTTTTGCATTAAAAATGCTATTGTTTTTGTTATGCGGATAGTTCCATTCATGTTTCTTTCTCCCATCATTATGCAATGCTCTTTTACTTATCTCAACGTCGTGTTTTTAAAATCTGGAAAGTATATTCACTCCATTATGTAAATTTTGTTAAATTAAAACAGGGAAACATTAGATTCTCTAATTTCAAATCTTGCAATTTATAAGGTTTTTAGACAATGCCATCTTATTCTCGTAATTATGCCATCATTTTTTTTACCGTAGGGAATATAGTCCCTCATTCATTCATGCATTAAGCATTTCAAGTGAGGATAGTGGTACCATGGCAATTCCCCATGGATTCATTCCTTTTTCCTTGATTTTTTTGGATTGAGGAATATATTAATTGCCAACAGAAATAGCCACTCATAGTCCCAAGGGAATCATTGGAATTTCATCTTGAGGTCTCCAAGAACTTTCACAAATGAGTATATATCAATCAAGCTAACCTTTGGGTCCATCCATTGTTATGGTTATTATTCCAAAATGGTAGGCTGATGATTTCAAAGGATTGCAAGGTCTTTCTTTACATTTCTTCCTAACACTATGGGATGCATTCAAATCACCCATATAATGCTATTTGGTTCATTTTATGGTGTATTTCCCATAGTGCCTAGATTTGGTATCTCCATATGTTTTAATGATGTGTTTTAATTACTTCTCTCTTTGTAGAGCTGGTTTCTACCACTTGTCATATTTTGTCCAACATGCATGGATTGTTGGAACCTTTTCTTGACATGATCATTGTTTCAATATTTGAGCAGTTCCAATAGGAAACATGGCTTCCTACTCAATGGTTATTTTGGCAGAATTATGGTTCACTATTTTGTAGTTAAATCATACATAAAATTTTAGATAGAGGATTCGGTAGTTAATTGACACTATTTTTTTATGTCATTTTCTAATAATACTTTTTTGAACATTTTGTACTTAGATGGTATTTAGGCCTAGTAAAGTATTACTATATCCTACTTCATTTTTTTGCTTGACATATTATTCAGATTGTGTTAGTCATTTCATGGATGTGGTATACATACAATTGATTCATTTCTCATGGTTAGATAGCATCAAATATTTGAGTTCACATCAACAAATAGTTCCAAGAAATATGGATCACATGTTTTCATAATGGGATTTTCCACATTCTGTGAGTTTTCAACATCTAAATTTTCATATTTTTTGGGTGGATCTTCATCACAACTCATGGCATCCTTGGGGATGAAATGGATTTGCCATTGCTTCATTCCTTTAGTTGGCATGTTGGTATAAAGTAATGCATGGTGAATTCCATGTTGGTTGTGAGAGAAATGACATGGTTATGAACCATGGAGTTTAGGACAATGTTGTCCTTATTTACAAATTATTGCCAAGACTCCCAACAAGATATATTGCATTGGGGACCTCTTCTTGAAAAATGATAGTGGGCAGATTGAACTTCTTTAGGGACTATTTAGTATAGAATGGAAGTTTCTATGTAAGGTTGTGTTGGAGGGAAGAGCTTCTTGCAATGTTTGATATTTGGTTGAAGTGCTTGGAGTGCATATACGAAAGTAACAAATTATCCATGTATAATTCCAATTGGGATGGAAATTGTGAGTGAGAGTTCAAGCTACCCAACTTTCCCTAGTTGCTTTATTTCTCAGCATGGGGGTGGAACCTGCATGTGTTGGTGCCTAAGGATAGGAGGAAAAAATATCATATAAATCTATTTCCCCAAGTGTTATTATTAACAAAAAAGTAATTTAATATGTGTTAAGAAGTAATGTTGATGGTTGTTGTTATCTTGAAGACTATGTGTTTATTTGGGGAAATGCATATCTAAAATGACAATGTCCAAGGAATATGTTTTGGGTTGTTAGGGAGATATTTATCTGTAGATTCAAATTCTATTGCATACACCAATTCATGTTGTATAATGTATAATTCAATATCTATTGTGTAAATTAAGAGGAAATCTTACCAAATGTATAGAATTGTCATTATGGGCATCATTAAAGATGACAAAATGAGGAACATGTTGTGTTTATATATATGCCAAATACTATTATATGTATTATGTTATGTTCTTCGATGTAACCGTCCGATAATATGGTTTAATTATGTGTTAGAATGATTAATTTTGTAAATGGATGAGTATCCTTATGTAAATAATGCATGTGGTAAATCCTTGTTGTAGAAAGTTGTGAATTGTTGTACATGTATGTTTAATTCCATTGTAAATCATGATTTTACATATGCAATTGCATATTTATGTAAATGTCATGGGACTGTTGACTTTGCATTAAACTCACAGTTAGGTAAAATCCAAGCAGGAGAGAAGTGAAATTTTAACATACTGCCTTGATAGCCAAGGGATGCAAGTCTAGGTATGTTGCAATTCAATGTCTAGGGCACTAACATGTGATTTGCTAGTGTGAAGAATCAAATCCCCTATAAAAAACTTAGCTTTGATGATAAGTAGGTAACTTGATATAAATAGTTAAAACTCAAATAGATTCTCATTGTAATTTTGCATTGATATTTAGGGGAGGTTGGTGTTGGGGGTGGGGGGGTATCTTTGAATTCAAGGGACAAAAATAAATAATATATAGATTGGGACTAGTTGAGACAAAAAAAACCAAGTAGAATTCCTTGTTTTATATCATGAAATGTTAATTTTTCAAGACAAAAGGCGCAAAGCAGATTTCAATTTTTTGCAATTCATCAATTATCATTGGCCAAATCAGAAAAGAAGGATTGGATCTCACTTCATCCCTCACTAGGTCTATATCCAGAATTAGGGGTATGATCACTTACTTTGAATCTCTCTAATTTGATCATATTCTTCAAGATTGCATTGCCCAAGTGGATGCCATGGAAAAATTGGAAATTTATTTAGCAAAAGGAACTCTGGTTCAAAATGGGGTGAGAAAACCCTTCATTTAATTCCATGACATGTATGCAATCTCTCAGTTGGGAATAGATTATTTTTTTTAAATTCGTCAATACCATAGAATATACCATGACAACACAATTCAACTCCGATGATGTTGCTATACAATCGACGACGCAGTCGTCGGGTATTTGTCTAGGGATCTGTCTCCTATCCGTATGACACCCAAAAATAATCCGGCGAGGTTGTTATACATATGATGTCAAGTTTCGTCGGATTTTGTTGTAGGCCTATAGTCCAAACATGTTGGTTATTTGACAATCGGGGAGGGATTGTTTGTCAGATATTCGACATCTACTTTGTTGTTTATTCGACAATCTCGGAGGGATTTTTTGTCGGATATTCGACGTTGATCTTGTTGGTTAATCGACCACTTATGTGTCAGATATTCGATTACATTCTGGTATATAAACGTTGTCGGATATGCGATGAAATTGTCGTCGGTTGTTCAACTTATTAATTAAAAAAATAAGCATAGGTTATTCGATGAGTAGTAGTTGGATATCCGATGACGTTTTACCGATGTTTGAAAAAAAACTACTTTTTCGGATCTTAGATGGAGTGTTGTCGAAATTTAGACAAACATACCATTGGATTTTGGGTTCAAATTTACCCGTGTGCCACTAGGTTTTTGGATCAAAAGTAGTTTTATATGGTGTTCAATGTTCTTTCAATAAAGTAGACAAGTCTTCATCTGAGTGCGTGAGTCACATGGATCATAAATTTATCAAGCCTATGCGATTTTCCAATATTTTTCTCGTATGCATTTAAATGAATAGTGGACAATGCTTTGTTGTTGAATTGTATTTCATAATCATTGTTCTTCTTTCCAAGAATCAGGTTATGATTAAGGTGCCCCTTCTGCCCTTTCTTTGAGCTTGCTTTATCTTGGAATTTATGATTTAGGCGCCCTGGCTGCCCTTGCTTTGAGATTTCTTTATTTTGGAATATATGTTCCTCTTTTAAAAATTCAACACTCACATATAATTTCGTGGTCGGGATTTTCCCCACACACCTCATATTTCAACTGTAAATCCAGGAAAGTTTTATGCATATTTGAAAGGTACATCGAGTGACAGACTAGGTTTTGTAACTGTAATATACATGATCTAATGTTAGATGATATTATCTCAAATAAAAACTTTAAAATCTGAAAATTAACAAGCAGAACTAGCTCACAAAACTAGACAAGATGAAACTAGTCTTGGTCAGTGAATAACCCACCAAGAGCTTGACAGGAGAATAGTTTTGGATATGCAAAATGTATTGGGGAGTGTGTAGAAGAAAGGAAAAAAACATAAATTCTAGATTCTGAGTTATATGCACAAGGTACTGGGGCCATTTATGTTTCGAACATCATCCAAGATGAAGTCTACTCCCAGGCTTCCTGGGCACACTAGCATATGCATACTAAACTCATTAAATTACACTTGAAATCAACTATGGGTGTACAATAGATCATTAAATCCCTAAATTGATGATGGAAAACATTTTCTGAGGTTTATGGAAGGTTTGACTGAGTTTGGGGGAAAAATGAGGAGGTGCGCTATGGTGGACTGCTCCACTAGCTTTCTTCCAGGCTCTTGCAAACATGCACAGAAGGAAAGTAATTATCAGTATAATGGTGGTATGGTATTAAAAAATGTACCAGGGAATCAACATGACTAAAAAAACCGAAATTGAACATACAGATACTTTTTAATTAAACAAACTGCAAAACTAGTCAAATCCGGGTGCCCGATGAGCTAGTCTTGATAATCATGGATTCAAACAGCCAAAGAAGATAATGAATCTCTTATTATTTGATTGGTATGGATTATACAGTCATTTAAAAAACTACAACAACCTTCATAAATGAAAATAATTACTCTGAGCTCTGTATATTGCAAATTCTGGAAAAATAGTCGATTAAAAGATGCTAAAGAGCTAGTCTTGAGAAAATTCAATCAAAATAGATTCTAAGTCTCTCAAATTCTCATTATAAGTAATGATATAATTCATACATGAATTAAAAATACTTAATAAACAAGAACTCAACTTTTTGAGTAAACAATCGAAGTCTCATGGCTCAAATTACATAGAAAGTGAAGAATCATGGATTTTACAATGAATGGAGGAGAATGCTTCACAAAAGAATGAGAAGGGGAGGTATAACCACTATATATGATATGTAGGATGGAAATGATCTGTTGAATTCTCATGGGAGTGTCATTGATATTTTTTTAGCTTCTTGCAATCTCTCTAATGGATCTCTCTTTCTCAGTGAAACTCATCCAAAAGTACATTAACTGGTTAGATATCTGGATCAACTCCAAGTGATTGTTCTTCACATGTAATGGATGGATCAGATATGCAATTTGACATCAATGGATGCATTGGATCATGTGCATAATACTGGAACAAAAACTATGGGGCTCGTCTCCCATAGGTGGATAAGGGTGCATAACCAAATCCTAGAGAAGCTTGAGCTTACTCACATACAAGTTCAATAAACTATAAAAAGGTATGAATGTGGTGTTCCCTCCTTATTTTATAGACTAGGTGAATTTTTTATCAAGTTAAATTTATGATAAACCTCATTGGCCTCCTCCAATGCACCTTCCTTGACTGAGTTGGCATTTTCCAACTTTTCCAATGACTAGCTTTTCCTCTTTTTTGGAAACTGTGCCCTCTTGGATTTTTTGGATGTTTCCTTCTTTTTACAACTGGATGGATTTTGCTCTTTTTTGGAAACTGCACCCTCCTTATATTTTTGGATGTTTCCCACTTTTCCTCACTTTCCTACTTTGTGCACTTTCCTGCTTTATGCACTTCTTTTGTCAGTATCCTTCTTTTGTCCCGACACTTTTCTTTGTGCTGCTTTCCTCCAGTTTCCTCTTTTTTGCTTTGATCTTCTTTTTCTTTCACTTTCCTCCTTGGTTTAAAACTCAGTGAGCCAACCTTATCTCCTTATGCACCCTTTTCATCATCCAACTTGTCATCGCATGTAATTAATAATTAAATACAAAAATAATAATTACCTCATCTTCCATTTAATTAATTGAAACAATTTAATCACATAGGGTAATTTACCAATGTTATCCCCCTCATCAATTAATTAATCAAATTTCACTAGGATCCATGGGGTTTTAAGGTGGCATTGGCTGCTTCCTGGGGCTTGACAAAATGGGAACATGAAATGCCTCCCCTCCCAAGCTTGCTTGTCCTCAAGAAAAAAACCAAATCCAACTCCAGCTCCAACCAAAATTCCACCATGTTTCTGCTGCACCACTCTGATTGTATCCATTCTCCCAGTGACTAACTCTTTTTCAACAAAAAATTCAACCCAACTATGACATCTGAGAATAATTCTTGGATCCCACTATTTGTGTTTCATGTCTCCCATTGGCATTGTTACTTGTGGAAAATTGTCATTCCAAAGAATTCCAGGGTCCTTCCAAACATCAGGATCAACATGAAGAATATATCATCATGGAGTATGACTATATCACTCCACCATACTTGAATTTCATCACTTCCAATGCAAAACCAAACCTATATGAGTCCCTCCAACCAAGTATGAAACTCCTTATGTTCCATGTGCAACCAACATAGAGCCTCACATCATTGCTAGCCAATTGACATAGGTGACAATTCCATGTCTTGAAGGAATCACATAGAAGCCATAGATGCCCATACAACTTCTCACAAAAGATGTATGATGTGTCCATAAACTTTTCACTAATACAAACAACAAACTCACCCTTGGGGGTGCTTAGCTCCAATATGTATCCATTCACCCAATCATCCCTATGTGTGTTGGTTTCCATATGTATGTGGGGTGAAGGAAAGTGATCCAAATCTTGGAAGAAATTATCCATCAATCTTGTGTTTGTCTCAAGCAAAATGAAATCACGTGCCTCCTCCGAAACCGTGCAACTTCCTTTGTGAGGAAAATTATAATATTTCTGGCAATGAACATAAGCTTGGCCTTCATATTGCTTAAATCCAAACTCTCCAAGCACATGCAAATCAGATTGTACTCCATGTGTCCAATGCACACAAGTACCAAATATAAAAAAAATTGTTGTCCAAATGACAATGGTGAATGTCCCATGTCCAATCACCAAAAGGGTAGGCCTCATCAAAACTCCATGGATGCCCATGTTGCTCACATAAAGTGTAAAGTGTATCAAAGATTTATACATAGATGCAAGCAGGAATATCACTCAGGTGTCTTATCTCCCAAATAGGAAAAGAAGAGACACCCCAACCCAATGGTTCAAATAGAAAGCAAGGTGCTTCCCCATGTGAAGACTCCCAATGGCTTGACTCTTTGCCAGTGGTCAAAGTATGCATGCAATCACAATATGTCCCACTCAATGAAGTCAAATGGGAACCATATGCACCTTTATGTGAGGTGGCATCAAATATATGCATGATATTCCTCTGCAACTATTCGGTAAGAACTAGTGCCATCATTAATTTAGCTGGAGAGAATGTGGGAGCCTTATGATCCTCTTGATCAGGAACCATCCGACTGAAATTCTTGACCCAAACTTCATCCTCAAATGACATAGAAGAAGTAGAAGGGTCTGGTGTAGGATCATGGAACAAAACATCATCTCTACAAATGTCATCCATCAATTTAATGGATGCATCAACTCCATCCAAGGTTGGTTAATCAAACATGAGCTCTTATGATTCCTTAATGGAGGAATGACTCACTCCAAGAAGAAGCTCAGTTTCGTTCTAGGGAACAGTATGTGCTTGGAATCCATCATATACATTTCAAATATCCTCAAGCACATGTATCTAATCATGCACCTCATGAACCACCATATCATGAGGTTCTTCCATAAAACTCTGAATACAACCAACCATAAGAGACTGGTTGACTAGTATGAGTGATCTTTGCAACTTTTGATGAAGTTTATCTATCTGGATCTTGGATTCTAAGAGTGCACTTTGAGTGCTTCTCAAAGAATATTGGGTGGAAATCAACTCATCATTGAGATTTTAAATCTCCTCGTCATCCTTGAAGGATTCTCCATGCAACATATGAACAAGTTCATGCAAATAATCTCTGTCAGAAAGTGAATCTGGAAAATTACCTTGGATAACAGACATTGCTTTCCGAGTCTTCTCCATGGCTTCAAGGAAAGATGAATCTTCCAATGAAGCAACTCTCCAACAATACTGTGACATTGAAACATGTGTTTCATGGAGAATGTGTAAATCCTCCTTGATATTTATTTCATTAATATTGAGTGGCCTTTCAAAAGGAGAAGGTTGATAATAAACCTCATCATCTACCTATGGATCAACCTATGGAATCATCTGGTGATAGTGAGATCGATCTTGTGACTTCTTCCTCAATTGAAAGGACTTCATATTCTTCAGTATTAGGGGAACTTGTATTTGCAACAAACTCATCAAGTGGTATCTCTATGTCACCAACATAGAGAGATGGACATCCATCAGAAGATGACTCCTAAAAAATTAGGCACCCATCAATAGGTACCTCTTCACAACATCCATCGGTAGATGCTTCTTCAAAATTTGAGAAACCATTAGTAGATGCCTCTTCTTGGAACCCATTAGTAGCTACACTCTAGTACATAGTTTGATGATCCTTAGAAGAAATGGTTGTGGCTTCTTCATGCTTACAACCTTTAAAATATCTACTTGAAGAAAACCCAAACAATCTCATAATGCTAGTAGATGCAGTTGGCTTGTTTGTTCTTCCTTCTTCTTTACTCAAAGAGGAAGAAAAACTTGGTACCTCCATGGATGGTTTAATGCTCTCTATTGAGTCCAAATTTTCATTCTTTAGCTCAAATCAAAATCTACAGTAAAAGCAATATTTGAAATAAATGGCCTTACCAATCTCTTTCCCCAAGGCTAGATACTCTTGGTAGTGGCAGGGCAAGTTTTCAATTGCATATATCATATCTGTCAAATCCTTCTTAGGTTTGTCCATCGGTGGTTTTTTCCATTGGTATATGTACATATGGTCACAAATGTAACCATTTTCATCCCTTGGTAATCCTCCATCAATGTAAATTATCTCTTCTTCCTCATACAACTCAAAACCTTCATCTTCCATGACTACAACTAGTTCCACAATTGCAACTTGAAAATAAATCTGAGATATCTTCCACTCAGAATTAATTTCCACAGGATGAGACAAGGAAAGTGCTTTGATACCACCGTAATATACCTGATCTGATATCATATGATATTATCTCAAATACAAACTTTAAAATCAGAAAATTCTCAAGCAGAACTAGCTCACAAAACTAGACAAGATGAAACTAGTCTTGGTCAGTGAATAACCCACCGAGAGCTTAATAAAAGAACACTTTTGGATCTGAAAAATGTACTGGGAGGTGTGCATAATAAAGGACAACAAAATCAAGGCCAGCATTTGGGTTCTATGCACAATTTACTGGGGACATTTATGTTTTGAACATCAGCCATGCTGAATTCTACTCCAAGGCTCCCTGGGCACACCAGCATATGCATACTAAACTCATTAACTTATACTTGAAATCAAACAGGGGTGTATAATAGATAAATAAATCCTTAAATTGATGATGGAAAATATTTTATGAGGTTTAGGGAATGTTTGAATTAGTTTGGGGGGGGAATGAGGAAGTGTGTTATGGTGGATTGCTCCACTAGCTTTCTTCCAGGCTATTCCAAACATGTATAAGGCCAAGAATTCTCATTATAATAAAGGTATGGTATTCGTAAATTTATCAGGGACCCAACATGACTGATTGAACCGAAATTGAACATACAGATACTTTTTAATTAAAAAAATTGCAAAACTAGTCAAATCCGGGTGCCCAATCTATTATTTTTTGATTGGGAAGGATTATACTGGAAGTTGAAAAACTACCTCATCCTTCATAAATTAAAATAGTTACTTTGATATCTTTATATTGCAAATCCTGGAAAACTAGTTGATTAAAAGATGCTAAAGAGCTAGTCTTGAGAAAAGTCAATCAAAATAGATTCTAAGGCTCTCAAATTATCCTTTGAAGGACTGATATAATTCATAAATGAGTTAAAAATACAACATAAATAAGAACTCAACTTATTAAGTAAATAATAGAATTTTCATGGCTCAGATTACATAGAAAGTCAAGAATCTTGGATTTTACAATGAATGGAGGAGAATGCTTCAAAGAAGAATGAGAAGGGGGGTATAACCATTGGATCTAATCTATAGGATGGAAATGAGATTCTGAATGCTTATGGGAAGTGAACTGATCTTCTGTATCTTCTTGCAATATCTCTAATGGATCTCTATTTATCAGTGAAAATCATCCAAAACTACATTAACTGGTTAGATCTCTACATGAAATCTAAGTGATTGTTCTTCACATGTAATGGATGGATAAGATCTGCAATTTGAAATCAATGTATGCACTAGATCATGTACAGAATAATGGAACATAAAATATGGGGCACATCTCCCACAGGTGGCTAAGGGTGCATCAACAAAGCCTAGAGAAGCTTGAGCTTACTCACATACAAACAATAAACTGTCAAAAGATATGAATGTGGTGCACCCTCATTTTATAGACTGGGTGACTTTTTGAGCAATTTAACTTTCCAATAAACCTCCTTGACCTCATCCAATGTGCCTTCCTTTACTGATTTGGCACTTTCAATCTTTTCCAATGACTATATTTTCCTCTTTTTGGAAACTGTGCCCACTTGGATTTTATGGATGTTTCCTTCTTTTTACAACTGGATGGATTTTGTTCTTTTTTGTAAAATACACCCTCCTTATCTTTCTGGATGTTTCCTTCTTTTCCTCGCTTTCCTTCTTTGTGCACTTTCCTTCTTTATGCATTGCTTTTGTCAGTTTCCTTCTTTTGTCCTGAGACCTTGCTTTGTGCTACTTTCCTCTAGTTTCCTCTTTTTTGATTTGCTCTGATTTTTCTTTCACTTCCCTCTTTGGTTGACAACTCACTGATCCAACCTTATCTACTTATGTTCCCTTGTCATCATCCAAATCATCATCACATGTAATTATTAATTAAATATAAAAATAATAATTACATCATCTTCCAGTTAATTAATTGAAACAACTATTCTGAATTTTTATTCCTAGTTAATTTAATTGCCTAGGGTAATTTACCAATGTTATACACCTCATCAATTAATTAATTGACTTTCACTAGGATCCATGGGGTTTTAAGGTGATATTGGTTTCTTCCTGGTGATTGAAAAAATGGGAACATGACAGTAAATCCTTCTTTTTAAGGGTTCCCTCCCTTGGGGAGCTATTGTTGGAACAAAAAAAATTAGAGATATCTTGTCTGGTTGAGGAACAACTTGAGGGGCAATAGCAACAAAAAGAAGGGTTGATCAATCTCATAAAAAATAAATATACTTCCCATTAAATCTTATTGAAAAAATATCCATTAGAACCTTTGATATAGTTTCTTTATAGATCAATCTTCCAAGTACATATAAAGCGGTGTTGTAAATTTCTCCAACACAATAATACAAAACACTAACTAAATAATAGTCACCCAGTGCAAATCTTAATTCCCTGCCAAAAGGCTATGTGCTGTGGGGAGGGGAGTTTATGCATCATTTTTATGAAGCATGGTTTATAATGGGCCACACCAATATGGCCATTGTGTGGTTCGGGGCATTATCCCCGATGCTTTATGATAAGTTCCTTTTTGCTACTCTGCGCTTGGAAGATCGTGACGGGCTGCGCTTTTTTCCTACAGTAATGCATAGCACATTGCCTCTTTTTTTAGTCATTTGAGGTTGTGTGGATTTGTTGGGTCCATAGGCCCATCATGGAATTATAAAATCCACCTTATAAAGTGACAACACTTCACAAATTCATATGTGCTTTTCCAGCTAGTATGTCATGCGGTGCTTTCCTAGCTGTCGGAATAACCTAGGTATAAATTGTTTTTTCTTAATGAAATCAAGTTAGGTTCCTGGGCCATTTTCCCTTTGTGCTCCACAACTTTTATGACATATTTTAACATAAAATAGTTTCGATTGATGCCAAAATAAGTTCCTGGGATTAAATTTCCAACGAGTTACTATATGTAATTTATGTGAGTATTTATAGAATTCCATGTAAATTCACTGTATTTATTGTTGTTGTACCATTATATATTTATCATGTTATATTTGTACTAAGTAGTCTTAAAATAAAATTTACTCAAGGATTTTGAATGGCACACCTTTTATCCTCTCATATAATTCTACCTAGACTTCAAGTCTCTTTGGAAAGTGTTTGTGAAGAGTCATATTTAAACTAATTTGTAGAGGTTGCAAAGCCAGCGAATGGCTACCTAGACCTGTACATTCACATTGAGATGGAGATAGTGTGACAACCGTAGGAATTGTTTTGAATTTGATAGTTTTGAATGATCATGAAATTCTGATTCAATTTGAATCAATTGTATATGCTAAAGAAAATGAGTCTAATGTTAAATATTGTGTTGTAGAATGATGCACCTTTAAGGAAATATTATATCAACAACACCTTATGCAAGCCTCTGTGGAAAGGAAATTTTTATTGGCATACGGGTATGGGTGGAACTTGGGTAACTACGACAAGAATATAGACATATTAATACATGATAATGCAATAAAGAATGGGATTCAAACTATTTTGAAATGTGTAGACCTTAAAAAAACATCATTTGTTATTCACTACATGAATATTAGAAAATATCTCAATCCAAATTGCGGTGTGAACCTTACATACTGGAGGTGCAAGTATGCACATAGTTTGGATAAGGATACGAAAATTTCCTTTTCAAATCATTACGACATAATCCAGTTGATTCCAAGATGGAAATGGTAGCAAAAATATTTCAAAAACAGGCGGTGAAAACAAATCAAGTGCCTCTGCTTTCTTATTTGATGGAAAAGTTTTCAAAATTGGTATCCATCGGTGTCATGTGGAACCTAAATAGTACCAATATAGATCAATAAATGAGAATTAGGTTCTTGAATTGATGTAGTCAATGGTAGAAAATACAAACACCTTTGAAAAGAGATGAATTATTGATTCATTTTACAAAAGGGGTTCCCAAGAAATCATACAACTTTGTAGAATTGGTAACACAGGAAGATGTTTGAAGGGAAGATGTACATTTTTTAATTCTTGATGGGAAACAAAAAATAGAATCTTGTAAGGAAATATTGAAAAATAAAGTAAATATTAGTCTCCATGATCAATTTAGAGAGGGATGGATAGAATTGTAGACCCTGCCACATCTATGACTATATCCTAAGTCTTTTCAAGCAACAAAATGAGGCAACCAAAACATGGGTTCAGACAGAGTATATTGCACATATTTTGAAAGATAGGTACCACTGGGAGAATTTTGGTGAGCCAAAGAATCCCGAGAGGGGAAACAAACATTTTACTCAATGGATGATAAGATTTTGTACTTCAATTGCATTAATTATAATGTACTAGAAAAAAATTATTTTCCCACATTTATTATTTACCTTGCAGGTGGGTGAAAACGTGAAGTTGGGTAACACTTTTTGCTTGTTTTTGACAAACAAAACTGCTAAATTTTATTTTTTTCAACTTCGACCTCTTCAAACTCATATCTCTCTTAGGAATTTAAACTTGAATTAAACACAAATTTTTTAGAGAATTGAGATAGATTTCTACTCGTATTTTTTTATTTTTTTTATGGACATATCGTGGGACAAATTTGATGCTCACAAATGGAATATACTTGAAAATTTTAGGTATGGATAATGAGTGACCAGAGTGAGCACTAGTTTTTTGAGAGATGGTTATTGATTTTAGGTAAAACAATGTATGATCATAATCTACACACACTCCACTTGTGCATGGAATATATTTTGAGGTTTTTCGGACTTGAGAACTATTTTTTATTATTTATCAAAATAGCATATGTTCAGAAAATGGTGCCTTATCGACACATGTTAGTAAGCTTCAATTTTATTTTTAGTGTGACTCTTATTGAAAAAACGAAAAGTACACTTTTAAAGAGGATGGGGCAAGGAAGATCTCTGTGAAGATTTCAATTTTTTTGGTGTTGTCTTTGTTATGAGATTGAATTTTCATTTCGGGTGATTTTTAGAGTAATAAAATTCTTAACAGATAAGGTTTAGAAAAAAATTATTAATAAAGAGAAATTCAAATCGAAATGAAACAATTATTATATCATTGGAAACTAGATTCAGAGATGAATCCATTGCTACCAATTCCAACAAATAATATTTAAAATTTGCAGGTGTTTGGGCTTACTGAAGTTGCAGGTTCCAAAAAGATGCCAGATATTTTCGCAGGTTTTGTTGACCATGAACTCTCGTCCGAAAAAATATCTCCAAACTCTCGGACGAGAGTTTAGTTTAAACTCTCATCCGAGAGTTTTTTAAAAATACAACGCGGTCATTGGTTCAAACTCTCGGCCTAGATTTTTATTAAACTCTCGGCCGAGATTTTGAACTCCCACAAACTCTTAGCCTAGATTTTTTTAAACTCTCGGCCTAGAGTTTGAGGTTGAATTTTTTTCCCGTGATCATCCACGTGCACTAGTTTTTTTTTCACTCCGTTGTCATAAAAGTGTTTCCCAACTTCGCGTTTTCACCCATGTGTTTGAGATAAAATGTAAGAGCATCTTCGAAAGAGAGAAGGAAAAGAGTCTCAAGGATAAGTTTACCTTAGTGTGTATCCCTCTCCAAAAATGGAATAAATGGGTCAACATTTTTTTCCTTTATAGAAATGGTGGTCTGGCATGTTCGCCTAAGAAGGAATCACAAGTAGATTTCACTCCCAACAACACATCTAAATACACAACAAGTTTTTTTAGGTGTACAAGAGGAATATAGGATAAAGATCCTAACGACTTAGCAATTTTAATAAAAGAAGGAATGGTATGGCTAAGTAATTAAGTCAAAGAATGGGTGGAAGCAGAGGGATTAAGTGGATATTGCAAGAGGATAAAAGAACATAGACATGTTTGTAGAGTTTCATCAAGATACATGGAAAATAATGATGTTGAAAACCAAATATATTTCAAAGTACACGTAGGAAATGTAATAGAAGTGTACAACATGAAAAAACACCACATCATACAACTTGGTGATATCCTTGGTGATATGGAAGAAATAGATGATGACGATGAACCTAAAAATTTAAGTAAAAAGAAGGAAAAAAAGAAAGGTTAATGATGATTATCATATCATTCTGGAACCAGCTAAGGACATACTGCATATGTATATAATGCAAAGGAAAGGCGTGGAAAGGGAATCCCTTCCAAACTACTATCATTTTCCCTATGTTTCAACCTATCCAAGTTCATTGAATCATGCACTAGAAAGCTTGCAACCATATATGATGACATTGGAATTTGATTTATTGGTGCTAGATTTATGCAATGTGGTCACTGATTGGAGTGCTAATGATTTGATAGAGTTGTCCAGTATTCTGGATAGAAGCGAGGGTAGATATGTTTGTGTATTTTTGGTTGATCTAGTAAAATGCCATTTCGTTATTGTTGTGGTCAAGATGTATTTCAAGAATAAAATGAGAGAATACTATTTTAAAGTTGGGGATGTTAGATAGTTCAAAAATAAAAACACATATGACAGATAAGATACCATTATTGTGTTGTATGGGATATACCAGCAACGAAAAAGGTGATGAAATGGAAATAAGTCAATAAATGTATATGTTTTATGAATAGAGCGAAGATGATGAGAAAATGGATCCCTTTCCTTCATTTGAGGAAGTTGGTGTTCATAGGAGGATTAAACATCCATTCAAAAATGAAATAAATATTTCATTTTGGGACAATGTTACTAAAACTTTTGTAGAAGAAGGTGGAACGATTCTCTCCATTTATGTTGGAGCAAGAATTCTTCAATTTATAATGCAAGAATGAAAGTGTAGATTGGCATGCATTGTTGAGGACGTACATAAGGAAGAATACTTGAAGAAGTATTATCAAAGACTTATCAGTACTCGAGGTTGGTAAAATATGTCATGTTTATAAAACTATATTGTGATTACATTGGTTTTTTCTATTTTTCTGGTTTACTGATAATTCGAATTAAAAATGCTAATTTTATGATATTATCCTCTTAAATCACGAATATGATCATTATAAACCTATGAATGTTAAAGAGCCTCATCAACCTATAGATTAAGGTCCTATGGATGGTGTCGATGTATGTCAGAATACACTATCAATTGGTAAGTTCGTATTATGATTGGGAGAATATACATGAAGACATTATGTTTGTTGTAAACCAAATCACACTAATTGATTATTTTGTGGTATGAATTCAGTGTCAAACAAATCTCAACCAAAAAATTATATGATATGGTGGATTGATCACACATACCAGGTAGATTATCATTCTACTTGTGTTATAATTTTATGCAACGACTTCAAATAATCATATCCTAAATTAAAGAGGAAGACCCTATGTCAGAATACACTATCAACTGGTAAGTTCACATTCACGTGGAAAATATATATGAAGACAATGTTTATTATAAAACAAATTACAGTAATTAATATATTTTGTGGTATTGTTAATTTTTTAGCAACAATTCAATATGATCTAGGATCTTATCTGAGAGAATAACATGTACAGCATATCAATCACAAGAGACAATAGACACACAGAGTTTCCTTGGGGAAAACCATAAAGGTGAAAAACCCCAATAACTTCCTCAGAGATAGATAGAGGAATGATACAAAACCAAAGCATAAGAGATAGTCTCCTAGCAGCAGCTTCTCCTCCTTCACTAGTGCGCCACTCTCCAATGAGTGTATATGTGAGAAAGTGAATGATCAAATAGAGTACCTCTCGCACTTTATTTATACTTGACTTGACTTGCCTAATAACCTTACAAGGTCGGCCTCAACTTAACCACATAACATAATGCTGACAGGGCCGACCCCCACTAGGGTGGTCTAATAACCCTTTAACCCACATGACTTATACAGGGCCGACCCCATCAATGTGGTCTAATAACCCATCAAGTATAAGTTACGACACTTACAATATAAATTACGACACTTTTGTATAGAGGAATAATAACATCTCTATAGGAATACAATATACATGTGTGAAATACATTCCGAAGTTACAAATACATCAACACTCCCTCTTAACTAGGAAGGTATTTCTCAACACAGATTTGCTAGCACAAGTCTTCTTCTCTGGATCATCGTCATCGAATCATCATCACTGCTACTACTATCTCAATCAATCTCCAATCTACTCGTCACAGGAAGTTCTACAGAGCTAGTCCTTTTTCATACCGAATGTAGGCCCGTCACCTGCAGGTCTTCATCATCTACAGAGCCAACCCTTTTTCATGCTGGATGTATCAACATCTACAGAGCCAACCCTTTTTCATGCTGGATGTATCAACATCTACAGAGCCAGCCCTTTTTCATGCTGGATGTATCCACATCTACAGAGCTAACCCTTTTTCATGTTGGATGTATCAACATCTACAGAGCCAACCCTTTTTCATGCTGGATGTATCAACATCTATAGACCCAGTCCTTTTTCATACTGGATGTATCATATCTACAGAGACAGTCCTTTTTCATATTGGATGTATCACATCTACAGATCCAGTCCTTTTTCATACTAGATGTATCACATCTATAGAGCCAGTCCTTTTTCATACTGGATGTATCACATCTACAGAGCCATCCCTTTTTCATGTTGGATGTGACCTAGAACAAATCTAGGATTTATCACCATAGAGACAGTCCTTTTTCATACTGGATGTAACCTAGAACAAATCTAGGATTTATCACCACAGATCTAGTCCTTTTTCATACTGGATGTGACCTAGAACAAATCTAGGATTTATCATCACATAGCCTTGCAAGAGCACCCCAGGACTTATTACAGGCACACAGCCCAACCTATCGGATCTCCCAAATCAGTATTACATGTGGTCATGGAATAACCTCAAAAGAGAATCCCAGGACTTATTATGGGCACACAGCCCAACCTATCGGATCTCCCAGGTCAACATTACATGCCATAGGACACAACCTGTCCACGGCCACAGAGTATCAACCTGATACTCACCATACATCCTCCTAATGTACATCATCACATGATCATTCTGATCAACAATGTATCCACCTGATACATATACACATACATGATCAACATGATCATATCAAGCATCCAACATGATGCATATATAAGTACATGATCCAACTGATCATATCAAGCATCCAACATGATGCATATACATAGCAGTAATTGGAGCATAGTCTTGATGCTCATCACACAGTGCTTACATCCATTGCCATGGGAAGGATCCTCCTCTCACCATGCTTGGAATGGATCCTACAAATTTGTCCATCGCTTCTTCCTCGAAGTGTCATCAATATGAAGAACACCAAGCCTCTCTCTGAAGTGCTCAAACTTCACTCTGGCTAGTGGTTTCATCAACACATCTGCAACCTGCTCATCCGTCGCAACATACAGGAGCTTCACTTCTCCTCTCTGCACCATATCACTGATATAGTGATATTTGATCTCAATGTGCTTCGACCTGTCATGGAACATCGGGTTCTCAGAAAGCTTCACACAACTCTGGTTGTCACAAAAGATGCCAGCAGCATCCAACGGGAGATCAGATAACTCAGACAGTAGCTTCCTAAGCCATACTGCCTCACAACTAGCCGAACAAGCTGCAACATACTCTGCTTCAGCTGTACTCAATGCTATGCAGGACTGCTTCCTGCTAAACCAAGAGATCACACTTGATCCCATACTGAAGCAACACCCAGAAGTGCTCTTCCTATCTACAACACTGCCTGCCCAGCCCAAATCAACATAACCCTGCAGGTTAAACTTTTGATTCGCATCATACTTGAGCCCATAATCAATTGTACCCTTCAAGTACCTCAGAATATGCTTTACAACAACCAGGTGAACACCTCTGGGATCCATCAGGAACTGGCTCAATGTGTTCACCGCAAAGAAAATATATGGTCTAGTGTTTTTCAGGTACATCAAGGACCCAATCATCTGACGATACACCGTGACATCAACCGGATCAAATGAAGCATCATACAGAAACTTCAGGTTCGATGCCATAGGTGTGGCCATGACCTTGTAGTCCATCATCCCGAACAGCTTCAGGATCTCTACTGCATACTTCCCTTGTCAAAGGAAGATCCCATCTACACTCTACCACACCTCCATGCCTAGAAAATAGTGCATCATCCCCAAGTTTGTCATCTTGAACTCGAGAGCAAGCTTCCTCTTTGTGTTGGCAATCAATCTATCCTCTCCTATTACAAACAGGTCATCCACATACAATAAGAGTATCACAGGATTTCCTTCCTCAACCTCGTAGTAAAGGTTGGAATCCGCTTTACTCTTGGTAAAGCCCAAACTGGATAGAAAGTTGTCTATCCTACCATACCAAGTCCTAGGAGCTTTCTTCAAGCCATACAAGGCTTTCTTCAACATGCACACATATGAATCTCTGTCATGTGTCTCAAAACCAAGTGGCTACTCCACATACACTTCCTCCTCGACTACACCATTCAAGAAGGCTGTCTTGACATCCATCTAGTGTATCTTCCATTTCATCACTTGCAATATATTTCTCTATGTTGCCATCTGCAGCATGCTTGATCTTATAAATCCACTTGGAAGTCACAACAAACTTCCCTTTTGGTCTTGGGACCACATCCCAAACATCATTCTTCATGATTGAAGGATCATGGCATCATTACTTCATCCTAGATCCTAGGAACTTCAGATTCTTCAATAGATAGATTTGTTGCTGAACAAATGTTGTAGTCCTTCTTTTGTAGGTGATTGTACACGATCTTTCCTTCAAGTCAAATTCAATTGCATGATTAGAAACTTCTCATAGTTTTCATGACAAAATATTACGCATAAGAACATATGTCATACAGTCATGCAATTATCTTAGCCAATGCTTCAATACAATATTTATCCATATTCTGTAACTTTCTAGATGCCTTCCATCTCTACCAGAACATTTGTTAAGAGTGTGCACAACTCCCAACATGTCAGCAAAGAGGTTTCATTCTAGATATGTAGTAATGGGATGTTGTACAGTACCATGGGCTATTTACCCATTACTATATTAGTAGTATCTTGTTCATCAATGCAACTATTCTAATATGCATAACACACAACCTAAGTTTTGGAACATAAGTATATACATCATTGAACAATATTATTTAAACAATCAAATAGACAAGAAATGACAATTCAAATACTTATCTTTGTTTGTTGTTGGGTGGACTCCCTCTCTATTTTGCTTCCTTGCAGGAACTACTGGAGTGTGCTCCCTCTTGATCTTTTCTTCCTGGATTACCTGTCCTTGAACTTATGTCCATCCTTGACTACTATGCATGCTTAAGTGCACACTAGTATCAGCATTGTGTCATCCTAAAGATCTCATACATAATCATACATTCATTAGTATAATCTCAATACTATCGAAACAAAATAATCTTAAACATATATAGTCATGATCATTTCAAACACAAATAATAAGCATTAGTATTCAAGGTTTTAGGGAAGACTTCTTTTACTCATGCATATTCTTGTTTGACCATAGCACTCTTCTGGTTAGTCATATCATCAATCAAGGTAACGGACATAATATGCATAAACCCTTGATTACTTAAACTTGTAACTTCATGAGTAATCATTATCAATCATACAAAAGAATAAGATCCTTACATAGGGTAGGATTCTAACTTGATATAGGAAAAACATACCTGGTCATCATATTTGCTAGTTATGTCTAGCAATGTTTTCTTGTTCTCTTCAATGACCTGCATAACTCATAATTTAACCATTGTAGAACCAAATTATACATACCTCTATGTGATCCATGACTATGGACGAGTCTTTGTCTTCATGTCATCATGGTCTTGATCTAGAACTTGATTTGTACCTTTCATGTTAGCGGATAACATTCTCCTCATACAACACCATAGTGCATTAGTACAATCATAATACAATCATAAGTGTCATAGCCCTAATCAATGAATGTCTTCTATCATGCATTCATACTTTTACTAGGGTGATAAGACAAATCTAATTGTAGTTTTTAAACCAACATGTTGTAACCCCTTAACCAATAAGACTAGTACATAAGGTGATATGTGGTTTCCCATGTAATTAAAACCCAAAATATCATTAATGAATGAAAACAATGTTTCTTGTCATAATTATATTTTAACAGTATAAATAAAAATGTATCTTGTTGCTTGAATTTGGTTTCAAGTCCTCCATTTACAAATTCTAAATCAATTTTCATATAATTGATTTCAGTTCAAAAGAAACTCTTGATATTGGGAGTAGAAGGATTACTTTTAGGAGTATCAGGGTTTGTCAGCTCAAAACCACAACACTCAAAGATAGATTTCAAATATGATCCTTACAATTACTATCAACGGAAGTTTAGTCCATATTGCTCTATGTTTTACTTACTTGGAAAAAACAAATCGCATTCTATGGTTTACTTACATGGAAAAAAACAAATTACATTTTTTTCTTCAGAAGTTTAATTGGATGAAGGTTCTCAAATTTGTATTTTTTTGGAGTCAATCTCAATGTGAAATGAAAAATTGCAAAACACGTTGGGATGGAAATTTTTTACCTACCTACCAGAAGAACCTATCTAAAATGTTTGATATTTATGAGTAAATATATGATAAATCAAATATCTTGTTTATAGATGAAGCTAGGTATCATAGTGGGCATAACAGAGAGGAAAATCATTTTAAAATACCTCCTAGTTGGGAATATGACGGTTCTTTGGAAAGAGATGGACCTATATGGTCCAATATTTGTAATTTTCTAAGCCATCCACCAAAAACGGGCATGAAGAGATACTTGAAAATGCTTACATAAATTGTTACTAGTTATTCATTTTAGAGACTTGGAAAATGATTTCATGGTTAAGTTCTTGTTATGTAATACAATATTTTATTTACATTGTTAGTTATTTTTGGTAATTATGTAAGCATATGTTCAATATATGAAACCAACTTTGTTTTAATATCTCTGATATGAATGGTGTTCACTAAGTAATTTATCAAACAAACAAATCAATGATATTTCAAAACCCTCAATCAAAAGTTTGGATCATGCATAGAGCTCATTTTGATTGAAAGAGTATGGTTCTTGTTAATGAATGGAAATTCAAATGATGATAATTATATGTTGGATTATTAATAATCCAAAAGTGAGATTATATTTAGAAGCACGTTAAATAGTGATTTGTATTAAATGTGTGAGGAAATCCTTAATAGCTCAAGAGTTACAATGATTTCAATAACAAACAAATTTGATTTATTATCTCTGATATTTGATTTATAGTGATTTCTCAAACGAAAAGAAAATATCAGTGATATTTCTAAATGCTCAATCAAAATTTTGGATCATGCATAGAGCTCACTTTGATTGAAAGTGTATGGTCCTTGCACGGATGAATGGAAATTCAGATGATGATAATTATAATATTATGTTGGAATATAGCCAAAAGTGAGATTATTTTTAGAAACATGTAATAGCTATTTGTATTAAAAGGTTGAGTAAATCCTTGATAGCACAAGATTTACAATGGTTTCAATAAAAAAATTTCTTCCCAAAATTCAATAGAATCTTCCAAAAATATTCCAGCCTTGTAGGACCATATTGCATACAAAATATCCATAAACTTCCTAAGCCTATATTGCCTGTTAAAATGTCCTAATAATACTATTAAAAACATCTAAACAAGACATATTTATGAAAATCCATGACCATTGTGGCCTTCATCCATGAACTGGTCATTATGGTCCTAAGCCTTGTCTTGAGAACTTGGAACTTCACATTTCCTGATAGCATTCTGTTCGATAGTCTCCTCTTCTATTTCTTTTGAGTCCATACAGAACCCAACACAAGACTGGCTTCCTAGGGACAAGACGACTACCATATTGAAATGCATATTTGAATCATTGGAAAGCTGAAGTTGTTCTATTTTTTTCCCTCGTTCCTTTACTTTGGATTCAATCTAATCATGCTTCTTGTCCCATTTGTCCATGTGGTTTCTGATATGGAAAATGGACTCCTTCAATACCTCCAGTTGAGAACTCATTCTCCTTAGCATTCTGTCAATGTTTTTTAATCTTAGCCGGCTCAAAAGTAGTAAATTGGTCTCCACATGGGAGCAGGGATAGCGAGCACCATAGAATTCTCCCCTCCAAACTGTAATATACCACATATCGAAGACATGGAACAAGAATTTTCCACGAGTTAAGAAACATAGGACCATGCAAAGGAAACTTACCGATTTCAAACACCCTAAAATTTATGGGATTGGTTTCCAGACCATGGTCTCTTTCGATAACACTGAAACATTCTAGTCCATGGCATCACAAGCAGTCCCAAATGCATTCACAATTCCATCGTAGAGATCATTTATACAAGTAGAGAGCCATAATTCTAGAGAAGATATTCATAATACAAGCTACAATCTATTTTGGTACTTTATGGGTGGAAACATTTGAGGTATTATCTTGTAGGGCCCATTTTATGGTTAGGTATCATTTGGTGATTTGGGGTCTAGAGGATTCTAGAGATGGTTTGAAACCTTAAATAGTCATTTTTGGGTCAAAACTTTGTGATATTAGCTCCCAAACTATTGATTTTTTTGTACACATGAAGAGACTTGAAATGGTACAAAATTCACCTCAATCAAAGTTTTTATGTGGAAACTATGTATCCCACAAGTTTGATAATCATATTGATCACCATGATACCAATTGGAAGCCATATCAAATTTCATTATGAATTCATGTGGAGATATTCATGTGTATACTTTCAAGAAGATTCTAGATGGTTAAAAATACCTAACATTAAGTGGGGGTTGGCATGCAAAAACCCTAACCCAATATGACTATCAAGCCATCTTAAAATATTGGACTCCTAGGAAAAGAAGGGGTTCCATTATATTGGTATTTTTATTGTTCAATAGTTTAGTATAACATACATGAGTGGGATATTGAAGCATAAAATATGAAGTAGAAGATATTGTAGTAGTCATTTATCCAAAGAGTCCATGACAACTCCATAGCGAGTTTGTATTTGTATATCATAACTGTGAAGAAAAGAGTAGAGCAAAGGCCTCACCTTCTACCTGGTTTTTTCTTGTATTGAATTTTCCCATGGGACATATTTATGTTAATTGTCTGGATGGTGTGTATTTGTGTCAGATTATTTCATTTCAATTTTAGTTTATTCAGTTTTTCATGCATTAAGATAGTAACAATTAAATATTTAGATCTAAATTAATATATTGCATAATAATGGATTTTAAAATATTGTAATTTTTGTTGCAATGAACTATTCCAATGGAATATTCATGGTAGTTTATGGATCACGTAGTTTTAAACTTTAATACTTACAATATATTGAAGTTTTCAATGTTGTTGTTTTTCTTTAGCATTTTTTTTTCATTTTCCATTCCTATAAAATTCTTCTAGATGAATTTTCAATGCCTTTTTATCTGACACATACACATTTTTTCTTTTATATCACAATCATCAAACCATTTTTCACATTGTTAGTCCCATGTTTTCTCCCTTCTGTTTAGCATATCTTCATTGATTTTAATTGGAATTTTGTCACTCTCCATAACCACCCTTTTTCTATCTATATAGAATCAATTTCTTAGTGTCTCCAATTCTATTAGGTATAGGAATGTGTCATCTAGGATTATATTGTAAGGGTCGTTGATTTTTACTCTTCTAGAACTTGTTATTAAAGGTTTTTGTACTTGCTTGGTCTAGTTCCATCTATTCCTAGGTATATTTGGTCGCAATACTTCATATATATAAACAAATATTGGGGTTATGATCATTTGATTTAGTGTTAATATGTGACAACAAAGTTTACATGTTCAGTATTATTTTCCAAAAGAGTAAAATAACAAAATCAGATTAAATTTTGCAAATTATCCTTTATAAATTCTTAACAATTCTCCCATAATAAATAAATATACACACACATTCTCAATTGTATTTTAAAGTTTTATATTTAATATTTTATTACATCCAATCTCAAATATTC
This sequence comes from Larix kaempferi, assembly GCA_027924585.1. Classification (NCBI taxonomy): domain Eukaryota; kingdom Viridiplantae; phylum Streptophyta; class Pinopsida; order Pinales; family Pinaceae; genus Larix; species Larix kaempferi. The sequence continues at coordinate 2,184,559 of BSBM01000633.1, read as the reverse complement.
AACTCACTTTCCTATGTCCACATTACATCTCAATTTTAGAATATTGTAACATTTCCAACATTTCTAATTTGTTAACTTATTAAAACTTGGAGAATTAGGAGAGTTTTTGTGTAATATTTTCAAGCATAGAAATAAAATGCTAAAGAAAAAAAATCATTATTGTTTTTCTTAAGGTTCAACAAACCAAAGTTGGTGGTAGTGGATGGTATCATCATCATCAAATATAAAAAAAAAATGGATGTAAATATTTAAATATATATTTTACAAATATTTAATTGCATATTTTTTAAATTATTAACTTAACTACTTTACTATCTTCAATGATAAAAATCCTTCTTGTAAATCGCATAATTTTTTAAGTATATTTTCACAGTTCATCGTAATTGTAAAACAATTATGGGGCTAATGGTGTTTGACCATCTTTGAAACATGCCCAATGTTTCGTGGACACTCCTCACATCATCAAATGATCAAAACTAGCTTTGAAAGATAATATATTCTATTCAACGAGGATCAAATTTGTCAATTAATAATTAAATGATAATAAAATTATTATTTAATTTATCAAAAATTAATTGGTTAGCTAAAGAAATAGCCAAGAAAAAAAGTAATACTAACAAATTTTAAACAACAACAACAAAAATCAATTATTAGTATAATATGATGATAATGGTTAATAACGTCCACTAAGACAAAATTTGGTCTATTGGACCTTAAAAGAGGTAAAAAATCACTTGGTTTTCTTTACAATTTCATTTCTACGCTAAAAAATATTTAAGCATAACTCATGTAGATCATACTATTGAATCCTTGGATCACTCCATGTCTACAAAAGGTCGTGACTATTAGATAACATAATTACAAATGCATACTAATGTATACTAAGGAAACACACTTTACCTAAAGACATATTAGACCAAGTTGATCTTAACTAACTCCTAAGTGTTTAAATATCCTAATGTCCACTGTCAAGAACAAATTGGGATAGGATTGCAGGATTTACAAAGGTTGCACAATATGAGAAGGAATCAACAATTAGAGCCTATTCCCCTTTATGACAAATTCTTGAACTCCTGGCATAGATCAAAGTTTAGAAAACTTTGCTTCTATAAGAGACTTTGTGAAGATGTTGGCAACTTGATGATCTACAAGGAAAAAGAGAACTTTGAGAATCTTGAATCATCTTTCTGATGAAGTGCATTTGTATCTCAATGGGTTTATTGTGATATCATGGAACTAGATCTTTGGTGAGCTTGATGGCACTCTGAAAACATGATATTGAACCCTCTTTCTGATGAATTGCATCTGTAACTCAATGTATTTATATCTATGATGTTGAACTGGATCTTTGGTGAGCTTGATGGTACTCTGATTCTCACACCAAAGGGTGCTCAGATGTTGTTACTAGAATCCAAATTCTTAAAGGATATTTCAAAGCCATAGGGCTTCTTGAATTTCATTAATTCAACTCAATACTCTTCTTATGTTGAAGAAAGAGAAAGATCTTGCTGTTTCTTATAATTCCAAGTGACAGGTCCAGAACCAAGTATGAAAACATAACTCGCTGTAGATTGTTGATCATCAAGGTCATTCTCCAATCCAAGTTAATGAATCCAACCAACAAAGGAGTCCCCATAAACTCTAATGTATCCCAAACTAAATTTACCTCAATTATAGAGAAGTATTATTTTCTCTACTTTCAAATGATTCACATGGGGTGTTTCCAGATATTGAGAAATAAGAACAAAAACAAAAGAAATATCAAAATTCATATGATCCAAGTAAAAAATAATGATGACTAACTGACAGTACAAGGTGGCTTCTACTTCATGGCTAGTGCAAGTCCTAGTATGTTTGAATCCATACTGGAAGGGAGAAGGGGTTTGTTTAAAAAATTCCATGTGAAAGTGATGAACAAGGTCACAAGAATACATAGACTAAAAACTAAAATTTCCTTTTTTGGTTTGCAATATTTGGGGGCCAAGAAAATAATGCAATTTTCCTAAGTTGATCATTTAAAATTTATTCTTAAGTTTGTATTTCATATGCATTAAAATTATAAAGTCACTACAAGTAACAATAAGGTCATCACCATAAAGAACAAGGATTATGAGATGGTTTCATAATTTTTTAATATAGACATTGGCATTAGAATGACATCTAGAGAAACAAGTGTCAAGGAGAAAGCTATCCATTTTGGCATACCAAGCCAGAGGAGTTTGCTTAAGGCCATCGAGAGATTTATAGAGGAGGAAAAAAATATGGATTCATTATGAACATATCTAGGAGGTTGTTCCATGTAAATTTGTTCTTGAAAATCCCCATGAAATAAGGTGAACTTGACATCCATTTGATGGACCTCCCATTTATGTGAAGTGGAAAGGGAAAGAACAAGGCAGATGGAGTTCATTTTGGTGACAGGAGAAAAGGTTTCATTGTAGTCGACTCCTTCAACTTGGGAGAATCTTTTATCAACTAACCTTGACTTAAGTATTTCAATGCTTCCATATGATGCATACTTAGTTCTATACACCAATTTACAGGTGACATGTTTTCTTCATTTCAAAAAAGGTGTTGTATAATTTGCCATTAAGGAACGATATTTTTCATTCATAATTGTGTCCCAATCTAGATAGCCAGAATCTTCTGCAAATGTATTTGGATCACGAGTCTCTCAAATTTGAGCCAAAAGTGAACAGGCTCACTAGAACTATGAATGTGTTTGTTGTTGATCTATGGGATCACTTGAAAGATCACCGGTTACTTCTCATGTTGAACAAATCCATAGAGGAATGGGTGGTGTTGGTGCAGACTCATGTTCAATGACCCAACTATAGGAATGTGAGAAGGTGTCTATGGATTTTCATTCTCATTATCTTCATATGGTAAAGAGACCAAAGTAGGATCACTAGTAGATAATTTGGGAATAGAAGTGGCACGATCACCAAAGATGGCTTGAAGGAAAAAGACGGCATAGATGCCAAATTATGTTCACAAGCTAATATGTTTTCATCAAATTTAATATCTCTTCAAATAATAACTTCATTGGATTTTGGTTGAAGAAGTCTATAACCTTTTGCATCTTCATAATATCTAAAAATTATGCACTTCTCACTCATAGTTTATAATGATTTCCTTTTTTCATTGGCAATGTGAGCCCATGCTTCAATAATAAACACATGAAAGTGGCTTACATTAGGTTTAATTTGACTCCATGATTATTCCAATATTATGTCTTTTAGAGCCATCATGCGAGTGTGATTTAATATGTAATTGGAATAATTAATAGCTTCCACCCAAAAAGGAGAAATTAATACCTTAAATGTATCATACAGTTTTCCATTTCCTTTTATGTTCGATTATTTCTCTCAATGACACCAGTTTGCTATGGTGTGTATGGAATAGTATGTTGAATTTGAATGACATTTGTAGTAAAATAAATTTTAAATTTATTGTTTACATATTCGTCTTCATTACTTGTTTTTAACTTATGTATTTATGTCTATATTGTTTTCTACAAGGGCTTTGTATGTCAAAAACATATCAAAAATTTCACTATTAAGTTTTAGAAAGCAAGCCCAAGTACGTCTAGAGAAGTCATCAATTAAATTTGAGTAATTCATTCCATATAAAGAGGAAAAAGGAAGAGTACCAAACAAATCACAATGAACAAGTTAAAAGGAGGTCAAGGCATACCAAGAGGCATGTTTGTCAAAATTATCCCAATAATGTTTATTGAGAATACACCCAGGAAAAACACCATCTTTGCAAGAAATGCAAGGAATACCAATCATCATTTTGATTGCATAGGTACAACAATGAGCGATAATTTAAATGAGCAAATATATCATGCAAAAGTTTGTTAAAGTCATCACTATGACCAATCAAAATTGAGGGTCGAAAAGGTGATTAGCAAAAGTTGATATATATGTACAACTTTGTAATATCATCAACAATTATGGTTGTTTCTAGGACATGGTTAGGATGTTTTAAATCCTTGATTACAAATTGATGAGGTGTAAACTCTACAGTATTACCTTCATCAAAATTAGTCATCTGATAAATTAACAACAAATTGCAGGAAAGACTTGGAACACATTATACATCTTTGAAATGATCATCATCTAACTGAACTATTATATATCCTACATCGTTAAGAAATATATCATCATCAACAAATACATGTTTGGTGTTACATTCATTTAGAGCAAAAAAAAATGGCATTATCCTTATCCATATAACAATATTCTCTAGAATCAATGAGCCACCCATTAGAAGAAGAGAAAGAAGAAGAAGAAGAAGCATTAAAGGAAAAAATAGAAATAGAAAGTGTATGCCCATAGAAGAAGAGTTAGAAGAATAATCAAGATTGATTTTATGCATCTTCATTACTGCTTCCAAGACTTCCATCTTCTTAAAACACTTAGATTCCACATGACCATCTCATCCACAAAAAATTGTAATGCTGGTTATTCTTTTGACCTTTCGATTTAGTGTCTTTATCACCATTGGGTGTAGAAACTTGTTGAGAGCGTTTGGGACCCTTGTTTTTCTTATTGTTTCAAGGGTTTTGTTTCTTTAGGTTCTTGGATTTATCATATTGTTGTGCCACTAAGGATTTATTAGATGTACCTACAATGTTGATCATTCCAATATCAAAGAGATTATCTTTATCTCTAATCAAAGCTTCAAAATAATCTTTGAGAGAGGATTCTTTATAACCAGTCGCTAGAGATTCTTTGATGGAGTAAAAACTAGAAACAAAAATGGAATAAGCAAGAGCATCTTAGCAAGAATAGAATAAATGCATTGATTTTATGGCTTAACTATCTTGCATTCTTCAAATAAGAGTATAAGGGTTTTGAAAGGAGATAGATATTAAATGAATCTCAAACTGCATGAGTGTGTGTGTATTCTCGGCGTTTCGATCCTTTCTTTTGGATCATGCTTAGGAGACATTAAGCCTGAGAACAATGAGATGCCAATCCAAGGATATAAATAATGGTATATGTTGGCTCCCACAGTTAAGATATGCTCATGTCGACTGCCTTGATATTAAATTTTGTAATACAGGGGTCGAGGTATCGCTTAATATCTTGCCTTCATCCCTATTAAGACTAGCATTTTTTGTTTTGATCTCGATCTTCTCTCTAACTTTGCGCTTTGCGAGGTTGTCTTGCTTAACAATCAAGGTTTCCTTCTCCATGCAGATTTGGTGTTTTTTCATCTATACATGTTTGGCTAAAGCTGGTTTTTTTGTATCTTTTATGTATTAAATCGGCTTCGTGTTTTTTAAGTCTTACCTCCATAGGCCTACCTGTATCACCTATGTAGAACATATCACATGAGCAAGGGATGTAATACACTCATTTGCATGCTTTTGGATTTATTGGGTCCTTGAGAGAGACGAACATTCTCCCTATTGTGTGGAGTGGTCTAAATGTCAACTTGATGTTTCTTTTCTTAGTATTTTGGCTAATTTTTCATTTGTTCCCCTGATTAAAGGAAGAGCGATATTTTCACTGTTGTCAATCCTTCTCATTACCTTTCTTCGCTTTTTTATCTCTTGGATTTATAGCATTTTTAACTACTTTGTTAAACTGTTGAGGATTGTAGCCGTTTTCTTTAAATACTAGGCTAAGTGATTAATTTTGTTCTCCACATGTTCTTTGTCACAAATTCCTAAGGCTCTAGTAACTAATGTATTGATGGCACCAATTTTCTGCAGAGAAAAATGATGAAACCCCACATGGAGATACCTATCAGTGTGGGTTTTCTTTTTATATACCTCATGAGTAATGATGGAACCATCATCTCTTTTGGTAATCAAAACATCCCCACATGGAGATACCTATCATTGTGGGTTTTCTTTTTATATACCTCATGAGTAATGATGGAACCATCATCTCTTTTGGTAATCAAAACATCGAGGAAGGGTAGCAACTTATTTTTCTCAATCTTCATTGTGAATTTAATATTATCATTGCGTCCATTAAGGTGGTCGATAAATCCTTCTAGGTTGTTTCCTCCATTAGGTCAAACCACATCGGTATCATCAACGTAACGTTTCCATCTCCGTGGTTTCAAGGAAAATGATTTTAGTGCCGGTTGGTCGAAGCGTTCCATGTGAGAGGGGAAACCCGTGGCTACCCCTTCTACTTGTTCATAAAATTGGTTACGAAATGTGAAAAAGGTAGACCGCAAGCAACTTCCACGAGATTAGATAGGTTGTGATTTGTGAGATCCCTGACAGTTGCGATTGCTACTTCTATCGAGATTTTTGTGTAGAGTGAGATGACGTCAAAGCTTGCAAGGATGTCATCGCCATTCAATTTTTCTTTTTTGATTTCATTAATCCAACTGGAGGAATTCTTGACAAATGAGTCTGTTTTGCCAACCAAAGGTTTAGGTAAGGAGGCAAGGAATTTCACCAGCTTGTAAGTGGGAGAGTTTATTGTGTTCACGATTGGGCAAAGGGGTGCCCCGTCTTTGTGCACCTTGGGTAAGCCATAGAGAGATGATGTTTGATCTTCTCAAAGGTTGGCTGATACCTGAATCCCTACAGCACTTCAAGAATTGTAAATTGGCTACTTTCTGAGCTATTTTTAAGCGCATGTTCTCGAGCTTCCTTATTTCGTTCAGATATACCCTTTCATGGAGGGTCTCAATCTGTTTAAAGATCGACATACATACGTAGTTTAAATATTAAATGAATCTGGAACTGCGTGAGGGTGTGTATTCTCGACGTTTCGATCCTTTCTTTTGGATCATTCTCAAGAGACATTAAGCATGAGAACAACGAGATGCCAATCCATGGATATAAATAATGGTATGCGTTGGATCCCATAGGTAAGATATGGTCATGTCGGCTACCTTGATATTAAATTTTGTAATATAGGGGTCTAGGTATTACTTAATATCTTGCCTTCATCCCAATTAAGATTAGCATTATTTGTTTTGATCTCTATCTTCTCTCTAACTTTGTGCTTTGTCAGGTTGTCTTCCTTAACGATCAAGGTTTGCTTCTCTAAGCAGATTTGGTGTTTTGTCATGTATAGATGTTCAGCTAAAGCTGATTTTTTGTGTATCTTTCCTGTCTTGAATCAGCTTAGTGTTCTTTAAGTCTTACCTCCATATACCTACCTGTCTCTTCTATGTAAAACATCTCACATGAGCAAGAGCAAGGGATGGAATACCCTCCTTTGCATGCTTTTGGATTTATTGAGTCCTTGAGAGAGTTGAGCATTCTCCCTATCGTGTGGAGTGTTCTAAATGTCACTATGTCACCATGATGTTTATTTTTCTTAGGATTTTGGCTAATTTTTCACTTGTTCCCTTGATAAAAGGAAGAGAAATATTTTTACTGTTGTCATCTTTCTCATTACTTTTCTTCGCTTTTTTTTATCTCTGGGATTTATAGCGTTGTTAACTACTTTGTTAAACTGTTCAAAATTGTAGCCGTGTTGTAGCCGTTGTCTTTAAATACTTGGTCTAAGTGATTAATTTCCTTGTCCATATGTTCTTTGTCACATATTCTTAGGGCTCTGGTAACTAATGTATTGATGACACAAATTTTCTACGGAGGAAAATGATGAGAGGTCGCATGGAGATACCTATCTGTGTGGGTTTTCTTTCAGTAGACCTCATGAGTAATGGAACCATCATCTCTTTTGGTAATCAAAACATCAAGGAAGGTTAAGAACTTATTTTTCTAAATATCCATTGTGAATTTAATGGAGCCAACGCATACCATTAGTTATATCCTTGGATTGGCATCTCATTGTTCTTAGGCTTAATGTCTCCTGAGGATGATCCAAAAGAAAGGATTGAAACGTCGAGAACACGCACACCTTCACGCGGTTCTAGATTCATTTAATATCTAAATTGCATATATCGATCTTTAAAAAGGAGATATATAGTCTTGACTGCGAGAGAAATCACATGGATTAAAACAACGAGCTGATTTTCAATATGGTGACCTCAAATCTCAATGTGTTACCAAATACAATTCTAACTTTTCTCAAATCACATTTGGTGCATCGATTCTTTGAAGGTGAAATTGTAAGTAATTAGAGATGGACATCCCAATTAATCCATGGGATTCGTCATTTTTATTTGTCTCCTATTAAATCATTCAAACAAAAATTAAAAAAAGGCACCTCACTATGCTCATATTATAGCATTCAAATGAAACACTCAAATTATGGCTAAGAGTTTATTTATTCACCTCAAATGACAATTATATAACATGCAATGATTCATCAACAGAACTAAAAGAGTCCATTAATAATAATAATATTAATAGTAATAGTAATAGTTTTCCCATTGAAAGCAAACTTAATAAAACAATTAATAGTTTGATCAGGCTTTTCCTCTAAGTTCCTTATGTTCATCACATCATAGTGCAAAGGTACTCAATAAAATATCCAATCAACTTTTAATAGGCAGAAACCTATTTCACTAGCTTCATTTCTCTCTCTCTGTATATAAAATACTTTATCCAAAACCTTATAATCAAATGAAATAATAAAAAATCCAACAGACTTTTGACTACCAAACAATCACTATAATCCCTACATACTAACATTGTATAGATGAAGAATTTGTTCCGGGAGAGCGCTGCCGCTAGGGTTCTGCCGCTAGGGTTCTGCCGCTCTTGGTCTCCGCTCTCTGGTTCGCGGCTGCAGCCGCCATGGCTGTGCCTGGGGGAGGGTCCCCCCCTCCCTCCCCTTCCACCTCCACGGAAGAAGCTTTCAAGCAACTAACTAACCCGCATGGTAAGAAACTGTTGACATCTGAGATCCCCAAATTCATCAAGAAATTGGACGAGATACCTGAAATCGAACTCCCTCCTGAAAACGCCATTAAAACCGCTCTCGCCCTCTCATCTCGTGGACTGGTAGGCCAATTCATGGGTCTGTGGCCAACGGCAAGAACTACAGATGATTGGATACAAAAGAACTGGAGACCTCATCTGAAACATAGCGTCACGTGCTATCCAGTAGGAAGAGGATTCTACATCTTTGAATTCATTTCAAAAGAAGACAGAGACCTAATCTTCAGAAATGGTCCTTATTTCATGGGGGCTCAAGGACTCTACCTTAACAGATGGACCCCGGATTTTGATCCAAGCATTGACGTTCCAAAGGAGGTACCGGTCTGGGTAAGGCTCCCAAACCTGCCTGCACACTGCTGGAACCCTGACTCGCTGGAAAAGATTGGAAATCGCCTGGGAAGGTACATAGATAAGGCTGACCCAAAGGGGCAATACTCGTGTGCCCGAATCTGTGTGGAGGTTGATCTAGAAGCAGGTCTACCAGAAGCAATCAAATTATCGATCGGTCCCTGGAGTCATTATCAAAAACTGGATTATGAGCAACTGCCGTTCAAGTGCAGACTCTGCCATGAGCATGGCCACTTTCAAAGATCTTGTCCAAAAGCCCAGTCTCAGGAGGAGAATGAGGGGTGGCAACAGGTCAAGAAATCTAAAACATCAACCAAGATTTCTGAAAAAAGACCCATGAATACCGGACAGAACCCACCGACTAAAGACCCGCTCAAATCCAAAGAATCAGATAAGGGGAAAAAAGCTGCTGATCAGACCACTGCTCCCACATCAAGCAAGGTAAACCACTCTCAGGACTCAGATATAGAAATAATCGGCCTGGTCAATCCAAATGCCAATCAGGAAGATAGCCTTGAAGCTGGAGAAATCCCCCAAGATTATAACGTGGGAAAACCATTTCATAATCAATCAGACAATCAACCCCCGAACTCCCCGAAACTCCTATCTGATCCAAAGACACCAAAAGATCTGGATCATGAACCCGCCATACTGGATTCTGAATCAGGGGGGTGCTCAGATGAAGAGGACTCAGATACTAGCAGCTCTCATGCAACCCCCAATCAGCCTGCCAAAGCTCTAGGACGCAAATCAAAAAAAAAACACAGGGAAGAGAAAGCCATGCAAGATATAAACAAAGGAGCACAGCAAACCATCGATTCTATGATTACCAGATCAAAGCAAGGCAAGGGCCGCAAAAGGGCCCCCACTCCCAAGAAAGTATAAATGCGACTTGCCTCCTGGAACTGCAGAGGTCTAGGCACCAAAGCTAAGTAAGATGCTATGAAGGATATCATCAAAATCAACAAGCCTGACATCCTCCTAATCCAGGAGACGAAATTGGAGGACTCAAGCCTCCATCAAGCCGCTCTTAATTTCTGGAAGAAGGGTCCTGGAAAAGCTATCAGCTCAAGAGGAGCTTCGGGAGGAATTGCCACACTATGGGACGAGACCAAGTTCACTCTTATCACTGATCACTGCAGCTCGCACTGGATCTACACCAAACTTCAGCACATTGACTCTGGAATACAAGTAAGTCTTTTCAATCTCTATGTTCCCAATCTGGCCCCTGACAAAGCTCAATGCTGGGAGTCACTGGATTCCTTTTTATCCATGAATGAACCTAATAATATTATCCTAGCAGGAGATCTTAATGTAACCTTGTCTGCTGACGAAAAGAAAGGAGGCTCCCCAATAAGAGACCAATCCAGAGAATGGGTTGAGGACCTTATTATGGGTTGGGACCTCTTAGATATCAAACCTCTGACAGGAAATTTCACCTGGACCAACAAAAGAATAGGCCCAGGTCACATAGCGGCAAGGCTTGACAGATTCCTAGTCCACTCTGACTTCCTATTGCTCGGACTGTTAGCAACCTCCAAAATCCTACCTAACTGCATCTCGGATCACAAACCAATCCTGCTGGAGTTATCTTTTGAAACTAATCTGGGCCCGATACCTTTCCGATTTAGCCCTCTTTGGCTCCACCATGAGAATTTCCATCATGTCGTCCGCAACTCTTGGTCAATCCCTATTCCTGGATCTCCTTCCTACTCTTGGGAACAGAAAATCAAAAGACTGAAATCAGACCTTAAAGCCTGGGCAAAGAATATCACCTCTCCTACCACTCGCAGAATTGAGTCCCAAAAAGTTCTGGAAGATTTTCAACTCTCCCTGGAACCATTCAACCCCAACCCCCAGACCCATGTTGCTGAAATGGAACTTCAAAAACACTTCTTCCAAGCTTGCAGGGTAGAAGAAGAATATTGGCGTCAAAAATCTAGGAGCCTTTGGCTGGAATGTGGGGACAAAAACACCTCTTTCTTCCACAAACATGCGGAGGCCAAAAAGAACTATAAAGCAGTCAAAGAGATTAACTATCAAGGAACCACCTACAATAACTTCCAAGATATCAAAAAAGCCGCCTTCAATACCTTCAAAGACCTCTTCTCAGCTCCTATTGAACAACCCCCGAATCCCCTTGATTATCCTTTTGACACCATCCCAACCCTGGTCCAAAACTCTGACAATATTTTCCTCACTGCGCCAATCTCCATGAAAGAACTTAAATTAGCCCTCTTCAGAATGAAACCTGACAGTGCTCCAGGCCCGGATGGCTTCACTGCCAGTTTCTACATCAACTGCTGGGACCTGATTAAATTGGATCTCCTTAGAATGGTGAGATACTCGCAAAAAACCAACAAACTTGGGGGAAGCACGAACTTTGCCTTCCTAACGCTGATTCCTAAAGACAAAGGGGCCACTCATTTTGCCAGATTCAGGCCTATTTCCCTCTGCAATTTGAGCTACAAAATTGTAACCAAAATTATTGCTAACAGGCTTAAAAAAGTCCTCCCTCGTATTATACCTGAAAACCAAGGAGGATTCATTAAAGGCAGACAGATTCAAGACAATATTTTGCTGGTCCAAGAAGCAATACACTCCAGCCATCACTCAAAAGAAGGAGGCATGGTGATCAAGCTTGATTTAGCAAACGCCTTCGACAGAGTCAACCATAATTTCCTGCTCCTGGTCATGAAGAAACTTGGATTCTCAGACTCCTTTGCTAATTGGATCCATGGCTGTATAAGTTCCCCTTGGATAGCTCCTCTGGTCAATGGCCGTCCCACTGATTTCTTTCAAGCCTCCCGGGGCCTTAGACAAGGCTGCCCCCTATCCCCTTTGCTCTATGCAATCCAAGCCTCGGTCCTAAGTTTCCAACTGATTAAAGCCCAGCAATGGAATGTTCTCCCAGGTCTCCTTTTGGCAACTAATGTGAACAAAATCAACCACGCTCAATTTGCAGATGACACTCTTTTGCTGGGTGCGGCTAGTACCCATGTAGCAAGAAGATTTAAACATGAGCTGGATACTTACAGACAGATCTCTGGCAGTAAGATCAATTTCCAAAAAAGCAAGATATATGGCTGGAATTGCACCACTAGGGAACTGGGGGATATAGCACGAATCTTAGAAATGGAAGCAGTTCATGATTGGGACTCCATCACCTACCTAGGGGTTCCAATTGCTAAAGGCATCCCCAAAGCAAGCCAATGGAACCCTATTCTGGACAAAATAAAGAATCGAATTCATAGCTGGGGCTCTAACTGGCTAAATCAAGCCGGAAAGACGGTCCTTTTAAAATCGGTCCTGATGAGCATTCCGATTTATCAATCTTCCATTCTCCTCGCCCCTTCCCTGATCATTGGAAAAATGGAGAAACTAATCAGGAAATTCCTATGGGAAGGAGGAAAAGGAAACCAAAACAGACTTCATCTGGTAGGATGGGATAAAATCCAAAAGCCCTACAGGGAAGGAGGACTTAATTTCAGAAGTATAGCTAGACAAAATATGGCCATGGGAGCAAAAATCCTCTGGAAACTTGTGTCTGGCCGTGAGACTTGGAGCAAAAAAGTCTTAAGGAAAAAATATTTCCCTGGCTCTAGACTAAACTGTCTTGATAAGCCTTCTCAAAGACAGAAAGGATCTCCTATTTTCACACTCTGCAACAAGGTTCGGGATCATTTTGCCAGCCTCCTCTACTGGATCCCTGGCAATGGGAAAAAGATAAACATTTGGAAGGACTCTATTATGGGAGACCAACCCATTGGTGATGAAAATGATATTGGAAATCTGAAATATTGGATGCAGCACAGAAACATTGATACTCTTTGGGACATATCCAATTGGGAGGAAGAAGGGGAAAAAAATTGGATTGACTGGAACCTAGGAGAGGTCCCGGATAACCTTCTTGGGGAAGCTGAGATGCTGCTGCAAATGCTTCATGGGAAAGCCCCCATCTCTGAGTCTGCCAAAGACAAAAGAGGATGGGGCTACGAATCTGGTAGCTATTCAGCTGCCGAAGGGTACAGGTCTCTCCAAACGCTGCATCAAGCGCCCAATAATCCCGCCAAGTGGAACTTCATCTGGAATTCACCATTCATTCCAAAAATTGATCTTTTCTGCTGGACGGTGGCTCATAACAGCATTTTAACGGGAGACACGCTCAAGAAAAGAGGTCTGAATGGCCCTTCAAGATGTCCCCTTTGCCTTTCTGATGAAGAAACAATATCTCATCTTCTGCTCATGTGTCCTTTCTCCAAAGAGGTCTGGCATCAGGTTCTCTTGGGTCATGGAAATCTCGACAGATTTGAAAACCTCCCGGATCTTTTCAGCAACTGGAGCAAAAACTCCCCTTTTGATCTTCATAAGAAAAATCGCCTCAAATCCCTCTGGATGTGGAACCCTAAAGCAATATGTTGGAAGATCTGGCTGGAACGAAATAGCCGCATATTTAGAGATAAAACTACCTCAAGCTCCAGGGTAGCTACCACTTGTGTGGCCCTGTTGGGGGAAGTCTTGGACTCCAGAACTATCACCAACACTAGAAGACTCAGTCCGGTTGAGACAAGCTGGATGGCTAAATTCAATCTCAAAGATGACTCCAATGCAACCTCACCCACCTCTCATGAAAACTGGGAAATCAAAATGAGCGCAACTGAGTTCAATAATTGGAGATCGACAATTAAGGAGCACTGCCTGTTCTTTGATGGGGCCTCTAAGGGCAACCCTGGAAAAGCTGGAGCGGGGGGAATCATCCTCAATCCTCACAATGAAATCCTCACCTCCTATGCCTGGGGAATAGGAACGGACTCTAATAATAATGCGGAAGCACTGGATCTATGGCAAGGGCTTAAGCAAGCCATTGAGAAGGATATTCTCGAGCTCATCGTTTTCGGTGATTCAAGGATTATCATCCAAGCCCTGAATTCGAATAAGCCAACCCATCAGCTTAACCTCTCTCGGGTCCTGCGCAGAATATTCCTACTCATGTCCAAATTCACCAAACTTAGCTTTTATCATGTTCCTCGTGATCTCAACGGTCTGGCCGATGCAAAAGCCAACAGAGCCGTGCTCCTGGGCAGAAGTAAATTGTCGCTTAATGACAGCGAATCTCATTGCACTATTCCTTAAGACCAATAAGACCCTGACATCGATCCGCTGCTGGATTGCTAAGATTCTCGAGGATCCGTTTAGCGAGATTGTCAAGATCACTTTCGAGTATATCCTCCACTTCAGACTGCTCCTCCAGGACGGTGACTCTGAGACCCGTGACCACCCTGAACGCCATTTCTCCTATTTAATCAGGCCATCTGGGAACAAACCTCTCCAGTGCGCCAGTTCCAGGAATAGAAGCAAGAGCTTATGTAGAAAAACCAAGCAGACCAGGTTCCGACTGCGAACTTCAGAATGGCGTCGGTGGGCTCAACTTCTGGTGGCAAATCACTGGCGGACAGACTGGACGACCTGCAAAACTCAATCGACATGCTCAAATCCAAGTCTGAGGAGAACGAAGGCAGACAGAAATCCCACAACGCAGAGGACTACCAGAAATGGCGAAAGTTCAATAAGGATCTACAAGGTATCAAGGAAGAAATCCAGGATTCCAAAGGAGAAGTCTCCTATTTTTAAGAAGTGGTGTACACCCACTTCAAAGACCAGGCAAATACTGAAGGGAATTTTGGGAACAGAATTGCTGCACTGGAAGCAGCGGTCCAGAAGATCCTGGAAAAGCTTAATGGCGCTTAGACCTTGCTCTGTTCTCTTCTATGCTCTCTTTGCTATTTCTAGTATCAAAAATCAGACCATTGTAATTTTGTTTCTCAATTCTGAAACCTCTGGGCAGACTATGCCTAAGAATTTTGTTGGTTCAGATAATGATATTGATGTAATCAAGCACACGGTGGCTGATTCACCGGCTTTTAATTAATCTTCCCAATGCTTTTGTCAAAAAAAAAACATTGTATAGACTAATAAAACCAAATAATAAACAAAAATAATCATAAAACCAAAGATCGTGTATAATATGTTGAAAATATTGATTGGATTTATAGTTCTTTTCATTATTAAAATTCTTCTTATTATTAATTTTTTTTTTATAAATTAAAATAATAATAATATATTATTTAATTATTAAGTTACCAAATTTCTCATTATTAAAATTATGTTAATTATTTTCTTTTTCAAATTTTACAATTTGAAAAGGGAAAAGAAAAATGTGCTAGCATGGATTATCAAGCTATGGAAAGGGCAAGCATATGGAAGCATCATTTTCACATGGGAATTTTTTCTACATATTTTATTGTATTGAGTGAAACGAGATGCTCTACAGCCCAGTATGGGGGAGATGTTGTAACATCACGTAACGTTACACATGAGTATGAGGGAGATGTTGTAGCGTTTGTCCAGTAACATTACACGAGTAAAAAAAGAGAGTAAAAAGTAATAAATTATATTATGTCGGCCATTAATAAATTCATGTCGGCTCATAAAATAAAAATTATGGAAAGTATTTTAAAAAAATCCATGTTGGCTCATAAAATAAAATATTATGAAAAGTAATTAAAAAATCGATGTTTGTTTATAAAATAAAAACTTAAACCCGGATCTATCAATCAAGAGATATCAAATTTCTTGAGTTTAAATTTTAAAAAAAGAAATACACCTCAAGAAATTGGATCCCTCTTGGTGCTTGATAGATATAGTTTTAAAATGGATCTATCCTACTTAAAGGAAATGTGGATATAATAAATTATGCTATAATTATATCGAGAGGAGTAAGGTGCTTTACAGATCAGTATGTGGGAGATGTTGTCACGTAAGGTAACATGACGTAACATTACACTATCAAAAATTAAAAGAATTGCATAAAATTAAAAAATTAAAACTAGCATAGATCCATCCTAAACCCAGATCTATCAAGCACCAAGGGGGATCAAATTTCTCAAGGTGTAAATTTTTTATGTGTAAAAAATTTAATATAAAAATAAATAAATAAAACACCTCAAGAAATTGGATCCATCTTGGTTCTTGATAGATCTGGGTTTAAGATGGATCTATGTTGGTATTATGAAACTCCATTGGAATTTAAAAGTATAATATTTTGTCAAAACTTTAGCAATGACAACGACAAAGTAAAAGAAAAAGATATGCATTAACTTCCACTAAATAGTTGAAATAATGTTGGACCTCTGATTCCTTAACCTATATTTATGGTGACTTTATGTGCATTCATAAGGAATAAGCGAAACATCTACATAACCTATTTATTAGTCCCCATGAATTACTCTATGGGAATGTATTAGTCTTTTCACTTTTACCAATTTATTTTATGATAAGTTTTTGCAATGCATTTGGCTTCGGACCAATCAATTCTTTGGAGGCCCTATTTGGCCTCATATTGAGGCAATAATCCACCTTAATAGCATGTTCATGCTTCTCATTCGTCGATTCCATTCACTACATTAGATTCAAATCTTCCCCAAAACCCAAGCATCTCACACTAACAAGGAATACTCCAACTGGAACTAGCACAGGATGTTTTGTGGGGTATAGAACAAGTTATTCAATGGGTGGATATGGATCCATACTTGTATATGTATGTTCTCTTGGAACTCATTAGGCTCCCTACTTTTGAACCCAAGTACTTCCACTCATTCATAATCTCATAAACCTTAGGTGAGGGGGGTTGAGTACATAACCAATTACAACATTTTTGTAGAGACAACATAGAAGGGAATGAATGACGGATCACAAAACATTGATCTCCATGAGAACACACAAAAACATATCCAAATAGGCTTAATTTCAACAGATCTCACAACTTTAGTCAAATTTATACAAAATCTAGGCATCCCTACACCTTCAGACAATAGATCTAGCAAATCACATCAGGGTTATGTAGATGTCTTGGTTATTCCTTGTTACCATATAAATGATTGGATGCCATTGAATTCTCCTTGTATTCTTAATTAAAATAAATTTTATTGATTCTCAAGTGCAGTTGATTAAACCATCGATCCCTGCACATCCTTTCTACAACACAAACAACTCAAAAAAATGGCATTCATGCTAAAACTACAAGATTTTCGTTTAAAAAAAACATGTTAAAATAATAATTCTTTCTTAAAACTCAATCAAAATTTTAAAAAGTCACATTCATGTTAGATCCACACCCAAGGTGTAAGGCCAAATCCAGAACACATAAGGAAATCTTTGTAATACCCATGTTTTAGCACTTCAAGTATAATAAATTGATTTTTGTATTATTCAAATGGCGTGGTTATGTAACATGGCTTAATCCTTGTTCACTGGTTTAAATGACACAATGTGAAAAATAATGTAAATGAATTGTTAATATTCCTAGAATTGAGATCAATATTGAAAATCATGAGTGTTAGAGATATAGAAACAATCACAAAGAAAGCACCAATGCACAAGATATTTTACACCAGAGACCCTTTATTGGGAAAAACAACACCCAAATAGATATCAATTATTTTTTTTCCTATTCTAGCCAAGATGATGAAACACGATCTTCTGGAGGCATTTTGAAATGGAGTATGATAATAATTTAAATAGGCTTCATTACACCAATACCATGGGATAAAATTGCATGCCACTGTAAACCACCTACCGTAACAAACCTAATTTGATTGAATCAAGGTTTACCTACACTTGATTAAGTCAATATTAACCTAACATTACCCCTTTAAGCTTGAATTGTGAAACACCTACCTTGCTATAAATTTTATTGATCAAGATACCAAGATTGCATCATGCCAACCCCCCTAAATTTTGTCACCTATGTATACATCTAGTTTACACTAGTGAACCACACAAACAGGGGTATACATACTTAAATACATCTTACAGACCTATGCACATTTACGTGTGATCAACTCCAAAAGTCTTAGAACTATATTTTCGAGCATATGATGCTTGAAAAATAAACATGTTTCATCTCTTGTATCCCTCCTACTCCCTATACAGTTACATGAATTGATTACTTTTTAACCAAGCAATTCTCCATCCTCTCTCTACAATTTATTGTTCCATTATCCATGGCTAATAAGTCCATCAACCACTAATTCAAGAGAAAACAAAACAAACAAGCAAAGAAAACAAGCGAACAAACCTAGGATGTATGCTAAGATAAAATAAACAATCAAACCTAAGATGTATGTTAAGCAATATACCACAATTGTTTCATACAAGAGAATTATCAAATTTTTATTTCTATCCATTGGAGAATTTACATTTTTTTAGAAGCACACGACCACTATACTCCATAAAGCATAGAAATCTCCATCGCTATATAAAGGCACAATTGGTATCAGCCACATCCCTCTTTGTTTTTTGTTGTGCTTCCCGTTGTGCCTACAACAACTCCCATTCGACAGTCTTCCTTGAAATAGGGAGAAAATATGATGGCCCCCTATCAAAATTTGTACTAAGTGGCATAATGGAAGAAGAGTTCTTTAAATCCTAGTGGTTTAAATGGTAATGACCAATTTTCATTGATTTTTTATTATTATCTCACATGTTTTTTATTTTACTATGTTATCTATGTATACTTGGTCACTTCAATTGCTCTTCAATATTTAATTAACCTTAAAATAACTTGATATTTGAATATGTGTCGGTCGATGCTTTGGTAATGGAGTATTTTTCTATTTTATTGAAGATAATGATTGTTGTTGATCCATAAACTACTATGCAAATTCCATTGGATTAGTTCATCACAATGTACCTTACAACTTAATTAATTCCGTAAAATACTGAATACAATGGAACTGAAAGAGAAATAACTAGAGAAAATAATTACACAATCCACACATTAACACAAGATATACCATGGGAAAACCCACTATGGGGAAAATCCCAGCCACAAATGAGGACTACGGCTTGCTCTTTATGTCAAATTACAAATACAAAGGAAATGTTACGCTCTATGGAGTTACCTATGACTCTGCACCCAAAATGGCTACTACAAGATCTCCTATCTCCTCAGTTCTGCTCTAATATCCACTCCCTAGTTATGTTGCTCAGCTATGGAATAATACAATACATCAAAATAATGGCACCCTTTCTTTTCCTAACATCTTAGTATTTAACATAGCTTGATAGTCGTTTAGGGTTTGTACTTGCCTTGATTCACATTTAGGGCTAGGGTTTTGGGACTTCTAGAATGTTATTGAAATTCCACACGTGACTATATCTACATGTGCAAGAAATGAGATGCTGACATGGAATCCTATCAGAACTATGGTGGTCAACTGGATAGGTCAACTTGTGGGAGGCATAACTTCCTCATATGGACTCTGATTGAGGAGATTCTTGCACCGTTGGAAAGGTATCAATGTGTAGAATGCGAAAAAAAACTCCATTATTTTTTGGGAAAACAATAATGCTTAAAACCTCAAAATATCCCCAAAAGGTTTCAGACATTTTTTTGACCCCAAATATAAAAGTGAGGCATGCCCCTTAAATGGTCCCTACAAGCTAATTCATCCAATCTTCTAACCCTGAAAGCTCCAAACAAATGAAAAAGTATATATTGATCCATTTCGGTTCAGTTGTACCGTATCAGTTTTACTATTTATACTTTTCAAGACCGATGGCCTTTCCCTACTAATTTATTTTTCAATTGTTTTAATATGAATTATTAACTTAATCCATCTTAATCCAATTGCATCATACCTACGCAATTAGATTGATTTTTCATGTCAAATTAACTACTTTTAAAATCCTTATCAAACTTTCCATCATCATGGTATCAGATCCTCTGTGATAGATAACTTTCCAAAATTCCTAATAGACCATCTTTGATAGTGATATTGTGCTTTCCTTAGTTGATCTCGTTGTTGTAATCCTAATGATAGACTTCCTGTAGCAATCACCCAATAGCCTTGCCTTGTTGGGTCTATTGCAATGTTTTATCCACCCAATGGCCTTACCTTGTTGGGTCTATTGCAATGTTTTATCCATACTAATTTTTTCAATAGCTAAGGTGTTGATGTCTAAATCCAATTTTCAGAACTTCCTTCATCGGATTTTACATTACTTTTCAGGAACATCCTGATAACACATGTTTTTAATGGAGATTGTCTTATGCCTATATCAAGCCTACCATTTCATATTTTCCTCATAATATTTGTGGATATAAGCTTCAAACCATTCAGTTACTTCGCATCTACGATAATGGACTGAGTTCTCGATAGGCATCTTCCGACCCGATCAATGTTAAACTGTCCAAATGGATTCCTTTCATGTCATGCCTTATCACATTTTTCTTAGAGTCCCGATGAATTATTCCCCATACCATATGACCGATACAATTGTCCTAAGGAGATAGTTCGTTAGAACCTGGCTATCGGATCCGATTTTTGATATCAGATTTGCCACTCCATCTGTCATCTATGATTACCAATGGATATATGTCACAAATTCTATTGTCCAATGTGCTATCGTATATCCTCATATAAAACTTTGAAGGTAATTGTCTTAAACTTAGCCCGGATGAACTTGTCTTGATCGGCGTGCCTGTATCTAGCATTTGAATCTATCATATCGAAAAGAATCTTAACCATCTTTAATGTCATTAATTGTAAAGAGTTTCATATCTTTTGAACATCAAAGGGGATATTTCGCAATCACTCTTCACCATTACCCTTCTCAAACTTTCTAGAGAAGTCAAGTCTATTCACATGCTACCCTGTTGCAAAAATTCCAACCATTTTAGCTCAAAGCTTGATGTAGAATTGATTTATGTTTATAATTTGTATATTTATAGGATTATTGCTACAATATTTGAGATTTATGATTCACATGCTACCCTGTTGCAAAAATTCCAACCATTTTAGCTCAAAGCTTGATGTAGAATTGATTTATGTTTATAATTTGTATATTTATAGGATTATTGCTACAATATTTGAGATTTATGATTCCATACTTTGTTGCAAGATCTAATTCAGAATGTCCAAAAATCAAGGAAAGAGAGCCATGTCCTTAAAAGGAGAAGTTGAGGAAATTCCCAACCCTTGGAAAGACGTCAATCTAGTGTTTCTTACAAATGAAAATCATTTTATGGGGTTCTAGGACAAATCCAACTTTGGAGGAATGTATCAAATACTTGCAAATGAAGAATTCCCCAAATACCATTAAGATTTTGATGCTTTCCAGAATATGAGGAAGAGAGACCTTTATGCTATTACTACCATACCAATAAAACTAACATACAACAACACTGCTAGATGGGTGTTTGAACACATCAATATGGAAGTGGATCAATGGTTATTAGAGTTGGGGTTTCAATCAACGTCTCTATAGACAAACTTGTTCAACAAAATGTTTAAACTGAAGGAACTTGAAGTATTGTTCAATAATATTTTTCTAGAAAACTATAAAGCAGAGAACCCCAACTTAGTGGGAATTTTGAAAGAATGGTGAATTGAAGACAAGACCTTCTCATAAAAGGATAACCAGTTGTATTTTGTGCAATACTTAAGATACCCCTAGCAGTTTCCGACAACCATGATTTGTGGGATATATGGAAAGGAGGGATCCTCTCATTTTAAACTAGATTGGACTCCTTTGGCCCATCATGTGGTGGAGATAGGTCAAGCATTCAACTAGGTGAGCATATTTTTTGTTAATTTATTGAGCTTTTCCAAGACCATAAAAGAGGTATAGGGAACAAAACACCCTAATTTTTACATGTCTTCTTTCTTATTAGACACCATTTTCTCTTCAAATCCTTTTCCCCAAGTGGGATAGAAATGGAACCATATTCTTCCACATGTGCATGTGTATTCCTGTGAACTGTGGCCCTCCAACTACAAATTATATTTCTATTACATTTGTGACTTTTTCATCGCCCCCTTATATATTATTATTTTTTACTGATAAGCTCCTAGGTTATCTAAAGCAACCTTTGTAACCCTACAGAACATTGGAGACTGGTATATCTGGGAATGATTCACCTATATTAGGGTTTCTGGCACCCTTGCAACCCCCCACCTTTACCTAGGTATGTTCCTGATAGGATAGTCCCGAGGGAAATTGCATATCAGACTATGGTGCATGGGATTGCTTCTTTTCTGTCCACACATGCCAAAATGTCTTAGCCTATATTTCTTATCAAGCTAGGACTATTCACTTTAATAAATGTCCCTCATTCTAAGAATTAGGTTACCTTTCTCAAAGAATTGAATCTGAGCGTAGGAACCCTTAGGAGACATGATCCCAAGAAATTCATTGAATAACATTTCAAATCAGTCAGCCTAGCTCCTATCTACATACATGAACCCAATCCTCAGTAGCTCATTTTCTAAGGAGTTACCACATAGGAGGATGCATTGGGTAGTATGGAAAATGATGATCAAAGAGGAATGTTGTATACAATTCAAGAATCTAACAAGAAAGTAGAAATGGCAGTAAGAGAAGCAACATTTTCCAATTACATGGAGCAAATACAGGAAAAAAGAAAGGTCAGCGCTGCTAGGAGAGAATCTTTAGAGAAAAGGAATACTAAATTCGAAGACCATCTAAAGCAACATCAAATGTGAGTTGTTGATGAGGCCAACAGAAAGGCCAAGGAGGAACCTAAGAACAAAGTTGAAGGCGAAGCTAGGATAGAATATGTAAGAAATAAGAAAGTGAAGGAAAGGGCTAAGAAATTTGAATAGGACAAAAAGGATGAATACAATGTAAAGAAAAAGGACGAAGAAGAAAGAAAGAAGAAAGAACAAGAACAAGCTTAGCAGGTTGAACAGTCCAAGCTAGAAGTAGAAAGGAAGAAAAAGAAAGAAGAATAACATAAAAGAAAATCCAAAGAAGAAAGGAAGAAGAAGAAGAGGAAAGAAGGAAAGCCACTAAAGTTGAAGTTGAAAAGCTAATGCAAAAGCAAGAAGGAGAACACAAGAAAAAAGCTGATGAACAAGCCATAGTTGTTGGTTCAAGTAAACAACTATCCACAATTACCACTCCTATAAATCCCAGTACTCCTTTAGCCACACTACCGGGTGATCCCTCTTCACTAGTGACTAGTATTGATGATGTTGTAGTATCCTTGGGAAACTCTTTTTTAGTAAGTCCCAAAAAAGTGTGGTCAAGAAAGGACCAAAGAGGAAAAATATAGGAGAAACAACAAGTAAAGAGGGTTAAAATCATGTGATTATATGGAACATCACCGACATGGAACCCCAAAAAGATGCAATTGATACAAGAGTCCACTTTAAGCGCCTATACAGGTGCTAATTCCATCACAGTAACATAATTGCATTCTACTCTTGATAGCTACAAGACTTAGATTGCTCAGTTGAAGGCTCATGTTGATCACAAGAAAAGTAAAATGGAAGCCATGCATATAAAAAACTAGCCAATAACAACAAACATCATGAAATTAAAAATGTTGTGTGTAATAAGGGAGCATCAATTGGAAGTTGAGAGAATAAAATGTACTATGAGAAAAAAATTGCCTCTTATGAACAACAAGGAAGTCATGCTGAAGAGATGGAAGAAAAAGTATGTTCCTTGCAGATCCAACTTGATGAAAGAATGTGTGAATTGAAAACATTGAAATATGAAGCATTAAGAACCAATGAAACCCTTAGGGAGGCTCAAAATAATTTTTTCAATCAATTGGAAGAAGTGCAACAATGTTATTATGCTCTAACCAGATAATCCAACCAAGTTCAAGAATAAGTTAGCGAAAGGAATAAGGTGAAAATATGTTTGAAGAAATACTTGATTTATAGAAATAGTACCCACTGGCTCCCGAGAAATTTCTGAAGTTCACTCAAAGGGATAAGGTAAATCTCAAGTCTTTTTAAGTTCATGGAAATCAGTTTATGGCGATATCAAGGAAAATGTTCAAACTGCAAACAGAGCGTGCTTCAAATTATGGAATGCGATCGATGATATCCTCGATTAGTTTGGTATGGTTGCAATGGATTATTTAAGTCTAGTTTTTCCAAGTCAGTTACGAATATCTAAATTTGATCAAACCTTAGATGAAAGAAAATAAAATATCCAAGTATTTTCTAGGATAAATGAAGAGGTCTTAAACAAAATCTTGATGGTTCCAGTTAAATTGGAAACATTATCCAATGCTTATGTTCAAAGGCTACATAAGAATATGAAAAGAGAAATATTTCAGACCATTTATGATGGGGAATTACAAATTGAAAGAATGAAATTTGAGTGTTGCTCAGATCGGTGAGGCTCGTCATATGTGATCAACATATAAAAATGAATTACATTAAAGAGCTTGTTTTTGTGTAAAGCCCGCTTGAAAACTGTTGTAATTGATTAAGTTATGCTAGTTATTGGAACTTCCTCTTGTTTTGTGTTAAATAGGAGGTTTTCCCAAAGAGAAGGGGGTTTTTCAGCTCAAAAAACAACTTTTTGTAATATTATTATTCTAATGTAATGAGGGACTGAGGGACCTATTGTTCTTGAATATTACAATGTTTATGTGAGATTTTTGTTTCATTTTTCATGTTATGATTATGAATTGGATGTAATTGCAATATAAAAGAATTCTTTCTGTGTATGTTATTTTAGTAAATTGGTGCTTCAATGACTACAATTAGATGCAAAGGTTATGTTGCAATATTCTTGATAATTATTTATTCAGATATCTATTGCATAAATGAATTAATATGTTCTAAAACAGTAAGAATGTTTTCTTGTGTTTTCTAACATCATCTGTATATTTTGTATCTAATCACTTTTAATTTTAGATCCTAATCAAGATAGGCTTAGGATAGAACAATATTTCACTGAGTTTAAGTAAAATTACTATTTGAATTCTGTAGAAAAGATTAGAAAGTCATTATTAAATCTTAGAATAAGTTTGTAGGTCTTGATAGTTTAAAAAATGAGAAAAAATTAAAAAAAAACCTTAGTGGAAATATGTCCCACATACTAGTTGGAGGGTTTCATACCAAACGTGACTGAGTGTAATTGGGACTTGTAGTTGGACACTTCTCCCTTATTGATGACCTGGTTCAATTCATACCATCAACAAAATTGACACTAGAAAGAGGGCCTTTAAAATGAATGGTTTTCTAGTGAAACTATCAATCCTACAAACATCCATTCAAATAATACTCTGCAAAGAACCCCCACTCAACACACTGACCCCAAAATCACTCAATCCAAGACAATTTTCAACCCTTTAACAACATCAATACAAAATCCCATTTAAATTTTAAATCATTGAAGAACGTCCCAGTGCAACCCGACAACCCCTACAACACCTTGGTTGGGATCCCATGGAATCCCACAAGTCTTTCAAAAATATAGGGTTGTAACTCGATCCTTGAGTAGAGATTTAGGAATCTCACCTATCGTATATCATCTACCTAGGAGGCCTATAGAACCACAATCTAATTTACTTCTTGACATTAGAGAACCAACCATCATCTCCCAAGCACCTATGGAAAAATACAAAACCCTTAGGAAGGACCATTACGAATTCAGTTGCCGGTGAGGCTCCATCAACCCATAATTCTCCTCCCCATATTGTAATACCCCCATTTTGACCCGTAGGATATATTGGCTTTTAATGTAAATATTTTATACATGCGATGTATGTTTACCTAGCGTGGAGCTCAAGGCCAAGGCCCCACTAGTGGATGCTCGGATTTTATTTAAGAAGACAAGTATTTGACATTGGAGCTATTCATGTGCTATTAAGCCATGGAACATTGTAAAATGATGTAAATATTAATATTGTAATAAAATACCAAAAACTGGCTATGGAAGCAACTAATAAGAGGGGGCCATGTGTATTCCACTAGGGAGTGGTGAGGGGGTTGTGGGGTTGAACCATATGCTGCCAAATGTCATCTTGAGAACCCATTTGACTTTTCTTGCTGACATTTAATTCTGTTGTAAGGAAGGGGTTGAAGAAATCAGTCCATGGCTTCAATGGAGCATGGGCATCCCAGAAATTCGTATGGCAAATATGGACTATGTTTTCTTGACCCACAAGTCACTCTACCTCATGGGAATTCGTTCTTCCTCATTCTTATTCCATTGTGGAACATCTAAGCATCAGTTTTCATCCATTACACATGCTCAATAGTGAAAAAAAACAAAAAATCGCAACTCTGAATTAAACCACGTTTTGAAGTGCCAAAAATGCCCAGAAAATTGTGTGGATAGTGAAATCCAATGGGGAATCCATAGACCTGAACCTTGGGGTGAATTTGAGAGTGTTAGATGCCCAGAAATCCATAGGAAAACTCATATTTGGTATCCCAAAAATCCAATTACGTGACAGATCCATTTGGCCATAGAATTGAGAAAATCCAAGCGTGATTGACATAGAAGAAGATAGAACAAAGGTTGGAATTTCTTGACAAACCTAGTGAAGGATAGAATATCAAGGATTTAGCAGCTTGGACCTTTCTATCCCCACCCTGAAGAGCACTGGAGGGAAGGGGTTCCTGAGGGACTGTGTAGCAGAGAAGGGGACCTTCCTTGTGTTGGGTGTGGTAGGTATTGTGGGTGCAAGGTTGTTTGAGTTTATTTTGAGATGCATGTATCTCTGTGGTTGAGCTCACTGGCTTAGCATTCTCCTCCTTTGTCTCTTGCATGCTTGATAAACCCAACTGTGTGTTGGCTTAGCATGACTGTTTGTGTGAAACCATGGCTGTGAGTGAGCCTATTTAGATCCTCCTTAGTGGATACACAACTGAACTCGGGGGTGGTCTCTCAGCTGAAATTATATAGGATGGACAGAGACCTATGGTTGGGTGGAATGTTGCTCTTACATAGCTAGTTGCTTGGACAACTTCATCTTAAAGATAAGTATTCTATGTGGTTTAAATTATGTCAATTTTGTGATCTGCAATGTTTTAATTATTGACTGTGTTGTTAATTGAATGAAATGATTATCTTAATTTTATCATCATAAAGCCTGTGCATAGTAAGAGAAGGGGATTAATTCTCTGTATGATGTTTCATCATTCTGCTTGGGAGAAATATGCTAATGCATTCCATTTGCTGCATGTGTTATTATGTTTTAATTCCGCTGTGTATATTTTAATTATGCATTTTATTTAAATTGTAAATTCCTTCGTATGGCTTTGGGGAAGGATTAGACACCCCATATTGCATTCATGTTCCCTCTATGGGTCGGGAGGACGAGAGGGGATGTGATACATACTCCATGAGATCCTTCATAATAAAACTCTTTAGGAGAAGAACCCTTAGAAGGAGACTCCTAGGAAGAATCCTTTGAAAATACTCTCGCATAGAGTCAACCAGATTCTCCACCAAGATCCTTGTCCAATGTCAACGCTAATGTAAACAAAAATTCCAATAGACCTTGGTTAGTCGAGGATGTTGTTGCAGTTCCTGAAGATGTACATCCTTTTCATAAACATCCCGAGAAATTTCTTCCCAATTTTTATCCCAATAATAAAGATTATGTCGAGGTGTAACACCCCCATCCTTTAATCCAGGTAGTAGGAGGGGACATTCACTAAACCTGGTCCTCAAAATTTCACCCCATAACCATAATTGGGAATTTATATAGCTAAAATGCATGTGCATACTTGGAAATAAAAACACACAATGGAATAAAACTCAATTCACACACACAACATGCAATATACATGCATAATTATCACATGAATATGGATAAAAATCATTGCACATCAAATACATAAGAATACTTATCTTTAAACAAATAATATCCAAGCAAATGGATGTGTAAGAGTGATTTTCCACCTAGCCATAGGCACTCTGTCCAGCATATACTCTTTCTATTGAGAGGCCACCTTCAAGCTGGGCTATCTGTTAGGACATTTTAATACTCCATCCTTGTCCTACTTGTATTATTTACCATTTGCTAGCACTTAGTGATGTTATTTCCCCCATAGTGGTGTGCATATGTCATCTGGGACCCATTAGCCACCTAATTCACCCTACATGAATGATTTTAGGACCCTCAGAAGCAGTTCCATATATTTTAGGAGCCCACTCAGTGACTCAGTTCAGTCTAATTGAGTTACACATGAGTTGGTGACTCTAATTAGGAGTTTGAGCTCTGATGACCACTGATTGTGGCCTCATGCACCCTTTTCTAATTGATTTGCATGAAAAAATCATGGATGTGCCCTCCTTGGTCAGTTACCTAATTGTATCATTAGTTCACTGAGATTTGGTTGAGTTTAACTGAGTTTGGGACTTCCGGAGCACTGATTGAGGTGAAAATTACTATGCTAGACAGACTGTGACTCAAATTCTCCTAGGAGATTTGAATTCTCTCTATTGTAACATAATTGTTCATTATGCCGATTATTGGATCATGTGACATTATTCTGTTCCTATCTGAGTTCTCATGCATGATAAATTTTTTGCTCATTTTTACTGCAATTTTCACTATAATTCATCTTTTATGCTCATTAGTTTATTGGAACTTCCTCCTTCTTCCCGCATTCATCCAGTATTTCTTGTCTCTTGTCTAAAGAAAGTTCTTGGCACCAACATCAGAGGAAAAACTATTTTACCAGAACTAGATAATGAAAGATCCATCCTTTTGGAGCTGGAGGCCATCCTCAATAGGCACACTCATTAGCTTCGCTCTCGATCTATCACAGAGGTATTAATTTAGTGGCATGGAATGCAACCAGAGGATGCTACATGGAAACCACTCCTTAATATTCAACAACAATTTCCATATCTAAAGATTTGAGGACAAAGATTTTTCTAAGGGGTCGGGGATGATAGGAACCTGTGTCAACCCTTCTCTTTACTTTGTTAGCATATTGTTGGTGGATGCATATGATTTGTAATTCATCTTGTAGTATTATGTGTTCCATGGTATTGATCCATAGTTTGTATTATCCCATAGTATTATATGTTCCATGGTATTGATCCATAGTATTGGAAGCATATGCTTTGTAAGTCATCTCATAGTATTTTATGTTCTATGTTATTTATACATAGTATTGGACACATGGACTTAGTATATAAGCACTTGTTGAGGCCAATGAAGACATCCGTGAGTTATTTGTATTGAGCTTACTCAAAGGAGGTTTCCCCCTCGAAGTGGCCCGCGATCTAACCACTAGCCTAGATCCAAATCCTAGGCTCTATCAAGCGCCGAGAGGGATCAAATCGCCTGAGGTACAAACCTCGTCTTAGGTATTGCACTTAAGGAGATATTCAAGGAGAGCTAATAAAAAGAAATTACTATAGCATGCATAAGAAATAGAAATTACACGATCTACCTCAGATTTACTTTTTACTTTGTATTATTTTTTTTTGTTTATGGCCGACATAATATCATAATATTTATTACTTTTTACTTTGTATTATTCTTTTTTGTTTACTTTGTATTATTTCGTTACTTGACAAACACTCGACAAACTTTACAAGATCTCCCTCATATTTACTTTTTACTTTGTATTATTCTTTTTTG
Source organism: Larix kaempferi (assembly GCA_027924585.1). Taxonomy (NCBI): domain Eukaryota; kingdom Viridiplantae; phylum Streptophyta; class Pinopsida; order Pinales; family Pinaceae; genus Larix; species Larix kaempferi. The sequence continues at coordinate 2,154,932 of BSBM01000633.1, read as the reverse complement.
CTTACGGCCGACATAATATTTATTGCTTTTTACTTTGTATTATTCTTTTTTGTTTACTTTGTATTATTTTGTTACTCGAAAAACACTCGATAAACACTCAACACATGTTACAAGTTCTCCCTCATACTGGGCTACAGAGCGCCTCTCGGCGCAACAAATATAATTATTACTCACAATTAAAAAGTTCTTGAGAAAAGATATTATCATACACAATAGAGGTGTCTCCATAAGATGCTGATGCCTAGGGATAATATTCTTATAATATATATATATATATATATATATATATATATATATATATATATATATATGGCTTAGATGGTTCTAAATGGTAGTTAACTTTCATATCCAACATCATAAAATGAAGAAAAAACAAAACTCATCAATTATAGATACCCACAATAAAATGCCACGACCATCAAATACATGTTAAAATAAATGTTGAAATAAATGTTGAAATAAATGTGTACATATCATTATTCATTCCCATCACCCTCATTATCTTCCTTGCTTGGCATGATCACATTGTTGTTCTCGAAAATATGTTTTAATCTCATATCGTGTCTTAGTACAAATCACCAATACCTAGCCAACACATCCAGGTGAAAAAACACTTGGTAGCAATGTTTTGGGTAAACACAAAGCTCCTTCTTTTCATCACACATATTTTTAGATTTTATACATATTATCCCACTATCATGATATTCATTTAAATTATTATGGTCAAAAGTATCCCACCACTTGCACCTAAAAATAACACATTGGAAATGTGAGAAGTCCACTAGCATGATCTCTTGTATCTTTTTGGCGTAACCTAGATTCCTCTTTATTATGTTCTAATCATTATGGCTAGCTTGACTAGATTGGTGAAACTCAACTTCCACTCCATAGTCAAATGTGACACGTCCATCATCAATATCCGTAGCGTGAAAATGATGTCCATATTCCCTCATAGATGGGAACAAATGCACCTAAAAAAATGTAAAGAATGGATATTGTCCTATGTTTAGTAAGTGGAGCATTAATAAAATCCTTATACATATTATAATTCAAGCGAGCATTATAAAATGAATAATGTATATGGAGATATTATTATAGAATTTTTGCACCCAATCCCTATGTTTAGTGCATCCTCTTTACCATGCGGGTAACGACTGGACACACCATATTTCTATCTGATCAAGTTAGCCACCCAACTATTGGGATGAGTCATTGGAATATTTTATTTTAAATAATTAGGATAAGGGATGCTTCTACCATTCAACTATCTAAATTCTTTCCTATCACTATCTCATTTCCTTCTCTTCTCTTCATACAAATACACCCATGGTTGTGTTTCCTCTGCATTGTAAATAAACTTTTTATTAAGGGCATAAATTTCAACATTTGTTGATGTATTCATGAAATTAAAACTATTAGTATAAGATCAAATATATATTATCAATTTTAGTGTAAACAATTACTCTATAGAAAATTGAAAAAATATAAGTGGCTTACTCTTTATCATGTGCCTTGTTCCATTTGTTTGGACTAGCACCCTTTCCCTTTTGTCCTAATCTCATTGGTCATCCCAAACCACTCCACCTTGTGTGTCATCAATTTTCTTGATATATTCACTAGAGTAATATAATGACTCATATACTACGTACCCCTCCGCCATAGACCTCTCAAATTTTCCCCTTTGTCTAACAAACCCCTTCAACATTTTCATGTATCTCTCTAAGAAGAACATCCAATGACAAGGGACCACCCCGGATAATTCAACCTCGTGATATAGGTGAATTAAAATATGGACCTGTAAGTCCTTAAAACTTGTGGGAAGTTCCTTCTCAAACATACAAAAAATATCAATGATCTCATGATGCCATCATTAAATGATATTCATGGAATCTCATTTGATATAATCCAACATACAAATGCAGATAATTTAGATATGGATCATCATAGATCCTAGGGGAAGTCATGGTTCACACAACCACGCACAAGCAAAGGATAAGGACACTACAAAATAAACATGTAAGAAATTAATTGGCATAAAACTATGAATGTATAACATATTTTAACCTACACTACAAAAAATGAAGCATGTAATTGACATGCACACCTTTAGAAGGTTCAGATGTTCATGTGATTTCAACCATGACAGTTGTTCTTCTACTATGAAGTAGCATCATAGATTCAAGCCATATAATGAAGGTGCATTCTCACTCAATATAACATCATTTTCCAAAAACAGATCACATTTCATCAAAATCAATGGGACATCACCTTCTTTAAAAGACCAAGAGGTTCTGACCTCTACTCTACTTTATTTTCTTGGCCAATGTTTCTTTTTAGTATTCGAAAAAATAAGATCTCTCCTAACAGCCAATGTGCCATTTTTTTCAATCTTATGTGCCTCCATAAAGAAGATGATTTTTTTTTTAATATTAGCATGGGATCCAATAAGTGGGAATATTAATATGCTCCCAATATGGAAGCTCATAAAACAAAGATTCCATTTTTATCCCAACATGCATTTTCTCAACATAAGTGTAAAAAAATTTAGGATCGTCAAACATAGGTTCCCCATTTGAATCAAAAAATTCTACAATCGCCTTCTCATTCTATATGGCATATGCCCTAAGCTAGTGTGTCGGTGCCATTATTTCATGTCTCCGAGTTCTCTTTGGCTTACCACTGCAAGAAGATGTTGCTATTCTATAAGGGTGGTCTTAAGGGAGGAATACCCTCGAGAAATCACACACTCGATTTTGTTGGTGGTTGGACCACCTAGCCTTTATTGAAGTTCCATAACATTTACATCCATGATACCCTTTTGTTATAAGACCTATGATGTTATTGTATACAAAACACGTTAGCACCAAAGAATGAGGTTGCACCAAATTAATTTTTTCAAATAAAATTATGGATGTAATCAAATCAATCAGCATTCTTACCAGAGAAAGCTCCTGGTCCTGGATAATCATGCATGGCGTATGCACATATTCCATACAAAGTAAAAGACCTCTTCATCGATATGAGTCTTGATATATCATATACCTATATCCTTTACCGTAATTGCTTGAATTCGTTGATCAATGGCTGGAGGTAGACATCCATATTCATCACTTGTATTCTACCAGGAACTATAAGAGCCAACATAAGATGTTCATTCTTCATAGACAACCATGGAGGGATATTGTTATTGATCACTACCACTGGATAAACAAAATAACTGGTTTTTTGGAGGGATTATGGATTAACTCCATCCATGTACATGCTCAATTGAATCCTTTGTACTTCATCCTTGAATTTATCAGGCCATGTATCCTCTATATGATTCACAACTATTGAATCTACACGAATCTACATAACTCCTCTCTCACTTCTTTGTGAGGCATGCCACCCCCACAACATGGCTAATGCTTTGAAATGAAAAATATTTTGAATCCTTGGGATTATAGGCATGTGATTCAATATATTATGAGGAGAACCATGTGCCTTACCCTTTTTTTATATATATCTGGTACCTGTCATGCCCACATTTAGAACATATATCTTTGTCCACATATTCACCTTTGTATAAAATACAATCATTTGGAGAAGCATGATATGATATGTACTCAAAACCCAACTTTTTCAATTGTTTCTTTACCTTTGTATTGCTATGTGGGAGGTTGTTTTCACTTGGAAGTAATTTTTCTTTGATTAATATGCAATTAGTGGGAAATATAAATGTACACTTTCATTCAGAATGCAACAAATCTCTTTTCATTGCTGATTTAATGGGGAATTGATGGTTACTTACCTTAGTAGTGCTAAGAAACATGCATATGACATACCATACATTGCTTTCAAGTTGTAAAACAACATTGTTGCCCCTAGTTTGGTAGAACTTGACCCATGTCCAAAGAAATGGGTGGTGGAAGCATATTTCAGGATTTTGAAGAAGGCATCGAAAACATTAGCATCATTCCTGATATCATATTGTTGAAATGCATTTAACAACATTCCCTCCATGGCATGGGTATCCCGCAATAAATCATCCATACCAACCTCTATATCATTGCTTTCATCCCCAACCTACAAAGAACTAGTGTTACTATCGATGTTATGAATTGGTGACTCATGGAGTAGTGGGAATTGAATAGGTGGGTTATTCAACCATGCTTTGTATGCTTCCTCTCCAAGCTCTACTCATCTAGTAGTATTCTCTCTATTTGGCATCATACTAGGGAGCAATGGTAGATGGCAGACAGGTTGGTTGTCGTCAGAATTTGGGTTGCAAAATTTTTGAACATTAAATCGATGATATTAGTAAACACAATGCATTTATTATGTTGAAACATTATACCAAAAATTTATTAGAAGCACAGAATTTTTCCAATAGTACACATCCAATTGACCACTTTATAAAAACAAATGTGGAATTAATCAATACATTAACATTAATTCATTGAAAATCCAAAAATACAATTACTCATTGATAATTTTCTTACGCCCCAAGGGGAAATCTAAAGTTAGTCCCAATTCGGGCCATTTTTAACAAGAATTTGGTGGTATATGAAAGTTATAGTTTATTAACAACTTGTCACTAGGAGACAAACTATGTATTGTATGCACAACAAAAAATATGAATGCCTTATTTTTCATAAATAAATCTTTTTCATTAGAGTGTTCATCAAATTAACAATTCTCACTAAATAATGAGCACCTATAGTTATTTATGAACCCTGCAATGTTCCCATGAGTGCATGGATGACTAACAATATATAACAAGTTCTTCCTATTAAATTTTCTTGAATCATAACCATTCATGCACATATTATACATGGAAATACTATGTTTGTATTTAACAATATTCAAGTAATAAGATTGAATATAAAGAGTACCACAAAATTGTAATGTCCCTTTTTTTATTTTTATTAAAATAGTGAAATTTTCAACTTTTTTCCCTAGTTCGACCTTTGACTAGTTTTGAGGTCTAGGTCTCCAAATTGCTCCAAATGCTACCAAATCTTCAGAGAAGGTGTATGAATGATATTAGGACTTGATTATGATGTTCAGGGATGATTTAGGACCATCAAAATACTTCTTCAAACCCCTTTAATATTCTGGCTAAGATAGGATTTTTTACTAGCAATTTGGGGTTCAAATCCCTCAAGGGAAAATGCTGAATATGGCTCTCCAAAAGCTCTCAAACCCTCTCGAATTTATGAAAATAGGCAGATAAAATATAATGGAAAATGTTAAGGTCTCATGTGAATATTTATTCAGTTTTTTAATCCTTTTCCAACCCTCTCCAAACAACTACAAAATTACTAGTTTAGACCTTGGGGGAAATGGCATTACATCCTCTCCAAATGATATAAAACTGAGCAAGATGACTCCAAAAGCTTAAGTAATGAACATGAAACTTGTAATACACATTATTAACAGTCCATATATCATTATTCCATGAGTGGTTCACTTATTCATTCGAAATTATCATCACAACATTGGCAAACATCAACATAGTGGGGAAAAGGCACCATTTTCTCATTAATGATCAGATTTATACATTTCCACTTGGAATATAGACCTGAAACTTTTTGAATGTGAAGAACAGAGAATTTACATCATATTACAAAATAAATGGGGCATTATAATCTCCCCCAAAGAGTACAATATCTCACCAAGTGCGCAATTCCTCAAGGATCATGAATATGCCAAGAAATAGAAGAATGGTTGTAGAAGCAAGTTGAAAGAGATGTGACCATGAGCTTCCCTGTAGCTTCAAACTGTAACAAAAGACTCCATCAAAGATCCAAATGAAAGGTCTGAATGGCATTTCCAATTACCAACTAGGATGGGAATCTTTCACCCTCGAAATTGGTGCTAAGGCAAGTAGAGTAGCACTCCACTAGCTCTCCTCTCCAAATGCACAATGCAAATTCTAGAATGATCAAAAGCTACCATCCTTCTTTGTTATTGTATTTTATAAAATTCTAAGGTCCTCCATGGGTCGAATTCCTCCCAATAGCTTCATGCCAGCTCAAGTTGGGAAGAGATTCCCAAGTATGCCACTTGTCCTTCCAATTCTAGCCCTCTCCTTCTCCAAATTCGAATTGGTGTCTCTTTGGATTTCCTAACTCACTTGAGCACCCTCTTGGAGGCTATTTTTAGCCCTGACATGTCATATATGTCATATGTTAGCCTTCATGTCTGATTTGTGTCATAGGTGTCATAGCATCTTCATCATTGTTGTCATAGAGCTAGGGAATCTAGTCCAAGTGTCTCACTAGCTCCAAAATGCCTCTTCATCTTCCATGGGAGTTACTCTTCCACTCCAATTAGACCTTAATTGATTCATGCCAAGTATATTGACCTTACAACTCATCCCAAGAACCTTGGACTTCTTATGTATTCGAAATGACAAGAGGAGGATGCCATGTGGCATAGAAAATCTAGCTTGTGTGGGTCCCACATCCTCCATGTGTCTTCATGATCAATTGCCACTTTGATTTTCCCTTGTATTTATTTATTTAGATCCTTTATTAAATATTTATGCCATTCTAATGTTCAAACATAATTTATTATCCCCCTTATTTCAAATCCCAAAGCTTCCACCCCCCAACCTAGGGAACTAGTAATTTTCCTCCATGACAGTTCATTTGGATTGGTATATTACAACTTTGAATTGAGAATTTCTCTTAATGTGACCCACCTTGTCCATTTGGATCTAATTCCACATTATTACTAACTTGGAATTCATTCTTGGCATTAATTTGACCCTTAACATCCATTTGACAAACTATCATGAGTATGGCCAAGGGGCTTAGGCCATTGTGACCCAATGCAAAATTTTGGGACATGAAAAAAATGGCATAAGTGTTATTGATTGTTTGGGAGGAACAAAAACATGTGAAAGGATAAAGAATCCAATATTTCAAACTATTGGAATCAAGTTAGTACTAAGAAGGGGGGTCAATAAGTATTAGTGTAGTTATCAACAATTTTTACCTTATTTAACAGATTAGTCTTTAACTTAATATTAATTATGCATCAACCATAAATAAATCATTCATCCACATATGCACCAATAGAATCAACACATAACACATAGGATTTTGACGTGGAAACCCAAATGGGAGAAAACCACATAATGCTCTTTTGTTATAAAAATATTACATTCAAGGAAGCAATGTCTTCCTATGTTTTCCAACACCAACTAGAAGGAGGCGCTGACCCCCTGGATTTATAAGCACCGACCTGAAGGAAGATTGAACTCCATGTGTTCTCCAACACCAACTAGAAAGAGGCTACAACCCCCTGCTCCTTGCCCCGTCTTTCCACCCAAATATATAATATGTGAATCTGACTTACCGAACTTCCAACTCGCGCACACTTCTGATCTTCTGATATTAGTTCTATTGTGCGCTATCCTCGTATGGAGACGAATAACTGTCACTGTGATGCATACATCACTTGAATTCTCATTCATCTCAATTATTCACTTCATCTGATGTCTTACTTCTTGTACTGTGTGCTTGTTGAATCTGCATTCTACGCCAATATATGCTATGTCGATCTACTTCTAGGAAACTGCACTCGCCAACTGATATTGTGCTTTCAATTCATAGTTTGTTGCTTTGAGATAATGCACCAATAACATATGGAACTGTGCACTTAATGATGTGTCCGTTCAGATTAAGTGCCATAAACTTTTAGACAATCTATGATATGTTGTGCAACAATAGATTTCTCCGTTCGGTTTAACGTACTTGTCTTAGATCATCCTCATTATGATGCACTTACTTGATCATGGTGTTACTTTGTCATTGCGCATGAGATAGAATTCTCAACTTTGCACACTTTACTTCAGTCTTTGTTCATCAGCTCAACATTTATGCATCTTCTCATATACTTCAGTTCTATTTCTATGCTACTTCATTACTTGCACCATCTGTGACTGTTTGTGTGTGTTGTCTATAGTTCTATCATTCAATCTTTACACAATTGAGCATACTTCTGATATTCTACATCATCATTTTGTAACACCCTAAAATTAATTAGGGAATTATAATTATTAATCCCTCATAAAATAATAATAAAGTAGTATTAAAATGGGTAATTAATTTAAAAATAAAAAATAAAAAATGAGAAATATTATTAAATTTAATTAGCTACTAATCTAGGGTAAAGTTCATTAAACTTGATTAAATAAAGTAGAATGCATGAAGGCCATGTGCTTGTTACAGCCAAAATCTACTCATCATAAGATTCAGTGTATACACCCCTGAAGATACCTGGACTAAGTAATCATCCTGGGAGGATTTGTATCTAATTGTGCTAAGTTTTGAAGGGTCGTCGCAGGCTGCACACTAGCAACATGCGACGTCACACCTTGCCCCATTATAGGGTGCGACGAAGTCAGTTAGATGGAAAAATTAGCTTCTTCGAGGTCCATCTCGAAGCTTGCTGACTCGGGACCCTATCCTTGGCGTCTTGGAAGAGCTGGAACTCGGTTCCTAAACCTTTGGAGAGATCCCTTAAGCCTCTCCTACCATCTCTCAACCTATCCTATCCATACCCTATCCACTTAGCCCTATATAAATGAAGCTCACTCCCATCATAAAGGGAGGAAGGCTATGGTATCTACATGCTGGTGAAATCACTCTTAGAACATCTCCACTCACCTATTGGAGAATTCATACTTTCTTGGAAGGATATGGCAATTGGATTTCAGAGAAGGGCTACAACGTTAAGCCTTGGTTGTAGTTCTATATCTCTATTATGTACTCCTCTATTTGTAGTAATACAAATGCTTTCCACCAATATTGTTCATGTGTGGAATGATATTGAGTAGTTTACCTGCTTAACTGTTTACTTAGATCTCTTATTGTATAGATGTCTTTTACTGGTTTCTCTTGTTTCTTGTCTTAACAGGTCTTGCAGCTTGGATCTGATGACCGTGAGACGTGGAGCAACATTAAGGAGAAATGATTGTGAAGTGAAAGGTAAGGCATTTAGTACTCGATCCTTAAGTAGATCTAGGAAATGTATTAGTAGTATGTTCTATTTGTTCTAGACTCACTTTAAGCTAGGGAGATCCAGCTCGCGTTCGCTCGAGTGGATTGTCCGATAATAGTGGCCCTCAAGCATAATTAGTTTTTATAAAATTAAAATTTGAATTATGCATAAATAGGGGAATTGGGGGATGTTTTAGGGGTCTTCTTGGTTTTTATGCTCGGTTTTGGGTATGTTTGGTTGGGGGGAAAGGGTTTCTATGGATATGGAGGTTTGGAGGTTGAGGGTAGAATAAGATTATGATCAATGATGTCTAGTTGGCTTGGTATTGCTGAGTGAGGGCTCGGGGGCTCTTAGTTGATGACTCAGGGGTTGGTTGGGAGGAGAGCGGTCCCCAAATGTGGTTTTCCAATTGTCGTCAACATGTTCCTATCAATTCCCACGATATATCTATAAGTAAGAGTTTTAATAGGTATGCCATCTTCCCCTTCCATTATTGCTTTCTTCCAACATCTTTTCCTTGACCCTTTCTTGGATGAGGACGAGGAAGGTATTTAGGTCACATTGATGATGTCTTGGCCTAGAACTTCCTATGATAATGTCATTTTCGTTGCTAGTAATAGTATTTATTGAATATTGTATTGTTTTTTTTTCATGGCTATATTTAAACTATAATTCGAATGAGTCTATAAGCATGTATGCTACTTACTTATAATTATAGATCCTATGTATTCCTCTTCGTCCCTCTCACTGACTGGAATTAATTAACGGATCTTGTGACTGCTGAGAATAATGCAAAGAACATGATGTAAATGGATGTATACTTACACTATTATTTCTTCCAACCAATTATGATCTCTACCACATAAGAATTGTTGAGTATATCCAGGAAATGGCCATGCTCTTCAAGTGCTTTGCTTCATGTTTGGGATCTCAACTTCAGCCCCTGACAATGCTATCTACATCATTTCCTTTGATTATTTTGTTCTCACTGTCACAACCTTATACAACTATTGTGGATAAGGACAAACCCACGGGATACACAAGCCTAGGACACAAGCTCCATTTCAGAGTTCTTAAGGACAAACCCACAAGATACACAAGCTATGCCAGTCTCAGCTCTCAACTGCGGCCTGCCCCAATTAGGCGATTTCCAATAAAACTGAACAAAACAGAAAACCTTACGACTGGTACCAATGACCATAGGTATGACCATGAATAATCCTATCGAAGAACATGGAGGAAATGCCATAGCTGGTGGAGACCGTAAGAGAGGGAGAGCATCTTCCTTTAATTCACGAGTGGCGCTGAGCATGGCTTAAATGTGGATGTCAGCCCGACCCAAAACAAATGAATGATTTAGGGAATGATTTAGCAAGTATTCTTCATGTTCTTCGCCCATTTACTTTGGGAGAAATGCATGAATTAAATGCATGGTATATTACATCATGTCATAGGAGGACTAGTTTACATTTTTTAATTAGCATTATAGTGTTGCCATATATATTGATGGTTAACTAGCTTACAACAGGTAACTAGCTTGGCCTTGTAACGACCTTTAGTGGTATCATAGCCACAAGGTACTAACTCCATTTTTTATTCTATGTCTAAATGAATGCCCATACATTGGTGCAAGAGTGAATGCTCCTGTGTTGGTGGAAGCCTGCCTTCTGAGTGAATTCCTATCTACAATAGTGAAATCCCACGTACAATTTAGAAGGTGAGAGAGCCAAAGAACACTATTGTTGAATCGAAGAGGAAGAGGTGTAACTCCCAGCACCAACAAATGTGACCAAAAGAAAATGAGGCTGAGACACGAACTTATAAAACCTAATCCCATGTGTCATTTGATTGCTTTTGTGAATCGATTTTGTCTATTCAGCAAATCAGAGTAAATAACAATGTACAGACTCTAGTGAATGCAGTTTTCATTGGTTAGATCTATGATTTTGTCTTGTTGTAAACTCGAAATTAAGATTGGTTCTTCTTATTTCTTTCCATGAAATTTCTCTCACAATCGATGTGATGTGATGATAGCTAGAATTTGGGGTTTAAGTATTAAGAATGATTTCAGTCACGTTTTCTCGGTGACACACAATCATCAAATTCACAAACTTTCATTAATATATGTCGTCAATCATTTGAAAATTCTATTCATTTTACTCTAAACCAAAACAATGAGCCAGCCTATCTGATAGGAAAGGGTGCATGAGTTCTTTTCATTTATAAAATATAACATTTAAAGAGTGAAATTTTGTCACATACTAGTCACAACTGCTCTCAAAAGTGATTCAAATAGACCACATCAAAATTTCTGGACAAGATCCTACTCTACTTCCTTCGATTCATAAGCTTGCGACCACATCAAAATTTCTAGAAATATGTGTGTTTACTATGTTGGAGATTCATGTGATGAATAGTTCATTATCAAATAGCACTGAAGTGGCACACGCATTGAATGCACATAGTTAAATATTAGTGATGTGTGTTACAAGTATCCACAGTGTCTTATTCTTTGAAGGCCCATTTTGGAATTATTTTCTAAGCTGCTGCTAAGTGTAATCATTAATAATTTATTAGTGTTGTTTGAAGAATGCTTTAATTAAGCAATTGATATATATATATATATATATATATATATATATATATATTGGAAGCAAAAAGAGGAGCAATATTTACAAGTTATTGATTTGATTCAGAGAATAAATCTGTCTTAATATGCATTCACTAGTATCTATTGTGGGTGTGGTTTTGATCAGTAAAGAAAATTATCCAAAGTGGCGTAGAAATATTAAACATAGTTTAATTTTTACTGACCTTCCAAAGTGGCAAAGAAATATTAAACATACTTTAATTTTTAATGACCTTCCAAAGTGGCAGAGAAGGATTAAAAATACTTTAATTTTTAATGACCTTAGGGAAGGTGAAGGAGAGAATAATATTGCTCCTACCAAGCCTAAGCCTACAATAGACAAAGAGCTCGCTATATGGAAGAACAAAAATAAAAAATCCTATGAGTTGATTGTTGATACTGTTAGTGAAGAGGTAAATTGTCATATATTACATTTTAAGGACTCTTATGTTTAATGAAATTGAAACATTTTGTATGATTCACATTCACAATTGGAATTCATAGAATTTTTGGTGAATCTCTTCAACCTAGAGTTGAAGGATAATGATCCCATGGATTTAGATTTTGAGATTAAATCCATAAAGAATGGCATTGATGCCACTAGTGTGGAGATCGACATTCCTGTCACAAATTGTACTAAAGCTCTCTACCCTACACATTCACACTACCTTGAATCCTTGAAAGCTAATGGAAAAATGAGGTCCATTACATTCGACTCTTTGGTGGAGAAGGTTGCAGAACGTGAGAAATCCTTTGGAAAGAAAATAACATAGGCTATTGGAGAGATTGTCTTCCTTACTCAAAATAAACGATTAGAAGATTCTTCTAAAGGAGAAGGCAATATAAGAGGACGTGGAAAGAATACTTTCAGAGGAACGGGGTAGACATAAATAAGGTTAGAGATTCAAACTTCATTGTGTTTGTTGTGGCAAGAAGGTACATGATGCTCAATGTTTTATAAGGGATCATCAAATTTTGACAATTTATGCTCAATATTGAAGAACCATGTGTTGACACAGCGACTGTCGACAGGGGTTCACTTCACACTATCGTCAACAAACCCTCAACAGAAATCCCTTACGCATCGGCCTAGAAAGGTTTTACCCTTTCCAGCAACACTTGCAGAGCGAGTGAAGTCTCACTCGAGATGAATAAGGGGGATTTAGGAACCAAGTTTCCGCAGTGGAGAGAACACATGCATCAAACCGCACTTTTACAACTATAGAAACTAGAGATTATGTCTTCACATCATTTAGCAGTTCATACATCTATTCATTCTCTTCGCATATCAAGTGTATAAACAACATTCGCATCAACATGGTTTAATCAATCATTCGCATTAATAATAATTATCAAACCACAGACATTTCACAAACACTGCATTCATCAATTAATAGAAACAGAGACAAAAGATATACCATAATCGAACATCTTCATGCATTCATCAAAACATGCAGAATAACCTTCGCAGAAACAGTCAAAACATCTTGTCACGAATACAAAACAGATCAAAATAGATCATTCTCCAATTCAACTATCATCTCCGATCTAAGATCTAGGGTTCCCTTAGGCTTACAATCACATTCCTATGTATATGATACTAAATGGTTACAAAACAGTCCACATGACCCATTTCTAAGAAACTAAACTACTTTTGCACTTTTGTCGGCTACTTGTTCTTTGCAATTGGACCTTTCTTTCGTGGATGGTCCTTCTTCGCATTGTTAGCTTCCGCACCATGCAGACTAATCCTGTTCCAATATGAACCCAACACAAACTTGTGGCTCACCCTTGAGCCACCTCAGCTGGACATCGCTAGTGCGTTCACCTGCTGCTTGAAGTCATCATATGAAGCTCTGATTTGGTCGACCACTTCCTTTACTGATGTTCTAAGTTGTGCACATTCTCCCACCTGCTGCTCTGTTGGGTGTTCGCAACCTTTCTGTTGCGCTTCCTCCAATTTATCCTTAACCTATTTCATTACCTCTATTACTCATGCTATGAGAACTTCTCCTTTCGTTTGGAGCTCGTCCAAATGTGTGGCCCTTCGTTGCTGTCTTTCACGGCCTTCGTTACATGCTGCTGTCTTTCTAGGGTTTTTCTTTTCTCCTTTCACGAATTCTTCTGCTCTCTTGTCAAACCAGTCTTAGATCTCCGGTTTCGTCGGGTGCCATAGCATATCCTCTTCTTTTCCTCTTTAGGGTCCCGGCAATGAAACCATTTTTTGACAGAGCGACTGTCGATAGGGTTTCACTTCGCACTGTCATCAATAAACCCTCAACAGAACTCCCTTACGCACTGTCCCAGAAAGGTTTTACCCTTTTTAGCAACACTCACAGAGCGAGTGAAGTCTCACCTGAGATGAATAAGGGGGCTGCAGGAACCAAGTTTCCACAGCGGAGAGAGGACATGCATCAAACCGCACTTTTACAACTACAGAAACCAGATATTATGTCTTCGCATCATCTGACAGTTCATACATCTATTCATTCTCTTTGCATATCCAGTGTATAAACAACATTCGCATCAACATGGTTTAATCAATCATTTGCATTAACAATAATTACCAAACCACAGACATTTCGAAAACACTGCATTCATCCATTAATAGAAACAGAGACAAAAGATATAGCCATAATAGAACATCTTTATGCATTCATCAAAACCAATAGAATAACCTTCGCAGAAATAGTCAAAACATCTTGTCACAGATATAAAACAGATCATTATCCGATTCCACTATCATCTCTGATCTAAGATCTAGGATGCCCTTAGGATTACAATCACATTCCTATTTATATGATACTAAATGGTTACAAAACGGTCCACATGACCCATTTCTAACAAACTAAACTACTTCTGCACTTTTGTCGGCTCCTTGTTCTTCTTAATTGGACCTTTCTTTCATGGATGGTCCTTCTTCGCGTTGTCGGCTTCCGCACTTCATGCGGACTAATCCTATGCCAATAAGACCCCAACACAAAATTGTGGCTCACCCTCGAGCCATCTCAGCTGGACATCGCTAGTGTGTTCACCTGCTGCTTGAAGTCATCATATGCAGCTCTGATCTGGTTGACCACTTCCTTTACTAATGCTCTAAGTTGTGCACATTCTCCCACCTGCTTCTCTGTTGGGTGTTCGCAACCTTTCTGTTGCGCTTCCTCTAGTTTCTCCTTAACCTGTTTCATTACCTCTGTTACCCATGCTGCAAGAACTTCTCCTTTCGTTTGGAGCTCGTCCAAATGTGTGGCCCTTTGTTCCTGTCTTTCGCGGCCTTCGTTACACGCTGCTGCATGCTTTTCAGTTATGTTTCCTTTGTCATTTGTATTATTGGGGGCATCACTTTGATTAATCCCTTAAAGGACTCTAACTATGCTTCTGCTTCGCTGAGTTGTCCCTTCAACACGGTCAGCTGGTCATCCTCGACTACATTGCCCCAAAACTCTGTGACGCCCTCTGCGACTGTCTGGGTTGCCTATTCCATCTCCTAGATCTCTGTCACTGCTTCCTTGATCACCATTTGTCGACTCTGAATTTGTGCTGGCGGTGTGTTGGGTATCATTCTAGCTAGGAGCTTTGTGTTTTCCTTCCTTAGCTCAGTGAGAGCCACTCCTAACATAACAGCTTTCGCTTTTGGGTCTACATCCGTATCTAGCTCCGCCTTTTCACATGCCTTCACAAGCACTCTTTCTATTTTGGCCCATTCTTCTATAGCCTTCTCTTTCTTGGCTAGTGCTACGGCTTGATGGTCTTGGAGATGATGTGCCTCCATCTCTCTGGTGTGCAGTTGCTTCTTATACTCAACCATCTTGTTATGCATCGCGGTCTCGCGGTCATGGATCTCTGTGCTTGAATTCGATGTAGTGTCAACATTGGGAGTAAATTGAAATTTACCATAACTAAGTTGTACTTCCATACCTCGAAGTCCACAACCTCATCACCTGTTTTCATGGAATGTGATTCTATTTGTACTATCCGCAGTTGTGTGCCAACTTCCACCTCGACTCTGGGTGTCGACAGATTTTGCTGAATATCCCCATGTAGTACACTTGAGTTTATTACTGGATCTACTAGTGTGGATAGTAGTTGGCCTATCTGTTGGAAATGCTCGGCTGAATGTTGGGTAAATTTCACACCATTTTCCACTATAACCTCTGTAAGCATCTCTAGGAGCCTATTCACCTACTCTGCTGGAAGACCACCACTTGTGCTGCCTTCTCCATGGTCCATCCTGTTCTTTGTTCTTCTTTCCTCGTCCTGTGCATCTAAGTGAGAATCTATTACGGTTTTTGCTGTTGAGGCTCCATCATGGCTGGACCCTTTTGACTGATCTTTCACAGGGTCGTATTGTCCTACGCCTTCCTTCCATCTGGCGGAAGCTTTGTATTCCCTAGCTGGGTTTGGTCGAGCTTTTTCCTATCCATTCAACATGTCCTTCTGATCGGTTGGGACTTTTCATTCTTCTGGCCATCTAGGGATAATTGTGTTCAATTCATCCTCGGTGAGCTTGTACTATGTCGCCAGCCACTACTTCGCCGGATCCGCTCGTGCTTGAAGGAAAATCGTCTGTGCCTTGACCGATAGCCTTGCGATTGGTCGATACTTTGA
The DNA here is from genome assembly GCA_027924585.1 of Larix kaempferi. Classification (NCBI taxonomy): domain Eukaryota; kingdom Viridiplantae; phylum Streptophyta; class Pinopsida; order Pinales; family Pinaceae; genus Larix; species Larix kaempferi. Next base: position 2,138,701 of record BSBM01000633.1, on the reverse strand, counting down.
TGTTGATTGTTCTGATATTCGCGGTATCATCTGTGCATATACCCGCATCCTCTCCAACAACATGTAAAATTGTACAATGTTGTCTTTCTGCCGCTCTTTATCAGTGGTTTCCCATAAGTTCTAGTACCACGCTCCTTCGCTTTCCTGGGATTATTCGACGTCCATACCCTGATAGTGGTCGGGTTCCCTCCATCCTACTAAGGAGACTAGCATGATGATCCATGAGTATGTAAATGGATTTCCGTACTCCTGTGCATCATATACATCGTCGACAAACTCATGTAGCAGGAATTTGGACCAATCCATCTGCTCTCGTATGGCACAACGTTCCGCGGAGGCGATGATCCTTGAATTACATTCTTTGGGCCTATTCTTCCGTGCCACCTTAACTGCTAGTATCTTTTCCCCGACCCTGACGGCATGGTCCTTGATTGTGTGGATTAGGTATCCTCTGGTATTTTTCTCCACACCGTACTTTGTCGTCAACTATTCTGCATACTTCTTGTCATTATCCTTTCCCTAGAAAAATTGGGAAAGGTTGGCTCCATCTTTAGGCAGCCCGATGATTCTTGCGATCAAATCAACTATGACGGGAATCTTCTCATGCAGCTAGAGAGACCCACCATGAAAACATGCAATCAATTGTTTGACACATGCATTGACCTATGCTAACCGCCTGAAGTGTGGTATTTGGGTGAGGCCTAACAGCCTCGAGTGCTCCAATCCCAATGCCCATGTCGCGGGTTCCTTCGTGGTTGGGCCTCCTTCATGGGGGACATCAATGTAACCTTCTGTGTATTTTGGGAATTTTGCAAGGTTGTGGTCGCTATACTGCAACTTCTGCAGATTTTCCACAATGTTGTCGGTTTGGGGAACTCCTTGCGGTATCGGCGACATCTCAATAGTATACCTTTCATTCTTGTTTATCCGCATCACTGGTGCCCCTTTCTAGCATGGCGGAACATACTCTGAGAGAATTGGGCCATAATGCCCTTCTTGCAGCACTTCAGCGCCCGAAGTACCTCCAGCGTCATCGGTGAACCGTGCCGAGGCCTAGGTCCCTTTCTTCGGTGCTCGGTCGGTGTCTGCTGGCCGATTGGCGCCCCTTTTATTCCAAGGAATGCTATGTAATACCCCAGTTTGACCTTTAGGATATATTATCTTTTAATGTAAATATTGTATACATGTGATGTATGTTTTCCTAGCGTGGAGCTCAAGGCCAAGGCCCTGCTAGTGGATGCTCGAATTTTATTTAAAAAGGCAAGTATTAGATATTATGTTACCCATGTGCTATTTAGCCATGGAACAATGTAAAAATGATGTAAATAAGCATCATGCAATAAAATACCAAAACTGACTATGGAAGCAACTAATGAGAAGGGTCCATGTGTATCCACTAGGGAGTGGTGAGGGGGTTGCGAGATTAAACCATAGGCTTCCAAATGTTATCTTGAGAACCCATTTGACTTTCTTTGCTGATATTTAATTATGTGTAAGAAAGTTGTTGAAGAAATCAATCCAAGGCTTCAATGGAGCATGGGCAACCTAGAAATTCATATGGTAGAGTATGGGCTCTGTTTTCTTGACCCACAAGTCACTCTACCTCAGGGGAATTCGTTTTTCCTCATTCCCATTCCATTGTTGAAGATCCAAGCTTCACTTTTCATCCATTACACATGCCCAGCAGCGAGAAAAACCAGAAATCACAACTTTGCAAGAACCCACGTTTTGAAGTGCCATAAACATCCAGAATTTGGTATTGACAATAAAATCCAATGGGGGATCCATAGATACGAGCCTTGGGGTGAAATTGAGAGTATTACATACCTCGGAATCCATTGGAAAACCAAGTTTTTATAGCCTAGAAATTCAATTACAGGATTGAGTTATTTGATGACAGAATTGTGAGAAATCCAAGTGTGAATGTTTGAACAGAGGATTGGATTTCTTGAATTTAGCTTGAGATGTATGTAGCTCTATGGTTGAGCTCACTAGCTTAGCATCCTCCTCATTTGTCTCTTGCATGCTTGATAAATCCAATTGTGTGTTGGCTTAGCATGACTGTGTGTGTGAGATCATGGCTGTGAGTGAGCCTATCTAGTTCCTCCTTGGTGGATACACATCCCAGCTCGGGGGTGGTCTCTCAACTAAAAGAAAACAGGATGGACAGAGACCTATGGTTGGGTGGATCATTTCTCTCACATAGCCATTTGTTGCACAGTTTCATCTTAAAGATAAGTATTCTTTATGGTTTAAATTATGATCATTCTGTGCTTTGTTTTGAATGTTTATTATTCATGATAATGAAATGATTATCTTAATATGGTTGATACGAAGTTTGTGCATAGCATGAGAATGGGACTGATTCTCTGCATGTTGATTCATCATCTGCTTGGGATAGATATACTGATGCATTCCAGTCTGCGTGTGTGTTAATATGTTTTTAATTCCGCTGTGTAATTCCAGTATGCATTTTATTTAAATGATAAAATTCAGTCTTATGGCTTTGGGGAAGAATCAGACACCCCCATGTTACAATCATGTTCCCTCTGTGGTTGGGAATGATGGGAGGAGACGTGACATGCTCGACATAACTTCCGGTTTCTCCTGCAAAAGTGGTGTGGGCTGGGGTCGTTCGGTGCTAGTACTCAAAACGTAAACTTTCATGCGGCTCTGCAAGTTCTTACTTAATCACTCAATGCATTCAAATGCCCCTTTGCCTATATTTATAGCGTTGGTTGGCCGCATCCAACCGATTTTGGACCATGCTTACCAAATCTGGTGGTTATTTGCCAAATATACTGCATGCATTGGGTATTAAATGCCATTTTTTCATTTTGTCGTTGTCTGTTGTGGCTTAACTACTGCATTTATGATGGAATTTGAATCATTCGCACCAAGTCACTTGATGCTGTGATTCCTCTATCGACCAATGCTTCTACTGCCGACCAATTCTTTCTTGTCGACAAATTCCTGTTGTAATCTACTTCTTGTTTTTTTTTTGCATTATTCGATTAGCAGCGCTGCCAGCTCCGATGTGATGTTGTGTTGCACTCTGTTCTTGTTGCCGCAGTTCTTATGGTTTTCGTCGATCCCTTTCGACTTCTCAAGTTTGTTTCCATGTACTTTTTGAACTCATCCATTATCGGTTCTATAATTCCTACATCCAACATTATTCCAATCTAAGCCTTCACCGATTCCTTGTACCTTGGATTCAACCGGTAGGGCCGCTACTTGACTAGCTTCACATTGGGTTTCAGAGGAATTTTCATTTTGCCTAAGTACCCGAAAATTCCTTTCATCTCTGAGAATTTCGTTGGGAACAAATCCTAGAACTCATGCAACAGACCTGCCATATTCGTGATAGTTGAGTCATCCCAATAATCTCCAATACTTGCGAACTTCGGATTCTCCTCCGACCCAATGTTCACCTTCTTGATTTTCAGCGGTTGCTGAAACTTGTCAGAAGGTATTTCTGGTGCCTCGACACCGCGACTTCCTTCCGACTCCAGTACATACGTATCCCTCAGATCATCCTCATCATCTGGCTCTCCTGTGATATCGTAATAATCCATTAACATTTCTGGTGTCACACTCCATTGAATTCCCAGCGGTTGCTCTGTCGCGACTGCTTCAAATACCTTCTCTTGAATCACCTATAATGCACTATGGATGAAGGGGTTTTCATCGGAGAAACTAAAAGTTTGGCCAAAGCCAACTGTTAGCTATTCCCAAGAGATTGTTCCACCTCGCAGTTCTGCTGCGACATACCAATTCCGCGGTACTTCATCTAGCGTGTGAATAAATGCATGGACCCACTCCTGTTTCACTTGTAGTCCCCATTTTCTTTTGCACTCATCCAAATGCGCCTTTGGGTCACTTCTGCCATCAAACTTCCTTCTGCTATATCCTTCCGCATCGCCGAACCTAATCATCATTAGGTTGTGACATAGTGGCCAGGTCGTTATGGTGGACTTGTGCACTTCCCACCATCGCGCTGGTGTAGCCTTCAGGGCTTCTTCCAAGGCCAAGATTCATTGTGGTTCTGCCACTTTTTCCTCAAATCCAGTGAGAAATGTAGCCAAATTGGGAAAACCATCATATGTTGGTAGCTCGCACTCTTCTGTGGCTACCCGTCGTAGCGACTAAGTGATCCTTGCACACGTCCTAAATGACACTTCATGCAACTGGTTCTACCAATTTTCCAGTGCTTCGTTCGAATCTAATGATGCTGAACTGCTACTGCGCCACCCTAATTCTCCATCAACCAGAGGGTTGATATAATCTTCAGAAATATTGTATACATTATCCCATCCCTCAGTGAACTCATCCCTCAACGGTTATACATACCTTTTACCTTCTGCGGGGTCAAGAGGTGTGACAACCCTTATCTCTTGGTTCTCGAATGACATAATTCTTTTCTTGAAGTTGATAATGGCTAGATTATCCATCGCCTAGTCTATCCCTAGAAGAGCTGGGTAGGGACTGGTATTGTCCACAATTTCGATTACATCAAAATCTGCATAAGTTTTGAGGCCCTCAATCTCAATAGGGACCTAGCATAGCCGACTTAGTGGGGTGACCTTACTCTGGTTGGCTAGGTGCAGTTACACTAGGGACCAATCCAACTATGCTTTCCCCATCGTTTCCCATGTCTGTCTAGTCAAGATGTTCACGTCTGACCCCAAGTACAAGATAATGGATTCAACATCAAACACTCCAATTTGCGCAGACATCCGCATCTCTCATCCTGTTTTCTCTTATGTATGCGATTGAATGTCCGCTTCAGCCATGCACTCTCACATCGATGCAACATGTTGGATATCTTCGTCAATGCATCTTGATCTCTTGCCAGCTCCAAGAAACTCTCCAAAAAGGCTCATAAGGTGTTTTCTTTTCTCTGTGGCTTCGTTGTGTCAAATAGCAGTGGCATGTCATATGTAACTGGTTCCTGCTGCAGAGATGGTTGTCTCAACTGCCTTAGTGCTTCCTCTGTTTTTAGAAAAATGTCCCTTTCTTCTTTCGCATCGACTGTGACTTGTTTTCCTTTGGTTGGTCGGACACCAGCTTGCGGCCTGTTAGCCCCCATCACTGCTCCTCCTCAAGTCAGGATTCCAATAGTCACATTGTGGCTTCTAACTTATATGGAGATCTTTTGTACCACTGGCGGATTCTAATTCTGATTTTGGTTTTACAGAGGTGGGGGAACGTTCTTAGTTTTCCATTTTGTGATGAGCTAAGGAAAATATTCAACCCCATGGTCCACAATGCTGCAATAAGTGCACTATGGTGCTGGATTCGGGCAATTCTTCTAATAATGCCCCTACAATTATAACATATTATGGGTCCTCGACCTCGTCCAGCAGTTCCTCCTCATCCAACACCAGTGCCTCAGAATCCGCGAAACCCCCCTCTAACTCCTCCCCACGGTGCCCCGTATGAAGGGTACTTTGTTGATTATACTGATCCAGAGGTTGATTATATTGTTTTTGTTGCTGGCCTAATGGCTGTTCTTCTCCCATCATGAAGTATGTAGCCATAGTCCTCTCTTGGAGTAGGCCATAATCTCTGCAGTCGTTCTCATCGTGGCCAACTGATTTAAAGAACTTGCAATACAAGTTCCCTAGTTTTGACACTATCTTTTGTAGGTACACACACTCTTATGTTCGATGGCCTCTCGTTTGGAATACATGAGACCAAGGAAACCCTCCCTGATTGGGGGGATTTGGTGCACCCGATTGCAAGTATTCTCGAAATTCTGGGCACTGATCCTTGTGGTGTCCTTCCGTCCTACATCTAGTGCACTAGACGTCTTCGTGGGCCTCTTTTCCTTTCTTCATGTCTTGCATTTGGATCGTCAAGTTTTCTAGTTGTGCTTGTATTCGATCTATGCCCAAACCCATTTCGCTGATTGGTGAAGCCTCCAGCTTCATTGCGATCTCCAATGGTTTTTCCTGAGTCGCTACCTTTTGTTGCATTAGTGGTCCGCGATTGTCCGGCACCAAAGCGATAAACCATTCTTTGTGCTGCATAACATTCATCCCAAAACTCACCTTTGCTATTAATGTTTTGTATCGTTGTTCGAAGTCCCATATTGACTCATTGGGGAATTGTTTGATTTCGTTGAGCTCAGTAATGTACTGCGACTCAGATTTTGGCTTTCTGAATTCATCGATCATCCCTGCTTTTATTTCTAGCAATTTTTTCCCTTTAGTTCCTGTCGGTACCTTAGTAAAATTCATGTACCAATCTAGCACACAGCCCCTGAGGATCGTCGCTATTTGTCCCTTCTTTATATCTTCATCTTGGACCTGCTTCACGGTCCATACTGCTTCACACACAAACTAGTGTTGTTTGGGATCCTCATTCCCATTACCATGGAAGGTTGGCATCTTAACTTCGTCACCCGCCATTCTTTTATTCCTACTATTATTGTTTACTGATGCGCTACTCTTACTACTATTCTAGCATGTAGGACAGCTCTATGAATAGCTTGTATTTTCCTTTATCAAATTCTGAGTAGTGCGCGGAGTTGAAGGTGCGTTGTAAATTAGGGTCCGTCCTTCTCCTACTTCTGGGATAGCCTATTCACTTTATTCGTTGCAATAAGGTCACTTCCTCCCTTATTGTCATGTTTCGCAGTATTCTATTCTGGTCCTCTCAAGAGACTCTCTCTTAGTCCTCTTTTTCTTCTTAGGATGTCGTAATATCGCCCCACTCCTCAAGGTACCACACTCTTCATCAGCTTCCCTTAAAAACACGTCGTCACTCATGTCCATCTACCCCTCATCTTTCTACAAGACCCACATCTATGCGGGACCCACAACTTCTGCACACCAGACCCTCTACTCATCGAAGTTCATCCTCAATATGCCCTTTTTGCAGATGAGCATCTTAATCCACAGTTTCAACGACAACAGGAATCTCCCTTTGGTTCCTTTGAAAAACGTCCTTTCTGCATCGCTGTATGATTTGATCATGTCCACAACAAACTTGGTGATGTATCCTTCTAAGATACTATCTACCCATAAGTCAACAACTCACAATACCTTATTGTCGACTCGTTTCAATTGTTGAATCAACTTTGGAGTCCAATGGTCCGGCTCAGTCTTTTCGCAGTGGTTCTTCTGAAACATTAGCTGCGCTAACCACTCATGCAACAGTACTAGGAATTCGCAGAAGAATATCTCATGGATATCCGAATAAATGTACTTCTGCAACCAACTACTTACTGTCTATCTAGGGTTTTTCTTTTCTCCTTTCGCGAATTCTTCTGCTCTCTTGTCAAACCAGTCTTGGATCTCCGATTTTGTCCGGTGCCATAGCATATCCTCTTCTTTTCCTCTTCAGGGTCCCAGCAATGAAACCATTTTTTGACACAGCGACTGTCGATAGGAGTTCACTTCGCACTGTCGTCAACAAACCCTCAACAGAACTCCCTTACACACTGTCCCAGAAAGGTTTTACCCTTTCCAGCAACACTCGCAGAGTGAGTGAAGTCTCACCTGAGATGAATAAGGGGGCTGCAGGAACCAAGTTTTCGCAGTGGAGAGAGGACATGCATCAAACTGCACTTTTACAACTACAGAAACCAGAGATTATGTCTTTGCATCATCTAACAGTTCATACATCTATTCATTCTCTTTGCATATCCAGTGTATAAACAACATTCGCATCAACATGGTTTAATCAATCATTCGCATTAACAATAATTACCAAACCACAGACATTTCGCAAACACTGCATTCATCAATTAATAGAAACAGAGACAAAAGATATAGCCATAATAGAACATTTTCATGCATTCATCAAAACCAGTAGAATAACCTTTGCAGAAATAGTCAAAACATCTTGTCGCGGATATAAAACAGATCATTATCCGATTCAACTATCATCTCCGATCTAAGATCTAGGATGCCTTTAGGCTTACAATCACATTCCTATTTATATGATACTAAATGGTTACAAAACGGTCCACATGACCCATTTCTAACAAACTAAACTACTTCTGCACTTTTTTCGGCTCCTTATTCTTCTTCCGCGGATGGTCCTTCTCCGCACTTCATGCGGACTAATCCCGTGCCAACACCATGTTCGGGGAATTTTTGGATTTTTTTCAAGATCTTGGGCTAATTTTTGGAGTAAACCAAAAATCGACGAGGTAAAACTTCACAAGGGGTTGAACTCTAATTATAATGGAACTACAATTTTCAATAAAAAAAATCATAAATTTAAAGAATATGAGTTTGTTTTTGGGTTATAATTTCTATATAAAGATATAATTAAGTAATAACATATTATTTTATTGATATTTTAATATTGATTATGGACATTATTATTTTGTTATAGTAATTATTCCATATAAGTGTTATATATACATGGAGTAAGATAACATATGACATTATGAGATAAAATATACATATAAAAAGTTTGTGACATATATATCTAATAAAGAAGACCAAAAAGGAAATAGGGAAAATTAGGGCTCACAATTTATTCATTAAAGTAAATCTTAAGATTTTATGTATATAAATAATAATAATAATAACATTTTATATTTGTCCTTTTTAGTGTTTCAGAGGAAGTTCCATCCTTCTTTTCTAGATTGCACTCCCACCAAGGACATAAAATTAGTATACTTTGGTTGGAAGGTAGATATCTTTGGAATAGAGATTATGTTGTGATTAGTGTTACAATTTGGACTTGACCTTAGGTTAGGTCATATGTTTAAAACATTGAGGTTTTTGATGGCTAACCATAAATCTATAGAAACAAGAGTCATGAAGGAAACATACCTTCCATTATTTTATCCATTTCCAATCTAGTAGAATTTATTGTTATAAAAAGATCAAGGAGAAAATTCACAATTCTAGTGAGATAAAGTTTTACCTTTTCATATCCAATGGTTTCGAATCTAAATTGTTTGAGCATAATAGTGGCTTCCAATAGTCACCAGCATTCTAGACAAATATGGTTGAATACACAAAACATAAATTGCATTGTGTATTAAGATCAAACCAAGCATTTGTTATATTTCACTAATTCATAAGCCAAAGAAAATAACAATTAACAGTTACTTTGCATATTCTCCTTGAGTACACCAAAATTTTGAGTATAGTAGAAGCATCCACAATGAACCCCAAAAAGTCACCCATCCCTAGAATTCAACTCGTGAATGGGTTTGTAGCTAGTACTAAGTTTGAATAGTATATTTTTTCATTATTGGACCTCTAGAATACTAGTGTGAGAATAATTACGACTAACCCTTTTATTGCACCGAGAGGTGCTCTACAGCCCAGTATGAGGGAGATCTTGTAACATGTGAGTGTTTGTCGAGTGTTTGTCTAGTAACAAAATAATACAAAGTAAACAAAAAAAAATAATACAAAGTAAAAAGTAATAAATATTATGTCGGCCATAAACAAAAAAGAATAATACAAAGTAAAAAGTAAATATGAGACTTAAACTAGAGACTTTAGAGCTTAGGATTAGGTGATAAATATTATGTCGGTCATAAACAAAAAAGAATAATTCAAAGTAAAAAGTAAATATGAAACTTAAACTAGAGACTTTACTTTTTACTTTTAATACAAAGTAAAATGTAAATATGAGATTTTAGAGTGTTTGTCGAGTAACAAAATAATACAAAGTAACCAAAAAAGAATAATACAAAGTAAATAGTAATAAATATTATGTTGGACATAAACAAAAAATAATAATACAAAGTAAAAAGTAAATATAAACCAAAAATAATAATACAAAGTAAAAAGTAAATATGAGACTTACACTAGATACTTTAGAGCTTAGGATTAGGTGGCTCAGGTATTGCACTCAAGGAGCTATTCAAGGAGAGGTTTGCACCTCAGGAGATTTGATCCCTCTCGGCACTTGATAGAACATAGGATTTGGATCTATGTTGGTGGAACAACATCAATGATTTTTTTTCAACTAAGATATGAAGGCTTAAAATGTTTCATTAAATACATTTGATAATAGGCCAACACCAGCAACAACATGCTGGTTTAAACATCTTAGTTAACATTATAGAAAACCGTTGCTTGAGCTCTTCAAATAAATTGTGAATGCTTGCTACCCAGGTTGAAATTAGTATGAATGTTTTATCTAAACGAGGTGAAGAATTATTTTTCTATATATATTTATTTATACTCTAACTAAGAATTTGGATTATTATTGGAAATCTTACCAAAAAAATAGTGTGTGAATGATGGTCTTCTGGTTGATAATAAACTTAGTGCATGGATGCACCATATGACTAGAGGCTCTAAGATGTTTTTGGAAGTTCTTGAAATAATACATAAATTAAATTTATGTACTGAAATGCATTCTAATTCCTTCTTCAATGAGAACACATGGATATTTTGTGATGTCCTCCATTCAAATCCGACAAGTATGATATATTTACTTATATAGTGCTAACTTGAATGTGGAAATTGAGACATAATGGTCCATTAACAACTTCATTGATTCCTATTGACTATGATCGTTATTATGTCTTGTTGCATGAGGCATGCCTTACAATTAACAAAAGAATAATTACTCATGATAAGGATTAGTAATTGCTTATAGTTGGTAACATGATCACTTTTCATACTTTATATTCTTGAGATAGTATACTGAGGAGCAATGTTCATATTCTGTTTCATTTGTTCATGTTATCCTTGTGATCATGTGAGGTGCTTAAATTATATAGTGGTATGGTGAAGACTTAAAAGAGCATAATAATTAAAGACTAAATGAGCATCATAGCATATGGTTTTACATGCAAATTCCTCATATGCATGATAAATTATATGAAGCTAGTCAATATTATGAGATTTTGATGATAATGAAAATTTTTCTTATGATGTGAGACGGTTTATGGTAACATGTCCTTCTTGATTTTCTTAGTATATATGAGGTGATGCAATAGTTGCACTTGATTTTTATATGAAGTAATGAGTTATTGTATGTGGACTTATTTAATGAATATTAATGACTAAATATATGATTGTGAATGGAAGTGCTGCAGAAATTCCACTCTAGGGCCTTCAAGGTTGGGTCATTCTATAAAACATGATCTCGTGGGAGCCCATAACAATAAGAGAGTGTGGGATGGGGAAAAAATCACTCAGTAATGCCTTTCCAGCTATGGTTTTGATGCCTGGTCGACCAAAATCGGGTGCGACCGATGAGGTGACCAAAGGAGACCAAAATCTGGTGCTACCGATGAGGTATAATACTGGAAGTCCACGGATTTAGGTACATCAGCCGTAGAGGGAGGTATATGGAGGACTTGTGATCCCTGGGTTTGTTTTCCTTGGAGGGATTTGGAGGGAGTCAGGTCCAACCTTTCAATATTCCCGGTTTAGCGAAATCTAGTGTGGCCGATGGGGTAACCAGATGTGACCCAAATCTGGTGCGGCCTATGAGGTCAAAATAGATACCAAAAGTCGACCAAAATATGGTGCGATTGATGAGGTCCATAGATTGGTTTAGAAATAATGCTAACCGTGAAGCTTATGATTCCTACTGTAATATTGAGGACAAGTTACAATAGAGGGCCTGTGCTATGGCAAGCGGGACCACCCAGAGTGTTGGTGTGGAGAGTTATGAAGGTTGCTCGGGTGGTATGATTCTCAGGGAGAAGGTGAGTAAGGAATGAGGAAGTTCTGGGGGGGATGTGTTATTTCTTTCTATTTCCTTAAGTCATTTTTGATTTATTGTTTGTGTCATGTTTATGAAGTGTATTGTGAAGTTAATGCATAATTTGTATGAATGGTTGCATATTAGAACCTAGTTAATTAAACAAGAGCATGTAGTAACTAGGGCATTGAATGTATTAGTGAAGGAGCAAAATGCTTGCATGCTGGCCACACGCAAGAATTTTCATCTTCACAATAGTATTAAATATGTATAAGTATACTATACTGATTAAGTGAGTATTGTTTTGTGTATGCTGTTATTATGTGTTATGAACCTATCTATGTGGGGAGTATAACTTCGAGGCGAAGTTCCTTGAAGGGGGAAAGCATGTAACACCCTAAAATTAATTAAGGAATTATAATTATCAATCCCTCATAAAATACTAATAAAGTAGTATTAAAATGGGTAATTAATTTAAAAAATATATAAAATGGGAAATATTGATAAAGTTAATTAGCTACTAATCCATTAGTACATATGGCTCAAACGTTCCACATAATATTCCCACAAATAATTTAAAATTGAAATTTTCGTGGATAAATAGATACAAATTTTGAAAAGAAAATGTTCTGGCCCCCGATAATTGTTATAGCGACATAAGTAACATTTTGTCGCTATAGCAACGAATATTTGTCTCTATAGCGATGAATATGAGTTCTTCACTATAGCGACAATAAAATTAACACGTGCATTGTCAACGGTTATCATAGTAATGATCATTGAATTTTTGTTATTTTTTAAATTTCATCGTTGTGCATTTTTCGTCAGGACCGCGATGCTCATTGATCTATAAATACATGTTCTTAAGACATATTTCAACAAATTATTTGCTATAGTTGCAACAATTTTTTTGTTGATTGTTCGTTCTATGATTTCAAGAGTCCGGTATTGGTTTAACACATCGAATTTTTGATCTCCTTCGGTTTCCAGGTTAGTATTTTTAAATACTTTGTCTCCTTTAATGTGTAGGGTCATACATAAAGTGAGTCGACTATTCATTTTCTCCTCGATACTAATGCTTATATAGATTTGTCACTTAGAGTTTGATAGGTACATGATCTATTTTTAAAGACCATATATACATGGAGGGACATTTACTAATTAGATTTTTCACTTTCCTTGTCATGTCCTTTAATTTTATGTCTCCTTTAATATACATATACTCTATTCAATTTACTCATATATTGATTGAGATTTTTTTGTTCTGATAAGCTATTAGAATGTCAAATAAATATACTTGGGAAGAAAATAATAAGAGGTATGTTGAGTTTAAAGTAGCATTGGAGGTGAAGGGTGATGGAAAGTGTTATTTCCCTTGCAATGATTGCAGATGCTTGCGAACGAGAAGAATTTTAAGAACATCAGATGAAAAATATTGTAAGGAGAAGGGGCATGCTGAAGGGGGGTATGAATATCATCCCTTTGTAATACGTTATTCATTACATAATGTACTTCTTGTAATAGTACTGATCATGTATTCACAAATTTTTTTTTATCATTTTAAATATATGTGTTTTTTATTATACACTAATGTTATTACAATGTTTGTAAATATAAAGACAATGCCTCCTAAATGTTGACCGCTAGAGAGCTATTTGCCACATAATAATATAAATACTACTTTACAAGGTGAGGAACACGGAGATCAGAATATTGAAGAGCGAGTTCTTAATGATCTTATGGATGAAGATGATGTTATTGATACAAATGGATAAGATGAAATAAATAGATTGCTCCAAGACACATTTGCGCCATTGGATGAGGACAACCTCCATGATATTCATGATGTTCCTATACTCGAGAAGTACCAAGAACCTCTTTATGAAGGCTCAACAACAAATATTCTATTTGCTATATTGTTGTTGGTGAACTTGAAGGTTTTGAATGGTTTATCAAACACTTGTTTCACACAATTCCTAAGTTATGTAAAGTTGACTATTTTCCTCTATATTTAGTGTGAATTAATTTGTAAATTAGGGATATGCAATATTTATGACTTATATTGTTTACATTTCATTTTTTTTTGTAAATGTTGCAGATTGTTGGGTGAATTTCTATTAGCACCATCAAATAATTTTTCGTGCACATGTCGAGAGGTATTCTTGATTATGAAAGAAATTGGAATGGAGTATCAAGCTATTGATGCATGTCCTAATGATCATAATATATATTATGGAAAGCATGCATTAGAAAAAAAAATGCCCACAATGTGAAATTAGTAGATATCGAACTGATCAAGTAACAAAAAAAGTTCCTCGCAAAGTTCTTCGTTATATTCCCATAATTTCACGTTTCCAATGACTGTTCAGGTGCCAAAGTATAGCACAGTTTATGGATTACCATGGTGTTAACACCTAAAAAGTGCTCACTAGCTCATTCCCTTACTCACATGACCCATTTGTCCACTTTTCCACCATCTGAGCCTCTGAAACCAACAAAAGGTCACCAAAAGACCTTAGTACACCCCTTTTTCCATTAAAAAAGATTATTTTTCCAAGAAAATCATAAAAAACCCTCAAAAAGGGTCCAAATTCCCAAAAATATTAAAAAGGGAATTAAAATATTATTTTTATTCAAAAAAGGAAAAAGGAGGGAAAAGTACCTAAACCATGTTGGTCAATACCATTTGGTTTCCACAAAACCACAAATGGTATTCCTCACCACCAAAACCTATAAAAAGGTGGTAGGGGCTCCTCATTTCACATCCTTCCATTATCTCATCCTTATGCTACTGAAATCTCCCCTGAGCACTTTTAGCCATTGAAGCAACCTTGGAGAAGGAGACCTCTTGGAGTTTGGAGCTACTCATCTTGGGAGTTGCTCAACATCAACCTTCACCACTGAAGGTAATATCGCAAGCACTTGCTTGCCCCCCCCATTTTTCAATACAAAAAATTATTTCTTATGTTTCTTGTTCTTGATTTTGACATGTTTACATTATTTGCTTAGATTCTTGCTTAGATTCATGAAAAGTATTGTTTATTTAGTTTATTGTTTTTATTTCTATTGAAACTGCTGCTACTAGTTAGCAGGTGCCCATAGCACTAAGCCTGGTTGCAAAACCGGGCAAACAGTTTTTGGCGACTCCGCTTTGGTTTGAACTTTAGATCTCTAGTTTTGCCTTTAAATCTTAGTTTTTATGAGTTTTTAACCTTTAGATCCATAGATCTGCCATCTTAGACAGCAGATCCATTGCTGTTCTGAGATTTGCCCCCATAAACAGCCCAAAATTTTCAATTTTCGGGTTAGTTTCTCGGTTTCCGTGCATGGCTTCCGCCTCGCAGCTTTTTGCCAGACAGTCGCGCGGTCCATCGCGACTTTTCTGCCTTTTTCCGCGCGGTCCATCGCGGATTTTTTCCAGACAGTCGCGCGGTCCATCGCGACCTTTCTGCATTTATCTGCGCGGCTCATCGCGACTGTGCGGTCAAAACCCGCGCTGCTCATCGCGACTGTGCGGCCTAAACCCGGGCGGTCCATCGCGACTGTGCGTCCAAAACCCGCGCGGTCCATCGCGACTGTGCGGCCAAAACCCGCGCGGCCCATCGCGGCTGTTCGTCCAAAACCCGCGCGGCTGAATTTTTTCATTCGGCCATCCCGATTTTGAAAAATATTTTTTACTGTACTTTCTGCCCATAGCACATTTTTTACAGTATTTGCATTCTGCATATTTTACAGCTTTGAAAAAAAATTTTACTATTTAAAAGTGCATATTTAGAAATCTTTTTCAAAATTTTCAAGAAAGTGAAAGAAAGACTCATTTTGCATTTTCATCTAGATTCAAATTTTTTCTTGTTTACTTCTTTAGAATCTTGCCCTTAGCAATTTTTCTTGAAACGAAGAAATCCATTTATTTCTTTTAAAAAAGGAGTTTATCATTTGCTTTCATAAATCCAAGAAATCCTTTATTTTTTGAGTTATCTTTTGAAAAGCATATTAATTCCTTTTAGTGAAAAAAGTCTTAAATATTTGCTTTTTATTTTCGAAAAATCCTTTATTTTTTGAAAATTTCCCTTAAAGCATTTAATTTTTTCAAAGTTCAGTTTACAACACCTCACGTGCACTCACACGATCACTTAATTGAACTAAGCCTTAAAACGTACCTTAATTTGAACACACTTTTAACCCCACTTGGGGAACACTAAAAGAATTCTTGTAGCTAGGTAGTATTGGGGGGATAGGTGTTCCAATAACACCCCTCAGTTCATACATCTGAGACATAGAAGTTGTCCAATTAGGGAGCTAAAATCTCTTAGTACTTTTTGGCGCGGTCACAACCGGTTTGTGGGAAGGCCTCTCCCTTAGGAGGGTTGAAGTCGCGAGGATGGTTCCGGAAGCCTGAGTGGGATACCGAAACCCATTCAGTAACCGAAGGGCTACCATTCGCAGTTCTCGGGATATCCCTGTATTGGGATATTGCGATCAAAGGACCAAACGACAGATTTACCTTTTCTCGACGCGTCATGAACGGAGTATCCTAGTAGCCTGTCTTTTTAGGATTGATTACCCGGTGTCCCTCCCGGTAGGGGGATATCTAGCCGTTGTCTCAACATTCATATTGTCTGACTTGGATTTCATCACCTTGCAGAGGATATCGTCTGTTTGAGTCACAATACTTTTAGATTAGGTGTTTGCATGATCTTTACCACCTTTTGAGTCTAGTTACACCTATTTTTTCTAGGAGCCGCTTGCATGTTGGTATTCTGACCAGTTGTTGCATTCCTCCACTTATTGTAGCACAGCTGCTAGAATAAGTGCATTTTTTGAGGATTGATTTTTTGGCCTGTGAGCCTTCTTTTTTCACTCCCCTTCTAGCACCCTTGGTTGCATTAGGGTTTTGAGTCTTTTACATATATATCACCACCTGATATTTAAAACACATTTTTTACATACAAAACATATTCTCACCATTGAGAATTCTAGACGTTCTCGTCGTCTACAGGGCGAACTCCCAGAGTTTAGTCCACTTGGCTCTCCACGTCACAGACGCAGAGCATTGTCCCTTGATTCGACACATCGTCAATCAATTAGACGGTCATCCGATTCTGACATACCCCACTTCACCTTTGATTTGGAGGTAGAATCCGAAAACCCCACCGAGTTACCACCAACCACAAATATGTCTGAAACACCAGTTGATCCACAATTTACATTAACCATAGGTCAGACATCCGCAGACCCTTCTGCGGCAGTACCATCCACGGCAACAACCACCCCCTTGGGTATGCCCAATATGGGTAACACTCCACATTCAGGAATGCCTAGCACAGGACCACCACCTGTCATGGGCATGCCCAACATGGGGGTCATACCCCCTTCAGTTTCCACAAACCCTATCCCAGGAATCCCCAGTGCGATTCCTAACCCAAGTGTAACTCATGTTGCACTTGGCAGTGCTATACCAGGAATCCCTGGTGCGATTCCTAACCCAAGTGTAACCCAAGTTGCACTTGGGTTACACTTGGGTTAGGAATCGCACCAGGGATTCCTGGTATAGCACTTGGGAGCGCTAACCCATATCATGCCACACCTTTTGGAGGGCACATACCCTCCATACCTAGCATACCTATAGGCGCTACTGGACCCCTACACCATACCACAATGGCTAGGCAGGTCCCGGTTCCGGTCACCACATCCGCTAGTCTACCATACATGGCAAGTCTCAACCTGCCAGATTTAGCTAGGCTCACAAATGACCCCATCAGACATGATCCTGCTTGGCCCCATATGCCCACTAAGCTTCCCTCTGACATACCTAAGTTTGAGGGAAAGGCAGGAGAAGACCCCCAGAATCACATCATGTCCTTCCATTTATGGTGTTCCTCCAACTCCATAGTGGATGACTCAATCCGCCTACGGCTTTTAAAACGCACCTTCACTGGCTCCGCAGCCAAATGGTATATCGAGCAGCCCCATGGGACGCATGCCACATTTACTTCCCTTGCCTCGACTTTCCTGCAGTTCTTTCAGCTACCAGTCCGCTATGATGCGGGCGTCGAAATCCTACTGTCTTGCAGACAGAACACAGCCACGCATATCACTGACCATATTCATGATTGGCGCCGGCGCCGGAGCCTATGCAAGATCAAATTAGACGACCGAATCTTCCTAGACTGGTTCCTTAAATCCCTCCTTCCTCTCATTGCGAAGGATGTAGCATCTGAAAGACCCCAGTCTGAGGAGGAGGCCATCCTCAAGGCCCAACAGTTTGATCTTATCTATGCCCAGTCAGGTTACCTATACACGATCATACCTGACGCCCCACGAGGTGACTCTGCACGCGGTGACACACCGGGGGCATCACATGCCGCTGATGGCATTATTGGCCAAATTACACCGCAAGCAAAACCTTTCAGTATGGTGAGCACCATGCCCGCCCCAGACCTTTCTAGGGCTACATCTAGTTCCGGGGCGACAACTTCTCATGCTCCAACAAACCAGACCCATGACGTTCATGGACCCTCTTGTCCACAACATTGTTATGGCCAAGCGCCATCAGCATATGTACCCCCTACATACTATGCTCAACCTACGGTACAAAACCCCATGCAGTTCCAACAACAGCCCATGCATTACCCACAACCGGTTGCAACGGCTAACCTCACACCTCCACCAGCTCAGGGGTACCAACAACCCCAGCAGGCAACTGGACCACCTCCAGCTCCACCTGCATACTATCCATCGCAACCTGCTCCCGCACCTGCGCCTCCTCAGAATCCCCCCAATGCTCAAGGGCATGTGTACGCACAACAACATCAGCCCCAATACCAAAATAACCAACGCAACCAGGGTGGGCAACCAAACCGCGGAAGAGGACGCAACCGTGGAAACAATCAAAACCGTAACCAAGCTCCACAACCTACCCATCCTCCGCAAGAAAATAACGCGGCGCCCGCTCATCAGAATCCTGATCGGCCACCTAAGCAAACCAAAAATGCTAATTTACGAACAAACCATCCTTGTTCCATTTGCGGTGTCTATGGCCACTATACCCACGCTTGCCCACATCTCGAGCGAGCTCGACAACTATGGACAAATGACGCCCATCGTCAAGGGCAGGCGGCTCCTCAGCCACCACCCAACCCCCCACCACCTCCACAACAACCTTTGGTACTACAAAACCCTTTTCCAACACAAGGAGTGGTGAACACTCAGCCGTTAGCCCCCCCACAGGGCAACGTGCAACCACAACAAATTACCTACGCAGCTCCTGACCAACCCATGTTTGATTCAGGCACCCACCACTTATTGATGATGTCCACTGCCGACGTCAATATCCAAACCCGTCGAAACCAATACGGACCGATTGCTGAAGCCCCCCCCGCTGAAAAGGATACTAATGCTCATCCCACTGATCAGACATTGCGTATACCTCAGGTTCCAATCGACGGTGCTTCTAAAGCACCTCGCTTTCCCCTACGCCGAATCAACAACAACCCCAATGCACGGGCTGCGTCCAATTACAACATTGTAGATGACTTAGCTCAATCTCCCGCAGCCATGTCTGCGTTAGAAGTCTTAAAAACCTGTCCTACTCAGCGCAAGACTTTACTTTCCGCCATTGGGGCGATTGACCCAAATGATTTGAAATTGATGACCTTTGATTTAGACCAATCTGAACCATGGCTGCCTTCTACCATAGCAGTCCAAGTTTCCGTTTCTATTCGGAATCTTGTCATCCATCGATGTATCATCGACGAGGGTGCCTCCACATGCGTCATGTCCACTTTTGTTTGGCAGAAGTTGGGATCCCCTGCTCTCCAGCAATCCACCACTGCCTTGCGGGCCTACGACGGCCGGTCAGCTCAACCTCAAGGTTTATTACCCAAGGTACCCGTCCAATTAGGTGGGAAAACTGTGCTCATCGACATAGAGGTCATTAACGCCCAGCTCGACTATAACCTTTTACTTGGCCGCAGTTACATGTACGCCATGAAAGCGGTCGCCTCCTCCGTCTTCCGCACCATGATGTTCCCCCACGAGGGACGCGTGGTCAAAATTGACCAACTCACCTACTATGATCCCAACGCCCCTGCAGCACCCGAGAATGTTCTTCCCATGATTGAACAACCCGCTTCTAGTGCAGTTACCTCCTTTGTGTCTTCTGTGGCACCCGGACTTTATTCGGATACACCAATGACCTCTACATTCCAGGCCATTCCACCACCATCATCCGGAGAGATTAACACCATCTACATGATCTCTTCGACTACCACTACCTCATCACTCGATTTGACCACTCAAAGCTCCCGCAATGACGAAGAGGTTCTCGAGACTCATACTACCTTTGATTATCCCGGGGAAGACATGCACCATCGTCCATACTTCCTCCTGGAAGAGACTTCATCCACCATCGCTACCCAATCCGCGGTTGAGTCCAAAGATTTCCTTCCTACTAAAATCTACTGGTTAACGGATCCCATGGCTGATATTTCTCCCGTCATCCACATTGACATCTCTGACCCACTTGGTGCCCTTCATACCATCACATTAGGAACCTCCCACAGTGAGCATGAGATCGGAGAATACCAACAACTCTTCCAAGAATTCACTGATGTCTTTTCTTGGTCAGATACCGAAATGCCTGGCCTTGACCCCGCCATTTATACGATCTCCACTGGATACCCCTCTGTCCGGTCGGCCCCTTCCATTGATCCCTTTGACACACAGGTTCAACCCTTTCAAATCGACCAGGAAACCACATGTACATAACATGGGGGCAGGCCCAAAACCTTGCCTACTCATCATCATCGTGATCCTCGTCGGAGATACTGGGGGCATCCACCCCACGAAGGGAATCCCCCATCATCATATCATCACTTCAGTATGCCACCACGAACCACGAACTCATGGTATAACACCCCGCTAGCAGTTGCTCAATGCCCTATTGATCTCTCTCTGAGACAACATCTGTACCACATTGACACCTCTGAGTTAGGGGGCATAATAGATTACCTCGACCCCGGGATAGGGGGCATGATCAATCATTTTGAACCTTCCCCATCATCTCTATCTCAACACCTCAATGAGCCCACCGTTCAAACCAACACACATGTGATCCACAATCACAAACCCCATGCACATAGCATGGGGGCAGGTCATTAACCCTGCTCACTTTTTCATATTCGTGATCTCAACCATTTTTGAGGTCATGTGTCACTTGTATATTTCAGTTGACTTGATACACCTAGTATTTTGCCCCCACGGGTCATCATTTCTCCCCACCACTGCATCCTTCGCTTGGTGGGATCACCTTTATTTGTAGCCATTTTTTAACCTAGTTCTTTCCTTTAACCATTCCGGAGTCCTTATGACCTCCGTTTTTCGCACCATTTGCACTGCCGGATTCATATTTCCGTGCCCGTGATGATGCTTGAGATCATTTCTCGCTCTCACCAGGACCAATATCAACATTGTGTCCCGACACCTTGTCGCCCCAGCTTGCGTACCACTTCGGCTGCTCTCTGTTTTTTATATATTTGATATCATCGGATTCATTTTTCCGAGCCCGTGATGATGCTTGAGATCATTTCTCGCTCTCACGCCCAGATTTTTTGGGCATTTTTTACCATGCCCCCTCGTCACCTCGGTTTGCGTGCCACATCGGCTGTTCTCCGTTTTCGATGTGTCTTATATCGCCGGATTCAGTTTTCCGCACTCGTGATGATGCTTGAGATCATTTCTCGCTCTCACCTTTAGATTTTTTGGGCATTTTTTACACGCCCCCTCGTCGCCTCGGTTTGCGTGCCACATCGGCCGTTCTCCGTTTTAGACGTGCCTTATATAGCCGGATTCAGTTTTCCGCGCTCGTGATGATGCTTGAGACCATTTCTCGCTCTCACCTTTATATTTTTCGGGCATTTTTTCCACGCCCCCTCATCACCTCGGTTTGCGTGCCACATCGGCCGTTCTCCGTTTTCGACAATCCTTATGTCACCGGATCCAGTTTTCCGCGCTGATGACGATGCTTGAAACCTTTCCTCGCCCTCATCAATACATTTTTGTTCGGTATAATTTTATCCTTTTTTCGGGCCGAGCAACCCCTCTTTACGAAAAAGACACTTAGGGAGTTTCTGTTAAGCTCTTTTCTGACTCCTAAAACAATGAAAAGATCGCCGAGCAATATTGCTTCCTTTCATGCTCGCTAAATGTATCTGAAAGGGCGTCTACCTGGTATAAGTTTACCCCTTTTCCGGACCTTGTAGACTAATTACGAAAAAGGTATACTCTAGTCACACCGGCTAGAAGAGTTCTCCATTCGCATCATTTTATGCTTTTTCGGGCCTTGGAGACTAAACTTACGAAAAAGAAACACCAATAGAGTCCACTTACCGCTTTCAGACTCTCTAAACACGAAAGCAACCATGAGCATGAGCCTCCCTGGGCTCATAAAATCCACAGGACCGTACCATTTTAGAGCACACTTTTATCCCTTCTTGGAGCTCATTAAAACTACAAAGAAGGAATCAATGGTGCCTCTTGGCGCTACAACACATCATGCCTACTCACATAGCAGCTTCCCCATTTTGGTCGCCTTTGTTCAGAGTATTCTGCAGTATGTAACCCTGAAACTCCCTCGACAGCTACCATCAGCTTCACCCACCTAGAGTCAGTGCATACCCTTCAGGACCTAAAAGATGATCCCCACACCTACAAGTCAGGTCCCTACGCTGCCAGGTCAACCATGTCATCATGCTCTGAACAGAGGAAGTTTGAGTCTACCCATTTTTTGACCCAGTTATTTCCCATTTCCACAAGTATGTCAGTCCTACCATCAGTACTACAACACTTCAGTTTTACACCTCGTGCTCCTATCAAGGAAACATCATTGCCTTGTTAGTTGCTGGTCTCCCTCTGTCGACGACAACCACATTGATTCCAGAGGATAGACCTAGAGGTCCCTGTGTCTTGGACTCATTACCATCTATGATGAGTGCCTACGAATCATTTCGAGAGGAATCCTCAGTGCCTCTCCGAATGGTTGTTTCTCACATGCTCGACTTCAACACCTAGATCGCATCGTTGAGATTCGCACAGGGTATTGGTCCGTTCAGTTATTAGTCGAAGACCCCGGATACCACCTGACTCCTCCATATTTGAGAGTCTACCTATGGATACAACCAGTTACATTTTTTCTATACATATCCGGGTTGCGTATGGCGACAGTATTCAGATGTACCCCAGTTTTATACTCCCTCGAGTATACAGATACAAATACTTCTCAGAGATGACTCATAGTCTTTGAGTCCCTACAGATGTTGGACACCTTCAGTTTCAGCAGTTCCTCAGTTATTCCAGTGTATCAGTTATTGAGATCAGCTATGATCATGAGTATATCCCACAATAATGTCCCCTCTGGACCATTATGATGTACCGGTATATTTCTTTACGTATTAGATCCCCCTTCTTGGGACTAATTGTTTTGTATATGTCTTGATACGAGCATGGGAATGCCCGCCTCGTCCTTTATCAGAGATTATACCTCATTCATATTGAGGCCATGTAATATTTTTTGTTTTTGCAGCTTCCAAGGGCCGTGGCTCCAGTCTCCAACCGGTCTCTTCTCTCCCCTAAACCCCACAAAAAAGGACAAAAGAACTATGATGTCTATCGGCCATACGATGAGCTCCCGCCCTCACACATCAGGGGGCAATCTGTTAACACCTAAAAAGTGCTCACTAGCTCATTCCCTTACTCACATGACCCATTTGTCCACTTTTCCACCATCTGAGCCTCTGAAACCAACAAAAGGTCACCAAAAGACCTTAGTACACCCCTTTTTCCATTAAAAAAGATTATTTTTCCAAGAAAATCATAAAAAACCCTCAAAAAGGGTCCAAATTCCCAAAAATATTAAAAAGGGAATTAAAATATTATTTTTATTCAAAAAAGGAAAAAGGAGGGAAAAGTACCTAAACCATGTTGGTCAATACCATTTGGTTTCCACAAAACCACAAATGGTATTCCTCACCACCAAAACCTATAAAAAGGTGGTAGGGGCTCCTCATTTCACATCCTTCCATTATCTCATCCTTATGCTGCTGAAATCTCCCCTGAGCACTTTTAGCCATTGAAGCAACCTTGGAGAAGGAGACCTCTTGGAGTTTGGAGCTACTCATCTTGGGAGTTGCTCAACATCAACCTTCACCACTGAAGGTAATATCGCAAGCACTTGCTTGCCCCCCCCATTTTTCAATACAAAAAATTATTTCTTATGTTTCTTGTTCTTGATTTTGACATGTTTACATTATTTGCTTAGATTCTTGCTTAGATTCATGAAAAGTATTGTTTATTTAGTTTATTGTTTTTATTTCTATTGAAACTGCTGCTACTAGTTAGCAGGTGCCCATAGCACTAAGCCTGGTTGCAAAACCGGGCAAACACATGGAAAGAATAGAAGTGAAGATGGTGTTCTTCGAATGCGTACAGATGGTTATGAATTGAAGAACATCAAAGAAAAATGGCCAATTTTAAAGATGAACCTCACAATGTTAGATTTTCATTAGCAGCTGATGGTTTCAATCCATTTGGATATTTTTTTTCTACTTACTCAATGTGGCATGTTTTCATCATAAACAATAATGTTCCTCCTTGGATGTCGATAAAGAGAGAGCAAGCAATGTTGGCAATGATTATTCCAGGTAATTTTTTTAGAGTAATTATATTATTTGATTAATTTATTTGTTTAATTGTTGCATGAGAACTCCTTTTATATATTGGGAAACATAACTAAATAACATTGTATGTTGAATGATCAATTAGGTAAGTACCAAGTTAAAGATATGAATGTATATATTGAGCCTCTTATCGATGAGCTATTGAAGTTGTGGGATGAAATCACTATGTATGACATCTCCATAACAAAAGGGCGGAAACAATTTCCAGTATGTGGTCCTAGGAAAAAATCTCATCATTCAAGAAGTTTAGCAAAGGAGGTATTTGATGAGTACAGGCACTTCCTACCTAAGAACCATAGATATCGAACTACCAAGAAAACAAAATTCAATGGTAAAGAAAAGAATGGAAAGAAAACATGAAGAATGACACCTCACCTATGGAAGTTGGAATATAATAGAAATCACTGAGTTATGCAAATTGTATATGTAGCATATATAAACATGTAATATTATGAATTTTATATTTTTACTGAATTTTCTCTACCATGGATGTCATGAATTATTGTTAATGTGTTTTTGTTTATGTTTAATGAATGTGTTTAAAGAATGAATGGGATTCCACGAGGAATGAAGAGTTATCCTGTACAATTCAGTATGTTTCCTTACTACGAGCACCTACAAATAACTCATTTGTTAGATACAATGCATATTGGGAAGAATGTAATAGAAATAATATGGTGGATATTAGATGGAAGGAATGACAAAGATAAAATTGGAAAAAAATGTAGTGACATTGCAGAAGCCAATCACGCATTGCAAAGTGTAATTATTTCCAATGCTCGAGATGGGGACCGAAATATTAGTCTTCTATGGTTATTGATAGAGAAACAAAGCGATGCTATAAAAGAGGTCATTCAGAAAATAAGTTTTCCAATGGGGTTTTCGTTGAACATACAAAATATCTTAACAAAAAAGGTGATTTTGGTGGTGTTAAAACTCATGACAGGCATACATTCATTAAGGTAATTATTTATGTATATAATTTCCATTTAGTACTTCTTTTTAATAATTGTTCTCTCTTATTTGGAAACATTAAATAATGATTTGCTTTTTTATACAGTACGTTCTACCTCTATCTCTCCCAGATAGCTTTGATGACAACATAAAACAAGTTATATATGATCTTGGTAAATACATGAGGCAAGTAACAATTTATATGCATGAACATTTTTATTCTCTTTATTGCATAGCTTATTGACATATTGTGTTTTATAGCTTGGAACTTTATTATATATGCCTCAATCTTGTTGATCAATGTTATTTTCTTGCATAATTTGTAGGTGGATTTCATCTAAAGAAATACATAAAGAAGATATTAGGTATTGGAAGAGAGAAATTCCTCATCTAATGTGTGAAATGTAGAAGTATTTACCTCTAGCATTTTTCAATGCACCAGAACACTATCTAATACACAAAGTTGAGGAGATTGAATTGTGTGGACCTGTAAACTCAAGGTCAATGTGGATGGTGGAAAGGAATTTTAAGTCATTGAAGCCTTTTGTTAGACAAAGAGCATGTCCTGAGGGTTCTATGGTGCAAATCTATATGGTATATCAATCCATGGTGTGCATTAGTTAGTATCTTCCAAATTTAGCAAAAAATATGAATATGCCTCGCATTTGGCATGTCAACTCCATCAAAAAATTTGAAGGGGATCTCCTATTGCGGAAAGGTAGAATGAGGAAAGTGAAAGGTAGTTGAATGGTGTAGATTTAAATTATTATAAAATTAATTTTTCAATTATATATATATATATATACATATATATATATATATATATATACATACATATATATATATATATATATATATATATATATATATATATATATATATAATACTCATGTAATTTTTATTATTTCATAAGTATTTTAAGGTAAACTTAATTTCCTTTAATGATAGATAATTTATAATTCTTAATTGTCATTTTTTCATATAGTTGTTCGCATGTGGGATGCGCTACATTTATACATTGTAAACAATCTTGATTGGATGGAGGAATGGATAGAACAATGTACATAATTTTGTGGTACCTTATCATGGGAGGGGTTAGTAAATTGATTATAATAGTGCATCGTTATCAAGAATAATATCTCGGTGAACTTATGCAAATGGAAATTTATTTAGCATGTGGTTTAAAAGATAAAAAGGTAAGTATATTTACCCTGATCATTTTTTTGTTGTTTCCCATTATATCAATGTGTTTATTTCGTTTATTTCTTCTTATATATTTATTTACTGAGTCGGGCATGATGCAGTTGATACACCACAAGGCTATGTGGTGCAATGGTCATAAATTTCGCATCAAAAAGTTGGATGAAAGGAAGAAAATTTTTGGTTGTGGGATAACTACAGTTTTTCAAGTCACTAATGTTTCCTCTAGAAGTGACAAGCATCCATAAGTATCTGAAAATAGGTACTACAATTATTTGGAAGATATAATTAAGTGTGACTTTAATTCCTTTAAAATAGTTCTTTTTGAGGTCAAATGGTACATGCTACGAATGAATGAACGCGATCCCGAAAGAACCGTTATTGAGCATGCCAATGGATTTACCATGGTTAATACAAGGGCACTTGAACCAGGTACAGAGACTTATGTTCTTCCAAGTCAATGTGAGCTGGTCTTTTACTCAGAGCTCCCAGGTAAAAAAGGTTGGTCATACATTGTTAGATATGATCCAAGAGGAATATCGGTCAAGTATAATGCAGAGGAATACGACAATTTTGAGAAAGAAGGTGATGTAGACCAAGAGAAGTTGGTCGCCGACGTAGATGTGTCAGATGAATAATATGATCAAGAATTTTATCATCCAAATGATGTAGCAGACAATGACGTAGTCAATGATGATATTGATGATGATTATATAACTGAAAAATGACATTGATGTTGATGTTGATATGAGAGATCCTTTCAACGATATCAATTCTGAACCAGATAATGATACAGATGTTGAGTCAGATGAAGAAGAATATCAATGACATTGTAGCAATGTTGGAATCGAGGAGTTATGTGAGTATATATTTTTTGCATAATGTATTATGTTTAAATTATTTATTTATTTCATTTTTTATTTAGTATGTTACATCATCATCATCATCATCATCATCATCATCATCATCCTCATCCTCATCCTCATCCTCATCCTCATCGGAGTCATCATCATCATCATCATCATCATCATCATCCTCATCCTCATCCTCATCATCATAATCATCATCATCGGAGTCATCGTCATCATCATCATCATAATCATCAACTTTGTCATCATCATCATCATCATCATCATCATCATTGTCATCATATTCATCATCATCAACGTCTTCATCATCATCGTATTCAGTAACATCATCATCTTCATCTTCATCATCCTCATCCTCATCATCATCATAGACATTGTCATCATCGTCATCATCTTCATCATCATCATCATCATCTTCATCATCATCATCTTCATCATCATCATCATCATTGTTGTCGTCATCACCATCATCATCATCATGATCATCATCACCTTCATCATCATGATCATCTTCATCCTCATCCTCATCCTCATCATCACCCTCATCCTCATCCTCATCCTCATCCTCATCATCATCATCATCGTCGTCGTCATCGTCTTCATCATCATCATCATCGACGTTGTCATCATCATTGTTGTCGTCGTCGTCATCATCATCATCATCATCATCATCATGGTCGTCATCATCACCATCTTCATCATTATCATCATCATCATCATCATCATCATCATCATCATCATCATCGTTGTCATCATCATCATCATCATCATCTTCACCATCATCGTCTTCATCATCATCATCATATTCATCATCATCATTATCATTGGTGTCGTCGTCATCACCATCATCATCATCCTGATCCTGATCCTGATCCTCATCATCACCATCATCATCATCATCATCATCATACTCATCATCGTTATCCTCATCCTCATCCTCATCCTCATCATCACCATCATCATCGTCATCACCATCATCATCATCATCATCTTCATCATCATCATGATCGTCATTGTTAGGAGGTATGTGAGTATATCTTTTTGCAGAATGTATTATGTTTAAATTATTTAGTGATGCCATTTTTTATTTAGTATGTTACATGTTCTTCTTTATGTGATCATTGTCGCCATCATCCCCATCATCATCATCATCATCATCATCCTCATCCTCCTCCTCCTCCTCCTCATCATCATCGACATTGTCATCATTATCATCATCAGCAGCAGTAGCAACAGCAACAACAACATCATCATCGTCATCATCGTCATCATCTTCATCATCCTCATCATCACCATCTTCATCATCATCATCATCATCTTCATCATTATCGTTGTCATCGTCATCACCATCATCATCATCATCATCATCATCACCATCATCATCATACTCATCCTCATCCTCATCATCCTCATCCTCATCCTTATCCTCATCCTCATCCTCCTCCTCCTCATCATCATCGTCGTCGTTGTCATTGTCATCATCATCATCATCATCACCATCGTTGTCGACATCATCATCATCATCATCATATTCTTCATCATCATCATCATCGTTGTCGTCGCCATCACCATCATCATCATCATCATCATCATCACCATCATAATCATCATCATCATAATCATCATCATTGTCATCGTTAGTAGTGTCTTTATTGTCAACATCATCGGCATCGTCATCATCATCATCATCAACATCACCGTCACCATCATCGTTGTCGTCATCGTCATCATCATCATTGTCATTGTTGACATCATCATCATCATCATCATCATCATATTCATCATCATCATCATCATCATCTTCACCATCACCATCATTATCATTGTCGTCATCATCACCATCATCATCTTCATCATCATAGTCATCAGCAACAGTAGCATAATCATCATCACCATCATTATCATCATCATCGTCGTCATCATTAGTAGTATCCTCTTATTTATGTGACCAGCCTAGATCCAAATCCTAGGCTCTATCAAGCGTCGAGAGGGATCAAATTTTCCGAGGTGCAAACCTTGACTCAGGTATTGCACTCAAGGAGCTATTCGAGGAGAGGTTTGCACCTCGGGATATTTGATCCCTCTGGGCACTTGATAGAGCCTAGGATTTGTATCTAGGTTGGTTCCAGTCGTGGGTGGTGATACAAAACTGGAGTTTGATCGAAATTGTAAGGAACAGGTTAAGTTGAAAACACAGATAGAATTATGATGATTATCATAATGTAAGTAATAAGTATTAAGGATTGAGTAAATTGTTAAAGCAAAGGTTTGCACCTCAAGGGATTTGATCCCTCTAGGTGCTTCATAGAACTAGAGTTATATGGGTCTATATTGGTTCCAATCGCGGTGTGCACGTCAAAATGATGTGATGTTTTAACGTATTACTGGTAATCATAGTTAAATTATTTCGTCAAATATTTTAACAATGCAGACGAATACAGATCAAATAAGATGATGTTTAAATATGATATATGTCAACATGTTGGTTGATGTTATCAAACAATATAATCCTATACAATGTTTAAATACAAATATATTACAATACAGTGATCAACTTTGATATTTCTTCTTCCTTCTTTTTTATTCCACTCCTGCTCCCTTTGGCATCTTCTCGTATCGATCATATGTGAAAGGAGGAATACCATCCAGACCTTTTACTCATGATATTGTTGTAAATGGGAGTCCCCGTCATTCTTTGTTTCCAATATTTATAATTTCCTTCACCAATGTTAATATGTCGAAATCATTACAATTTTTTTTTTTAAATAGATAAATTCAATGTCTAAATGTAAATAACAAAAAACAATGCATTGTTGAAATCAATGCAATTTTTTTACTTTTGATTAAATTGATAAATTGAATACATACATGTATAAAACAAAACAAAATATGCATTGCTAAAATTAATGCAACGAATCAAATAAATATGCATCTTGTGTTATTTAACAACATTTGTGTGTGATCTATTGGTAAGTAGTAAGGTTATTGGGCTTGTGTGAACCTAGAGACCAAGGATCAAAACCCTTTTGGCTTGGAGTTATATTTAGTTATCAAATCTAACTATTATATCAATATGCATCTTGTGTTTTTGATGAACATTTGTTTGTGGTTTATTAAACAATGCATTGTTGAAATCAATGCAACAATGTTTTTTAGTAAACTGATAAATTCAATGCATACATGTAAAAAACAAAAACAATTCATTATTGAAATCAATGCAACTAATCAAATCAACATACATCTTGTGTTTTTAAGGACTTAAGGTTCAAATCCCTTCTATTTTTTTTATTTCTTATGTGGGCTATAGTATTTTTTTTTACTTCTTTTGTTTCCACTTCTTATGACTACTATAATATTTTTTTTTACTTTTTTTATTTTATTTCTTATGTTTCTACTTTTATGCGAGTTATAATATTTTTTTACTTCTTACATTTCTAGTTTTTATGTCAACTATAATATATTTTTTTGTAACATATTTTTATTAAATTGATGAATTCAATGTATAGATGTAAATAACAAAACAAAACAATGCATTATTGAAATCAATGCAAATAATTAAATTAATATGCATCTTGTGTTTTTGAAAAACATTTGTTTGTGGTTTATTAAACAATGCATTGTTAAAATCAATGAAACAATATTTTTTTATTAAATTGATGAATTCAATGCATACATGTAAAAAAGAAAAACAATGCATTGTTGAAATCAATGCAACTAATCAAATCAACATACATCTTGTATTTTTTAAGAACATTTGTTTGTTGACTATTGGTAAGTAGTGAGATGATTGGGTTTAAGGTTCAAATCCCTTTTATTTTTTCTATTTCTTATTTCGGCTATAGTATTTATTTTAGTTCTTTTGTTTCTACTTCTTATGGCTACTATAATATATTTTTTACTTCTTTATTTTATTTCTTATATTTATACTTTTTATAACAGCTATAATATTTTTTACTTCTTATATTTCTAGTTTTTATATAGGCTATTATATGTTTTTTTGTAACATTTTTTAATTAAATTGATGAATTCAATTTACAGATGTAAATAACAAAAAAAACAATGTAGTTGAAATCAATGCAACGAATCAAATCAATATGTTTCTTGTGTTTTTTAAGAACATTTGTTTGTTGTCTATTGGTAAGTAATGAGATGATTGGGCTTAAGGTTCAAATCCCTTCTATTTTTTATATTTTTTATGTCAGCTATAGTATTTATTTTACTTCTTTTGTTTCTACTTTTTATGTCTACTATAATATATTTTTTATTTCTTTATTGTATTTCTTATATTTCTACTTTTTATATCAACTATAATATTTTTTACTTTTTTTATCTTTTACGCATCGTTGAAATCAATGCAACCATGTTTTTTTATTAAGGTTCAAATCCCTTCTATTTTTTCTATTTCTTATGTTGGCTATAATATTTTTTTTATTTCTTTTGTTTCTACTTCTTATGTCTACTATAATATATTTTTTACTTCTTTATTTTATTTCTTATATTTCTACTTTTTATGTCAGCTATAATATTTTTTACGTTTTTAATTCTTATATTTCTAGTTTTTATGTAGGTAACATGTTTTTATTAAATTGATGAATTCAATTTACAGATGTAAATAACAAAAAAAAGCAATGCATTTGTTGAAATCAATGCAAGGAATCAAATCAATATGCATCTTGTGCTTTTTAAGAACATTTGTTTGTTGTCTATTGGTAAGTAGTGAGATGATTGGGCTTAAGGTTCAAATCCCTTCTATTTTTTCTATTTCTTATTTCGACTAGAGTATTTATTTTATTTATTTTGTTTCTACTTCTTATGACTACTATAATATATTTTTTACTTCTTTCTTTTATTTCTCATGTTTCTACTTTTTATGTCAGCTATAATATTTTTTACTTCTTATATTTCTAATTTTTTTTTACTTCTTTATCATTTTTAGTTCTTATATTTCTAGCTTTTATGTCCGACATGTTAGGAACAAACGTTACAACATCTCCATCATACTCGACAAACGTTACTCAACAAACATTTATTAATGGTCGACAAAATATTTATTACTTTTTTCTTTTTATTACATTTTATTAATGGCCCACAAGAAAAACATTACAAGATCTCCCTCATATTTTTATTTTTTTATTTTTATTACATTTTATTAATGGCCGACAATGATATCGACAAACGTTACACGTAACGTTACAAGATCTCCCTCATATTATTACTTTTTACTTTTTATTACATTTTATTAATGGCCGATAATAATATCGACAAACATTACAAGATCTCCCTCATACTGGGATGTAGAGCACCTCTCGGCGCAATCATGGGTATTAGGGAATTGAGAGTGATGTGACGGGGGGGGACGATCCTTCAAAACATGAGCCTTCAAAACATTTCATTATACTAATAGTTGATCCAATATTTCATGCATATCATTTTATTCTAGGTATTTTTCACTGCAAATATCCCAAATATCCTCCTTCCTTAACGTAATGTCCATCACCAATGTCATCCATCGATCCTCCAAAGTTAGCAGTGAATGGGTCCAATGTTGAAATTTCTTCAAACTTTTCCAGTATGCGTTGAAATTTGATATTGTTAGAGTAGACACATGCCTTTACGAAATGTCAGGGTTTCAAGACTCAAGGATGGGGTTAAGTTAAACAAGCACCCTAACGAATGTAGAAACCTTATGAATATAGAACCTTGACTCAATTAGAATTTTGGATTTTG
Source organism: Larix kaempferi (assembly GCA_027924585.1). Lineage (NCBI taxonomy): Eukaryota > Viridiplantae > Streptophyta > Pinopsida > Pinales > Pinaceae > Larix > Larix kaempferi. Next base: position 2,105,574 of record BSBM01000633.1, on the reverse strand, counting down.
GTTATACAAAATTCCACTTGCGCCATTTTTTGCATGATAAGGGATGAAGGCTCAGCTAGATGCTTCAACTCTTCATTTTGGTCAAATATACACTCTAAGGAAAAAAGTCCTAATCTCATTTATTTTGTTGAGTTAGATGAGATTTGAAGTATCTTCTTTTCTCTTTTGCTTTTATTTATGTGCCTCCAATTTTATTGAGAGTTTCATTAGCTTTGACCAACATAGGATAAATCCTTCATCTTTTATAAGAAAATGGAAAAGTGGATCATCACTTTCTAATGTTACATGGGGGAGGAAATTGAGCTATCAACTCAAATTTAAAGGATTGACCATGATCCCATACTTGGACACTATAAAACCAAGTAACCTTGCAATGACAACGTACAAAATAAAATTATTTGGATTTAGTTGTATCTTGTTGAAATGACATCTATCAAACACTGCGTGAAGGTGAGTTGGACGATTGACTCTTATTTTAGATCAATTGGTCAGGTCATCTAGATAGGATACCACAATATGCTTGATTTCATGTAAATCATAAGAAATGGAAATTTCTCATCGTAAGAAATGGAAATGGAAATGGAATAATCAATGCACTAAATGGGGCCAACGTTGAATTTTTTTCAAGTTGTACTTGTGTACACTGAAATTTGGCTTGGTTATACTAGAATAATGTATTGATGGTTTGGGAGGGTTTCTAGACTCAAACATAACTCGCACAAACAATTCACTAATAAAAAAAAAACTTGTAGAATAATTAATGTATTAAATGGGGCCAACGTTGAAATTTTTTCAAGTTGTGCTTGTGTACATTGAAATTTGGCTTGGTTAGACTAGAATCATGTGTTGATGGTTTGATAGGGTTTCCAAATTCAAACATAACTCGCACAAACAATTCTCCAATCAAACAACAAACCTGTAGAATAATCAATGTACTAAATGGGGCCAACATTGAAAGTTTTTCAAGTTGCACGCTTGTATACACTGGAATTTGGCTAGGTTAGACTAGAATCATGTATTGAAGGTTTGCGAGGGTTTCCAAACTCAAGCATAACATGCACAAACAATTCTTCAATCAAACAACAAATCTGTAGAATAACCAATGTACTAAATAGGGCCAACGTTGAAATTTTTTCAAGTTGTGCTTGTGTACACTGAAATTTGATTGGTTAGACTAGACTCATGTATTGATGGTTTGGGAGGGTTTCCATGCTCAAACATAACTTGCACAAACAATTTTCCAATCAAACAACAATCTTGTAGAATAATCAATGTACTAAATGGGGCCAACGTTGAAATGTTTTCAAGTTGTGCTTATGTAAACTAAAATTTGGCTTGGTTATATTAGACTCATGTATTGATGGTTTGGGAGGGTTTCTAGACTCAAACATAACTTGCACAAACAATTCTCCACTCAAGCAACAAAATTAAAAATACTAAATGTATCATTTCTTTATTGACACTAAACAAGGTTCCACGCGAGAAGTTTCATAAATCCAAATTTTAATGTTTTTTAACATTGCTACCATAGGAGGCCATACCTTTCCAAAATTTATGGTTTTTTTTGCATTGCTACCATACAAGGCCATACCTTTCCACCTATTGATTACTGGTGGGCCATTCGTCAAAGTCCCAAGAATTGAAGAACTATTGAAGTATCCAAGTAAAACTAAAGGAAACAATAGGGAGCAAGTTGAAATAGCCAACTAAAACCAAGTAAAAGTTGAAGGATATTACAAAAAGATATAAGAGATCTCAAGGTTGAACATCAAATCAAACATATTTCAAGTGGTTGAATTTTTTAGTTATCTTGCATTAACTTGGCCAATAAACAATGTAAAACTCATCTAGTATTATGGAACATATGTTAACAAAAGTCTAAAATCATATGTATAGGGTAGTCAATATGAATAATTCTACATGAAAGACACATCTATATCAAAGGAATGCATTAAGCATTTGTATTTGGATAATTTAAATTTTCATGTGAACCATTTGTAGCAATATCTAACAATTTGTCAACTCATATCTATTTTAAATATTTTCCATCCATGAAATCCACTTCCATCCTTAGTGATTGATCATATAATCATACACATACCCTGGATCTGATACTAACTCTCTTGGATTCATGAAGGTCATAAATACCTTAGCTATTTCATTTCAAATTCAGTGATAGGTGCTCATGATCAATCATACCTAGCCTCATATGTCCTTTGATGCTTATGTTCATGCTTGTACTAAAGAGAAATGTGAGATATATAAAGTACATAGTGGTCACCAAAATATGATCAAATGGTAATGTGGCTTTAAATTGAATATAAGGAGATTCTCTAATTTTGTTGAATTGTTACTAGTGTGAGACCACAAATTTCTAATGTGAAACAAGGTAACTAGACTTATGAAATACCCGATTGTAGCTTTAGAGAATGTCCTGGTGTGTTTGTCCTAATGATGAACCGTGATTAAGGTTTGAAATGTCGACTTTTCATAATGGGTACTGCGTTCTTCCCGAGCACTACACTAAATGTCCTAGTGTGTTTAGGTTGGTATCACTAGCACCCATGTACATTGATCCACCTAATCTTAAAAGTAACAAGATCATTCTACAACAAGGAGTCAAGTTGATATTTCTAGCTACTAGGTAACCCCTCACATGCCATTCCCACACATGTAATTCATCGGTGAATTTGATCAATTATTCCCAAAATCATAAACCTAGTGCAACCATAACATGATGGCAATGTCTTTTAGGATGTTAGAAAGAAGCATAGGCATGAAAGAGTGCTATGATGAATGATGTCTTATTGGAATAATTATGGAAGTAGGGATCTGAATCATGGTGAATAATGCTAGGTGGTTAGTATGGTGTGGGATCTCATCCATTTCCTTAATGTTCATGAAGGGTTCAAACTTGGGATGTGTTTAATTCCTAAGTCATAATTGTTGTAAAAATTAGATTGCAACCCTTGAACAAGAAAATGATATTTACATGGCCATTCATCCTCACATGAAGATGTCATTCAAATTTCAAGGTGTTGAAATCTCTGGAACAACATTTCATTTAGATAAGGAATGTGTATTTCATGTACATAGAATCTTCATAATTTTGAGTGAGTACAGGATGTCAATTGAACATTGAACATGGAGGAAGCATTCACTTAACTCAATGGTGATTTTTATTTGTTGGTGAGTAGTTATATGATCATTACTTACTAAGAGGGCATGGGATTAGAAATGATTCTATTGTGTGTTTGGTGTCACATCTGCATGGACCTGTTTGAAGATGAAGCATGCCCTCATCTTATGGGCCCTGATAGTTTAAAGGAATTGCTATAAAAAAATTCACTTCCACTTCAAATTCCTTCATTAGAGGATTCATTGTGGACAAGTTGAGAATTACTCTAATTTTATAGCTACGGGTGCTATATATTAACAAAGCCATTCATTGTTACAACCAGTATGGACTAATTTGGACATTCATTCCATCCCGCCATTTTCTCTTTCTAAGCAAACTAAGTCTACATGGAACACATATTTCTCAATCTCTTGTCATTCCAAGGGCCTTATTATGTTTTTTCAACAATCTTTATAATCACATGAATGTATTAGAAGAGGGGCCATAGTTTTTAGGCCTAGATATCCTCTTCATTAGGCATTGGTTTCCAACACTCAATCCTATGACCATGTCTAATACCACCACCCTATTTTGGGTCACATGTTGAATATCCACCTATTTATGTGGGGTTTTCCAATATTAGAATAATTGCAAAATCTCTACGGATATTTCCAAAGGTTGACATCAACCAAGTCCAAAAGGGAATCATTATTTGTGCATGCATTAGTGTAAAATTTGACTTGAATCAAAGTCTCTTATGTAAGATAATTATGGAGTGTAATGATTCTTGTTGTATCTAAGAACTAGATAATGAGAATGCATCTTCCATATGTAGATTTTATCAATAAATATGTTATTTGAATGATGCATGTCTTAAGGAAAAAATCTCACTAGGGAAAATGGGGAAGATGAAGTATTAGGTTGGAATTTTATTAAAAAATGAATCAATTCACATTAAAAAATAATACATAAAAAACAAACCAACATAACAAAATCGTTTGAGATCAGGTGGTTTGTGATTCTGGTAGGGGAGAGGGAGTGACCCAACGAGCAAGCAGTGGGAGTGATCCGACGAGCAAGCAGTGGGACAGGAGGATTAGACCAGTGGGTAATTGGATTTTTTCGAGACCACATGCCCATTGCAGAGGAGACTTTTTGTCCTGGAGGATATCAAGACCATTACAGAGAGAAACCCCATGCCCAAAGGATATCCACAAAGTAATTATGCGTCCGGAGGAGATCGAGACCATGTACCCATTATAGAGGAGACTTTTGTTCCTAGAGGATATTGAGACCATTGCATAGAGGAACCCCATGCCCAGAGGATACCCACAAAGTACTTCTGCATCTGAAGGAGATCAAGACCACACGCCCATTGTAGAGGAGACTTATGTTCTTGGAGGAGCTCGAGACCATTCCAGAGGAGGCCGATATGTCTTCGATAAGTCTGAACATCAACCCAAACACCTAACCCAGAAAAAATTCCTTCTCTATAGAGCACATTGAGCAAATTTGTTTTGATTGTTGAACTATTGACCAGTTGCATGAAGCAATTTTTCCAATTTGTTGGTTTGGAAATGCACTGCGTAGAAGGGGTTTTTCCAATTTTTCCAAATTGGGGGTTTCGAAATTTGGGGGTTTCTTTATCCCTTTGAGTTTTTCCAACAATCTTTCCATACTGAAATTCCCACATCACAAGGCCAATTCTCCCAATAGCCTCTAACCAAGTATTGAAACATGTCATCATCTAACCAACAATGATTAAATTTAAAAGGTTTTTTTTCATCTTGTGTTCAAAATCAAGTTGAAGACATATGGGAAGGTGATCAGAGATCCCTATGGAGATATACTAGGACCTATAGCATCCCATTTTACATATTTGATTCTATAGCTATTATGAGATTGAACATATCTCCACATATATTCCACATCCTAGTAGGCTAAGGTGCGGTCATTATAGAGTGGTTGGACATGTTGTTGAATATTTCCCTAATTGAAAAATGGGTTGTGGACTGTATCAATCTTGTCAACCCCCCTACTCATCACTCACACAATATGCCCTTGCCAAACTAATCACCTTACTAGTTGGGCATAGGTTGTAAATAATATTCAACTGACATCACAACTTGCTTTATCTTTGAACATATTATCACATAGTATGGATTCCTTAGAAGCTTGTCCAATGACCAAGGGAGGCATTTCATAAGTACCATGATTTCAACTATTACTAGATAGTTCTTAATCCAACACCACAATACTAGTCCATATCATCCACAAGATAATGTAATCATGGTGTAATTTAAGCAGGCCTTGGAGTACAAGTTAATCAAATTTCATTTAGTTATAAATGTTTTGGTATAGATCCATGATATTTCTAGGATTTAAAAGGTGCATGAACCTGTTCATTATTTTTAGGGTAAATAGGTTAAACCAAGTTTTTGGAATTTCCGTTCTACATAGGCATCTATATATATATATGGTTCTCATGTATTCTTGTTGAAGATGAAATAGGTATATGCATAGAGTCTTTACTCTTTGAAGAAAAGATTGCTATTAAATGAATCTTCAAATGAATTCCAATAGTTCTATGGGCATATATTACCAAAATTAAATGCGTGGCCGAGCAAATTCCATTTCTATGGGCATAACTTACCAAAACTAAACACCTAACCAAGTAAACTTCATTCCATCTAGTGTATGGAAGAGAAACAGTGACTCCGACATAATTTGTGGTCCCAAATATAATTATTTCTCATGCCACATGTATGTTTGAAGAGGAATCACTCGCAGAAAAACTTGTTTGAATTGTTGGAGCTTGAGGAATACATGATTTTAGCAAATTTCCCTTAAATTGTAGATAAGGCATGATAGAAAGCATGTCATGGTAGGAACACCAAGAATAACAAATATTTTGATGTATTTGTAACTTTGGAAGATATTCACTTGTATATTATATGCATTACATTTGTACTTTATTGTATCGCGAATGGAGATGTCTTATTCCTCCAATTGGAAGTGTCGTCATTTGTATTTGCAAGTGTCACAAGTTATATTGTAAGTTTCATAACTTATATTTGATGGGTTATTAGACCAGCTTAGTGGGGTCGGCCTTGTATGAGTTAAGTTGAAGGGTTATTAGACTCCCTTAGGGAGTCGGCCCAGTTAGGGTAAAAGGCAGGTTAAGTCAAAGTATAAATAGAGTGGTTGCAGCACTCTATTTGCTCATTTCACTCACTCATCCAACTCACATAATTGAGAGAGAGGAGTGTGCACAAGTGGAGGAGGAGTAGCTGCTGAAGACATCTATGTTTTGGGGATTCATATTGGTTATCTTTGTATTGGTGCTTATTCTATCTCTGAGGAAGTTGCAAGGTTTTCACCTTCTTGGTTTTCCCCGATGAAATGCTTTGTGTCTCTTGTCTCTTATGTTTGATATGCTGTACATGTTGCTCTCTCAAATAATATCCTAGATCATATTGAATTAAATGATGAAAATCTAACATGGTATCATAGCTATCCTAAAGGAAGGCATTGTATGGCATTTACGACACTTGTTGCACTTGCGACAAATTGGAAGCTAGGGCTTGGTATAGTAAAAACTAGTCATCGTGGAACTTTCGATATAAATTTGTTTTGGCGAAGGTTTAGGATCTAAATTTTTTACAGGCCGAATATCAAACAGTACATATGTACCCTGTGTAAAAATTTTAGCCTCTGATTCATTGTACTTTGTGAGATATGAATCGTACAAGTTAGGGTTTATGCCTCTTCCAGAATGCAGCCCTAAACAGGTGACCTAGGCACAAAGTTCATATAGCGGGATAGGAAGATCCAAATGTAATTCCATAAAAAGTGACAGTTAGGGAATGGACTGTAGTTTCACAGGTCCGCATTTCAGAGGCCGAAGTGGAAACAATTACATGTGGCACTCCGTACAAGTTCGTTATTTTGTTTCATCCCATAAATAGGTCATGTTGCGACACTTAGCATATCTCTCTCATGGAGAATCCATTGAAGGTCAGATCTGTGGGGTTTGAAATATGACAGGTCATTCTACCACAATCCAAAGTTTCAGACCCTGAGGATCCTAAATTTCAGAGATGCACCAAAAACAATATGGCATATCTTTCTGTCAAAACATAATTGGATTCTGAGCATTTTTCATTTTTGGCTTGTCACTGCTGCAGGAAATTAGGTCTTTTGACAGAAGTGGAGTTTTGGATTTCTCTCAGCATAAGATTGCTCTCCTTAGAAAAATCAAAATTTAGAGACCAAGATTGAAGTTTTTGGTTGGGTAGAACCCGAGGATCTATCAAACCCTAGTTCAGGTTTTGGACCGAAAACAAGAAAACCAAAAAACCAGATTTTGATAGAAGTTGCAAATCTAAAATTCGCAGGTCAATTTTAGAGGGTAAATTTTTGGAGTTTTCAAAATCTGAGCACACTTGCTTTCTCGCCTCAGTCAATTCCATCTCCCTGTCCAGACAGAAGTTTGAAATTCCAAGTTTGGATTTTTAGGGTTTCTCTATCAAACCCTAGCCAACTCCAGATCCAGTTTCAGCAAATCAAGTGGTAAGACCTAAATGTTTTATTTCCATTTGAGTTTCTCATTAAGATGTCTCACCACACCAAGCTTTAGGATAGGCTTGAAGGGGCTAATAACTTCCGAGCATGGAAGTATAGGATTGGGTTAATCCTAGAAGAGAATGAATTGGACACCTACATAAGTGAAGAGGTTCCAGTTCCAAAGGGAGATGAGGCTAAAGCCTTACATAAGAAGAAATTGGTCAAGGCCAAGAGAATCATTGTAGATTCTATTAAAGACCATCTCATACCACATGTGTATTCTCTAAAGACACCCAAGGAGATGTTTGATTCCTTGACTAAGCTGTTTCAAGGAAAGAATATAAATCGGAAGATGACATTGCGGAACCAATTGAAGAGTGTGAAGATCTAGAATGGAGAGACCATCCAATCCTACTTTACTAAGGTATATCAAATCAAAGAACAAATTGAAGCTGTGGATTAAGTGGTGTAGAATGGAGAAAATGTGATGACCACTTTGAATGGCCTACCTAGGTAATGGGACTCCTTCATCCAAGGAATTTGTGCAAGAAATAAATTGATTTCTTTCAGTAGATTGTGGGAGGAATGCTCAAAAGAAGAAGCTAGACTTGTATATCGAGAAGAAAAGATGGATAATGAATACCAAGCTCTCACAACACACACCAGGAAGAATAACCACAAGAGGGAGCATCCTCATCACAAGAAGGGTAAACACCACCACCAAAATCAGAGGGAGAACTTTGGAGGATCCGTGAGAGATCTTTCTGACATTCGATGTTATACTTCTGATGAGAAGGGACACTATTCCAAATATTGTCCCAGGAACAAAATTAGCTCCCACAAGAAGAAAAACAACAAGAAAAGACATCATGCTCACACTGCAGAGGATGATGAACCTCCAAGGAAAAGAACCAGGGAAGACAGTGAAGATTCTTCAAGTGATGAAGAATATGTATTGTAATGAAGTTTTATATGAAAGGAGAAGCTACCGCAGAATTGGACTCCGGAAGACAAATAATCTATGGAAGAACCTCTCATATGTTTTCAGCATTGGTTAAGGTGCACACTATTAGAGAATCCAGTATTTCCTGGAAGGAAGCAAAGATTGAGAGGGAGTCCACCCATCAACCAAACAAAGATAAGTATTTGAATTGTCATTTCTTGTATATATGATTACTTAAATGATGTTTTTCAGTCATGTACATACTTATGTTCCTAGATTTAGGATGTATATTATTCATTTTAGAAACGTTGCATTAATGAACAAGATACTACTAATATAGTAATGGGTAAGTGGCCTATGGCACTGTACAACAATCCATTGCTACTTATCTATATTCAAACCTATTTACTGACATGTTGGGAGTAGTGCACACTCTTAACAATGTTCTGGTAGATATGGAAGGAATCTAGAAAGTTACAAGATATGGATAAATGTTGTATTGAAGCATTGGCTAAGATAGTTGCATGACTGTATCACATATGTCCTTATGTGTAAGATTTTGTTCTGAAAACTATGAGAAAGTTCTTATCATGCAATTGAATTTGACTTGTAGGAAAGATCGTGTACAATCACCTACAAAAGAAGGACAACAAAATTTGTTCTAGTGACAAAGTTCAAGAAAACTACCTATTGAAGATATTGAAGAATCTAAAGTTCCCAGGATCAGGGATGTAGTAATGGAAGGATGCCATGATCGAGGAGTACCAGTCGATCATAAAGAATGATGTATGGGATGTGGTCCCAATACTAGAAGGGAAGTCTGTTGTGACTTCCAAGTGGATCCACAAGATCAAGCATGCTGCAGATGGTAGCATAGATAAATACAAGGCAAGGTTTGTGGCTCATGGCTTCTCCCAGAAAGAAGGGATAGATTATGAAGAAACTTTTGCACCTGTAGCTAGATACACTTCCATTAGAACAATACTTGCTTTGGCTGCAGTGATGAAGTTGAAGATACACCAGATGGATGTCAAGACAGCTTTCTTGAATGGTGTAGTCGAAGAAGAAGTGTATGTGGAGCAGCCAGTCAGTTTTTGGGACACATGACAGGGAATCACATGTGTGCAAATTAAAGAAATCCTTGTACGGTTTGAAAACAGGCACCCAGGACATGGTATGGCAGGATAGACAACTTCCTGATTAGTTTGGGCTTTACCAAAAGTAAAGCAGATTCCAACCTTTACTACAAGGTTGAGGAAGGCAATCCCGTGATACTCCTACTGTATGTAGATGACCTATTTGTGACAGGTGAGATTGGGTTGATTGCTGATACAAAGAGGAAGCTTGTTTCCGAGTTCGAGATGAAGGACTTGGGTATGATGCATTACTTTTTAGGTATGGAGGTGTGGCAGAGTGTAGATAGAATCATCCTTGGACAAGGGAAGTATGCAGTAGAGATCCTAAAGCGGTTTGGGATGATGGACTACAAGGCCATGGCCACACCTGTGGCATCGAACCTGAAGCTATTGAGTGATGCTTCATCATAGTCGGTTGATGCCATGATGTATTGTCAAATGATTGGGTCATTGATGTACCTGAAGAACAAGAGACCAGATATTTTCTTTGCTGTGAACACTTTGAGCCAATTCCTGATGGATCCTAGACATGTTCACTTGATTGCTGTAAAGCATATTCTGAGGTACCTGAAGGGTACGGTTGATTATGGGCTCAAGTATGATGTGAATCAAAATATTAAGCTAGAGGGTTATGTTGATTCAGATGGGCAGGCAGTGCTACAGATAGGAAGAGAACCTCGGGGTATTGCTTCAGTATGGGATCTAGGATGATCTCTTGGTTTAGCAGAAAGTAATCCTACGTAGCACTGAGTACAGCCGAAGCAGAGTATGTTGTAGCTTGTTTGGCTAGTTGTGAGGCAGTATGGCTAAAGAAGCTACTATCTTATTTGTTTGATCTCCAGTTGGATGCTACTTGTATATTCTGTGACAACCAGAGTTGTGTGAAGTTGTTTGAGAACCTGGTGTTCCATGACAATTCGAAGCATATTGAGATCAAGTATCACTATATCATGGATATGGTGCAGAGAGTAGCAGTGAAGCTCTTCTATGTTGCGACGGATGAGAAGATAGCAGATGTGTTGACCAAGCCACTAGCTAGGGTGAAGTTCGAGTACTTCAGAGAGAGGCTTGGTGTTCTTCATATTAAAGATACTTCTAGGGGGAAGTGACGGGACACAGATGCAGGATCCCTTCCAAGCATGGTGGTAGGAGGGTCCTCCCCATGGATTTAGATGTAAGTGTTGTGTGATGAGAATCCGAATGATGCTCTTCCATGAACATCCGTATGATGTTTTGTATGATGATGATCTGTATGATCATGAGCATACTCATGATGCTCTGTGCGAGGATGATCAGTATGATCATGAGTATCCAGATGATACTCTGTGGCCATGGATATGTTGCAGGTTGTGCAGTGGCATGTAATAGGTCCTTGGGAGATCCTATAGGTTGAACAATAAGCTCGTAATCAGTCCTGGGATGATCTTTTGAGGTTTTTCCTGATAGCATGTAATAGTTCCCTGGGAGATCCTATAGGTTGAGCAGTAAGCTCGTAATTAGTCCTGGGATGCTCTTTCGAGGTTTTGTAGATGTACATAATCAATCCTGAGATTCCACCAGATAGGCCACTCGTAGAGATGATGAATACCTACATGGAGGTTAGGCCTACATCCAGAATGAAAAAGGGCTAGCTTTGTAGAACTTCCTATGACGAGAAGAATTGAGAGATAGCACCAGTCAATTAGAGGAAATTTGGGTAAAAAATGGGCCTCATAAGGAAAATAATAAAATAATAGTAGAGAGAGAGTTAAAAAACTACTTTTTGGATCATATTTTCAACTTATCTCCTTATAGGTTTACTCAAATTTCAAGTGAAAAATTGAAAATACATTAAAAAACGTGTTTCTAGTGAGAGAAAACACATTTTTTAATGTATTTTCAATTTTTCATGGTGTGGGTGTTGTTAAAAGTATGCAACATGGGTACTCGTTGGATGCATAATTTAATTATGCATCCAATGAGTCCTCCCACTTGAAATTTGAGTAAACCTACAAGGAGATAAGTTGAAAATACGATCTAAAAAAGTAGTTTTTATTTTTTCCCTCCAATTTTATTAGGTGCTCCCTTTTTGAATTTTAAAGAATTTTGATTAGCTAATACATGATGACATGGAATTTGTATTATTTTTGGAAGGCCCATTTCAAATTTAAATTTCCTCTAATCGGTTGAGATGACGAGTACAGCAGCAGTGACGTTGATGCTCCAGTGATCCAGTGACGATGATCCAACTCCAGTATTGAAGACTTGTGCCTATATGTATTGATGACCTGTATCAAGAGAATACATTACTAGTTAAGAGGGAGTGTTGATGTATTTGTAACTTCAGAATATATTCACTTGTATATTATATGCATTACATTTTTACTTTATTGTATCGCCAACGGAGATGTCTTATTCCTCCGATTGGAAGTGTTGTCATTTGTATTTGCAAGTGTCGCAAGTTATATTGTAAGTGTCATAACTTATATTTGATGGGTTATTAGACCACCTTAGTGGGTTCATCCCTGTATGAGTTAAGTGGAAGGGTTATTAGAATCCCTTAGGGAGTCGGCCCAGTTAGGGTAAAAGGAATGTTAAGTTAAAGTATAAATAGAGTGGTTGCACCACTCTATTTGCTCATTTCACTCACTCATCCAACTTGCATAGTTGAGAGAGAGGAGTGCGCACAAGTGGAGGAGGAGTAGCTACTGAAGACATCTATATTTTGGGGATTCATCTTGGTGATCTTTGTATTGGTGCTTATTCTATCTCTGAGAAAGTTGCGGGGTTTTTCACCTTCTTGGTTTTCCCTGGTGAAATGCTTTGTGTCTCTTGTCTCTTATGTTTGATATGTTGTACATGTTGTTCTCTCAGTTAAGATCCTAGATCATATTGAATTAAATGATGAAAATATAACAAAATTTACTAAAGGAGACATGGTTTTAGCATATGACAATAAATACCTTAAACATCAAGGAAAGTTATAAATGTATTGGTTGGAAATTTTGCTTCTTATGGATATTAGAGATTATGGAGCCATCTACTTGGATCAATTTGATGTGATACTCAAGTCAGGGGGTTAAATGGCACACATACAAACTCCTTTACCCCCACCTCTCACTAAATTAATTATTCCACTCCTATTCAAAGGAGTTTCTTAGGTTAGGTTGCATCATTTTGGTTTTCTTTGATTTGTTCTAGTTTGAGTCTCACATGCATTATTACAATTTTGGTCTTCTGCATTTCATGTTCCAGTCTAGAGTCAAGTTTTCCAAATTTTGGAGTTTTGTTCTTATTATATGAGTATATTAAACATATTTGTGGCCAAAGAGGACTTGTTGTGCACCAATTAGTTATTTTGTGATCTTGGTCTAGTGATGTTGATGTTGAGTAGAATTCCAGAGGGAGGGCCTTTGTTGAGAAATTTTATGAGTGAGGTGGGATTTTAACTTGGTTTTTGAAGGTGAACCATGTTTATATTGTATTATTAGAACTATTTTTGGGTTATGCTAGGTTTTAGGCTATGTTGGGGTTGAGGGTTCTGGAGTACTTATATAGGAAAAACTACTTTGGGATAAAAATGCATATCTCTCATACATAAAATAAATGGTATTAAGAAAAGGATTTACAATTGTGCTCTCCTCCAAAATGTTTTTGTATCATGGTACCCTTTTATTTTATGGGAAAATATAGATAACATATACAATGATTAAAAAAATAATGATGAAAAAACAATAATTGTAAAATGCTAACGTTCAAAAGGCCGAGTGAAATGGAGTCATATAGTTGTGAAGAACTTACAACATATCCATTAGTTGTGAAGAAATGAATTGGCCACATGATGAATGCAATACCATTCACCCGACCCAAGAATAATATGAAATTTCAATGCAATCTAATACATATGAAGATAAGAATATGCCCCCCCAAAGAAAATGTATCCCAATAAGATTTATTCATTGCAATTTACTACTCTAGTCCTTGCTAACATCATTACTATTCACATATTTCTTTTGTTGCAAGAGAAAGAGCCATGAATGATGTTTTCAGTATTGAAAATTCAACTACAACTTGTTGTCTCATTTTAATGATTGTAGGTACCACCAAATAGGTACTTGTCAGATCTATCTTCCTCAATTTAGAAAGATAGACTAGAAGAGGTTGAAAGCGAGATGTCTATTACAAGATCTAACAGGTCAAGATCAACTAGAGGTGAAAAGGTAAGGAGAAAATTTTGTAGACGCATGGAAATTTTTCTTTTTGAAGGAGGATCATGTGATTATGATAATGAGAGCATAGGTGACATTGAGTTTCCCCTGAGGTATAGACATCTTATCCAATGATGGCTACCCAAAGAGCTACCCCAAGTGGACACGGATTTATTCCTCAATGGGAGGATTTATCGCATTGCCCCATCATCTTTACATGGATTGGGACTATTTTCCATGGATGGCATAAAGGTCAAATATGGAACTGAAACTGAATTGATGGAGTATGTCGGACCATGCTACAAATACAATGACTGGTTATTGTTGGTCTAATATACATGAAGTATGCAGACATACAAAATTGCAGCAAATTATTGTCAACTGCTGGACAACAATATAAACAATCGATCTACTATGTATATTGATGGAAGGCCAAAATATTCCAGAAATATCACAAGGTTTATAAATAGTACACGACCAGGGACAACACATAAGCTACCCAATTGCATATTTGAGGGGCGTGAAGGAAATCATGTATTCGTATGTGCAACAAAATCAATAGTTGTAGGTGAAGAGGTATTGATAGATTACGGTTTGAATCGAATAGATGCGGGGGTTTCTATTATGGGGGGTAATTATCCTATACAACATTTAACTCAACCTTTGATCGATGACTTATTATTTTTCTCTTGCAAAAAATTTATTTATATGTCATGCTTTTTATAATATACACATGGTTAATTATATGTCATACTTTTCATTAACCATGTTTAAGAGACATGGTTAAATATGTACTTTTCATTTTTAATATGTCTTAATTCTTATATTGTGGCAGGTTGATAGTGGCCATATGCCATAAGCAAGTAGATCTGTTGAGGTAAACATCAATGTAATAGTAACCACATTCATGATTATATTACATATGTTAACATTTGACCTTTTTTTATGTTTATGAGCTCAATATTTCAAGATGATATCATGCTTATTATATTGTGGCAGGGAGGTACTCAAAACAAACCTGTAGCTTCTGGTCAGGTAAACGTGACTGTCACATTAACACTAAATTTTTTCTTCATTAATCATGTTTATTAGACATGGTTCAATTTTTACTTTTCAATATGAATATGTCTTACTTCTTGTATAATGGCAGGCTAACCATGGAAAGTCACCAATTGTGTCGCATGAGGTAAATGTTAGCGTAATAGTACATAATAGCATCAATTTAATAGTGACCACAATTCATGATTATATTACAACCGTTAACATTTGACCTTTCTTATGCTTATGAGCTCAATATTTCAAGATGATATCATGATTATTGTATTGTGGTAGGGGGTACTCAAAGCACACCTGTAGCTTCTGGTCAGGTAAACGTGACTGTCATATTAACGCTAAAGTTTTGCTTCATTAATCACATTTATTATACATGGTTCAATTTTTACTTTTCGATATGAATATGTCTTTCTTCTTGTATTGTGGAAGTTTGACTATGGGAAGTCACTAATGGTGTCGCATCAGGTAAATGATAGGGTAATAGTACCTAAACATGATTAAAGTAATTATTTTTGTTAGTATACGCATATTATTTTTTTTACGTGAATTTTTGTGATGATAAAAATAAATTAACTACTTTTATTGATTGATGTTTGTAGAGCACACCACATCAGGATGATGAGGTGGTCGTTGAGGAAGATATATTTTATTCAAATGACCCAATGGAAACTGTAAAGAAGGATTTGAAAAAGTCCAATCAATAACTTCTTAGACTGGTTTTAATTAGACCCGGGTCTCAAGAAATCAAAGCAATAATTGATGACTTCAGGCAAAAAATAGAACAATACGGGGTAAGTGGCATCTTTGAAATATTTTACGAACTATGACATATATTCATTTATGTTATTTTAGTTCTTCTTTTTGATATGATCTAATTAATTGAAGTTTTCTTTTTGTATGAATTTTTGGAGATAGCACCCGTGCATCGAGTACATGATGTAGAGGTCAGTATTGGTCGTAGAGATAGTTCAACACATAGTCAATATACCATACCAATGAGGCTATTTGACTCTCATGACCAGCTATTTACTTTAGATGATACAACCTCACTGGATGTTGGAGATCAACAGGGCCCTTCACCCACTACTACTTCACAAGATGTTAGAGAGGACAGTAACATTGAATGTGAAAGTTGCTATCTTGGCGCAGTACATGTGGTTAGAAGGGGATCATTTCCCGTTAGCTTCTTGGTGGACCAAGACTGTTTTCCAATCAAGATACCGAAGATTGCGGGTATTATTTAATTTATTCAGTTTTTTTTTTTCATGTAATTCAAAGCCACATACCTCAAATTAGTTTTAATTAATGATCATATTTTTTTTGCATGAAATAATATTTTTTATAAGAACCTACATGAGAAGGCATTGGAGATTTTTTGGCCCACCATTCATACACGGTGGAATGACCAAAATTTCAAATTGAAATATGATCTGATGAACCACATGGTCATCTTGTTTGGTGATATTTCAACAAAAAATGTGTCACCGCAATAGTTGGCTTAAATTTGAAATATGTCGGGGAAAATTATAGGGACAATTTGCAAATTAACCATAAGTATGAGCATCCTCCGATGGTTCTAGAGAAGGAGTGGAAGGCGCTCATGGATGATGAAAACGAGAAGGCATTGAGAAAACAAGGAAAGACTCGGCCAATCGGTTCAAGAAGGTATGACACATATCATATTTTCAATGAACAATGTTCAATTTTTTTTTTTTACTTTTACATATATTTAAGTTGCGATATCTAACATATTTGCAACCTTTCATAGGCTCCACGATACCTTTAAAGCGACAAAGGAAAGAGTAGAAAAACATGGGAAACACAAACTGGGACAGGGTGGATATTAGAAACTAAGGGCATGAATTGTAAGAATCAAACAATCATTATTTGTAGCCAAAATTTTTCTAACTGTAGCGAACAAATAATTGATTTATCACAAGCAATTTTCATGGTGTTATGCATTGCAAGAAAATGCTTTTCAAGAGGCAACCACTGAAGAATACTTGAGGCTCGACTTCAAGTACGGTTTTCAACATGGGATGGAATGTCGAAAAAGCTTGGGGAAAACCCCAATTTCCCTATTCATGCATACAAAGGTAAATAAAACCAATAAGGCCATCATTATAATGTACTTGTGTAATATATTAATGAATGATTACATAAAAAAAAATGTCTTTTTTTGTTTTCAGGGTGAGAGCAACAAATGGCAGAACCAATGAACACTCTAGTTGTCTCAGCTAGTCATCCAACAGGTAATTATCATTGTAATCATATTGGAAATAATGAAATACGTATCTCAATAATAACTACGCATATATATATATATATATTTCTCTTGGTTTTTGCAGATGATTCCCCTCTCTAGCGACCTCCACGCCCTGCTAATCGATGTACCAGAAGTATGGTATGGGAGAGCATTCCAGACAATAAACAGAAAGAGACGTTACAACATGAAGTACAACGGGTCATCACAACAAAGATGATGTCCCCATATTGGAATTTATGAAAAAAAAAAAAAACAAACAAAAAAACAAAACAAACTGTAGTTGTATACATTTAAGATTTGTATTTGAGTGCGTAAAGACATGACATATTTACAGTTTTGTTACAAGTTTCTTGATTTTGTCGGTGCATGGTCATATTGTAGAATTGAGGTTTATAATGTGAATGTTATTGCTCAATTTCCATTTTTGAATATGTGTGACATATTTCGAGGACCATGGTTATCCTCAAGGGGTTGGCCACCCTTACCTGAGTTAACCCGAGGAAGATGAGATGACCATATCGTTTATAATTTGTTTAGATCTAATATATTCTTGTTATTTTTATTTCATCATAGTTGTCTTTCATTAACAACTTAGATCTGATATATATTGCTACTGTTAGTACTTTTTTTGTTTTCAGTACTTTAATGATTATTGTAGCTCTCTGTTTGATAGTAATGTGCTAATTAAAACAATTAATATACCTATATTTTTTCTTTTTAAAATTTATATGTGAAATGTTTTTTTCACTTTGTTGCATAGCTTATTTTTTAATACATGTGACATCTTACGAGGACTATGGTTATCCTCAAGGGGCTGGCCACCCCTTGCTGAGTTAATCTGAGGAAGATGAGATGACCACATGAGCTTCCTTATCCAGTGATGATGATTATGATATTCCACTATTTTCATGAGACACATGAGACGTATGATCACATACAGTTGAGAAGTCTGGTTAACCTACCCTTAGGTTGAATTGATGTGCATGAGCCTAGTATGATGTCATATTGCCTTGTTATGTTACGTTGACTTGCATGTTTACTTGTATGTGATGTTTAGCCTTGTAGTGACTCGTGGTTGACCCTTGCATGGTAACATTGAGCTATAAAACCCTTAAATGTTTACGTCCATCTTGTTGATGACTAGCGTGACCCCTTGGGATTGTTGTCCACCCTTGTGTTGAACTTAAGAGCCCTCCTTAGCTACCATCCACCATAGCTCTACCTTATATATATATTTTTGGATTACTTTGCTGCCATTTTTTATTGTGAGTTGGTATTACTACTGGTTGCTACTGCTTTTTATTTGTGAGGTTTGGATGATCTATTTTAGCCTGGTTTTTCCAGTTATGGGTTCTCTCCTTTCACAGGTATTTTGGTCTAGTTGAGTCTCATGCAAGTAACCTAATGCTAAGAGGTTGAATTCTGTTTAGAAGCATTTTTCTGAGGATAAGGGAGGTCTTCCCCAACATCTGATGCTGAGTTTATAATTGGTTCAGATCTGTTATATATTTCTACTGTTAAATATAGAATGCTATTGTTATTACTGTTATTATTTTCAGTACTTTAATGGTTGTTGTAGCTCATTGTTTTTGGGACATGCTGGACATAAAGGATATTGAGGTATGGTATTTATTTTCCACAAAACTTACATAATTTTATTGTACTTTAGTAATACATACAACATGACAATTGTGCCATATTGTTTTTCTTTACAGGTCCTCTATCTTGTAGACCCAATTGACGAGGTTTCTATTCAAAATATTCAGATGTATAAAGACATAGGTTTCTATTCAAAATATTCAGATGTATAAAGACATAGGTTTCTATTCAAAATCTATCTTGTGGCGTTGTGTGAGATGCCTAGTAGTTGTACATAAGGCATGCAGTGCATGGCCAGAAGCGATGACTTGTTTGAGGGATACACCAAGGCTAACAATTTGTTGGAGGCAACACGAATATTGGAGGTTGGATCACAAGGTTATATTTTTCTATCCTTCCTATTGGTGGCTTATAAGTGTTTTTAATCATTTTTATTCAAGTTTATGAATGAAAACACATTAACACCATAACACATTATCTCATCTACCCTAGACTGTAGGTAGCCTCAAACCAAAACATTTGTGGAGCAAGTTTTCTCACCTTATTTTGTAGAAAATCCAACCTCTAGAGGATCTAATAGAATGTCCATCTAGTGAACACCAATAATATACAACAATAATGACCTGGTTTATGAAGTCTGGTGTATAAAAGAAATAGTTTATAGTGAAGGCATGTAGGATGGAATGGTGTGCCCCTAGTATAATGTACTACATGCATAACATATAAGATGACCCTTCCATTGGGTCCTATGTGTTGAGATCTGAAAATTTAATATATGACTATAACTAAATTTAACATAAATTTACTTTCATCCCATCACAATGTTGTTGAAACCATCAACATTTATTAGAAAAATCAAACCAGATACAAACATAAATAAAAGCAATACTTAAATTAATTATCCACCCCTCGAGACTTTTTAAATTTGATTTTAGTATCTTTTTTTTTTTCTCTTAGAGGCTCTACCATACCCCACAACAAAGTGAAAATGCACAAAGAGGCAAAACACATACATTTAGAGATTGTGACAACATGTCCAAGAGTAAAATGACACATTTAATTTTTAAAGACTCTGTTGGACCCCATTATAAGACAAAAACACACAACGAATAAAAACACATCAGTGGAAGGGTCACAATATCACATCAAATGAGGACGAGATGTGGTTTACTAGTGTAGTGTTTTCCTTCCAGCGTGAGCTTCAAATCAAGTTATTTCCCATAAATCTTAGCTCTCCAGTCTATGATATTAGATGTGCTCTCTATTTCTTAGTACAATCTTTTGTTGTTGTTAATTATGATTTACAAGTTCATATTTTTGTTGATTATTTTTTATTGAGTGTCGTAGGAAGACAATTGTCTAGAGTCAACACAAGACATCAATTGCTAGTTAGGTAGAATCCAAGTGTGGAATCATGTTACTCATGCTCATTTGCATCAGGGTATTTTTTAAGGATTCTAATATTATACTTAAGTATAGTATCCTAGGCGATTATTTTGGATTGAAAAAAAACATTTATATAGATTAATAGGCGAATATTAAATATGAAACATACAATTTACTACTAAAATGTGTAAATTTTGGCGAATATTATGATAAAAAAACATATTCTATGTAAATATACGCGATATTAGAGACTAAAAATGACCAAATAATGAATTTATTTTTTGAAAAAAAGCCCGAAAAATAGCCAATTAGCCAAATTTCGCCCTTAAAAATTACCCTGATTTGCATATAAATCAATTTGTCACAAAGCATACTCAATTTCCAATTTACAGTTGTTATGCCTTATTTAAAGCTAATGGGATTTTTAATTTAATGATAGGATTTATCAATAGGCGGGAAAAAGACCCTAGAACCATTGCATAAAGCCCAAAAATCAAGTATGATTTCAAAATCACATTCTCCATACTTTTTTACTCCCAAATAAACTGGTTATGCACCTCATATTCCATAGCAACCTTGGTTATTAGCTTGTTCACGAGTTTCATTACAAAACAATCTTAATTGACGATCTTTTTTTTAGTGATGATTTAAGTACACTATCTCTCACTGGAAGTGAATGAATGTTGTCGACATGAAATTATTCATTTATAGGAGGGAAAATATCTCACAAACCTCTTATTCATCAATTTTTTCTCAATCATTTTATCTATTTTTCAATAATAAGGCATGTATTTTCATCATTAAAGTAGTTATGTTGGTCTTATTGTTATGATGTGTTTAGTGAATGAATGGGTTGTTGAGGTAGTATGCTATCCTTTGTATTATAAGTATCGTGATTTTAATCCATATGTTATCATAGAAAATCAAATGAAGAAGAATATTCATGAGTGGGGATTAAGGAGAATGGATGTAGGAATGAAATGCAAAGGTAACTTCGGCCAAGTGCAAGAAGCAAGAAGGCATTCTCAAGCCAAAAAAATGAGGGATACAAAGTGCATTTCTTCACTCAATAAAGGATCCACTTGTTGAACAATCTCCATGCTCGAAGAGGAATGCACGAAAGAGGATGACAAATCGTATTCCTATTCAAGCAACAAATGTCAAGACAACACAATTTCCAATCAAATGAAAAACAAGGCAAGCTCAAGAATTGAAGTGATGAAAGTATACAAGCAAGAGAAAAAATGTGGACATCTAATTGATGGGGGTGATTGTCTTATTTCAATGATTATCTTTGAAAGTCTTACATGAGTGAGTATACTATTGTAATTTCTCAATTTTTTTGAGTTTTATTCTGACAAACTACTTAAACAGTCTAAGTGAGAATAAGATGAAAAATGTGTATTGAGTTGGGGTCTTGAGAAGCTCAAGGGTCATCTGGGATAGTTGAGGAATCAAGAATCACAAAGGCCAAAAAAAATGAATTGGAATTAGAGATAGGACTATTTCCTTCAATAAAAGGGTTCTCATTTTGGAATTGTAATATATTCCTATTTGAATAAAGATATTGTTTCTAATTAGTGTGTATATACTCTTGAAAAGTTGTGTTTGGCCTTGGGACTATTCTCTCTTTTCACATTTATCTTAATGGTTCTTGTGAGTATGAGAATTCTAACTCATGGATTATTCTAGTTTTGTGATGTTCTCTCACTCATATTAAGTTTGCTAATAGTTGTTATGAAACAAGGAGCTTGGTGATTTAATACTAATATTGGTTGCTTAAGATCCGTAATTATGCATGTACTTTAGCTATTGTAATATTGTCCCTGTTGATATATTTTTAATCATGCTTCATTTCACCTTGGTTATAGACTTCTTTTGTGTTAGGGAAATGTTCTTATCAATTGGATGATTCCACTTCAAGAGGGAGTTGGGAGGGTTCAGTTTGGATTCATTCTAAATACCATTGAGACTAGTATCCATGTTATCGGGTGCATTTCCAAATATTATTGTTTTTCTCCTTTAATTAGGAGTTTTTTAGTTTCATTTCATTCCCTACACTCATCCCATCTTCATTTACATTCCTTCATTTTGCATTCATTAGTTTAGATTACATTATATAGATTAGAGAGCATCACATAACATCTTACCTTGCATCGATAGTCAAGCCATACTATTAAGGGATTTCCATTTTAACAAATAAAGGTCCAATTGGGGCCCTTAATTGGGTAAGCCTATGTGGTTGATGAGGGTCATTTTCCCTTATCAACAGGAACTTATTTTAGGGGTATATTTTCTTATGCACCTAGTTTGTACATTTTTCCAAGTTATTTTGATTGCTATTATGATTTCTTCACATTTTGGGCTTGATGTCATAAATGTTCTTAGAAAGTACGACTGCATGCACATACTTATTAGCTAACTTTAGAAGATTACTTTGTTTTCATTGTTAATTTCCATTGTAGGGTGATTTCATAGTTCATTTTTCCCCGTTGATGTCATAATGTAATCTACCAAATTTTTCCCAATGTGGGTGAAGCAAGCGTGACCTCCTTCTCCCTTCCATTTATCCACCTCATTACATATCACCAAGTTGTGATTATTACATAAGTTCCATATTTCATCCCCAAAGTGAGTTATGTGCTTGTCCCCAACTACTAAATGTATTTTCCATATTAGGTGTTCTCTTTCCACACAATGTACTAATTGCAAGTTCCTTTTTCTTATTCCATTAAAATCATCCATGAGTGGGTTGTTTCCTTATTCTTGAATTTATCTATCTTGTTGGTGAGGTGTTGGTCTACTTATTTACTATTTATTTTGTCCTTTTTGTAGAAATATGATTTTTGTAGGGAAAACTAGCATGGTTTTATGAAGGTGTTATTGTTTGCTTGTTGGATTTACAACCATATACATTGATTGTAGGTGTCCATTTTTCTCATAGAGATGTTATTTCTTGCAGAATATTTCACAAATTATTGACCCCTTCATTTCCCTCATGGTTTCCTAACATTTTATTCCATATGAATTATTTCGGTATCCAACTATATCTGGAATTCTCCAACATTAGTTGTCATGAGTCTATAATAAGATCATTTGGTCTTTCCCTCATGCTATTGACCCTATACAATGACCTCACTATTTTCCATGGGTAATCTCAATTCTTCAATACTACCCTTTTTAACCTGTCTTGGATCACGTTGGCCACAAGAACCTATTTCTTGGTTGCACTTCAAAAAATTTCAATCTTGGTTTCTCTATTCCATAGTATTTCTTTCCTCTCCTATTTCCCCGCCTCTTTCACTATTTCCCCTTTCTTCCTGTTGATGTATATGTAACTTCGGAATGTATTTCACATATATGTATATTGTATTCCTATAGAGATGGTATTATTCCTCTATAAGGAAGTGTCGTCATTTATATTGTAAATGCCGTAACTTATTCTTGATGGGTTATTAGACCACCTTGTTGGGGTCGGCCCTATATAAGTCATGTGGGTCAAAGGGTTATTAGACCACCCTATTGGGGGTCGGCCCAGTCAGCATTATGTTATGTGGTTAAGTTAGAGCCTACATGAGTTAGGTAAAAAGGCAAGTCAAGTCAAGTATAAATAGAGTGCGGGAGGCACTCTATTTGTTCACTCACTTCTCACTCATGCACTCAAGGAGGAGTGGCGCACTTATGGAAGAGGAGGATCTACTGCTAGGTTATGTCTATCTCTTGTGGTTGGGTTGTATCATTGATCTATCTATCTCTGAGGAATTTATTGGGGTTTTTCACCTTTATGGTTTTCCCTAAGTAAATCTTTATGTCTCTTGTGTGCTTGCATTATTGTCTCCATGATTGATATGCTGTAGATATGTTGTACATGTTATTCTCTCAGTTAAGATCCTAGATCAGATTGAAGTAAATTCTGAAAATTTAACATGGTATCAGAGCTAGCCTAAAAGAAGGCATGATATGGCATGTATGACACTTGTTGCACTTACGATGCTAGGGCTTGATATAGCAAAAACCAGTCGTCGTAGCACTTTCGCTATAAATCCGTTTTGGAGAATTTTTTGGATCTAAAATATTTACAGGTCGAAGATTAAATCTCCAGGTATCGTGTGTCCAAAGGACAACCTCTAATTCGTTGTACTTTGTGATTTATGATCTGTACAATATAGGGTTTCTGCCTCTTCCAGATCTGAGTCAAAATCAGGTGACCTTGGGAAAAAGGTCATAACTTGGGCTAGGAAGCTCTAAATGAAATTTCGTAAAAAGTGACAGGTAGTACACAGACTGTAATATCTCATGAAACTTTTTAAGAGGCCGAAGTTGAACCAGTGACATGTGGCACTCCGTACAAGGTCGCTCTCCTGTATTATCCCATAAACAGGTCACGTTGCGACACTTGGCATAACTCTGTCTCAGAGAGTCCAATTGAGCTCAGAACTGTCAGGATGGAAAGATAACAGGGCGAGATATCTCAGGAAAATTTTTCAGAGGATGAAGTTCAAACAGTGACACATGTCACATCGTACAAGTTTGCACTCCTGTATTATCCCAAAACATGTCACGTTGCGACATTTGGCATAACTCTCTCTCAAAGAATCCAATTGAGGTCAGACCTATCAGGATGGAAAGATAACAGGTCAAGCTATCTCAGGAAACTTTTTCAGATGCTGTGGATTGAAAGTTTTGGAGTTACACCAGAAAAAATCAGGTACATATTTCTGTCAAAACAAAATTATTTTTGAGTACCTTCATTCATGGCTTCCAGAATTTAGGGCTTCGGAAAAAGTTGGAATTTTTGTAATCGGAGACCACGGCTGAATGCTACTCATCAAAATAAAAATTTAGAGACCAAAATCAGAATTTTTGGTTGGGCAGAAGACCGGGCTTTATCAGACCCTAGTTCGGGACTTTGATCAGAAAAGTGGAAAATTAGGGCTTCTGTAAAAATGAGAATTTTTGAAATCTATGACCATGGCTGGAAGCTCCTCAGAAAAATAGAAGCTTAGAGCGTTGGATCAAACCTTTTGATTGAGCAGAAGAGTGGGCTTCATCAAACCCTAGTTCAGGGTCACATCTAGTGAATCCGTAAGTTTCAAAGGAAAAATTGAGGAGTGAAACTTTACATTTTTCAAATTCTGAATATACCAATTTGATCAGCTCATCAAGGCGCATATTTCTATCCTTTCAAAAGTTTGAAATTCAAAGTTTGAATTTTTGGGGTTTCTCTGACAAACCCATATCCAGCTCCAGGTCCAGTTCTTGCAAATCAAGTGGATTGGGTTAATCCTAGAAGAAGATGGATTGGTCACTTGCATAAGTGAAGAAGTTCCTGTTTCAGAGGGAGATGAGTCTAAGGCCTTACATAAGAAGATTACAAGTGATCTCGACAGGTATGACTCATCGAGGTATGTTTTGAGATTTGTTCATGATTAAGTTTATGGTATGTTTGTCTTCATGTTATTATGGTTAGTACAATCTTGATTTTAGATTTGTCATATCACCTTAACAAAATTATGAATGCATGATAGAAGATATTCATTGGTTAGGGTGTTGACACTTATGATTGTACTAATGCATTATGGTGTTGTATGAGGTTTATGTTGTCTACTAACATGAAAGGTACACCAAGAAAGACAAATCATGTTCTGGTCCAAGAACATATGGTCATGATAACATGAGGACAAAGATTCATCCATTGTCATGGATCTCATAGAAGATCCATTTACGAGGTATGTATAACTTGGTTTTGTAATGGTTAACATATGAGACATGCAGGTTACTAGCACAAGTCACTGAAGAGAACCAAAAGACATTATGCAGGTATGTTAGACATAACTAGCTAGCATGCTAATCCAGGTATGTTTTTCCTATATCAAGCTAGAATCCTACCTTGCGTTAGGATCTTATACTGTTGTGTTGTTGATAATGATTATTCATGAAGTCATAAGTTTGAATAATCATGGTTGTATGCATATTATGTTTCTTACCATAATTGATGATATGACTAACCAGAAGAATCATGAAGGTATAGGTTTGAATAATTACATGTTTTATGCATATTATATCTATTATCTTGATTGATGATTCAACTAACCTGAAGAGTCATAGGTTTGAGTTATTACAGTTTTAGACATGTTATGTTTCTTATGATTTGACTAACCATAAGAATCCCACATAAACCTTGAATGCTAATGCTTATTATTCTGTTTGAAATGATCATGACTATACATGCTTGAGTTTATTGTGTTTTAATAGTATACTAATGAATGTATGATTTTATATGAGATCACAAGGATAACTCAATCATGATACTAATAAGCATGCATAAGGATGAATATGAGTTGAAGAACATGTAATCCAGGAAGCAAAGATCAAGAGGGAGTACACTCCAGTGGTTTATGAAAGGATGCAGATATTTAGAGGGAGTTGACCATCTCTCTACATTCCACAACAGAAAGTTATAGAAGAAGCTACTGCAGATTAGGAATCTAGTAGCTCCTGCAAGAAAGCGAAGACTCAGAGGGAGTCCACCCAATGAACAAACAAAGATAAGTATTTTAATTATCATTTCTTGCATATGTGTTTGTTTAAATAAAATTGTTCAATGATGTATATTCTCATGTTCCTAGACTTAGGATATGTATTAGGCATATTAGAATAGTTGCATTGATGAACAGTATACTCCTAATATGCATGGGTAAGTGGCCTATGGTACTGTACAACATTCCATTGCTACTTATCTAGAATGAAACCTCTTTGCTGACATGTTGGGAGTTGTGCACACTCTTAACAATGTTCTGGTAGAGATTGGAAGGCATCTAGAAAGATACGGGATATGGATAAATGTTGTATTGAAGCATTGGCTAAGATAATTGCATGACTGTATGACATATTTCTTTATGTGTAAGAATTTGTTTTGAAAATTGTGAGATGTTTCTAATCATGCAATTTAACCTGTTTTGTAGGAAAGACCACATATCTTCACCTACAAAAGGACTACAACATTTGTTCCAGCAACAAAGATATCTATTGAAGATATTGAAGTTCCCAGGATCTGGGATGAAGAAATGGAATGCCATGATCCGTCGATCATGAAGAATGATGTTTGGGATGTAGTCCCAAGACCTGAAGGGAAGTTTGTTATGACTTCCATATGGAACTATCAGATCAAGCATGGCATATAAAAGTGATGAAATAGAAGATACACCAGATGGATTCAAGACAGCTTTCTTGAATGGTGTAGTTGAAGAAGAAGTGTATGTGGAGCAACCACTTGGATATGAGACACATGATCATATATGTGCAGAACTTGGTATGGTGAAGATAGATTGATTGCCGACACGCAGCGGAAGCTTACTACCGAGTTCGAGATGAAGAACTTGGGGATGATGCACTATTTGTTTTTTGCATTGAGGTGTGGCAGAGTGATGGAATCTTCCTTGGACAAGGGAAGTCTGTAGTAGAGATCCTGAAGAGGTTCGGGATGATGGATTGCAAGGCCATGGCCACACCTATGGCATCGAATCTGAAGCTTCTATGTGATGCTTCATATGATCCATTTGATGTCTCTATGTATCATCAGATGATTGGGTCCTTGATGTACCTGACGAACACAAGACCAGACATTTGATTTGCTGTGAACACATTGAGCCAGTTCCTGACGGATCCGAGGAGTGTTCACCTGGTTGCTATAAAGCATGTTCTGAGGTACCTGAAGGGTACAGTGGATTATGGGCTCAAGTATGAAGCGAATCAAAAGTTTAACCTACAGGTTTATGTTGATTCAGATTGGGCTGGCAGTGCTGCAGATAGGAAGAGCACATCTGGGTGTTGCTTCAGTATGGGATCAGGTGTGATCTCTTGGTTTAGCAGGAAGCAGTCCTGTGTAGCACTGAGTACAGCTGAGGCAGAGTATGTTGCAGCCTGTTCAGCTAGTTGTGAGGCAGTATGGCTGCAGAAGCTACTGTCTGAGTTATTTGATCTCCCGTTGGAAGCTACTGGTATCTTCTGTGATAACCAGAGTTGTGTAAAGCTGTCCGAGAACCCAGTGTTTCATGACAGGTCGAAACACATAGATATCAAATATCACTATATTAGGGATATGGTGCAGAGAGGAGCTGTGAAGCTTCTGTATGTTGCGACGGACGAGCAGATTGCAGATGTGCTGACGAAGCCACTAGCCAGAGTGAAGTTCGAGTACTTCAGAGAGAGGCTTGGCGTTCTTCAGATCGAGGACACTTCAAGGAAGAAGTGATGGACACATTTTCTGAAGCCATTCCAAGCATGTTGGAAGGAGGATCCTTCACATGGCTGTGGATGTAAGCGCTGGATGATGAGCATCAGGATGATGTTCTGGTTTCTGCTTGGATATGATCAGTTGGATCATTTTTTTTATGTATGTACGCATCATGTTGGATGCTGGATATGATCAGTTGGATCATTTTTATATATGTATGTACGCATCATGTTGGATGTTGGATATGATCAGTTGGATCATTTATGTATGTATGCATCATGTTGGATGCTTGGACCATGTATCTGTATATGTATCAGGTGGATACATTGTATGATCAGGTGGGTCATGTATGGTGATATGTATTATGTATCAGGTGGATACAGTGTATGATCAGGAGGATCATGTATGATGATATGTATTAGGTAGATACTTGGTATGCATCAGGTAGATGCATTGATGATCAGGTAGATCATGCAGCAGGATGTTGTAGTGATGATCAGGATGATCATGGATGATGAGCTTCAGGATGTTACTCCAGATGACATGCAGCAGGACGTTGCAGTGATGATGATCAGGATGATCATGAGTACATCAGGATGATGTATGGTGAGTATCAGGTTGATACTCTATGGCCGTGGATCAGGTTGTGCAGATAAGCATGTAATTTGTGCCCTGGGAGATTTGCAGATGGTCTTTTGAGGTTTTTCCTATGGCATGTAATTCGGTGCCCTGGGACATCTGGCAAATGCTCTTTCAAGGTTTTGCTTGGGAGAACATATAATTTGTGCCCTGAGAGATCTGCAGATAGTCTTTCGAGGTTTTGCCTATGGCATGTAATTTATGCCCTGGGATATCTAGTAGATGCTCTTTCGAGGTTTTGTCCTATGGCATGTAATTTGTGCCCTGGGAGATTTCAGGTCGTAGTTGTGTACCCCTAACATCCTGAGATGCTCTTTCGAGGTTTTGCCATGACCACATGTAATTTGTGCCCTGGGAGATTTCAGGTCGGAGTTGTGTACCCGTAATATCCTGAGATGCTCTTGCTAGGTTTTGTGGTGACAACATGTAATTTGTGCCCTGGGAGATCCTTCAGGTTGGAGTTGTGTACCCGTAACATCCTGGGATGCTCTTTCGAGGTTTTGTGGTGGGGTCACATGTAATAGCGCCCTGGGAGATCCTACAGGTCGGAGTTGTGTACCCGTAACATCCTGGGATGCTCTTTCGAGGTTTTGTGACGCACGTAATAAGTCCTGAGGATTCCACAGTATGGCCAGTGATGACGAAGACCTGCAGGTGGTGGGCCTACATCCAGTATGAAAAAGGATTGGCTCTGTAGAACTTCCTATGACAAGTAGATTCAGAGATCGATTGAGATACTAGCAGCAGTGACGATGATGATGACTCGATGGTGATTATCCAGTGACGATGATCCAGAGAAGATGACTTGTGCTAGAAGAACTGTGCTGAGAAATACCTTCCTAGTTAAGAGGGAGTGTTGATGTATATGTAACTTCGGAATGTATTTCACATATATGTATATTGTATTCCTATAGAGATGGTATTATTCCTCTATAAGGAAGTGTCGTCATTTATATTGTAAATGTCGTAACTTATTCTTGATGGGTTATTAGACCACCTTATTGGGGTCGGCCCTATATAAGTCATGTGGGTCAAAGGGTTATTAGACCACCCTATTGGGGGTCGGACATGTGGGTCAAAGGGTTATTAGACCACCCTATTGGGGGTCGGCCCAGTCAGCATTATGTTATGTGGTTAAGTTCGAGCCTACATGGGTTAGGTAAAAAGGCAAGTCAAGTCAAGTATAAATAGAGTGCGGGAGGCACCCTATTTTTCACTCACTTCTCACTCATGCACTTAAGGAGGAGTGGCGCACTTATGGAGGAGGAGGATCTGCTGCTAGGTTATGTCTATCTCTTGTGGTTGGGTTGTATCATTGCTCTATCTATCTCTGAGGAAGTTATTGGGGTTTTTCACCTTTATGGTTTTCCCCAAGTAAATCTTTGTGTCTCTTGTGTGCTTGCATTATTGTCTCCATGATTGATATGCTGTAGATATGCTGTACATGTTATTCTCTCAGTTAAGATCCTAGATCAGATTGAAGTAAATTCTGAAAATTTAACACTTCCTTTTTTTTGGGAGGTGTCAAATACTCATCCACAATCCACTTCATTCCATTGATTTGATTTATTCCTCAAAGGATCTGCATTTTTTAAAAGGTATTCCATTGAGAAAATTCTTTCCTAGGAAACTCTATTCTGTGTAGCGACGATCATTCTTTCGCTTGTATAGAAAAATCGTCGCTATGTGCATGTCTGGATGTCGCTACAATGAACCGTGGCTATAGAGACTGTTTTGATATACAAGCGATGGAATGATCATCTCTATAGCCACGGAATAGCGTTTCCCAGGAAAGGAATTAACAAGTTCTTTCTGTCTCTATAGAGACGATGACTGACACACCAACGTTGCTATAGCGATAAATATATGTCGCTCTAGCGACAGATTAACGTGGCTATAGCAATGAATCAAGGTTTTTTAAGCATCGCCCACTCACATCACGTGCCATATCTTTCCTATCACCATAGCGATGAAAGGTTGGAAGTGTGGCTACAGTGACGAAAATGTTTCCACGAAAATATGGGGTCATGTTCGTCACTATATCAATGTAAAAGTGCTGCAATAGCAACGATTTGTTGTGGGGAAAATGTGCACATGTACTAGTGATATAGGTTAAAGTTATTTAAACTTTATTAAATAAAGTAGAATGCATGAAGACCATGTGGCCCTCATGCATAATTATTTTTTATAAAATTAAAATTTGAATTATGCATAAATAGGGGAATTGGGGGTTGATTTAGGGGTATTCTTGGTTTTTATGCTCATTCTTGGCTTTTATGTTTGGTTTTTGGGTATGTTTGGTTGGG
The DNA here is from genome assembly GCA_027924585.1 of Larix kaempferi. Classification (NCBI taxonomy): domain Eukaryota; kingdom Viridiplantae; phylum Streptophyta; class Pinopsida; order Pinales; family Pinaceae; genus Larix; species Larix kaempferi. The sequence goes on along the minus strand of BSBM01000633.1, from coordinate 2,074,139 downwards.
GGGAAAGGGTTTCTATGGAGATGGAGGCTTGGAGGTTGAGGGTAGAATAGGATTCTGATCAGTGATGTCTAGCTGGCTTGGCATTGCTGAGTGAGGGCTCGGGGGATATCAATGAATGACTGAGGGGCTAGTTGGGAGGAGAGCAGTCCCCAAATGTGGTTTTCCGGTTGTCGTCGGTATGTTCCAATCAACTACTATGGTATATATGTAAGTAAGATGTTTAACAGGTACACTGTCTTCCTCTTCCTATTGAGTATTATGAAATTAGATTCATGATTTAGGTTAAAGAATTTACCTTTTTTATTTTTTGAAATATATTTTGCCATGAACGTGAATTTATAAGTTAACTGTATTGATTTTATTATTATCCCTTGTTTATTTAGAATTTAGGTTTTTTTGTGATTAGGATTTTTAGGGTTCTAAACATTTTTTGCACAATAAGTTTCCCTTCTGCTACATGTGCTCACTCGGATCCTTGCTAGATCATCTTGTTCTGTCCTTGATCCCTTGATGCCTCGAATACAAATTTGTATTTTCCTTTTGAATCTCTATGATCTCACCATCAATCTTTTTTCAAATCTCCAACTTGCTTCTCTATTTATAAGTGTCCTGCATGGATTGTATGTCCACAAGTTGGTTGTGGCTTTCCTTCTTCCATGCTTCATGCATTCTTCTTTTGCCACATGTCATCATCTACGCTATTGATGTGTCATCCTTTGTGGGACTTTCACATCCATGATCCACAACTTAGTGGGACTTACACCTTAATGATGTATTCTTGTGCTCTTTGTGTAGTATTGATTCGAGGTATGTGCGCATCCTTGGTCCTCCACTTGATAAGTCTTTGAACCTTTTTGTACCGTTCCTTGTGGGTGTTGTGCACCTGATGTATAAATTCTTTGCAAATTCTTTGCACACACCAATTTCTACTTGGTGAGGCTTTGACCCTTGCAGTATTCTTATGTATGGGACTTGCGCACTTGCTGAGTCTTTAGTTGTGGAATTTATGCATATACTAACTTCAACTGTTGTACCCTTCTTGGAACTTGTGCACCTTTTATTGACTGAAATTATATTCTTATTATCAAGTCTTGTGCATTTTCAGGACTATTTAGTTTCTTACAATTGTGCACTCCTGATCCAATGCTTGCGCATTCCAGAGTCTTCTTTTACCATGTGCTTGCACACTTGTACCTTTTCTTAACTAGCTCCTTGGTTTCTTGTGCACATGTACCTTTTTCCATTCAATTCCTTGGCCGATTTTCCACATGTACCTTTGTCCATCCAATTCCTTGGTTGATTCCTTGAGAGAACATAACTTGGTGGACTTGATATCTGCATTGGTATCACATGTAGTATAGTACATTGCTTATGTGCTTCTTTGAACTGAAATTATATGATGTACCCTTGGATACACATCTTCATACTAGATGCAAATTCTATATATTCTTCTCCACAATGGCATCCATGTCCTTCATTATCTTGTGCATATACTTCCTCAAATTGGCTTCCATATACTTATGTAAGTTCTCATAGGAATTTTGTATCCACTTTTACCTCAGATGACATCAATGACCTAGACTAAATCACTTGACATCCTCTATGAAATTAGTTGGCATCAATGACCTAGACTGAATCACTTGACATCCTCTTTGACATTAGTTGACATCAATGACAACCAAAGTTCAACAAGAACATTTATTTTAGACTTTGCGATCATGTAATTGTTACCACAATAGGATAATTTTGTCCCAAAATCGGGAACGGGAAGGGGAAAAGGTTAAGCGTACTTGGATATTTTTTCTCTTAGATCATACAAAAAATTTTAATCTTCTTGTAGAGATATTTTGTGTGGTATTAATATCATATGCTGGATCACTAAAACTCTTAGTTGACTCAGTAGAAGGAGATGGGTTGGTCAATTTAGGATGAAACATGGTTTATTTGGATTCCAAAGTTTCAAAGAATGAGCATATGGAAGTGTTCCTACATTTATTTTCTATTTCACTTATTGGATCATTGATTGTAGTCGGGGTATTAGATTATCAAATTTGGGTAGTCATTCATTAATATAATGGGATAGTGTGGCATTCCTAGGTTTCACCTTCCACTCTTTACATTTTGAACAACCACATATTATTAGGGTATCATAAAAGAGATCCAATTCATGCTAAAGTACCATTGGTCCAAGATGATTACTAGATGATCGAATGTTATAATTGGAGGGGTAAAGTTTCCTTCCATTTTCATCTACCATCTACATATGGTATGTTTCTCTAGATAATACTTTGCATATTTTTGGGAGTGGTGGAATATCATGTGCATCTAAACTTGATCCAAAACCAAGATACTGCAAACATCAAAGCACAATTATTCAAATTCACATGAAAAACACATCATAAATTCAATTAGATAATCAAAATATAAATAAATATGGAATTATTGGTGATGAAAACAAAGAACTTGAACTTGGAACAATATGGAATGAACTTGCATTGAAGAATCGACCATTTAATTTATTTCTCATTTTTCCCTTGTAGTTGAATCAAAAATACAATCAGTACATGCTGTCATTCTTAAAATAAAAATTGGGAAAAGGAAACATTATATTTTTTATAAATTAATCGATGCATCAAAATATATATTGGTGCACCAATGCGCCTTAACAATACTAATGCACTAGTTCACTAATTCAAGATGTGCACCAACTAAAACCTCTACACAAGACTAACCTCCACAAAGTATTAACTATGGAAGTTCACACTTCCATTTTTTTCTTGTTGTGTCATCAGTGCGCATATGTCAGTAATATGCACCAATGCTCTATTATCTACTTAGTGCACCATTATCTTGTAAAAAAATTGTGAAAGTTTATATTTGCATTTTTTTCATATTGTTTTACGATGCGATTATATGAGTATAGCGCATCGGTGCACTATTATCTGAGTGGCACACTGAAATATGTTTTTTTTTAATGTGCATATTTATCATCATTGGGATGAAATATCAAATGAAAAAAAGAGAGAGAGTTTAATTTTAAGATAGTGATATTATTAATAAAAGAAAACCCTATTCCCTAAACCTTTTTTGGCCAAAATGTTTGAGGAGAGACTTATGCAAGAGAGATTTACCACGGAATAATTTAGAGAGGTGGATTTTTTTGAAGAGAAATTTTGTAAAGGATCATCGTGGACACATACAACTCTACAGAAGAGACATTTCATGTAATTTTTCCCTCTAAAGAATTAAAAAAGGCATAAAATTTATATTCCTTTACAATAAAAGAGAGGACATAAGAGTTACCTTCAATGCTGGGAACCCTTGTGTTATTCTTCCTTTATAGTTACCTTCATTACTGCAAACGCTAAGGTTCTTCTTCCTTTCCTTTTATTATCTATTTCTCCTACTATTTCACAACAAGATTTTATTTTTGACCTCACTAACTCATTCGTTTAAGGTGTATGTCTATTCAGCAGGGTGTCCTGGTTTCAATTCCACTAAGGGGTGATCTATTTGGGAGGAGACACCCAAAATCCAACCAATTGAGGTTTGGTGTGTCCCAGGATGGGTGCGATCCCCGGGTGATTTTGACGGCTTAGATTCCCTTGGATCATGGTTTCTTAGGCCAAAGGCCACTCCCGCAAGTCAGGGAGATTGTAGCAAAAAAGAATTTTTTTTGGAAAAGTAAACTTCTTGGTTATATATATTAGTATATGGGGATTTGGGTCATTGTTGGACTAAGCTCATGATGCGATTCAATTTAAAGATGACCTATCTAAATTGTTGTTGTCAGAATTTTTTTCAAAAATGTTTTCACGTTATGTGGTGTGAATTGTACAAAATAGTAGCATCAATGCATTATCCTTATAAGGTGCACCATTTTTGGATGTTGAAGAATGCTGACAAATCAATCGATGTGTATATTATAAGATGTACACCCTAGTGCATTTATATTTGAAGACACTTCGAGTAGATTCTATTTTAATTTAAAAAAATGTTAATTGCTTTAGCAATGTGTATCATACAGACCATGTGCACTAGTGCTTTATATCATTTAAGGCACACCGGTATTGAATTTTTGTAATGTGGGAATTGACTATCCTAAATACATTTTTACATGAAATTTTGTACTTATTATGTAAAAAAATATTTCATTCTTTGTGTGTTTCATTATGTAGGTGTTATAGGTCAAACTTGCACCTCTCCGTCCGTGATCACCCTGAGCTGCTGATCACACAAAAGGACAATTTGGATGGAGGAGCATGTTGACCTTGGATGATATGTCAACTCATTCCATTTTTCTGACATTACTGGAAAACCCCAAAAAATATCATTTTGAGATATGAGCGCTACTCTACTCAAAGAGACTAGCGCCCATACGCTACTCCAGTGTATAATAGTAGCGTCCATATCCAAGTATACGCTACTCCTTCTCAGCATAGTAGCGCTCACCATTTAAAATCGAATGAGCGCTAGTTGTTAAACACTAGGGTAGCGCCCTATACGCTACTCCATTGAAGAAGAGTCGCGTACATCTTAAAAGATGATTAAAAAATAAATTAATTCATCGAAGAGGATTAGTTGATGGTAGTTTTCTAACTTCCCCAACTTCCTCCATAACTACATATCGACCTAAACTACTTCTTTAAACCTATAAATAGAAAGAAGGTTAAAGGAGAAGGGTTAGAAATTATAGCTAGAAAACCTAGAGGATGAGTTGATGGAGAAACTCTAAGACATTGGAGGCGTTGATGTTGAAGACAGCCAAGCCAGAGAAGAGCAAGAGCCCAGAATCAAGTTGTAGGAGCCTGTTTCATTATCAAGTATACTTGTACATCATTCTACTTTTGACAAATAAAGGTTGAAGTGTCTTTCTTGTTCCAATTTAAATGTGTTATGAAATGGCATCTTAATTTGGATCTGTTTTGGTCAATGCTGAATATTAAACATTGTTTTTGTTTCTTTCAAGATTTATATATTGCCCAAAATGTTTTGAGAAAGGTATTGTTATTGCAGGTTTACTGAAGGAAAGGTAGATTTGGAAGTTGAACACGAGATCAAGTCAAGGCTAGGATCAAACTTCGATTGAAAGGTATGTTCCCAAGATCTACAACTTCTTTCTTTTTTGTAAATGTCTCTGTAATAGCATCAATACACTTACCTGTCACCCCAACCAAGTTGATAGCATTAGTTTCCTTGCTATAGGGTATATTTTCCTGCCAACAGACTGGCGACTCCGCTGGGGAAATAGAGTTTTTGGGTCTAGGAAACCTTGTTCTTGTTTGTCTTCTTAGATTGTTTTGACTTCTATAATGTGTTGAGGAACTTTATAGATATCCCTTGCCTGTTTCTTGCATACTTTCATCAGTTTTTGATACCTTCCAAAGTCAGTTTTCAAGCCTTTGAGATATGAGCACTACTCTGCTATATATACAGTAGCGCCCATACGCTACTGTGCTATATATACAGTAGCGCCCGTTTCAGTAGGGGCGCGAGTTTCTCTACTACACAGTAGAGTACACTTTCTGAAGCATTCTATTTTTTGTTTGCTTGTGTTTTAACCTTTTGGTGATTTACTGACTTTGCTGTAGGCTCCCTTTGATGGTTGCATGAGGTTTTTAACTCTTGGTCAAGTCATAGAACCTTTTCTTAAAGTTTTTTCCATCTTTTGAACCGCTTGTTGACCATTGGAATTTTTGAACTGTTTATTGACTTTTTGGAAGACTAGGGAGTGTTTGGTGTTGAGCACTTCCACTTTTTTAGACCCTGACTACCTGTTGCTAGCTTACAAACCTGCGTACTCTTGTATCTGTTGTTTGTGGTGACGTTTGTCTGCTCTCTACTACTCCCATCCTTTGTTTTAGGGTTTGGTCCTTGGTAGAGCCTCTAGGGTGTCTTCTATTTTGGTCAAGTTTCATTCTTCCTGGACTTCTTGTCTTTTTTGGCTGGTTGCAAGTGCTTTTAAACAGCTGTAGGCTAGTTCATTTCTCAGTTTCTTTGTGTTAGTAAGGCAGCTTGCTTGTCTACTTGTGCTTGGCATAGTGGTCTTTCTAGGGCTAGATACTTTAGGTCAGTCCTTTTGTGTCTTTATCTTTTGTTTTCTTCCACTTTGTCTTTAAGTTTAGAGGCTTTTTCTTTGCAAAAAACAGGTAGATCAAGTCTTTTTCGAGCTAGGGTTTCAACAGCTATAGGCCTAAGAAATTTTAGCCATACTTACACACATTGCATATAAATTTTTATTTGGCTTTCCATTTTTATATAGTTCTTTTTCGTTTATTGAAAAAGAAAAAAAAAATGGTACTTTAAGTTTAAATAGAACTTGTTTTTGTTGTTACAAGATAACTTAGGATATTTTGTATCATTTCAAAAAAGAAAACAAAAATTTTAAGTAGGTGTGCTTAGATCTTCAGTTTTGGAAAGAGATAATTGGAAAAAATCTTTGTTGTAGAGAGTTGATTTTTATGCACTTTTGTTTTCTTGTTATAACCACGCCACACAAAGCACTACCCTTTTTGAGTAATAACAGCCCTAAAAATTGTTAATAAAATGAACTAGAAACATTTTTTCTTTTTAGGGATACACTACACCAACTAGTTTTGGTTAGGATCTTGGGTTTAAATCACGTTAAACCACCCAAGATCACACATTGCGCAAAAATCGTAGTGAGACTATCATAGGTAAACCCACCTCACTCAAAATTTGCCTGGGATCTATGTAGTAGGTCATTGCGAGATCAGTTTGTGGGAATACTCCTCCTACTTTCTGTTCGAGCATACGCCAGGATCGGATTGCATATTGGGGACTCTTTCGAGTTTCGGGCTTAGCTACCCTGCCCACGCTTTCTAATTCGACCGGTGACTGTTCCCCCAGGAGTTTTCGGTGTTGTGGTATCCTTAGTATCTGACTCTAGGTTCATACACGGGTGACAACAGAGGGTATATCTGCTGTACCTAAGACAGACGTGGGAGGAAACCCCTTGCAGGTCTTTGGGAGGGCGGTTGGGTGATTCCAGCGCTTGCACCCTTAGTCATTGTATTGTGGACCCCGGGTAACTGTCTTTCTTCCTTCGTTGATCTGTTCTGGGCCCTCATCATCCCAGACTCTTCTCCGGAAGGCACCTTTGTTTCCTGGTTTGTATACTTAGGATTTTTTTTTTTAGTTGGCGTGCTGTTTGCCCCCTAGTTGTAGTGGCCACTAGGTTCTAGTCTGTTATTTTATATTTATAATCACAGAGAATCAAGAACTTCGTAGATCGAGAAGGCTTCAAAACCTTCCACTAGTTAGAACAGAACCTTTACAGCCAGCTAGACGACAACGAGTAAACCCCGGTATTTCTTCAGAAATTACTTCTGAAATAGAATTGCTTGAAGAAATTCTTGTAACAGAAAACCTTGAAATTGAGGTTCCTGAGGAACCACTACCAGGTACCATAGATCAACAACACTTTAGTATAGTTGAGGTGGAAGATCTTACTTCCGCGGAGTATAGCACTCCTTTCAATTCTCCTTTAACTAATACTAGAATTCCGCTTCTGTCACCTGTTGGTTTCCAGCAGCCTCTTTTCAGTGCAGATCATTCCTTTCCCGGACATCTGATGTCTAACTTAGGAGGTGAACAGGGGGTTCCCCAAACTCCCACTTTAGGTATGAACACCAACACAGTTAACCCTTCTTTTACTGCTACACCTAGTCAGGCACAAACCACATCTGTGCCTACTCCATCTTTCAGTTTCAACACTAGCACATTAGGTATGCCTAGTTCTACAAAAATGGCATCTATTCCTACACCTAGTGTTGGACCTAGCAGTACGGCCAACTGTGCAACACCTTCTGTTTCTCAACCATTATATCAGATTCCTAGTACTTGGGTTTCCACACCTATGGTAGGACCAAGTGCTTCTGCAAACATGCCAGTCATGGGTACCATGACTGCACCGTCCACATCAGCTTCCGCTGGTTTCAATACCTTTGTAGGCCCTAACATGAAACAAGGTAATATGCCTGCAGGTAACATCCAGGCAACATTTTTAACCAGCAATATGGCAGGGCTAACACCCAGCCACAGTGGACGAATCCACAAAGCACTAATCCACTTTCTTATGGGTGGAGAAATTTTAATAACTCTTTCACACAACAACAATAGTTGGCAGGGGGCAACCCATACCAACAGATACCTAGGGGTAACCCCTACCAACAAGTAGCTGGGGGAAACCCCTATCAACAGTTGGTAGGTGGCAACTCCTATCAGCACATGGCTGGGGGCAACCCTTATCACCAGATGGCTGGGGGAAACCCCTACCAACATTTCATGGGTCAAACAATGGGTGGTTCCCCTTATCAAGTACCATCTTACCGGCCTCGTCTACCTTTTCTGGCAACTTTAAATTTGCCAGACCTTTCTAAACTAACAAATGATCCTGTGTGTCATAATGCCACATGGCCATCAGTTCCCACCAAATTACCTTCGGACATTCCAAAGTTCGAAGGTAAAGCAGGTGAAGACCCTAGTGACCATGTCACTACCTTCCACCTATGGTGTTCTTCCAATTCATTAAACTAGGATTCCATCAGATTGAGATTGTTCCAAAGGACCTTAGCTAGTCCTGCAGCCAAGTGGTACATTGAGTTACCTGCGGCTACTTTCTCTAGTTTTGGGGATCTAGCAACCGTCTTTTTGAACCACTTCTAGCTTCCTGTTCGGTATGATGCCGGAACAGAACTTTTGTCGACTTTTAAACAAAATAAAGCCACTCACTTATCTGACCACATTCAGGAGTGGCAAAGACGGAAGAGGCTCATTAAGGCCAACATACCTCCGGAGTTCCTGCTTGAGTGGTACTTGAAATCACTCCTCCCTTATATTTCTAAGGAAGTAGCGACATCTGGAGTGTCTAATGAAGAAGAAGCCATCTTAAGGACTCAACAGTTAGACCTTGTTTATGCACAATATGGTCTATTGTATGAGATCATACCTGACGCGCCAAGATCAAACACTGATCTGAGTAGACCCAAACCTAGACCACATGCTGACGGCATAGTGGGTTCAGTTGACTCTGCAGCCTTCGAAGCACTGACTAAACAGGTTCACACCTTATCAATCAAACAATCGACTGTGGATATTTCTTCCATCACAACCTCTCCTTCTACTTCTGAGCCTGTCAATCAAGTTCAGAACAATCAAAAGGGCCCTCGGCAGCCCAACAATAAAAAGAAGGGAAAGAAAGGAGAGGGAAACCAACAAAAGCCCAAAAAAGACAATGCCGAAGAGGGTAACAAAGAGGAAAAGAAGGTTAAGTTCCCTTGTAAACTTTGCAAGAAGAACCACCTTACTCACCAATGCCCTCTACTTGAAGAAGCCCAGAAGATCTTAAGAGAAAAGAAGCCTGCCGTCCTAAAAGATCCATTCCCTAAAGGGAAGGGCTCAACTTCTGGCACCTCCAAAACTGGGGGCACTTCGCACGCTTCAGTTGATCAAACGTTTATAAACATGGTTAACTCATATGCACTTTTGCAGACTAGAGCTAGGAACTATACCCCGGAAGCGCAGAAGAAGGATAAGGAGATTCCCGAATCCTCCACTCCACTCCACATACCTGTGGACCCAATGCCCAAGATTCCGAAAGGTGTCTTGAAGAGGGCATCGCACAATCCCAACACACGGGCTGCTTCTAACTACAATGTGGTTGAAGATTTAGCCCAGACCCCTTGTGCCATGTCTACTCTAGAAGTCTTGCAGAGTTGTCCTTTACAACGAAATGCACTTCTGGAAGCTATTGGGAGTATGGAATCCTCCAACATGTCTGCGCGATTTGATATGACTGATGTCAAATATCGGCTGCCCTATCACGTTTCCCTTCAGATTGAGGTCATTCATGGTCCAATGACCATCAGACGGGCTGTAGTTGATGAAGGAGCGTCGACTTGCGTAATGTCAATTTCCTGTTGGAAAGCTTTAGGTTCTCCTGAGTTAGCCCCTTGTAACACACTGCTTACTGCATTTGATGGTAGAACTTTCCGTCCACATGGAGTTTTGCCATCATTTGATGTCACTTTGGTCGGTAAGACAGTTGTTGTTGAAGTAGAAGTTCTGGATGCTCCGCTTGATTACAATATGTTGTTAGGCAGGAGTTGGACTTATGCCATGCGAGCTATTGCATCGGCAGTTTTTCGAGTGGTCATGTTCCCATTTGAAGGTAAGATCGTCACAGTCGATCAACTTTCTTTCACTCAGAGAAACAATCAGACTTCTTCGAAAAACACAGTTCCTTTGATTGATCAAACCACCCCGGTTGGTGAGAGTTTAGGAGTAGGACTTTATGGGTCACTAATTGGAACTTTTGACCTACCGACTCCTACCTTATTCGTTGGTACTGAGGGATGTCCGTCGTCTGAAAATTCTATGGTTAGTTTAACAACTGATTCTGAGGTTCACTCAACTAATACAAACCCCTCCGTGCCCACCCCTGTTGTAGAAGTTACCCACTTGGATTCTTATCAAAATACAAAAAAACATATGTCGACTCAATTAGTGTCTGTTGAGTCAAACATAGATTGTGCCACTACTCAGACACCAGACCAGATCCATTCTCTCGACAGTTTAGAAATTCCTTACCTTCTGATGAGGAAATGTTAAAAGCCCTGAATGACCCGGACCATCCTCGTGAACATATAGATCCTGTGTCCTTCTTGTTTCCTTTTCTTAACTTGTTAGAGAGAGGTGAGTTTTGTTCACCACCTGATGAAAATACTGATTTCACTCCTTCACAGGTTAGTGTTATTGAAGCAAATAGATTGCATACCTCGCTAGAGAACATTTTCACTGGGGTCAACGGAAACATTTTCTTTGAAACGGGATGTTATCTTGATGAAATCATCCTGTATACCAATCTTTTCCGTGATTTCCATAACACATTTTCCCAGCCGCACGAGGAGGATCCAGGCATTGACCCTACCTGAAGAAGTATTACACTCAGGATGCAGTACTTTTTCTTGTAACATAGTTGTATTTTTTTGTAAAGCTAGTTTTGTCATGTCCATTAGGTAATCTTATGTGTGTTTCTCGTTTCGTGTACCAGATGTCAACCGAACACTTCTTAGGATTTGTTGATGGCGCCAGCCGCCACACCTGTCAGTTGGCTGCAGCGGCTTGGGTCATTTACTCACCCGTTGACCAACTTGTCTCTTCGGGGGGGGTTTGTTTGGGTCCTACCACGAATAATGTGGCTGAATACAGTGCAGTTATATAACTTCTCCAAGATGCTCTCAATCATGGCATTTCATACCTGGAGGTAAGGCTTGACTCACAATTAATTGTATTTCAGTTAACAGGTGTCTATCAGATTAGAGATCTAGGATTGCTACGTCAGTTTCTACGAGTTAGACTTTTGGAAAGACATTTTCATTCTATCAGATATGAACACATTCCAAGAAGTTTAAACACATTAGCTGATTCATTAGCAAACTATGTGTTAGACTGGCATTTGCATCACACATTATCATAAACAACATTGCACACATAAAATTAAAACGCATACACATGTAAATAACCAATACTATATATAGCCGGTACCGTATCAAAAAATATGAGTTTTGAATCATGAGTCTCTCAAGTCAAGTCATAAAAGTACAAAAGCTGGACATAGTAGCCTCAAAAATATATACATAGAATGTTTTCTTCTCCTATGGAGAAGGAGGGACCTCATCATCATCTACCACATTGCGATAGCATATGACTAGCTTAGCAACCCTCCGCAGCACCCTAAGCCATGCTGGGGGCACCCCAGCAACATCTTCCATACGGCATGCAGGAATCTCATGAGTCAACTGACTCATTTTCCTCTCCAGGGTTCCCAACATAGCATCCGCTGCAGTAATATCAGCTGGCCTCACATAGATAGTAGGATGTCCCTCAGGACGAACAGGCCCAACATCTGCATATGACACTTGATTTAGAACTTCAAAACTCATTCATAAAAATTAAATACTTGAAAAAGTTTGAAAAATTAAATAATTCTCAAAAAATTAAAAACATACCAATATCTCCCCAGGCTCCACCTGGAGGAAGCACCAGCTCTGGATCATGACGGAAATCTAATCCAGCATAGGGAAACTGCTCGAAAGCGGGTACCTGCCTCTCCCACCACCCCCAGAAATCATCAATATGATAAAAATAGTGACTTTCCCCACCACCCTAATGGAGGAATATGTCACCCCAACGGCCTAGTCTGGGCTCACGGGGGTTGACCTGTGGTAGAGGCATCCCCAAACTGATAGCAGGCATCCTCTCAAATAAGAAAATACACAAGATGCTACCGTACCCAAAATTCTTCATTGTGCTAGATTTGTAACCTATCAATTGAGATTTCATGTTTGCCAACAAACTAGTACACCAATCATAGACATGACCGTGTAAGCATTGCAAACCAATATGCATTGAGTGCCTGGAAGCTAAGTGTTGTGAAGCACTACCTGCAACTTGGTTGATCATGCTCACTATCACTTTCAAAGGGAGACCGTCAATAGTTGAAATTAAGACTTGGCTTCCCGATTTTTCCGCTCCAGCAACACAATATGTATTCACATATTCTTGCATTGATCGTGCACCCAAACAAGAAGACCCTTTCAGATTGATTACATCGCCTCTCCTTGAGAGACCAGTAATAAAGTATATGTCATCAACGGTAAGTTCCAATGTTTTCCCACAGATGACAAAGGTGTTGGTATCCACATCCCAATACTGAATCAGTATTCGAAACAGTTTGTTTAAAGCCCTCATGTTTACGGTTCGATAAAACTTCAACAAACCACATCTTCGGAGAGCGTGGAGGGTGGCCAGATCTTGCATAGACAACCTATCCATGTCCTCATGCTCCCTCTCCCTCCAGTGAAGGACCATCCTGCACAAAAAACCAAAATTTTTTGAGTCTCGGCGCTTGTATATAAGTTTTCAAGTATGTACGCTACTGTGTATACTACACAGTAGCGTGTAGGCGCTACTCTGTTTGAACACAGTAGCGCCCATCGAGTTTATACACTACTCCTGTGTTTACATAGTAGCGCCCGCGCATAAATACTTATGAGCATTGCGTTGCAAGCTATTTTTGCTCAAAAATTTAAAAATAAACCATGAAAATGCAAGTTAGGGAGATTTCAACTTACTTGGTGGAGGAAGTTTGATGTTTGGATGCTCGGATCGATCGCAATGGAGATTTGAAATTTGCCAAAGATTGCCCCAATTTTTGCCCTATAACACAAAATTGAAAATTGATTTTTAAACAATGAAATTATATATAAAATGGATTTTGATTTTTACCCATAATTGTTAATTTTCCATAGTTTCAAAATTTTCAAAAATCCCTAATTAATTAATTGAAACACACAATACGGTATAGCACTGATCCAATCTCAATTTTCACTTAATTTTTGTTGGATTCATCTCCTAAGCTCAAAATTCTTGATGATAGACCTTGTCAATTAGCTAAATATTTCAAATTCATATATCATTCGAGATTTTTGTCGCATCGACTAATCTTTTGTTGAAGACCTAGTTTTGGCAGAATATGAAGATATGATCCTAGAAGCTGACCTTTAAGTCATTTTAAGCTCTTGTTTGGACTATCTAAACCTAAAAAAGATTGCCAAGCAAGCTTGTCCTCTTTGGGCTCGTTAAAGTATCCGAAGGCTCATCCACTCAGGTATAGAATTACCCATTTTCCGGGCCTAAGTGGATTAACTACGGAAAATGTATACTCTAGATATACTCCTGTATGCGCTAGAAGAGTTCTCCTTTCATTGTTTTATACTTTTACGGGCGAGGAGACTAACTGTACGAAAAAGGACCTTTTGGAGCCTCTCTTTAGGGTTTTCAGGCTCTCTAAACATGAAAATACCAAGCAAGCATTCACCTAGTCGGGCTCGATGTGAAATCCACGAGAGGGTAAGTAGAGGACTGTTTAAGTTTTTCAACTCTCTAAACAAGAAAACACCGCCGAGCACAGACCAATCCGGGCTCGATATAAAATCCACGGATAGGTGAAAAGAGGATTGTTTAAGTTTTTCAGACTCTATAAACAGGAAAACACCGGCAAGCATTAATCTGCTTGGGCTTGATACTAAAATCCACGAGCAGATATATGGAGTTATTGTTTAAGTTTTTCAGACTCCTTAAAATTGAAAACACCGGCGAGCAAGAACAGATCTCGGCTCGATATTAAAATCCAGAGATCAGTAAATATAGAGTAATCTTCTATCTCTTCTTCGAACTCTATAAATAATGAAGAAGGTCCTGAGTCTTCCTCCCATGGGCTCGTTAAACTTGTACATGGTTGGATTTATTGAGTTTTCATTCTTTCTTGGACTCATTAAAACAACAAGAAGGGTATTCTTTTATCTAAAAAGAATAAGGAACGGGAAAGACATATCATATCTTCATTGTCAAAGGTAGTTTCAGTCAAGTTCTATCCTTCAACACAGCACCTACTTGAGTCTATCTTGTCGGTTGGGTTTAGTTGTTGACCTCAAGGTGAAGCTTTCCTCCGAGTTATTTACTCCCCCGGTTGGTTATTCTTCCAACCATATGGAGGGTCTGCTAATGTCTCTTACATTTCAGACTTATTTACCCCGTTATGTCAGAAACTGCCTGAGTCACTTTGTGTCGTGCTCAATGTTCAAGGATATACCCTGTGTCGGCCATTCTGCAGTTTACCTTGACCTCATGTGTCGGCCTTCCTAGTGTCAATCTTGTTACATATTATTCGATATCAGCCCTTACCAGTTGAGTGTTTCTCGAGTTGGATGATGGAGGATGCCTTAAGGCCTCCCTTCCAACGGACTTCTTTCCATCGACATCAACTCATTATTCTGGGATTGAAGTTTAGAGTTTCGGTTAGTACCTTGGAGATTGCAGTCACCAGTGGCAATTTTCCTCGCTGTTGAATGATGAGAATACATCAATGTCTCTTCTTCGACAGGATTCCCAAGTGTTCGACTCCAAGTCCATCTATTCACATTTGGCGAATCGTACTTGGTACCTTGGACCCCATCATCATTATCGGTGGAAGTCCTCGTGTTTGTTAACGGTATACATCAATGACCGATAATCAAATGATACCCCCCATGTTCAACTATCAGCTCATCTATTCACATGGTTAGGGTTTGTACCTCGGGTTGTTTTGGATGAAGACCTTGGGATTTTTGGATGACATTACCTCAGTTTTTTATCACCCAAGTTGCGCAAGACTGAGCCCCACTTATATTTGGCTCTCCATGATACATAGATCCAGTTTGTTGTTATGGTTATGATCTCTCAGTTTGACATGGATCCACGCTTGTATTTCAAGTGGCCATGCTTTATATGCATCTCCTTGTTATGTATCGGAGATCATGTTGTATCACACTACACATCTATAAGATGTCAAAAATGTAATTGCTCGCTGACCTTGATCTCTGTCGCAGGTTTCTTGTGATTTGTTTTCTGCGGTTCTTTGCTCCTCCTCTGGCTCTGGATTATAATGTATTTCGGCCATTGTTTCCCTCTAACCTCACACATTAGGGGGCATCTGTTATAGGTCAAACTTGCACCTCTCCGTCTGTGATCACCCTGAGCTGCTGATCACACAAAAGGACAATTTGGATGGAGGAGCATGTTGACCTTGGATGATATGTCAACTCATTCCATTTTCCTGACATTACTGGAAAACCCCAAAAAATATCATTTTGAGATATGAGCGCTACTCTACTCAAAGAGACTAGCGCTCATACGCTACTCCAATGTATAATAGTAGCACCCATATCCAAGTATACGCTACTCCTTCTCAGCATAGTAGCGCTCACCATTTAAAATCGAATGAGCGCTAGTTGTTAAACACTAGGGTAGCACCCTATACGCTACTCCATTGAAGAAGAGTCGCGTACATCTTAAAAGATGATTAAAAAATAAATTAATTCATCGAAGAGGATTAGTTGATGGTAGTTTTCTAACTTCCCCAACTTCCTCCATAACTACATATCGACCTAAACTACTTCTTTAAACCTATAAATAAAAAGAAGGTTAAAGGAGAAGGGTTAGAAATTATAGCTATAAAACCTAGAGGATGAGTTGATGGAGAAACTCTAAGACATTGGAGGAGTTGATGTTGAAGACAACCAAGCCAGAGAAGAGCAAGAGCCCAGAATCAAGTTGCAGGAGCCTGTTTCATTATCAGGTATACTTGTACATCATTCTACTTTTGACAAATAAAGGTTGAAGTGTCTTTCTTGTTCCAATTTAAATGTGTTATGAAATGGCATCTTAATTTGGATCTGTTTTGGTCAATGTTGAATATTAAACATTGTTTTTGTTTCTTTCAAGCTTTATATATTGCCCAAAATGTTTTGAGAAAGGTATTGTTATTGCAGGTTTACTGAAGGAAAGGTAGATTTGGAAGTTGAACATGAGATCAAGTCAAGGCTAGGATCAAACTTCGATTGAAAGGTATGTTCCCAAGATCTACAACTTCTTTCTTTTTTGTAAATGTCTCTGTAATAGCATCAATACACTTACCTGTCACCCCAACCAAGTTGATAGCATTAGTTTCCTTGCTATAGGGTAGATTTGCTGGCCAACAGCAGGGTGTTTATTGATAACAAATGGATGATAAAAGATCATGGAATAAAAATCACAACAAAGGGAGCAAGGAAAACACATCTGACACAAAGAACACAACACGTTTTTTGTGATTTTAATATAAAAGTAATATATTGGAATTCTTTGTATGTTTAAATTATGTGTATTGGTTTATGCATTTCATTCAAAGCAAAAATATAAGGAAAATCTAGAAGATTGTTCATAATCTGAGTGAAGAAGAGAAAAAAACATTTAAAAATTATTGCAAACAGAGGAATTATGTAGATAAAAGATGATAAACATGATTTTTTTGTTAGAATTCTTACTAAAAATGATTCTCAACAATAATTGCTAACATGTTTCAAACATTCGATTTCAAATTTGTTGAATGTTGTGTAGAGATAGACAACGAGGAAATATGATGCTGTATAAAGATAAAAATTAAGAAGAATGTAAATGATGACGAATTGGTCATCAATTTAACTGGAGTGGCGCTGAAAGTTAATGATAGGGAGAAAAAGGTTTTATAAAATATTGAGGGATATAGTGGAAATAACATATAGATGTACTTTTCATTTACGATACAAAAATCAATCCAATGACTATAATAATCAGGTTATAAGTAAACTATAGGAATCATTTCCGGAGAAATGGTAATTGAGATCAGTGAAAATTGTAATGGAAAAAACCTACAATAACAAAAAAGTATTTTTTTTAAAGTATTATTTTTATAATGGGAACGATTAAGTTTTCATTTCTAAAAGACTAAAAAAGCTTCAACAGAACAGTACAAAAATTTGCCAATATAGTATCAGAATTTTATGAGCAATATGAAGCTTAGTTACACTCATCGATGAGAAAATATAGAGTAAGAAAAGAAAAAAAATTCCCTAAGATGCTATATAATTTAACATACTATCCTAAGAGAAACCTACAAAAAAAATTCATGCAAAATTAAATTAGGTGCTAGGATCATTGTCCATGACCTGGACATCTTGACTATTCTTGTCTTTTTCTTCTGGTTTGTTTTAAGCATCATCTTCTTGGTTCTCATGATTGTCCATAATATATATTCCCTGTCTATATTCAAAAAATTTGTTTCTCTCCTCATAGCTGGTGATATTCATAGTAGGATTGACAAGATAATAAACTATAGCATCCTCTATTTATTTGCTTCTAGAGTCAGAAATTCCATACTCTTTGGATGCTAAAAGGGATTTGTGGCAATCCATGGTGAACTCAATTGCAGTAACTTGGTCCTCATGAGTGTGTACATTTTATTCCACCTCATCCATACAGGAGTCTAAAAAAGACATGTGTGAAGTAATTTCAAAGACGGCCTGTTAAATTTCTTCTAGTCGATATTCCACCAAAGGAGCTTGTGAGCTAACAAAATCTCCAATTGAGAGTTCATCCACCTCATTTGACCGCATATATCTTGAACATTAGCTCTAGTTTCATGCATACCTTCAATAAAATCTTTAACTTTCCTTCAATATGAAATAATTACAACTTGCCTTCAGTATCTACTGGTGAGTTCATATTTGTAATATAAATCAGACCTTCCCACTCTCCTGAATCCCACAATCCCAAATTAAGGACACGACAATACCAAAACCAGTTCTGAAATTAGTTTCTTGGAAAATATTCTTTTTCCCAATAGATGCATCGTCTAGATGCCACTCTCCCAAGGTGTAGGGGAAAGAGGAAATGTCTTCCTCTTCCAGAAAAACCATAACCAGTCTACACCAAACCCTACTCTTTCCCTCATCTTGTCCAAGACAAAATATTGAACTGAGGCATGAATGAAAAGCCACATTTACTATGACCACCTTCATGAACTCTTTCACATGAGGGAGAAGACACCTTACATCAAACATGTACACTTGGAGGTTTATCTCACTGAATGTTGATGAGACTAGCATTTGATTACTATGTTCCACCTCCATACCCATCATAAACGCTATTTCAACCTTAATAAATCGATATTGATTATTAATTCTTAAGGGATCCAACATATAGAGATTTGATGCCCCCCCATTAATGACTAGCTTCCCAGTCATTTTCTTGCTTCACATGGAATATTTGAACCGCGGGGACATGATAAATCAATTTATTGATTCTCTTTTGGAGTATACTTGTTAACCTCTTTCCTTTAGATCCTTTTTATTTCTCATTTGAGCTAGGATTAGTAAAGAGTCTCCTATAACTACAATCAATTAAATTCCCAGGAAGACAACATCTACAAGGCCTTGATAAAGAGCAAAGCACTCAGCTTGATTATTTGTAGCCATTTCTAGGCCCCATTGAAAAGTTAACACTGCATGCCCTCCAGGACTCAAAATGATCCATCCAACACTTTCCTCCTCGGGTTTAAAAAGTATTATTGCTAAAAATAATTTTTCTATAATATATATAAATTAGTCCAAAAACATACTTTGTTAATATTTTTTCTATGCTTATTTTCATATAAATATTTATCGATTTTTAATTGTGCTTTTTATTTCTTGGGAAGATTGTTAAAATTTCAAAGGAAGAATGACGTGATATCTTAAATATGGTAGTATGGATGTCAAGATGGTGTACCATGAGATGGTTAAAGAAATTAATATAATCACATCGCATGGGGGGCATCCCAACAACAACGTGCATCAAACATATGTAATCATTGTTTTATTTTTAATATGCAGAGATTTTAATAATCAATTGAAACACTAATTTTCATTTGTTTTATTGTAGCAAAAAAGAAAATAAAATGGCACCCATTTAGCGCATAAGATGGGACAACAAGGAAAAAAAGGGTTGATCGCAAAATTTGTGAGTACATGTGGTTTGCTTCAAATTTGATATTTGGTGTGATGTTTATATCTTAATTAATTTTAAATCATACACGGATTCCTTTTAATAGGTGCTACAATACAGTGAAGATCCATCCAACCATTTGATTGCCAATAGATTAATTAATGTTTTTGAGTATATGTTAGGGTATCAAGGGTTAATTAAATAATGTGTATGTAGTTATGTTGTTTTATGTCCCTTATTTTTATAATTAATGGAACAATAATAAAACATTAATTGTTGGAATTCTTAATGTACTGAGAGGGGGGGTGAATTAATATCATGTGCAGATTAAACAATTTTTCACTTTAAAACATGCACCAATTATTATTCAAAAAACACATCAATAAAAGACAACTGTGCATAGAATATTTGAAGAAAATTTTATATATATGTATGAAAATTGGATTAAATAGATAAATTGGAGACACCAACATCCAATTATGTGAGCACCAACTCACTTAAACACCAATCCCATGTGAAAGCACCAACTTGTAGACTACAGGCTCCAAACTGTGAGGACACCAATGATTTGCGCAAGCACCAACTTGCTAATACAGGCTCCAACCTATGAGGACACCAATCCTATGTCCAAGCACCAACTCATTGTGTTCATGAACCAACCTAAGAGGAGACTACAATCTCCTTTCCTTGCCCCATCCTACCACCCTCAGATATAGATATAGATATAGATATTGTTGTACTTATTTCACACTGTCTTCATATTTGCACGCACAGTTCACACTATGTTATGCACTTTGCTTTGCTTCCTGTTGCATGCACTTTTGACATTTTTTTCTTCAATTTTGCTCACATATTATCTTACTGTGTATTTTGCTACATTTATGCTTGTTTTTATGATTCTGCACACATACTCATCCACATGCTCCTTGGGATTTTCTCACAATTGCTACTTATATTTTCACGACTGATCCTTTTTCTTCTGCATGTCTTGTAACCTCACACACTTCTTCAATTCATATTGCCTTTGATTCCCCTAAGCATTTCATCTAACCCAAAGCTTGCAAATTTATAATACTACTTCATTTTTTCTTTACAAGATTACTTCTCATTCATCAATCTAACTCTTATTTATACTAAACTTGCTCAATTGATATGTCAAAAAGTTGGGGCTTCTCTAAGTCAGTGACGTCCCTTATTCCTTTCTTTTCGTTCAAGCTTACCCAAATATCTACGACTTGTCTTATCTTGTGCAGATGGAGTGCCATGACTTTGTGGGTCTTGCACACACTAGTTCCATAGCTTGGTGGGACTTGCGCACTGGAGTGCTATGACTTTCTAGGTATTACGCACACTAGTTCCATAGTTTGGTGGGACTTGCACACTATAGTTCCATGACTATATGGGATTAGAGTGCCATGTGAATACAACCTTGTTCTGTAATTTGGTTTTAATACTTTCTTTGAATTGTAGAGACTTGTGCACATATTTTCTATATATTTCTTCAAAATGGATTTAAGACTTCAATGAAATCACTAAGTTCAAGAATCTCTTTGAAATCAATGAAAACACCAAATCCAAAAATATCCCCCTTTTGGCATTGATGTCAACACCATTCAAAACTAGGCCCCCTTGAGTATGATCTCTTCTTTTTTGTGCCCCTATATTCATGAAAATTAATCCTTTCACTGCTCCTGCGCAAACTAACATTTCTCTTCAAAACATTTTACCTAGTATCTCTCCCCCTTTGACATAAATGCAAAATGGATGCTCCCCCTGGCTTCATGCTTCCCTCTCTTTCTTCTGCCACTTCCACTACATTGTGACAAGTTCTCCTATAGCTTGTATGCTCCCCTTATGTAGTTGGAAACTCTTCCTAAATTTATTGCACTTTTGTGGTGGTTGCATTTGAGTCACATGGTCCTTTAGATTCATAGTGTCCTATGATTTGTACGTGTGCAAACATTTGTTGCAGTTACAAACTTCATTGTATCTCTCCGACGCAATGTTATGTTGTAGATTCATCGCTTCATGCTTCCCATTTCTTCATTTTGTCGCTTTGACTATGCTATGTTTCTATCATGTCGTGGATGCTTGAAATTAATGTGGAGTGGGAATAAAACCTAGCTTTGGTCTAAGATATTCAAAAGTATCTCTCAGAAGCACCTTTGCAAATATATATGCAATATGTTCCTTGGTGTCCACATAATCTAGTTTGACGATATTTTCAGTGACTCTTCTCTCACAAAATGGTATTTGATTGGAATATGCTTGGTTTTGGACTGCATCATAGGATTCTTGGAGATGTTGATTGTGCTTGTTTTGTCACATAAAATCAATATAGGATGATAAAATTCCACTTGAACATCCTTTAAAGGTTGTTTCATCTATAGAATTTGCGCACAACGAGATGCTACTGCAATGTATTTCGCTTCAGTTGTAGATAACGATAAAGAGGATTTTTTCTTGCTTAACCAAGATACTAAGAAATTTCCTAAGAAAAATGTTGCTCTGCTTGTACTTCTTCTATCATAGATACTTATTTCCCAGTCTGCATTTGTATATTCCACCAAGGTCAAGTCATTACTTCATGGATACCATAAACCAAAATCTAAAGTTCCTTTTAGATATTTGAAGATCATTTTCATAGCTTGAACATGTGTCTCCTTAGGTTCTACTTGAAACCTTGCAACTTGTTGTGAGAATTTGAGCACCGTATGGACCTAGTTCACAGAAAAATACTCACAATGAATTTACAAGAACACATAGAAGAGAGAAAATTTGAGCAGAGTCACATGAGAAAGAAAACTTAATTGAGTAAAAATCCATCTTGATATTATTGAAAAATAAGAGTAAAATAAATAATAAATATCAAGAGATAAAATCGAATGCACTAAAGGCAATTCGAAAAGATCACAAAAGGTATGCTTACTAAAAGCAAAAAACCCCCAATAATGGCAACATCACTTTCCAACTTAGTAAAGAACCTCACAAATTAGCTAAATCAAGTATGGAAGCTGACGAGTGATGAAAAATTAGTAAGATGATGGATTTTGAAGAGAAAAATATGGATGATGTGTTGGATAAAAACTAGAAAGATTGCCTCGTCCATAAAGGCACCTAGCTTTATCCTTTTCCCTTGAAAAGCGGAAAAAGAAGGACAAATATGTGTAAAAGAAATAAATAGCTCTTGCCATTATGGAATGTCATAAAAACCAGATAGAATCTACTAGAATATATCTAAGGGTTCTCAAGTGGATAATGATGACAAGTTATGAGCCTAATAAGGAAACATGGGGTCAACAAGGTATACAAACACCTAGGAAAGTATTAAAAATGAATAATAATTTATATCCTAAGTCTAGATGGATTTTTAATATCCTAATAGCCCCCATTAATCTCGACTTAGAGAGAGTAAAATATTGATAGGGCCCAATCAACAAGGCTTATGGTCACCCCATTACAATTATTATGCCCATGTAAACTGAGGAAATAGGGAAAACCTCATGGGAACAAAACCCTCCCTAAAAATTGGGCATGTGCACACCAAAAATTAATGTTGCTCCAAACTCAAGTAGGTGTGGACTTGATCAGATGTCTGGAGGTATATTCCTCTTGGTAAGAAGAGTATCATGCTCCAAAAACATGTACTTTAATTCCCCATTAGTGGATGCAAGCAAATCTGAAAGGTATTTAAAATTTCTCTTTCAAACAAACTTGTTCAGAAAAAATCCATGAATATGTATACCATTATGGAACTTGAATTTCAAACCACATGAGGCAGGATCAGCTCCATTCAGATCTGATTGCTCTTGAAACTTGAACTTCTGATCAGTGGAAGTTAAATCAACTCCAAGAATTGATAGATGGTTCCTTGAGATCTCCTTTGAACCAACATGGGTGAGATTAGAACCAAATGAACCATGATGAGATTGAGAACCAATCTCAAGTAAAAGGTGGTGTCCTCCATATTCAGTGAAACTTTGAGAACTATTGCTAGCAATCAGGTAGAAGTACATAAGAATCATGTAATCAAGGAGGGTGAATGCATCACTTCCAAATTATGATCTATCTTCCAAAACCTTAATTAGATCACCATTATGCACACCAATAGACTCATGTGAAAGAGAGGAATTAGATTCCTCTTCATCTTCTAGAGAATGAACTAGCTTATCTTGCTCAGAATTCAATATAGAAGACTCATAGGAGAACATGAGAGAGAGATGGAAGTCTTCATCTTCAACAACTGTATGTATTGAAGAAATTTCTATAATTTCTTCTTCATCGTCTTTAAAAACTTCTTCATAGAGAGTTGAGGCTAAGACATCAGAAGGGATAACACATGAGGAGGTGTCCATAGGATTTCTCCATGCACCAATATTCTTCTTATCTAGATCCATGTCTGATTTGGACCATAGCTCAAAAGGAGAGTCTACAGAACCAATGAGGTAGTGCATATTTGAAGACACTCCTAGACACATAAGTCTGAAAGCTCTGTCATAGTCATTCAAACATTCATTTTTCTCTTCAAAGGACTCTGGATCTCTCACAACACCAATATAAACATCATAGAGACATTCTCTCTTTAGAGATGCAACCATCTTTGGCTTCCACTTAACATAATTGAATGGAGTAAGAGAAGGAACTGATTTCGAATCCATGAAGTTGTACCTACACAAAATACCTGAAACAATGAGGAGGAAAAACATGTATGCTTAATCGTGCTCTGATACCATGTGAGAATCTGGGCACATTCTGGATCTAGTTCACAGAAAAATCCTCACAATTAATTTACAAGAATGCATAGAAGAGAGAAAATTTGAGCAGAATCACATGAGAAAGAAAACTCAATTGATAAAACTCAATATTTATATTATTGAACAATAAGAGTACAATAAATAATACATCTCAATAGAGAAAAACTAATGCACTAAAGGAAATTCGAAAATCTCATGAAAGGCGGGATTACTAAAAGCGAAAAAAAAAACAATAGTGGAAACATCACTTTCCAACACAATCAAGGACCTCATGAATTAGTTAAATCAGGTATGGAAGATAATGAGTGATGAAAAATAAGTAATATGATGTATTTTGGAGATAAAAATATGGAGGGTGGGTTGGAAAAAAGCTAGATAGCTTTCCAAGTCCATAAAGGCACCTAGCTTTATCCTTATCCACTGAAAAGCAGAAAAAGTAGGACAAATCTGTGTAAAAGAAGGAAAGTGCTCTTACCATTTTGGACTGTCATAAAAATCAAACATAAACTACCAGAAAATATATGAGGGAGCTCAAGTGGATAATGATGACAAGTTGTGAGCCTAATAAGGAAACATGGGTTCAACAACCCAGACAAACACCTAGGAAAGTATTAAAATTGAATAATACTTTATATCCTAAGTATATATGGGTTTTTAATATTCTAAGACCAGTCCTACAACTTCCATTATGTTTGTTCTTGAAGTTGTTACATATAAAAATCTTCCAATCGTTAACCTGTAAATTTTTTTATCTACTTTTTTTGCTTCATCTTCCTTACTCAATTTGCAACCAATAATCATAGGGATACATACGGGCTTGCAATCATCCATATTAGATATTTTCAACATCTCTTTTACATACTTGGTTTGAGAAATAAAGATATCATTATCAAGTTGAGATATTTGGAGTCCTAGAAAGAAAGACAGTTCTTCGAGCATTGACATTTCAAATTCCTTCTACATGTTCTTAGAATTTTTTTGGCTTAAACCGTTATCATTATTTCCAAAGATGATATCATCTACATATATCTCGACAACAATCATATTTCCATGCTCAAACTTTATATATAGATTAATGTCTGCATTTCCTTTTTTGAAACCTTGTTGTTGCAAATACTTGTCTATTCTTGAATACCCAGCTCTAGGAACTTGCTTTAACCCATACAAATATTTCTTGAATATGCACACATAGTCCTTGTTATATGAAAGAGAGAAACCTTATGGATACTCTATATACACTTCTTCTTCTAGTTCTCCATTTAGAAATTTTGATTTTACATCCATTTGATATATAGTGATAGTTTTAGAGCAAGTATAGGCCAAAAACATTTTATTGCTTCCATTCGTGCTACAAGGGAAAATGTTTCTTCAAAATATATTCCTTCAAGCTATGCATATCCCTTGCATACCAACCTTAATTTATTTCTAACTACACATCCATCCTCGTTTAGTTTGTTCCTAAAAACCAATTTGGTGCCAATAACATTTTTATCTTTGGGTCTTGGAACAAGTTCCCATGTCTTCTTTTTCTCAATCTAATTTAATTCTTCATTCATGGCTTCAATCCAGTGTTTATTAGTCCTAGCTTCTTCAAAGAAGTTTGGTTCTACTTTTGATAGCAAGGAGAAATGTACTTCTTCAGGGGTGTTTTTTAAGTACTTCCTTCTTTCTTCTACACCAACATTTTTATCATTGATAATCAAATCTTCAAAATGATTCTTTTGGACATATTTGGAGGTAGTCTTTGTGTATGGTCTTCTTTCTTCTTCTGGTTCTTCTTGATGCATTTATTATTGTCATTCTCTTGAATCCTCCTCTTCTAGTAGGTCTTATGATGATTGTTCAAATTTTGGTTGATCATCATCATCCTCTATTATTCTATGTGTGAGTGCTTCATCTACCCTTACATATGTACTTTCCACCATCTTCTTTAGTCTTAGGTTGTAACATTTTTATGAATTTGATTCTTATTGCATATCCAAGAAGGATTCCTTCATTAGACATGGAATCAAATTTTCCTAGGTTTTCATCATTTCTTTTGAGATAACACTTGCTTCCAAATATTCTGAAATGCTTAACTATTGTTGGAATGCCTTTCCAGAGTTCATAGGGAGTCATGTTGATATCTGTTCTAATTTGACCTCTATTTAAAATATGAATAGAAGTATGAATAGCTTGAGTCCAAAAAATGAATCATTTAACATTGTTCTATCCATTTCTTGCACAACTTTGTTTTTTCTTTCTGCTACTTTTTTTGTTGTTGTTGAGTCTTGGTGGTTTGAGAAATGTCTTATGATTCCATGTTTCTCACAGAAATCCTCAAATAAATTTGAGGTGTACTCACCTCCATTATATGATCTTAGACACTTAATATTCAATTCATTCTCATTTTCAACTGTTTCTTTAAACAATTTGAAGCACTCAAATGTCTCTATTTTTTTCTTAAGGAAAAAGACTCATGACATTCTAGTATAATCATCAATGAAGAGAAGGAAATAGGATTCACCATTTAGACCTTTGGTTCTCATTGGACCAAAAATATCAGTGTGAACTAGCTCCAATGGTTTTGTTGTAGAATATTATTTTGTCTTAAATTTTACTATTGTTTGCTTTCCATATAGGCAATCCTTGCAAACATAATTTAAAGACTTCATCATTTTTGGAATGTCTCTCACTACTTGTCTTTTGCTGATTTTGAGCAGATTTTCAAAGTTAATATTTCTCGTTCTTTTGTTCCAAAGCCAATTTTCATTTATTTTCCCCAAGCTGCATCTTTCTTCTTCTCTTTTATCTAATATGTATACATTGTTTTGGTTTTTGGATGTTGTTGCTACCAATCTGCCAATGTCCTTTTTCCTTATTTTACATTTCTTGGAATCGAATGTAAGAATATGTCCTTGAACACACATTTGGCTTAAACTAAGGAGATTGTGCTTCATATTTTCAACAAGTAAGACATTTTCATCTTTGTATTCCTTGTCCTCAAGACTTACCAGGCCCTTTCCAAGAATTCTAGTAGAACCATCATCTCCAAAACAAACACTGCCTCCCTTTCTTCTTTAAATTTCAAGAAATTGTATTTATTCCTTGTCACGTGTTTGGAATATCCATTGTCAATATACCAATGACCTCTACGCATCTAAATCCAAGCTGCATCCTTCTTGACTCTATTGGTATGTCTTTTTTTGTTAGAATTCTATAGAGGTTATTTTATTGGGAATACTCACGGTTTCAACAGTGTGTGCAAATGGTAATTGATATGTACATTCATGAATGTTATGACGATAATTGTGACATTTATGACATTCAACATCTAAAATCATAGGGTCGAAGGAATCTACATTTTCTTTCAGAGTTTCAACTAGCTTTATGCTATCATTCTTTCTAGATTTGCAATGAATAATATTCTTCTTAACATTCTCTTTTGCAAACGCTTTGAAATTTACTACTTTATGATAAAACTTGTTATAGAAATAGAAATTTCAGAAGAATATATTTTGATACCTTGTAAAGTGAGTTCTTCTAGATTGCGTAGTACTAGTTTTCACAAGAGCTAATTTCTTGTCCTTTTCTTCGTAATTCTTATCTCTTCTTGGAATAGAGCCTTTGATCAAATCTGCAAAATTCTCTCTCCTACTATCTCATAGGTTGACTTTGTTGAGTCTGATCCTTCATAACCTAGCCCTGACTTGTCAGATAGTGGTCTCTAATTATCTATAATTTTATCTAGGGATTTAGTGTTGTTGCTAAATTCCTGTTGAAAAATTAACTAGATATTGACTTCTTGAAATTTACTTTTTAAGGAAATGATTTTAATTTCTAACTTTTCACACTTTTTTTCCTTTTGTCTCAGCAGTCATGTTGTGTCTGCTTTTAAATTTTCATACATTGATAGATGTTCCTATAGATATTTATTCTTCTTCCTTGATTTCTCCAATTCTTCCAAGGCATTGATAAGCTCTCGTTCATAACCTACTTCATCCATCTCCTCATCTTATAATCCTTCATGTTCCATGTCTTCTTCAATTTCCATGAAGATCACTTCTCTATCATATTCATTAGATGAACTATTGTCCTCTTTGGAATAAATAATCTTTTTCTTCTTGTGTTCAAACTTGTTTCGTTGGTGTGTTTTCCTTCATTCTCTATAATTAAGGTCCTCTTCACTATCACTATCCTTACTTTCCTTATAAGGACATTTGGAAGCAAAGTGAACTACTCTACCACATTCAAAAAAATTGAAAGGTAACTTAACTTTATACTTGTTGTGACCCCTTTTGAGATTCTTTACAAAATTTTCTTCTATAATATGATACATTAGAGGATATCTTGCTCCGTCCATGGTTGCTAGCTTTTATCTTCTTGGATGCTTTGAAAGCCGCCTCTTTTATGGATGGATTCTTTTTTTCTATCCTTATCCCATATGCAGTAAGAATCCCATGAAGTTCATCCATCTTTAATTTATCCAAATCATTTATCTTCTAGAACTGATACTTTGGATGCAATCCTTATTGGAAAATATCTCAATACCTTTTTTATAACTTCTTGCTCAACAATTTGTACTCCAAGACCTCTAATGGCATTAACAATCTCATATACTCGGATAAGATAGGATGCATTATTTTCTTCTTCTCTCATCTTTAGAGTTTCAAAATGTCCTAAAAATTTTGCAACTTCACCTTCTTAACCTTCCCATATTCCTCGTAGATGTGATTAAGCTTATCCCATACTCATTTAGTTGATGAGTAATGCATGACTAGTGAAATATGAATCTGCTAATATAGTATTGCATTCATATCCCTTGCAATACACTCTTATAATATTTTTCCAATTTCCTTAACCGGTGTGGTATTGGGAACTTTATAACCATTTATAACAGCTTGACAGACATTGACACCAAGATATTTTAAGTATACTTCCATCCTTATGCTCCAAAAGGTGTAGTTTGATCCATCAAACCTGTGTGCTATGTTCATAGAAATCATTTCCTATATATCCATATTTGTGGAGAGATCTATCTTCCATATATTAAATGGTTCCTAAAGAAACCCGCTTTGATACCAATTGTTGGAATTATTAGTGATACTGAGAGGGGGATTGAATCAGTATCATGTGCAAATTAAACAATTTTTCAATTTAAGAACATGCGCCAATTCTTATTCAAAAACCACATCAATAAAAGACAACTATGCGTAGAATATTTCAAGAAACTTGTATATATATGTATGGAAATTGGATTACATATATATATGGGATACATCAATCTCCAATGATGTGAGCAAAAACTCACTCAGAGACCAATCTGATTAAGACACCATTCCCACATGCAAGCACCAACTCACATACTACAGGCTCCAACCTATGAGGACACCAATCCTATACACAAGCACCAACTTGCTGATACATGCTCCAAGCTATGAGCACGCCAATCCTCTGTGATAATAGATGAAGTGGTTTGCTAGTAGGGGGTTAGATCTACAAATTATCAATCTATATTACTAAGAAATGGTGAGTTTGGAATCGCCAATTTGATAATAGATGAAGTGGTTTGCTAGTAGGGGGTTAGATCTGCAAATTATCAATATATATTACTAAGAAATGGTGATTTTATATGTCGGCAAATGAAAATATTATCACAAGCTTCCAAAGATCTACATTCATTCATCAAAAATTCATTAAGATCTAAATCCATTTGAGAATTAAAATCATACATGATAAACAAAATTCAAACATTCAAATGGGACAAACTTGAATAATTTCATATTAAAACAATGAAGAGGCACATCCTTACCATGGATCTTGGTGTGAATCCCTCCTCCATTTCCATGAGCTTTCCTTCCTTCACCCTTGCTTTTGAAGAAATTGAGCTTTTCCTCCTTCAGAATCTCTCCAGCATGCCTTTGCTCTTCCTTTCTCCCTATAAAATGCCCCAAATTTCTTTCTTATATAGCATTGGGAAGTGTGCTCTCAAGTTTCTCTTTTCAATGTGGGATTGTCCCTTTTCATGTTTTTTTATTATTTTTGCTCAAAAACCCACTTTTCCATAGTTTTTAGGCTTTTTTGTACGACTTAGCATACTTTAAGTACAATTAATGCACTTTAATACATTCATCTTCACTTTTTGATTGGCATATCTTAGTTTTGGACCTTTTATGAGCAGTGCAATCACTGAACTTGATCTCTTTAGGTTCTGACTTTCTTCACCTAATCCTTCCATTTATGGGAGAAGTGATTAGATCACAGAGGATTTGTCTCTAAATGTACTTGTGTTCTGTCTTCATGTTATTGGCGCATAGTAAAAATGTGCTTCTTTTGTCACATGACTAAGGGTGTTGATTTGATTGTTAACACTCTGCGCAAGCACCAACTCACTGTTTTCATGCACCAACTTGAGAGGAGACTGTAATCTCTTGTCCTTTCCCCATCCTACCACCCTCAAATATAGATATAGATGTTTCTATACTTCTGTCACACTATCTTCATATTTGCGTGCACATTTCACACTATGTTCTATGCTCTACGTTTCTTCCTAATGCATGCACTTTTGAAGTTCTTTGCTTCAATTCTACTCGCAACTTCTCTTACTGTGTATTATGCTACAATTTTTCTTGTTATTCTGATTCTGCGTACATACTCATCCACATGCTCCTTGGTATTTTCTCACAAATGATCCCTATATATGCGCGACTGCTCCTTGTTATTTTGAATGTATTGTAAACTTGCACACTTCTTCAATTCATATTGCCTCTGATTCCCCTGAGCATTTCATCTAACCCAAATCTTGCAAATTCAAAATACTACTTCATTTGTGCTTACAAGGTTACTTCTCATTCATCAATCTAACTCTTATTTATACTAAACATGCGCAATTGATATGTAAACAAGTTGGGGCTTCTCTAAGTCGGTGACACCCATTCTTCCTTTCTTTGCAGTCAAGCTTACCCAAATATATGCCACTTGTCTTATCTTGTACATATGGAATGCCATGACTTTGTGAGTCTTCTACACACTAGTTCCATAGCTTGGCGGGACTTGCACAATGGAGTGCGATGACTTTGCGGGTCTTACGCACACTAGTTCCATAGCTTGGTTGTATTTATGCATTGGATTTCCATAACTAGATGGGCCCTTAGAGTTCCATGCACAAAAAAACTTGTTCTGTAACTTGGTTTTGAGACTTCCTTTGACTTGCAAAGACTTGTGCACATATTTTCTATATACTTCTTCAAAATGGATTTAAGACTTCAATGACATCACTAAGTTGAACAATATCTTTGACATCAATGACAACACCAAAATTAAACATTAATTATATCTATGCTTTGTCATGGCATATGAAACTCATGGAAAACAAAGTATGGAGTGGAGACAACATAGGATTTATTGACACATGACATGAGGAATGATTTTGAAAATATGTGTGAAGTTTATGATTCACTCGTTGAACTTGTACACTTTTTCATTTATGCAGTTATGTATATTATACTATCTATAAATGTATATATGTTATACCTCAAAGTCTCACTTTGAGCACCATTTCAAGTCTTCATGTTGTATCACCATGCAGAACCTAATGGTATTGCCTCCTAACAAGTGTTGAGACATACTTCTACCTTTTTGGTCCCCTCCTTGTCCTTCCTTGGATACAAATCCAACTCATCACAACCGAATTCCACCTCGCTGAGTCAAACTTCATTTCATTGATCCCACTTTACCGTTATTTTTGCGCCCTGCTACTGGTGCAAGGTGCAAAAATTCATCATTTTCGCGCCTTGCATGCCTGCAGGGACGCGAAAATTACAACATTTTCATGCCTTGCTCAGTGCATGGGGTGCGAAAATTCCTTAACAAATCCTTGGATTGAATTATGGATCTTAGCTTCAGAGATATTTTCTTGGGATTGGGATTCCCCTCGAATCCTAACTAATCCTCCCTCTTTGGCCTGGTTCAACCCCTTGATCCACCATTTACTCACCTAGATCCACCTTCCTCTCTTAGTAGTTGGCCTCCCAAATCCTATAAGAAGTAGGGCATCCAAGTGCTAAGGGGAGAACTTTGGGGGCATCAAACCTATGGTATTGGAGGTTTTGTAGAGATAGTAAGGAGGAAGTCTTAGAAGGAGTAATTGTTGCTTGGACATCAAGGGAAATTCTGTATTTATCTTCTTTAGCTACCTTTAATATAACTTGGCTTATTCTCCCATGTTATGTTTCTTGTTATTGGATCCATGATATGTTTCATTAAGATTTATATTTTAATCATTACATCTAGTATTTGGAGATATTGTATTTTGTCTTGCTTAAATAGGTTCAGATCTTGGACATCAAGTTTGGAACTGGAGCTAGGACAACCAGCTGATCAAGAGTAAGTTTCACCATATCTTCTCTCTCAGTACTTTGAAATATATGTATTGAATTAGATCTAGGATTTTAAGATCCCATTATTTTCTTTGTTGTCTTAGATTAAGCTTGTTTGAATCTAGTTTAATCTCTGAGTAGGTTTAACTATCCGTAGGATGAATTTGCTAGAACTGAAATTTTTTACTCCACTGGGGAGATCCCAGTTTTCATTTGGTTATCAAATATTCATTTTTTACCCATTTGATCTTGTCAATTTTTTAGCATTAATTTAACATACTCTAGGATCTTTACTGAGAGAATAACATGTACAACATATCAATCATATCAAGCATGTATCAAACATATCAAACAATCACATAAGACAATGGACACACATAATTTCACTGGGGAAAACCATAAAGGTGAAAAACCCCACAACTTCCTCAGAGATAGAAAGAGCAATGATACAACCAAATACAAGATATAGTCTTCTACTAGCAGCTACTCCTCCTCCTCAACTAGTGCGCTACTTTCCGAGTGATGTAAGATTGAGTAATGAGATGATCAAATAGAGATCTCCCGATCTCTATTTATACTTGTCATGTCCTGCCTAATAAACTAACAGGGTCAACTTGTCTAACTCATTCTAATAACCCATGGTTACATTAATCCGGGCCGACCCCACACTTGGTGGTCTAACAACCCATCACAACAAGTTACGGCACTTGTGACACTTGTCAATACAAATGACGACACTTTTGTATAGAGGAATAATACCATCTCTATAGCAGTACAATATACATAGGTGAAATACATTCTGAAGTTACATATACATCAACACTCCCTCTTAACTAGGAAGATATTTCTCGACACAGATCTACTAGCACAAGTCTTCTTCTTTGGATCATCATCAGTGAATCATCGTCCTCGAATCATCGTCACCGTCATTGTTGTTGCTATCTCAATCAATCTCCAATCTACTCGTCATAGGAAGTTCTACAAAGCCAGTCCTTTTTCATATTGGATGTAGGCCCACCACTTGTAGGTCTTCATCATCATTGGCCATACTGTGGAATCCTCAGGACTGATTACGTGCGTCAACAAAACCTCGAAAGAGCATCCTAGGCATTTTACGAGCACACAGCTCAACCTATCGGATATCCCAGGATCTTTTACATGTGATTGTCACAAAACCTTAAAAGAGTGTCTTTCCCAACAAGATCTCTAAAGAGCATCCAAGGTCTTTTACGTGTCTAGCACAACCTCGTTTGAGGACATAAAAGAATTGTCTATTTAGGTAAGACATCGGGGATAGGAATCCAAATAATTCCCCCCTGTCACTTTACATTTGAGACATAGTTTTTTTCCTTTAGGGTGCTCAAATACTCTTATATTTTTTGATACGGTTATACAACAATTTATTGGGAGGGCCTCCCATTCCACGGGGGTAAGTAGCGAGGACTGGTTCCGGATGGACTTTGTGGAATACCGCACTCCAATTAGCTCCTAGGGACATCAATCCATTTTCTTCCTTGTATTTTTTGGCCTCCATATTGGTTGTAAAAGGGATCAAAGGAAGAAGCTCCAGTAAACCTTCTCAGATGTGTCATGAACTAGCTATCCTAGTGACCTTCCTTCTAGGGCTCTTTTACCCAGGATCCCTTTCGGTAGAGGGATATCCATTCATATTTTGGTCTCTCACTTCGTATTGTACGACTTGGATTTCATCCCCTTGCGGAGGATACCATATGTTGAGGTATCTAGACCTTAGATAGGAGGATTGCTTGCTATTGTATCTTATAGAGGGTCTTTCATTTTGCAGTGCTTCTTGTTGGATTTCTGGCCCTTTTTTTGTAGCTCACTTACTGTGACATCGGTCTCAGTGTAGTTTTTGGAGCTTGCCTTTTTGGCCTTGTTATACCTCAATATTACACATTACATATTAGTGTCACATCCTTGCACTAGCAACCTAAACGACAGTTTCCCTTAAAAATCATCTGAACATCCAGAGTAAAAACCATTGACTGAACACTGAAAGCAAACACTTTTTCTGCCATCTATCAACCCAACTTGGTCCTGTTTGCAAGCACTACTACTCCCTGCACATCTACAAGAGTGTGGTATTCAGCACTACCGCATGTTGCTCCTCCTCTGGGGCGCGGTACTACCGCATTATGCTCAGTCTTAGGGGCATGGTAGTCCAAAATTAACATTTTTCCTTGGATTTTGGGATCTTGAATTTCGAGAGATATCATTGGGATTGCCACCTCTAATTTGATCTCAACTCCCCTCTCTATTTAACTAGCCTGATCCATTAAACACTCCATAGATCCACACTTCTCTCTTGTTGGTTAACCTTCCCACATGCTATAAGAGAGAGGCCTTCCATGAGCCAAAGGGAGGACTTTTGGGGCACCAAACTTATGATCTTAGGACTTTTGCAGAGATAGATAGAGGTGGAAGCACTTGGAGCTAGAGGATTGGCTTGGGCATCAAGCAACCTTTGTAAGCACTTTTCAAGCTTCTTAATAAGATAACTTGTCTTGTTTTTCCCATTTCATGTGTATTGTATGAATCATTGATATGAAATGTATCTAGTTTAGATTTGAACTTAACCTTTGCTTCAAAGTATTTGGAAGATTGCATGCTTGTCCCTTGTCTGATTTCAACAGGTTCTACATTGGAGCTTCGAGATCAAGAGTTATAAGCAGGACAAACATCGAATTGGAAGGTAAGTTATGTATTTCATATCTTCTAAATACATTCAATCTTGTTTTGAATATTAGTTTAGGAACTCAAGGTAGCATTTATTTCCTTTTTGTCTTAGTATAGAGTCAGTACATCCTGCTTTATCCTAAGAGAGTTTCTACCTATTTGTAGGGAGAAATATCTACAACAAAAACTGGCGACTCCGCTGGGGACATTTTCTTCCCTAGTTTCACCTTTGCTTTCTTGTTTAGATCATCAAATCCTCTTCTAAGTGTTGTTTCTCATCACCTTAGATTCTCTTTGATCATCATTGAGGACCATTTTAAACTCAGGACCTTATCCTTGCTCGGATCTTGGCCAACTTTTCATTTTTTTTCAATCCTACAGGAAACTACCGCTCCCTTATAGTGTTCTAGGGCGTGGTACTATCCAACTACCGCTCCCCCATAGTGGGCTAGAGCGCGGTACTACCACTCCCCCATAGTGTTCTAGGGCACGGTACTGTCCAACAACTGCTCTATATTGGTCTGTGCAAGGGCGGCACTGTCCTGTTTTGGTCATTTTTGAGCTTATTTGGAGGGGTTCCCTTGGGTTTTTTGCTCCCAAACTTTTGGGGTGCCTCCATATGGTCCATTGGATTCTTTTTGACACATGT
Source organism: Larix kaempferi (assembly GCA_027924585.1). Classification (NCBI taxonomy): domain Eukaryota; kingdom Viridiplantae; phylum Streptophyta; class Pinopsida; order Pinales; family Pinaceae; genus Larix; species Larix kaempferi. Next base: position 2,038,278 of record BSBM01000633.1, on the reverse strand, counting down.
TTGAAGATATTTGAGTCTCTTTTGAGTCCTTTTGATCCACATTTTGTCTCTAGTCCTTCATTGGCATCTTTGAGGCCATTTGGTCAATATTGAGTCCTCTGAGCCACTTTTCAGTTCTGGGAGTCAAGTGTACCTTCCCAGTCACTTTAGGATCTCTATAAAATAACTTTGAACCCTTCCAAACCTCATTTTGTAGAATTTGTGACCTTTTTTCTTTGTTTGGAAGACTAGGTCCTACCTTGGAAAGTTGAAATCCCCTTGGGTTAACTTGATCCCTTGTGTACATTTTTTATTTGTCTGAATTAGAGTCTCTTGATCAGTGATCTTGTGACCATTGCATGACTGATTTGGACTGACACAATTCATTTTTGGCATCATTTGGATTGTTTAGATTGGCTTTGAAAAATCTTGGGTCATCCTTGTCTTTTGAAGTCATTTTCTTGGGTTTTCCACTTTGTTTCCTTTGCATCTTTAGCTATTTATTGGTCATTGGAATAGATCGATCCCTTGTTTCCATTTTTTGTTCAAAGGAAAGCTTTATTTTGTCACTCTTTTTATGTATTCATGAAATTAGAAAACATGTGCATTCTTCTTGCTTTAATTCAATCATTTGCCATTCTTGGTCTTAAATTCATGAGAAGAAGAAATGCTTGTTTCATATTTATGTGCATTTGAGTTAGATGATATTATTAGGTTCTTCTCTTTGTCTTGCATTTGATTGGAAGCATTTGTGGAATCCTTCTTTCCATAGATTAGATGTGTCTTTTTCAAATGTAAAGAGATAGGAAAAAGATTATAATTATTGCATTTGGTGTTCGTAAAAAGATCTTTTTTATTGCTTTGGGTTAGTTTTGGGTACATCTTTTACTTCTTTCTATCATTTTGAAACGAAATAAAATTGCAATTGCATTGGGTTGTACATATTGGGAACGGAAAGAATTTTTCCTTACTTTAGCTAGTGTTCATCGAAGAGAAAGGCTCATTTCGATTCATCTTCATTTGCATGGTTTGAGTCGTCACAACACCATCAAGTTGCACTTCCATAACCTGATTGTGTAAGACAACCTCTAAAATTAATCTCCCTAACTAAACCAACATTAACCTCACTTGAGGAAATCAAAAGAACTTGGTAGTTAGGTAGGACACCGGGGATATGCATCCAAATAATTCCCCCTTTTCGTTATCATATGATACATAGTCGTTGACCTCTAGGGTACTAAAATCCTCTTGTATTTGTTGACACGGTCATCGACCAGTTTGTGGAAGAAGGCCCCCCATCGTTTCGGGAGCAAGTCATGAGGATAGGTTCCGGACGGACTTTGTGGAATGCCGCACTCGACTTAGCACCTAAGGACATCTATCCATTATCTTCCTTGTATTATCCGGCCTCCATACTGGAAGTACGAGGGTGATAAGACAGAAGTGCCACATCCTTCTCCAATGTGTCATGAACGAGGTAGCTTAGTGAATTTTCTTCTAGGGCTCTTTACCCAGGATCCCTTTCGGTAGAGGGATATCCTTCCATTATTGGTCTCTCATTTTTTATTGTTCGACTTGGATTTCATCACCTTGCGAAGGATACAATTTTTTGAGGTCTCCAGCTCTTAGTTAGGAGGTTTTGCTTGCTATCTTGTAGAGGGTCTTTTTCTTTGTAGGGCTGCTTGTTGGCATTTTGGTCGTTTGTTGTATAGCTCGCTTACTGTGGCAGCGGCCTTAGTATATTTTTTTGAGCTTGCTCTTTTGTCCTGTGAGCCTTGTCTTTTCCTAGCTCCCCTTTCGAATGCTCGATTTCCTAAGGGTTTTGAGTTATTTTTAACAAGACTTCGTCCACATCACTTAGTTTTGTTCCATGGAGAATCCATCTCCGTGCACCCATGCTCCTTCTGGGACTACCAATCCAAAGACCCCTTTTCAAGGGGTACCTTTTACTTTTCCTCCGGTTGGAGATATTGGTCCTCCCTTTATTGCTACATTAAATCTTCCTGGATTAACCATAGGATTACTGGTATGGTTATTCAATCCGGTGATTCCGGTTGTACCCAATGCTTCGAATGTTAACTCTCCACCACAGGAGAGTCAATCCCAAACTAATCCTTCCCCTTCTTCGTCGGATGAATCTTCTTCCGTTCCTTCTTCCTCACCTGATCAAAGCAATAATGTTAGTAATCAGGAGGATAAGAAGAAGAAGAAAAGGAAGATAAAGAAGAAGAAGGATAAGAAAGAGACCAAGCGCAAACTAGTTGCCTCTGATGGCACTCGTTCTATGAAAACACCTCGTAAACCCAAGTTCCCTTGCAAACTTTGCAAGGGTGATCACCTTCTCAAGGATTGCCCCGGTCTTTCCCATGTGTCAAAAGTGTGGTCTGAAAACCCCAAACCAATTGTATCATCAACCTCTAACCATCATGTTGATAACACTCCCTCAACCAGTGACCTCTTGGTGAAGAGTCGGAAGGGTAAAGTCCTATATCTCTGTTTGATATGCAAGGGTATGCACCGTACTTTCCTTTGTCCAAGCATGGATGAAGCTTTGTGGTGGTTGGAAGATATTACTAGTTCTCAACCGGTGCTTCCAACAAACGATAGTAAGTTGTCCCTTGACCCCCTGCTGGTTAACCAAGTGATCAATTCAGTTTCATCTGCAATTGATCCCACTCTCCCTTCCGAGAGTGAAGTGATCGAGTCACTATCATCTCCACTCGATCCCGCACTTCCATTGGATAAAGTCCAGACTGAAGCAGTCACCTTGACACAATCTTCGTCTCATTCTTATCTTCCAAGCAAGAGTGAATTGGAAACCGCTGATGTTTTCCTTATCAGTTCAAAATGTCCTCGACAAGGGGAAACCCTACCTATTTCAGCGGGAACCCCTCCAAGTACTAGGGTTATTTCCTTTGATTGGAATGGTCTAACAGAATCTTGTCTTCCTTCAAGTGTTCCTTTTAAAATATCTGTAGAAGTTTTTGATAAAGAAATTTTTCGTACGACAGTTGATGAAGGAGCTTCTGTTAGTATTTTATCCTCAACTGCTTGGAAATCCTTAGGTTCTCCTCAGCTTGTTCCTGTCACTGACCAGATACTAGCTTTCAATAGAAGGCCTACTGGACCTTTAGGGTCCCTTCCTCAGTTACCTATCACTTTGGGAGGGAAAATTGTCTGTATTGATGTTATGGTAGTCCAAGGTCCCTTAGATTTTAATCTACTCCTTGGACATGATTACGTCTATGCAATGAAGGCTGTAGTGTCCTTACTCTTTCAAGTGATGTATTTTCCCCATCATGGGAATGTTGTGACCATCGATCAACTTTTCTTTGTGACGCCCACTCATCGCATGACTCCTAGTCACCAGACTTCCCTAAATGTTCCACATGTTTTAGTGGTTTCTTCCCCCTAAGGGGGGAAATGGAGCAAAGTTCTATTTCGGTGTCAAGCTCGTTAAAAAATGAAACCATTTTCTCAAGCATAGTTTACTTTTGGTTTTAAGCTTGTGTAAAAATGAAACCAACCATCATTTCGAGCATAGTTCATTCTGTTTCAAGCTCGTTAAAAAATAAAATAGTCCCCTACAAGCATAGTTTACTTTCAGTTTCAAGCTTGTGTAAAAATGAAATCCATCATGAGCATAGTTCCCTTTCTATGTCAAGCTCGTTAAAAAATGAAATAGGTTCCTATGAGCATAGTTTATTCTTTGTTTCAAGCTCATTAAAAAATGAAACCGACGCTCAAGCACAGCTTACCGTTGGTTTCGAGCTTGTGTAAAAATGAAATCAATCCCAAGCATAGTTTACTTTTAGTTTCAAGCTTGCATAAAAATGAAACTACCTTGGAGCAAAGTTCTTTTTCCGGTTTCAAGCTCGTTAAAAAATGAAACCAACCATCATTTCGAGCAGAGTTCCCTTTATGTGTCAAGCTCGTTAAAAAATGAAATAGGTCACTATGAGCATAGTTCCCTTTCTATGTCAAGCTCGTTAAAAAATGAAATAGGTTCCTATGAGCATAGTTTATTCTCTGTTTCAAGCTCATTAAAAAATGAAACCGACCCTCAAGCACAGTTTACCGTTGGTTTTGAACTTGTGTAAAAATGAAACCAATCCCAAGCATAGTTTAGTTTTGGTTTCAAGCTTGCGTAAAAATGAAACTACCTTCGAGCATAATTTCTTTCTATTTTCAGCTCATTAAAAAATAAAAAGGACCCTTTCAAGCATTGTTATTGTCTATTTCAAGCTTGTGTAAAAATGAAATAGATCTCCCTTCCATTTGTTCGAGCCTCTCGCTAGAGTTAGGATTTGAACCTTCATTCCATATGCCTGGGTCACTTGGTCCTAATTCTCCCTACCCCCCCTGGTGAACACATTCGGATTAGTAGCTAGGATTTTTGGGTAAGGAAGAAGAGTAGTCAGATGAAACAAAGCTTGGGGGGCATGTTTAGCCATTAGCAATCATGCTGGGGGCATTTACTAACCTCTGGTCATCATGTTGGGAAGGAAACCGTCAATGGGCCTTAACCATGAGCAGAGTTTACCTTTGGCTTCAAGCTCATTGAAAAATGAAACCAGTAGTCTGAGCAAAGTTCTACTCTTGTGTCAAGCTCATTAAAAAATGAAACAAACCCTTTCTCTTTGAGTTAAGTCTTCTCATAGACTTAGTACCTGAACCTTCTTTTCACCCGCCTGTACCTTAGGCAAATGAAATGAAGCTTGGGGGCATGTCTTCAACCTCTGGAAGTTACGTTGAAGTCAACTCGATCACCTCTCCACACTACGTTGGAGCTAAGTCACTTACTTCTAGCAATCATGCTGGGGGCATGTACCAACCTTTGGATTTCATGACGGGAAGAAGTTCACCATTGGGAACATTTTTCGGGCATACTTTCCTGTTTAGGTTTCGAGCTCATTAAACCATGAAAATTATCTTGAGCATAGTTCATTTTACCAAGCTCATTAAAAAATGAAGCAGACATCATGAGCATTCTTCCAACCTATCTTCGAGCTCTTTAAAAATAGTAAGATGGTGTTTGAGCTTACTTTTCACTTTTTTTGTGCTCTAGTTAAAACATGAAAAGTGGTTTGAGCTTAGTTTTTATTTTTTCATGCTCTGGTTCAAATATGAAAAAGATTCTGAGTGCTTTTGATACCATTATCGTGCTCATTAAACAATTGGAGTAAAAAGGTGTGTCTAACGAGTATAGGTTTATGACTTTATCCGGCCTCGCTAGACTATTTATGGAAACGGAACTGCGCCGAGTTTACTTTTCCTTTGTCGTACTCGGTCATCAACCATGCCAAAGTTATACATGGAGTCCTCTTTAAGCTCTTTTTAGACTCCTAAAATAGGAAAGGATGGCCAAGCGAAATTGATTCATTCACGCTTGTAAAAGGATTTGAATGATCGTCTCCCTAGTGATAGTTTACCCCTTTTTCGGACCAGGGGGCACTATTTACGAAAAAGGAATACTCCAGCCAATCATGACTGGAAGAGTCCTCTCCCACGTTGTTTTACCCTTTTTTCGAGCGATGAGGCTAACTTTACGAAAAAAGGACCTTTGGAGCCTTCTTTAAGTTTTTCAGACTCTTTAAACATGAAAAAATGTCGAGTTTTCCTTCCTTGGACTCGTAAAATCAAACATCGAAGGACCCTTTTTGGGACGAACCCCTCCTTTCTCAGGTTCGAAAAACATGTGAGATTGGACTCATCTATGAGATGAGCTATACCGAGCATCTGTTATCCTCCTCAAGCTTGTAAAACGACAAAGAGGTACTCGTCCATCATGTTGGGGGAAAATGGGAAATGAGTCAAGTTTATTCTGTTGGCAACTCGTCAGTCGTCACCTTTGAACATGGCATGCATCTATCTCTTGTCTAATTTTGGGTATTTATCTTCTCCTGTTGAGTTATGGTCATCATATCGAGTTGTCTCTTTGACCACGAGCCTACTCGTCCTATATCTATTCTCTGCTTTTAATAATCCCTGCTGCCAAGTCCTGTTTCATGCCGTTATGTGTTCAAAGGGTTGCATTATTCAGAGTCACCCATTGTGTTAGAATTCCGCTGTGTCAGTACATGTCCTTTTGTTTCATCATTCCATCCTATCTATCGTTCCGATTTCGTGTCGATGATGTGGGAATCATTATGGCCCACCTTCGACGAGTCTATTCCTGTCGACACCAAATCACTATCCAGGAATTAGGCTTAGCAGTCAACCACTAGTACCTTGGTACCTGCATGCCTCAATGGCAGGTTTCCTCGTATTCGACAGTAGGTTTTCATCATTGACCTATGATTGAATGATATCTCGGATGCTCGACATCAACTCATTTATTCGCATTTCGTTGAGATGTACTGTAGATACCTTGGGGATCATTGTCATCATTGGTGATTTCCCTCGCATTTGTTAACGGTTCACATCATTGACCAGTAATCAAATGGTTTCTACCATGTTCGACTTCAACACCTTGTAATCACATGGCTAGATTCGTATCGTTTGCGATCAGGTAGAAGACCCTGGACACCCTTTTGTATTTTGATTACGTCCAGGTTGCAATGGAGATTTATTATGTATTGTCACACAGATCCACTTATGTATTGGTCATGGTTGTGTCATCACTGTCTCATGGATCTACACTTGTTCATAGTAGCCATGATTTGTCTACAGTCTATATCATCTCAGTACTCATGGATTTGCAATGTATTGGTCGGCAGCCATGCTTTGAGTCAATTGTTTCCGAGCATGGGAATGCCCGCCTCGATGGTATATCTGACATTCTGTTTCTATTTCAGCTCCTTGTTGCTCCCCTCGATGCTATCTCCGCAAAGTATTTGTAAATTCTTTCGGCCATCAGTCTCTTTTGACCTCACACTTTAGGGGGCATCTGTTATACCTCAATATTACACATTACATATTAGTGTCACATCCTTGCACTAGCAACCTAAACGACAGTTTCCCTTAAAAATCATCTGAACATCCAGAGTAAAAACCATTGACTGAACACTGAAAGCAAACAGTTTTTCTGCCATCTGTCAACCCAACTTGGTCCTGTTTGCAAGCACTACCGCTCCCTGCACATCTACAGGGGTGCGGTAGTCAGCACTACCGCGTGTTGCTCTTGCTCTGGGGTGCGGTACTGCCGCATTATGCTCAGTCTTAGGGGTGCGGTAGTCCAAAATTAACCTTTTTCCTTGGATATTGGGATCTTGACTTTTGAGAGCTATCATTGGGATTGCCACCTCTGATTCGATCTCAACTCCCCTCTCTGTTTAGTTGGCCTAATCCACTAAACACTCTATAGATCCACACTTCTCTCTTGTTGGTTAACCTTCCCACATGCTATAAGAGAGAGGCCTTCCATGAGCCAAAGGGAGGACTTTTGGGGCACCAAACTTATGATCTTAGGACTTCTGCAGAGATAGCTAGAGGTGGAAGCACTTGGAGATGGAAGATTGGCTTGGGCATCAAGCAACCTTTGTAAGAACTTTTCAATCTTCTTAATAAGATAATTTGTCTTGTTTTTCCCATTTCATGTGTATTGTATGAATCTTTGATATGAAATGTATCTAGTTAAATTTGAACTTAACCTTGCTTCAAAGTATTTGGAAGATTGCATGCTTGTCCCTTGTCTAATTTCAACAAGTTCTATATTGGAGCTTCGAGATCAAGAGTTATAAGCGGGACAAACATCGAATTGGAAGGTAAGTTATGTCTTTCATCTCTTCTGAATAGATTCAATCTTGTTGTGAAGATTAGTTTAGGAACTGAAGGTAGCATTTGTTTCCTTTTCGTCTTAGTATAGAGTCAGTACATCCTGCTTTATCCTAAGAGAGTTTCTACCTATCCGTAGGGAGAAATATCTACAATAGGCCTATTCACCTCTTCTTTTTCTAGCTCCCCTTTTGCACACTCAGTTTTTTTATGGTTTTTGAGTTCCTTTTCATAAGAATTCCCCTAAATCATATAGTCCTTTCCCATGGCGGACTAAAGGAAATCACGAAGACAACAAGGGAAGAGTCTCAAACCCGTTCCTGGAACTTGTCGCACACCACCTTCATGCATACCCACCCCCTACTAATAGACCAGCTAGACGAGGATTTGTCCCACTATCAATCAATACGACACCACTAGTTTCTACGGTACCCCAAACTCATAGCATAGTCCCAGAAACTAGTGTAGTACCAGAATCTAGTGTAGTACCAGAAGTTAGTACGGTAATGGAAACTACTATAGCACCTGAGTTTAGTGTCATGCCACAAGCTAACATTGTTCCAGAAGTTTTCATTACTCAAGAAGATGGAATCTCTATGGTTATGCCATCACAATTTGATCTCCTCAAAGGATATATCAAGCTTATTGAGGAATCCAATTCTTTCCCCTCTATGATGATCTAGTTTGCTGCAAACTTTAGCTAACCTTTTGTACATATGGTAACCCCACCTCTCATACCTTCTTCTTCGGTTATGCATAGCTATGAATTTGGATATTCTAGTAATAGATCATTCGGAATACCTTCCCTAGATCTCCCTTCGGGCCATGAAATCATGGAATCCATACAAGTAGAACTTCATAGTATAGCCCAAGAACGTGCGGCGACAAAAAAATTTAGATGTGAAGCTGTGCAAATAATGGCTTCGAGCTCCCAATTCCCACCAATATCCACGTCTCAAGTGGTAAATCCTCATGATTCCATAACCCTCCAATATTCTTCCTATGATAATACCTATGGCACATCATACGTAGGTCGATCTGGACCCACATATTGGATCTATTTTGAACCTTTCCTCGATGATTTGGGGATGACAAACATCTTTGTTCCATGTTCATAATTATGGAACATGAATCTGGGCCAAGCCCTCAATGATTTTCACACTTTTCCATTACCCATGCAATTAACGTTGAAAACTCCCCTTCAACCTTCCCCTCATCTTATACCAAATGAAATATTTATTTCTTCTTCAAGGATCATTTCTAGTGAGAGGAAAAACTATACTTTCCCGCTGCTACCCTCATCATCTGGAATTAGTGCACACATATCCTCACAAATCGGTACCAATAATGCAGCCAACCAACCTGCACAGTCAATCTCTTCCAATGTTTCCATTGGAAGTTCGTCTATTCCTATTGTTAGAACACTCATTATGACTAGAAGTCAATATTCAACCACAATCTATACTATCTCTCGAGGACAACCATTTATTGGTGCCCCAAGTGGAACCAGTAACAAACATCCTCCGTTAGGACCATCTGCTCTGTGGAGATCACAAACCCCACTTATTGGAGGACAACCATTTATTGGTGCCCCAAGTGGAACCAATAACCAACCTCCTCCATCAGCATCATCTGCTTCGTGGGGACCACAAACCCAACCTATTGGAGGACAACCCTTTGTTAGTACCCCAAGTAGGACAAACAACCAATTTCCTTTGTTAGGCCCACTTCCTTCTTAGGGGCCACAAATCCCACATATTGGGGGGGGGGGAATACATTTGGAAATCAAAATCCCGCCAGGGAGCACACAAATCAACATCAATATTTTTACCCCCCTAATATGAACTCTGGAGTACCTTATCCTAGTGTCTCAAATAATCAATGGATCCCACCCCCTCAAACCCCGTCTCTTAATCAAGGTGTAATGAACAATCCATGGGATCCACCCTTTCAGGCACCTTACCCTACTAAAGGTTTGGTAAATCCATCCAATCAAGGATTTGGGAACTCTACATGGGTCCCACAACCCCAGGTATCTACACCATTCAATCCCACCCAACAGTATATTCAACAACCGGTCTATAATTCGATTCTGAATCAATTGGTGAATCCTATGATTCCCAACCAACAACCGGTTAACCAGATGGTCCCCAACTCACAGAAATTCCAACAGTACCCTGCGGGTAACATGTATGGGTATAATATGAAACAATATGCAGTGCAGGGCTCGGCAGGTGTCCTAGCACCCCATCAATATTATTCATTCCCGCAACCTAATAGACAACTTCCCTTCCTGGAAACATTGAATCTACCCGATTTGTTGAGATTAATAAACGATCCCATTTGGCATGAACCACATTGGCCACCTATTCCTACCAAACTACCATCAGATATCTCAAAATTCGATGAGAAACCCAGGGAATACCCAAACAATCACGTCATGACATTCCATCTTTGGTGTTCTTCGAAATCATTGATGGATGACTCTATACGATTAAGTCTCTTCCAACGAAAACTCACCGGAACGACAGCAAAATGGTATATCGAGCTTCAAAAACACTCTTTCAGATATTTCAACACCCTTGCCATGCAAATTTTGACACATTTCCAACTTCCCATTCGATATGAGACTCATACGGACCTCTTAAATTCATTGCAACAATCTACCGCCACTCACATATCTGATTATATTCATGAGTGGAGGAGACGCCGAAGATTAATTAAGGCTCTTATTATCGACCAATTGTTGGTTGATTGGTTCACAAATTCATTACCGCCACCTATTGCTGGGGATGTTGCAATTAGCGGGGATGTTATAGAAGAGCATGCAATTGCTCATGCTCTGTATCTAGATTTGGTTTATTCCCAATACAGAAATCTATATGAATTGATCCCTCATGCCCCCCGCCCCACTGGCGATCCATTTAGGCTCTCTACTAAACCTCCTATTGATGGTGTAGTTGGTTCTGTGAAGGCCCAACCTACGACCAAATCTAGTGGACAACAAAAAACTATTGTTCCACCTCAAACCCAAGCTACATCCAAAAACACTACTTCTCCTGCTCAAACCTCCTAAATGAACATGGTTCAATCCTCCCCACAAAAATCCAGAGGGAAAAAGATTAATAAAAAGGGAAAGCTAAAAAATAGTCTCCTTGGCAGGAAAATCCCAAACCACAACAAACCAATGCTGATAACAAACCCAAACGGAAAGCTAAGTTCCCCTGCAAAATATTCCAGGAAGACCACTATACAAAAGAGTGTCCTTATAAAGAGGAATTTTATAAATTTGTCAAAGGATCTTCCCTCCCAACAGTATTAACTGACCCTTTCCCACACCAACAACAACAAATGGTCTCACACAACCCCCCACAAGGGGGAAACCAAAATGATCCCACCCAACCAGAGACATCCTCAAATCGCAGCATCCTTATTATGAGTAACGAGATTGTCCATATATCCACTTGATCAATTACATATGACTCTATTCCCAGTTCAAACAAGAATGGGAATTCCAAAGATTAAAATCCCATGGAAGACTCTCTTGCTACTCCTCTGTCTACATGGTCTCTTCATATCGAGAGGCCTCTTATTGACACTGTGTTGCGCCCACCAAAGGCCACCATTCAAAAAGTGACATTCAATCCAAATGCGCGAGCTTCCCAAAATTACAATATTGTTGAGGATTTAGCTCAAGCACCTTGTGCAATGTCCACTCTCAAAGTTCTACAACACTATCCTACTCAGCGTAGAACCTTATTTTTAGCACTCTGAGTTGTTGATTCACACTCTTCCAACACAATTACGTTCAATTTGGAATATTTTAAGCCGAGACTATCTCATCAATTGGATTTTCATATTCATACCAATATTTGTGGAAACAACATCCATCATACCATTTTGGATGAAGGTTCTTCCACCTCTATCATGTCTTTGTCTTGTTGGAGAGCTATCGGCTCTCCAGAGGTAGCTCAGTCTCCTACTACTTTGAAAGATTTTGATGGTTGTGGTTTTCAACCTTGCCGACTCATCCCATCACTCGCCGTATAAATAGGGGGAAAAACCGTCTCTATCCACATCAAAATCGTAGATGCTCCATTGGATTACAACATCCTATTAGGTCTCAATTGGTTTTATGCCATGACTGTCATAGCATATTCTGTTTTTCGTTTGGTCCAATTTCCTCATCAAGGGAAAATTGTCACCATTGATCAACTAGACTTTTGCACTTCGGATATTCACTCCAACATCACCAACAGTCTCTCGTTGTTGGCACAATCTCAGCATCACTATGAAGACATTGGTGTTGGTCTGCTGAAATATTCCTCCATCATTGGAGTATTCCCAAAGCTCCCACCCCTGATCTTTTCGATCAATATGATCTCTTCGAGTACTTTTCAACCTCACGAATTTAACGATTCTTGTGTTATACTGAGTCCTAGTGAGTGAGAAACCATCGATGATTGCATGCCTCTAAACCGCAACCAAGAAACATACCACGCAATTCAATCCACTCCCGATTAGATCGATACTATCGACCACCATATGGTGGCACCTCTCCCATCTTAGATCAATTCATCCTTTCCCTCTATTGAATCCCTCTCATAGACTTTTCCTTCTGACGAGTCTATTATGGAGATCCTGAGCATTGATGAACTACCCTGGGAAGATCACCATCATCGTTCATCCTTCCCTATGATCCATGCGTTATAACCTGATACAAAATCCACAGTTTCACCAGATATTGTCCAAACTAAGATTCCCATCCCCACACACAATATATTTTCCGAAGGAAATCTAGCGAACATCATGGAAACCATTCCAATTGACATCTCTATGAAACTTGGTATCTTGGAACATATCCATTTAGGAAAAACCTGTACACCTACTGAGGTTGAATTTTATGCTACCTTATTTAAGGATTTCCGCGATGTTTTTTCCTGGAGTTATGAATAAATTCTAGGGATAGACCTCTCTATAGTGGTTCACGAAATTCAAGTTTATCCTAGTGCCTGACCCGTTTGATAGAAACTCTAACCCGTCCATCCCCACAAAACTGCATCCATTAAAGAAGAATTTTAAAAACTTCTTCATGCTGGGTTCATTTACCTCGTCCCATTGACAGATTGGGTGTCCAATATCGTTCCTGTAGATAAGAAACAAGGTACGATTAGAGTTTGTGTCGATTATAGGGATTTGAACAAAGCTTGTCCCAAAGACAACAATCCAACTCCCTCTATTGACCAAATTATTGATAACTGTGCCGGGAGCATCATCTTTTCATTTATGGATGGCTTATCCGATTACAATCAGATTGAGATTCTCTCATCATACCAGCACAAGACTTCTTTTATCTTCCCATGGGGGACGTTTGCATACCTCAAATTACCCTTTGGTCTCAAGAACACCAGGGCCACTTTTCAATGGCCCATGTTGTACGTATTTCACGACATCAAGCATGTTGTGGAACCTTATCTGGATGACCTACCCACTCACTTTGATACATGAGAGGACCATCCAGATCATCTGAGTGCCATATTCTCATGATGCCACCACTACAACATTCACTTCAATCCTCACAAATGTGTATTTTGTGTTGAATCTGGTAGATTGTTAGGATTCATAATCTCCAAGGATGGCATTCTCCTTGACCCCTCAAAGGTGGAAGCTATTTTAGCTTTACCTTCCCCAACCAACATTCCAAAACTCCAAATTTTGCAAGGACCTGCAAAATTTTTATGTCGCTTTGTCTGCAATTTTGTTGAGATCACTTGGGGATACATGAGGCTTATCAAGAAAGATATTCCTTTCATTTGGGATGACGAATCCCAACAGTATTTTGACAATTTGAAAAAGGCCCTTACCAACACTCCCATGTTACAACCCCCCAATTACACACAGGACTACATTCTATATCTTGTTTCCTCTACTACCACCATTGGAATGGTGCTCATACAGAAAGACAACAATGGTCAAGAACATGTGGTCTACTATCTCAACAAGAGTCTCATTATACGATTAGAGTTTGCATCGATTATAGGGATTTGAACAAAGCTTGTCCCAAAGACAACTATCCAACTCCCTTTATTGACCAAATTATTGATAACCGTGCCGGGAGCATCATCTTTTCATTTATGGATGGCTTATCTGGCTACAATTAGATTGAGATACTCCCATCATACCAGCACAAGACTACCTTTATCTTCGCATGGGGGACCTTTGCATACCTCAAATTACCCTTTGGTCTCAAGAACACCAGGGCCACTTTTCAATGGGCCATGTTGTACGTATTTCACGATATCAAGCATGTTGTGGAACCTTATCTATATGACCTCCCCACTCACTTTGATACACGAGAGGACCATCTATATCATCTGAGTGCTATATTCTCACGATGCCACCACTAAAATATTCGCTTGAATCCTCACAAATGTGTATTTTGTGTTGAATCTGGTAGATTGTTAGGATTCATAATCTCCAAGGATGGCATTCTCCTTGACCCCTCGAAGGTGGAAGCTATTTTAGCTTTACCTTCCCAAACCAACATTCCAGAACTCCAAATTTTGCAAGGACATGTGAACTTTTTATGCCACTTTGTCTGCAATTTTGCTGAGATCACTTGAGGATACATGAGGCTTATCAAGAAAGACATTCCTTTTATTTGGGATGACGAAGCCCAACAGTATTTTGACAATTTGAAAAAGGCCCTTACCAAAGCTCCAGTGTTACAACCCCCCAATTACACACGGGACTACATTCTATATCTTGTTTCCTCTACTACCACCATTGGCATGGTGCTCATATAGGAAGACAACAGTGGTCAAGAACATGTGCTCTACTATCTCATAAAGAGTCTCATTGACTTTGAGACACGTTACTCGCATGTGGATAAACTGGCTCTAGCCACATTTTTTGCAGTCCAAATATTTCGACACTACATATTACTCCGCAAAACCACCATTATCGCTAACTTAAATCCAATGTACTATATCCTAACACGTCAATTGCTAGGGAGGAAATACTCCTGTTAGAGTGTAGTTCTCTGGGAATTCGATTTGGAGTTTTCCAAAGCAAAATCCAAAATATCCTTGGTCTTTGTTGAGCTTATTTGTGCATTTCCCCATGTCACTGACCAATATTATCCCATTGATTCTCTTCCAGATGAATATTTTTTGCTCATTGACATGACTGATCCCTAGTATGGAGACATTATCTTATATCTCCAAACCCAATGCTTTCAGCTTGATCTCAACCTTGATGAACGTCGTCGCATAAGACACCACACCAAATACTATATTATCGTTAGCGATACTTTGTACCATAGTGGTATCAATTCCATCTTGCATCGTTTCTTAACCCTTGATGAAGCCAAACATGACCTTAATGACTGCCACTCTCAAGCTTGTGGTGGTCATCTTTCTAGGATGTCTACAACCCAGAAAATCTTGAGTGCAGGCTACTTCTGGCCTTTCATCTTCAAAGATTGTGTTCAAGCGGTCAAGAAGTACCCTCCATGTCAATTCATCCATTCCAAGAAGCGTTCACACCCAGCTCCACTTCATCCTATTATTTTCGTCGGCCCCTTTGCAAAATGGGGTATTGATTTCATGCACTGTAATCCCACTTCATCCAGGGGCATAATTATGTCATCGTCACTATTGACCACTTTACCAAATGGGTTGAAGCCATGCCTATGTATGCAGAAGACGGAAAAACAACAACATTGTTCATATTCAATCATATCATCGCTAGGTTCAGAGTCCTGCAATCCATCATAACCGACTATGGTTCCCACTTTAGGAATCATATGATGGACGAACTAAGTTCCAAACTGGGTTTTCGTCATGAAAAATCAAGTCCTTACTACCCCTAAGCAAACAGACAAGTAAAGGAAATCAATAAATTCTTGAAACGAATGATGCAATGCATGGTGGGTACTCAAAATTAAAAATGGCACTTAGCTCTATTCTCAGCTCTATGGGCCTACAGGACTTCGGTCAAAAATACGACTGAGTTTACACCATTTCAATTGGTCTATGGCTTGGAAGCAATCCTCTCAATTGAATGTGAAATACTATCCCTCAAGTTAGTTTTAAAACTCTTATCTAACACGAACATTGAAGAAGAACGGTTTCTATACCTAGCTAAGCTTGATGAAACTCTCCGAGATGTCTCACTCACCAACGAGGCTCATAAAAATCGCGTTAAGGCTCAATATGGTAAATTTGTTCAATGTCCTATTTTCAATGAAGGCGACTTAGTATTAACCTATGACCAAATGCATGATAAGTTAGGTAAAGGAAAATTAGAATCCATGTGGTATGGTCCCTACGTTATTAAACGAGTGTTAAAGAAGGGATCCTACGAGATTGTGGACTGTGATGGTATATCTTTGGGAGAGCCCCATAGCAGGCTTTAGCTGAAGAGATTTTATGCGTAGGATCATCCTGCGTGAAACACTTTGTATATAATGTATCTATAGTGTGATTTGGGTTCATTATTTTTGTGTGTTGGGACGTTATCTCATACACAATCATTTATCTTAACTTGTGCTTTTATGCGCATATGTCGGCGTACTTTGGATTCGTGAATGGTGCTAGTCGACATACCTGGAACCTTGCTTCTGTAGCATGGGTATTGTATTCCCCTGGAAACAAGTTGATATCCTCGGGTGGCATCTGCTTAGGCCCCCCAACAAATAACATTGCGGAGTATCATGCAGTAATTGGACTTCTGATTGAAGTTTTTTCTCTTGGAATCCATCACTTTATAGTATACCTAGACTCTCAACTTGTAGTATCTCAATTGAACCACATTTACACCATCTGTGATCCTACATTATTTTGTTTGTACAGAAGTGTACGCTTCCTTCAATGATTATTTGATTATATTTTATATCAACATGTATCAATGGAATTCAACTTAGTGGCTGATTCGTTAGCTAACTGTATGTTGGATTGGCCTTTAGCCCACACATAATCAATACATCATAAAAACACATGTAAAAAATGTAACATACAAGTCATCCTAGGTAAATAGTATAGGTAGATCCATATGTATATCATGCAAAAAGTGTTTTTCGTTCCACAGACAATAGTATAATGCGTTAAAAGACAAAATTGGGATCCAACTCATACAAAAATTGGCTCTCTGGCCTACATATCATGTAAATGAAGCTAACAAAACTACTGCTAAAAACTAGTCACGAGGTGAAAGGTGCTCATGATAGCACACCACTTCCCTAGCAACACGACGAAGAAACTTGCCAATCCGCTTTGGCACAACCGCAGTATGCCTTTGGAGATGATATGGGACCTTGTCCATCCTCATCGGAGGAATTCCCATAGTCAATCCTTCTAGGTTCCGCTCTACATCATGGAATCCTCCCACCTCATCCTCCTCAGCTTGGTACTCTGCCCCTCGTCGCCGCAGTGGAGAGTATCCTGCTGGCCTCACCGCTCCTCGATATGCAACATTATACACATATATTATATCTTCTACGCATTATAATTTTTTTTTAAATAACATAAAATTAAAAAATTAAAAAACAAGGTTGAAGGTCATATACCTGAACTCATCCCAATCATCATCCTCAGGTAATTCTAAATCAATATTGCCACAAAATTCTATCCCAGCATAGGCATAATCTTCTATCATCATGATCTACTGCTCGAACCAAGAAAATAAGTCCTCACCAAATGCTAGGACTTGCGGCCCGCCAATCCTCCCATCATAATCACTCCATATCCCCATCTTTGGCTCGGATGCTAGACGACGAGGCCTCTATGCCTGCGGATGTAGTAGAGGCACCCTCTCTAAAAAGAAGGTGACCAAGATACTCTATTACCCAAACTAGTTGATACTCCCATTGCTGCATTTAGTTACCTGATCTTTGATATTGATCAAGAACCCTTCACACCAATTGAATAGCTTGGCTTCCATGCACTCCATGACATAATTCATATGATCTTTGGTCGCATGGTGAGCCTCCACACTCCCTGCCACTCGAGAAATAGTGTACAGGATCGTCCACATGGGAAGATATAACACATCGGCAATGGGCTCTTTCCCGCTTTTCTTGCAAGATCCTTGCCTACAATACTGGGAAATGTAGGTGTCTGTGGTTTCTTCAGTAGCATGGTTGTAATACCCCATTTTGACCCTTAGGATATATTAGCTTTTAATGTAAATATTGTATACATGTGATGTATGTTTTCCTAGCGTGGAGCTCAAGGCCAAGGCCCCGCTAGTGGAAGCTCGAATTTTATTTAAAGGAAAGTATTAGACATTATGTTACCCATGTGCTATTTAGCCATGGAACATTGTAAAAATGATGTAAATAAACATCATGCAATAAAATACCAAAACTAGCTATGGAGGCAACGAATGAGAAGGGGCCATGTGTATCCACTAGAGAGTGGTGAGGGGGTTGTGGGATTGAACCATAGGTTTCCAAATGTCATCTTGAGAACCCTTTTGACTTTCTTTGTTGGCATTTAATTATGTGTAAGAAGGTTGTTGAAGGAATCAGTCCATGGCTTCAATAGAGCATGGGCAACCCAGAAATTCGTATGGCAGAGTATGGGCTCTGTTTTCTTGTACCACAAGACACTCTATCTCAGGGGAGTTGCTTCTTCCTCATTCCCATTCCATGGTGGAAGAACCCAGCATCAATTTTCATCCAAAAACGAATTCCTAGCAGTGAGCAAAACCAGAAATCGCAAATTTGCAAGAACCCACGTTTTGAAGTGCCAAAAACGCCAAGAATTTGTATTTGACAGTGAAATCCAATGGGGGATCCATAGGTATGAAGCTTGCGGTGAGATTGAGAGCATTAGCTACCCCAAAATCCATTGGAAAACCCATTTTTGATAGTCCAGAAACCCAGTGATGGGATTGAGTTATTCGTTGACAGAATGGTGAGAAATCCAAGTGTAGATGTTTGAATAGAGGATTGGATTGCTTTAATTGAGTTTGATATGTCTGTAGTTCTATGGTTGAGCTCATTGGATTAGAATCCTCCTCATTTTCCTATTGCATACTTGATAAACCCAATTGTGTGTTGGCTTAGCATGACTATTTGAGTGAAACCATGACTGTGAGTGAACCCATCTAGTTCTTCCTTAGTGGATACACAACTCAGCTCGAGGGTGATCTCTCAGCTGAAAGAATACAAGCTAGACAAAGATCTATGGTTGTGTGGAATGCTGCTCTCACATAGCCAGTTGTTTGGACAGCTTCATCTCAAGATAAGTGTTCTCTGTGGTTTAAATTATATGCATTTTGTGTTTTGCAATGTGTTAATTTTGAATGTTAATTATTCATGTTAATGGAATTCATACGAAGCCTGTGCATAGCATGAGAAGGGGATTGATTCTCTGCATGTTGATTCATCATCTTCCTGGGTTACATAAGCTGATGCATTACTGTTTGTGTGTGTGTAATTGCATTTAATTCTGTTGTGTTTGTTGTGTATGAATATGTATGCACAAGTTTTATTTATTCAAGCATTTCTTAACAATGTATGGGACTGAGATTGCCAATAAGCCCGGTATGTTGGTCATGTTTCCTTCCTTGCACCGGATTGAATGGAAGGGGACGTGAAAGAGTGGTATCAGAGCCCAGCTTCAGCATTGGGGCTATTTGGGCCAAAATATGAGTTACAAGCAAGTGACAGAATGTTTTAACGCAGTATTGGTGAAGTTGGGGCGGCATTTTTTATTGGAAAAATGGTAGGGTCAGATTTCTCAGGTGTGGAAGAGGATCACATAGGTGCATAGATATCTCCAAGAGATTTCCAACGGTACCAGACTCGTCCCATTTGGCTAAGGGACGAAGGAGTTAAGGACCCCCGAAGTTGCAGGGCCGGAAGCGTTCCAGGGTTGCGGATGTTGGGTTTTGGGTTTCGGGTTTCGGGAATGCGAATTTTCAAAATTTGCGTTTGGATTTTCGAAATCCTGAACCTGCAATTTCAGCTTTCTGCTTTTGAGAACGTGAATTTTCAAAATTTGTGTTTGCATTTACGAAATCCCGAACCCACAGTTTCGGGTTTTGGGTTGCGGGTTGTGGGATGGTTACATCCCCGTGACCGCAACTTGACCCCCCTGAACCCGTAGTTTTGGGTTTTGGGTTTCGGGTTGTGGGATGGTTACATCCCCGTGACCGCAACTTGACCCCCCTGAACCTGTAGTTTCGGGTTTCGGGTTGCAGGATGGTGGTTACATCCCCGTGACTGCGACTTGACCCCCCGAACTCGCAGTTTTGGATTTCAGGTTGCAGGGTGAAAAAAAGAAAAGAAAAGTATAGAGCCCGAAAATTGATTTTAGGGTAACAGGAGCCTGCGGAATCGGATTTGGATGAGTTCAGTGGCATTCTGAGGCCATTGATGAAGGCCATGAATGAACCAGTGAAGATCCTGAGCGCATTATGCTTGGATTTGGCATAAATTTGGGATTAATGGCTTTTACAAATCAGTGTCCAGACGCTTGGCAAAAGGTCAAATTGAGCTGAAACTGATATGGAGCAGTCATGGAGAAGGAATAGTGTTAAGTTTGGATTTTTGGAGCCAAACTCCAAAGGATGTGGAGTTGGGATGTGCAAGAAGGCCAAAAAGCACTATTCCGGGCTACGTTTTTGGAATTTTGAAAAGCTTGTAGTGGATGAAAGTGACCCTGTAATTAGGATCCAAGAAATTTACTAAACTCGACATTTCATATTCTCAAGAAAACAGACATATTCCGTTAGACAAAGATTTTACAGAAATTCACCGTTTGGGAAATAGCCATTTTTGGCCCAAAAATTGAAATTTTGGAAAAATGTGAAAAGTGGAAAGTAGTCAAACCCAGAATTTTATAAAAGATGAATGGTACATCAGAACAGAGATCCGTGAGTTGCTGAGTGTTCCTTGCTATATGGAATAACTTATCCCAATAGAAAATTTTTCATGATTTTTCATGGATTTCCTTCTACAGGTGGTTGAAGTTGGCAATTCATGATATTTTACAACTTTGTAAAAATGTGCAGAATTGTGGTGAAAGTTGTCATTCTTGAAGTAATGCAGTTTCCACACCCAACGTCAGAATGGAGCACGAGGTCAGGCATTGGAAAGCTTGTCTAGCAGGGAATAATGGTGTATGACCATAATTTGAATAGGGTTATCACACATAATAGACAATTAGAGCAGAAAAGTGCCAGTGGCTGTTTTGACAAAATTGTTGTCAATATGAGCAATATCTAGAATTGCATGCCTGGAAAGTAGCAAGTCAAAATATTATGCATGATTATATGTATTGAGTTGATGCTTGGTGATTAAATCATATCTAATGATTCCTTGTGTGTTTTCTAGAGGCAATTAAATCATACCAGCTATGATGTGGAAGAGGAATTGCATGCCATGATGAAGGATTGGAAATGGAGGATTCCTTAACCCCTGTTTGCTGTTGTAATTATATTTTATGAGCTTTGTGCACATAAAATTATGGCATGGGCATGCTGAAAATGCAGAGATTAGATGGATGGCATGAATATGTACTAGTTGGCATATTCCTGAACAATGCACAGTGCATGAGAATATGTTTTTCCACGCATATGATATTAAATATTGGTAAAAGTAGTAAAGTTCTACATATGCAATGAACCACTAATGGCAAATATTGTGGTTGATAATCACTATTGGTGTTGGTATTGGTTGTAGGACCAAAGAAAACAGAACCATGGCCACATGTGTTGATGATGTTGTTGCATATGGCCAACAACCTTATGAAGAAAAGGCTAGGGCAGCAAATCCATGATCAAGAGATTGGTGGAAGGATTCTGTAATCCTCTGCAAGAGACCAACTGATCAAGTAACATCAAGGGTGTAAATGGGAGCCATGCAGGTAATGGTTTAATTATGATGATTGCATAAGTGTTGAAAAGGGATTGGGTAAGAATCCATTGAACCATATCTAGTAATCATAGAAAGCTATGCATTTAGGATTGAAATGCGTTCATGTGGATGACATACTGCCATAGTGTGGTGGAGCATGGAGTGGTGAAAGAAAGAGGCCTCCTACCATGTGACTATTTAGAAATTTAGACTACATTCATATAAAAATATATCATGCCATGTGTATGTTGGTTATGAGCTTAATAATCAAAGCAAGTGAGGACTGGTGGTCCTGATTATGGTAATGCATGCTGTATGAGGTAGTCATCTTTCAGCCATAATGTGTTTGAATGCAGAAAATTCATGAACCAATGCAAGGTAACATTGAATGGATATGCATTAAGAGATTTTATAAATATTTTAGTTATGCATTGAGTGGATGCATATGAAAAGTTTGAGTAAATGTTGAAAATGTGCATGCATAAGTGTGGGTGCACATGTTGTAATGCATTGCATAAATGCATGGGGATGGTATATGTGTTATTGCAAGCTAAATAATGGATGAGATTATGAATTGATGATAATTCTAGGATCATTTCATGGGTTGTTATGAATGCAGAATAGTAAGTGCATGAAGAGGGAAGTCATGATTTATGGACTGCCGGAATGCTCTGTGAAAGGGCAGAGTTGTATAATGAATTAATGAGCATTTAAAAGCTTTAAGTTGATTGCATGGACGGTGTGATGGTGTCTTGTAATTTTTATGATGCTAAGGGTGCATATAACATAAGCCTATACATTTCATTGCATTTGAAACATTAATAGTTGAGACTATTTGAATTATGTAGTGTTATAATTCTAGAAATGCTTCAGTGATTGTTGCAGCAATGAAATATTATATGCATGAAGACTTATAAGTGTTTGGCTGATCGAAGTTGTTGATGTCAGGTAGACTGTTCTGGGCATGGCAATGTGGGTAAGTCCATGATGAAGGCTGGAATATACCATGTGAAAGAGCCAAACCTCATGAGAAGAATCTCATGGTTGAGAACTCTAAGTTCTGTTAGAAAGAAGGATTGTAAATCTCAGATTTGTAGATCTTAGATTTGGAATTTTTCTAATAAATGACTAATGACTATTTGGCTTATATGAATTATGTCAGGAGGACGTGTTGTAAGTGGATGTGCATGTTATGATAGCAAGCATAAAATACTAAAGGGCAGAATGGTGCCACTTACAAGAGACAAACAGTATGAGGATGGCCTCATGACTGAGCAAATTGATTTCTGCAGTAAACATAATTGCAAATTCATATCGAATTTAATTATTAGTGCCATTGATTGGTTATGAAACAATCAGGTTTGAATTTTAATGTTAAATGTTGCTGACTGTTTGTCTATTTAATAAGTGTGCTAGGAAGACACATTGCACGAAGACCATGAGAAAGGGCCTACAGAAGCCAAACTTCATGGGAAGGATCCCATATCTTGGAAATGGGTTTCGGGTGAAACGCCCTTGGATATTTTGGTAATGTTCGATCTACACTACATGATTGGTAAACAATATGAGTGAGATGGTAAAGAGTATGTCGGTAACGCATATGTGGGATATGGAATGTAAAAAGGAGTTGGGATGGAAAACCGAGGGACTGTCAACTTAGAGAAGGGAGCCCCCATTCCTCATTAATCAAGAAAGACTACATCTGCAAATGGATAAGTGTTCTGTAAACCTTGACTAATATATATATATACACATATATATGTGCAAGTCTAATTGTTAGAATTACTATGCAGAGCATATTCTATTTATGTTTATTATTTAGACTACTTGAAGTATGATTAGGACCTGCATAGTTCACATCAGTAAGCAGTGCACACCTTTCTGGTGCTGAGTTATGTTAGGGATGCCAATATTGATTACACCTTAAGGGAATGGACACATTCATTGTGTTTCAATACTTGATAGTGAATGCTATGAAATATGGTTACAATCTTAAAGCAATAATGCTGATGAGTTTGCTTATACTACTTGTGTTGTCAGCCTAAACAGATGCAATTGGTGTTGCACACTAAAGAAGCAAAGTAAAAGGTTGTTGTGAGGGGTTGTGGTGGAAGGGTTAATGTGTATGAAAGGATGTTGTGGAGGTTGTGGGGATTTTGATGAAGGGTTTTGAAGGTGTAGATGAAAGGATTGTTATATGCCTATGGCTCCATAGTAGAGCCTTGACCTAGAAATGGTCCCGGTGAAGTTTCCTTCCAAGTCGGCATGAAGGTGTACTGGTTGGAAATTAATTATTTAATATTTTGGAGCAGCCTACGTGCTGGCCAAACATCCCAGTCCACAGGAGGATCCCAAGGCTTATAAAGTAAAAGCAAGACCTTATAGACCAGAGAGGAAATGTCTAATACAGTTAAGTATTCAATTTCATCCATTTCTTATTTAGAATAACGAAGGTTTCAAGTGTAAGTCCTCTAACAGTTAAGATGGTGCACTATTGTTTCTTTGTTGGAAACCTTGGTCATTATAAGAAGCAAGGACCCTGAAAAACTATAAATTGCTTGGTAAATCTAGAGAGTGACTGGTTGAGCATTAACTATTTGATGTTGTGGAGCAGCCTACGTGCTGGCCGAACATCCAAGATTATTTGATGTTGTGGAGCAGCCTGCATGCTGGCCGAACATCCAAAATTATTTGATGTTGTGGAGCAGCCTGTGTGCTGACCGAACATCCAAGATTATTTGATGCTGTGGAGTAACCTGCGTGATGGCCGAACATCCAAGACTATTTGACGTGGTGGAGCAGCCTGCGTGCTGGCTGAACATCCAAGTCCATAGGAGATCCAAGGCTTGTAAAACAAACAATGATCCTATGGAATAAAGTGAATACATCCAATGCAGATAAGTATTTGGTTATCTTGCAGCTTCTTGCTTATTTAATATGAATACATAAAGTGAATAAAGTTTAAAGCTGCAGCTTCTTGCTTGGTTATCTTGCAGCTTCTTGCTTATTTAATATGAATATACATGTGTACATGATTTGGTTATGATTTCCTAGACTCTTGTTTAGAGATAAAACCTATGAAAATAAACTAAACATGGGAATTGATTTGATGTTTGAGTGTAGGTATTGCTGGAAGCAAGGACCATGAAAGCATCTTAAGGATGTAGGTGGACATGTGACTTTCCTAAAAATCTCATCTTGAGCAGTAATGAAAGATCGTGCTAGTGGGACTATGTGGGTCCTAGCAGCCAAGAGTTGTAGACAAACCATGTAGAGGGACTCCATGGTTGAGAGGTATAGAATAGACCATAGACACTAAGTGTCATAACCAAGAAGGGCAGATCAAGCATTCACATTAAAGTGAAAGAGGCTAAGAGAATGAAAACCACAGTGGTGGTGTGGGTTCCAAAATGGAATAAGAAAAAGAGGAGAAAAACTCTTACTGCTCGCTCTTTCTTTTTTATTATTATTGATGCATTTATAAAAATAGAAAATTGATGAATGCATGTATGGCTGAAAGTAGAGTGTGTTTATTTGCTTGAAATAAATTGTGAATGCTGAAGTACTTAATTCCCTGTGAAAGAATGGACATGAATGAACTCATGTGCATGTTGGGAAAGCATGAAAAGTATGAAATTCTCATGGATAAAGCATGGACTACCCATGTCAATTGAACAATTAATTGACTGATTTTAATGTTTATATTATGGTTGGCCTAACAAAATTACAATGATGCATTTCACAGGTAAGATTGTGAAGTTAATTTATTACAATTCTTGCAAAGCAAGTGCTACTTGTGAGCAAAGTGAAAGCCAGTTGTGCACATTGACCATGGCAGTATACCAAAGGCTATTGGACTTAGCTGGAAGTCTCCTTCAAACAATTTCCAAGACCCAAGAAAATCTTGGAGAGATGCTCAAGATACAGAAGAGGCAGAATGAGATGAACCAAAAGGTTTTGCAGGACTCTATTTGTTTGCAAAGGGAGGTAAAAAGCATTATGAGGGAAATCAGTAAGGGAAAAGGAAGGGGATCAATAATGAGGCATTCGTCCAATCAGTCCATTAAGAAACATTCTAGGCATGAAGACTCAAAGGAGATTGAGCAGGTAAAAATGAAGCAGCCAATGAAATGTTGGAAATGTGGAGGACATCATTGCCTCCGTAATTGCCCAACAAGGGAACATCGAGAGGGTAGAAGCCATAAAGCTTTCAGACTTATGGAAGAGTTGGAAGGTCAGAACCAGTAGGAGCAGTTTGTGGAAGCCAAAGGACTTGGTCCTGAAAGTTCAAGGTAAATGATAGAATGCAGGGCAGATCTGCAAAATTTTTGAAAAGTTTGGATGTATAAATTGTATATGTATTCCTAAGTCTTGGAACACCGAGGATGGTGTTATTCTAAGGGGGAGGGGATTGTAATACCCCATTTTGACCCTTAGGATATATTAGCTTTTAATGTAAATATTGTATACATGTGATGTATGTTTTCCTAGCGTGGAGCTCAAGGACAAGGCCTCGCTAGTGGAAGCTCAAATTTTATTTAAAAGGAAAGTATTAGACATTATGTTACCCATGTGCTATTTAGCCATGGAACATTGTAAAAATGATGTAAATAAACATCATGCAATACAATACCAAAACTGGCTATGGAGGCAACAAATGAGAAGGGGCCATGTGTATCCACTAAGGAGTGGTGAGGGGGTTGTGGGATTGAACCATAGGTTTCCAAATGTCATCTTGAGAACCCTTTTGATTTTCTTTGCTGGCATTTAATTTTGTGTAAGAAGGTTGTTGAAGGAATCAGTCCATGGCTTCAATAGAGCATGGGCAACCCAGAAATTCATACGGCAGAGTATGGGATCTGTTTTCTTGTACCACAAGTCACTCTATCTCAGGGGAATTGCTTCTTCCTCATTCCCATTCCATGGTGGAAGAACCCAACATCAATTTTCATCCAAAAACGAATTCCCAGCAGTGAGAAAAACCAGAAATCGCAACTTTGCAAGAACCCACATTTTGAAGTGCCAAAAATGACCAAAATTTATATTTGACAGTGAAATCCAATGGGGGATCCATAGGTATGAACCTTGGGGCAAGATTGACAGCATTAGCTACCTTGAAATCCATTGGAAAACCCAGTTTTGATAGTCCAGAAACCCAGTGACGGGATTGAGTTATTCGTTGACAGAATGGTGAGAAATCTAAGTGTGGATGTTTGAATAGAGGATTGGATTGCTTGAATTAAGCTTGAGATGTCTATAGCTCTGTGGTTGAGCTCACTGGCTTAACATCCTCCTCCGTTTCCTATTGCATTCTTGATAAACCCAACTGTGTGTTGGCTTAGCATGACTGTTTGAATGAAACCATGACTGTGAGTGAGTCCATCTAGTTCCTCCTTAGTGGATACACAGCCCAGCTCGAGGGTGATCTCTCAGCTGAAAGAATACAGGATAGACAGAGATCTATGGTTGGGTGGAACGTTGCTCTTACATAGCCAGTTGTTTGGACAACTTCATCTCAAGATAAGCGTTCTCTGTGGTTTAAATTACATGCATTATGAGTTTTGAAATGTGTTAATTTTGAATGACAATTATTCATGTTAATGGAATTCATACGAAGCCTATGCATAGCATGAGAAGGGGATTGATTCTATGCATGTTGATTCATCATATGCCTGGGTTACATAAGCTTATGCATTACTGTTTGTGTGTGTTCAATTGCGTTTAATTGCGCTATGTTTGCTGCATATGAATATGTATCCACAAGTTTTATTTATTCAAGCATTTCTTAACAATGTATGGGGCTGAGATTTCCAACAAGCCCGGTATGTTGGTCAGGTTTCCTTCCTTGCACCAGATTGAATGGAAGGGGACATGACAACGGTGCCCTGATAAATTGACTTGTTCCTCTCTCTTGGATAGACCGGTCAAAAATTAGATGTCTTCGAGCTCTATCTCGAGGATGTGCTCTCCTATGCGGAAATATTGTATACCAGTGTCCCACATTTGGATGATGTGATTTAGTAACTTTCCTTGATTCTGAATGCCTATGGTTTTGAAAAACTTCAGTAAACCACTCTCTGTTACTGTTGATAGAGTGTTATCATCATTTAGGGAATCCCTATCCTCTCCTTCGTGTTGTCTTTCCTTCCAATCAGCCATCCTTGTTTTTATCACTTGGAATCTCCTACAAATCATCAAGGGAGCCTACAGTTAAAAGATGAAAACCAATTATTTTTCCAAGAGATGGGAGCAATTTTTTTATTTTCCAAGATTGCCTATTTTTGCGCCCTGGGCATTGCAGGGAGCACGAAAACTGATAATTTTTGCGCCCCTGACACTACCCATAGCGCAAAATTTCAAGAATTTTTGCGCCTCTCGATATAGGGGGGGCATGAAAATTTCTAGGTGCACATTTTGGTGCCCTAAGGCCCTTTCAAAACCCCAAAATTGCATGAAAACCAAAACTTGATGAATAAAATGAAATAGGAGGATGAGAGGACTTACTTGCTTCAGACGGTGGTTGAAATGGTTCCTTGGATCTCCCGATATCTTCAGATGAATTTTTGCTCCCAACCAAGGTAAAAATCCTCTTTGAGTGAAAATGACCAAGTTACAATGGGTAGTTCGCCATTTTTCCCTCTTTTATATATTCCATTTAGTCAGTTTTTCCTATTTTTACATTAAAAACCTTTTTTTAGAGCTTATTCTTCACATTTATTATGTCCTAATACATTTTTCTAGGGTTTTTGACCACTCTTGACAGGTTCGATCAAGTTGTTCACATTGGTGGAGTTGTGTATTTGACCTTCTTTGAGCTTAATTTGTCTCTTTTGTGCTCTAGATATGAACCATGAAAGAGATTCCAAGTGCTTTTCACACTTGAGTTGTGCTTGTTAAACCTAAGTAAAACAATGTCGAGCTTAGTTTGCTTTAGTACTCGTGCTCGTAAAACCATGAGGAAAGTATCAACTTAGTATTATTTTCTCCCTTTTTCAGACTAAGGTGATTAACTCACGAAAATGGAACCGCTAGAGTTTTCTTTAAGGCCTTTTTAAACTTCGTCACCAAGAAAATATTGCCAAGTGCACTTGTCTCTTTCACACTTGTAAAAGTATTTGAAAGGTCGTCTATTCGGTGGTAGGTTATCCCTTTTTCGAATCATTTAGACTATTTACGAGAAAAGTATACCTTAGTTAGTGTATGACTAGGATATTTCTTCTCGATATTATTTTATACTTTTTGGGGTCCAGGGACTAACTTTTATGAAAAAGTCAAACTTTGGAGTCTTCTTGAGATTATTTCAGACTCTCTAAACGTGAAAAATCGCCGAGTTTTCCTTATTTGGACTCGTGAAATTAAACATCGAATTATCCTTATGGATTCAAACCTCTCCTTCCTTGGGTTCGTGAAATGTACAAGGTTGGACTCACTTAAAAAGTGAGTTATATCGAGCATATGTTATCCTCCTCAAGCTCATTAAAAAAAAAGAGGTACTCGTCAACCATGATGGGGGGAAATGGGGGAATAAGTCAAGTCTATCTTTTGGAAGCTTATGAGTCATTACCTTTGAACATGGCATGCATCCACACCTTGTATTCTTTGGGTATTCATTCCATATTTGGGTCATAACTACAGTCGTGAGTCATCTTTTACTTAAACTCTTAACTTGATTCAGCCTATATCGTGGTTGTTTCTATTGTTAATCCCTGCTTCCAAGTCATATCTCATGCCGTTACATGTTCAAAGGGTCAGTGTTCACTTGAGTCAGCTTCTGTAATATTGTCAACCTATGCTTTTTGTGTCATTCCATACTCCTTTAATCTGTTTCTCCACACCTCTTTCCTATTATCTGTTTCATGTCGATGATGTGGCATTCATGATGTCCCTCCTTTGATGAGTCTATTATTTTTTATGTCAACTCATTATCCAGGAATTAGGATTAGGAATCAACCGTAGTACCTTGGTACCTGCATGCCTTAATGGCAGGCTTCCTTTTATTCGACCGTAGATTTTCATTATTGACCTCTAATCGAATAATCCTTCAAATGTTCGACCTCAACAAATATTTATTCACATTCATTGGGTTGTACTAGAGATACCTTGGGAATCATTGTCATCATTGGTTATTACCCTCGTACTTGTTAACAGTTCACATCATTGGCCGGTAATCAAGTAGTCTTCACCATGTTCAACTTCAACACTTTGTAATCACATTGTCAGATTTGTATTGCTCTGGGATCGGGTAGAAGACCCTGGATGGTTCTGATGTTTCTTTCACATCTAGGATACGATGGCATTTATTGAGTAGGTCCCCACATAGACATCATGTTGGTGACCTCATTAATGTACTGTCACACAGATCCACTATTGTATTGGTCGTGGCTGTGTCGTTGTCTTATCATGGATCTACACTTGTTCCTAGTAGCCATGATTTGTCTTCAGTCCTTATACTGTCATAGATTTGCAATGTATTGGTCGGTAGCCATGTGCTATGTCTATTTTCCCAAGCATGGTTATGCCCGCGTCGGATTTATTTGACATATGGTTGATATTTCCTTGCAGCTCCTCTTCATCCTTCTTTCAGTTGTCTCTGTAGACTCGTTTATTTGTAAATTGCTTCGGCCATCAAATTCCTTTTGACCTCACACTTTAGGGGACATCTGTTATACCTCAAAGTCTCACTTTGAGCACCATTTCAAGTCTTCATGTCGTATCACCATGCGAAAGCTAATGCTACTACCTCCTAACAAGTCTTGAGACATACTTCTACCTTGTTGGTCCCCTCCTTGGCCTTCCTTGGAGACAAATCCAACTCATCAAATCTAAATGCCACATCACTAATTCAAATTTCATCTCATTGAGCCCACTTTACCATTACTTCCGCGCCCTGCTAGTGATGCAAGGCGCAAAAAATTCAGCATTTTCGTGCCCTTCATGCCTGCAGGGGCACAAAAATTACAACATTTTCACGCCTTGCTCAGTGCATGAGGCACGAAAATTCCTTAACAAATCCTTGTCTTGGATTGTGGATCTTAGCTTCGGGAATATTATCTTGGGATTGGGATTCCCCTCGAATCCTAACTCATCCTCCCTCTTTGGCCTGGTTCAGCCCCTTAATCCACCATTTACTCACCTAGCTCCACCTTCCTCTCTTATTAGTTGGCCTCCCAAATCCTATAATAGGGAGGCCATCCATGAGCTAAGGGGAGAACTTTGGAAGCATCAAACCTATGGTCTTGGAGGTTTTGCAGAGATTGTAAGGAGGAAGGCTTGGAAGGAGTAATTGTTGCTTGGACATCAAGGGTAATTCTGTATTTATCTTATTTAGATACCTTTAATATAACTTGGCTTATTATCCCATGTTATGTTTATTTTTATTGGATCCATGATATTTTTCATTAAGATTTAGATTATAATCATTACATCTAATACTTGGAGATATTGTATTTTTTCTTGCTTAAATAGGTTCAGATCTTGGACATCAGGTTTGGATGTGGAGTTAGGACAACCGACTGATCAAGAGTAGGTTTCACCGTCTCTTATCTATCATTACTTTGAAATATATGTATTGAATTAGATCTAGGAGTTTAATATCCCATTTGTTTCTTTATTGTCTTAGATTTTAATCTAAGACAAGAAAGAAACAAATGGGATCTTAAAAGCTTCTTTGAATCTAGTTTAATCTTTGAGTAGGTTTAACTATCCATAGGACGAATTTTCCATAACAATATATACTCATCACATTTTATTTTTATGCTTGTAGATGGAACATGAAAATATGTCTACATGAAAATATGGAATGAAATGAATTCAATCAACAAATAATTTCAAATAACTCAATAACAATATCCCCTGAAGGTGATGAGAGATGAAGCATGGAAGCAGATTGAGCGACTACAACAGTTTGAACGATAAATGATGATCAATAGATTTGAATGTTGTTACTGTAAGTTATATGTTTTGGAATTTTTATCTGTGAAAAACAAACATTTTATTTAATGTGGACATATGATCCCTATTGGATGAGGATAAGTTATCAATAATTGTAACAATGTAAAAATGACATTTTGATTATTGAGGACCTTTATGTTGTCCCATATTTTGGATTCTTATTCGTATATAATAAAATAGGTTTCTTCTTTTACCACATTCTCTAATGTCATAAAATGTTACCTTATTGATTAAATAATATATGAACAGTTTACATCATGACTATGAACAAAGGTGTAATCAGCATGCTTATCGAAAAACAATAATTAAAATATTAAAATTAATTATAAAAAAATTGCTTTTTATGATTAATTTAAATGCTAAATATATGAATGACTTAAATGGCAACAATGATCAATGGATGTGTAATCAGCTCAGATATCCAAACTCGATAAATGAAATACAAAAAATTATAAGGTTATGGAATTATTAATTGAAAATTTGTAAAAATATAAAAGAAGAAACTATATTAGCAAATCCGCGGCATGGAAAAATTTACCACAGAACCATACAAAATATATTTATTTCAATTGATCAGTGCCTTTTATTTTATTTCATGAACCGATGCCTACTCAAATTTTATCCATCAGTTCTCCTTGACATAATAAATGTACTGGTTCTATGTAAATATCATAAGAACTGGCGCACTTTTTGAAACATAAGCACTGGTGTTTTTTTCCAAATTATATGCACCGGTGCTTATTGGGATAATATACACACTAGTGCTTATTGGTACAATTTATGCACCGATTATCTTTTAATACAAAATACGCAGCAATACATATATAACACAACATCAGCATCGGTGCATTTAAATATAAAAATGCACCTTTGCTATAATAAAATATATGAGGCATTGGTGCGGATGTAAATGTTGCACATATCGATGTTGGTACAATATAATATAAGAATCAGTATGTTTGAATTAAAAAATATGAATCAGTTCTTTGAAAATGAATGTATGCATAGGTGCATATATAAAAAATACACCGGTAATGTTACAATATAATATAACGCTACAACAAAATATGGAATTTGGGCCTAATTGAGCACTGGGTTTTAGTGTAATTTTTTCCAAATGTGGTGAGTAATCCAGCGCTAAACCTGGCATTGTTGTACAATTTCATGAAACGTTAGCTATTGCATCTTTTTTGCGTCCTTTATAATGTCCATTTTGCATCCAATTTTGTGCCCAATTTTTGCATATGTTTTTGTGTCTTTTCTAATGCCCTTATTTGTGCCCAATTTTGCATCTAATATTGCATCTTTTTTGTGTCCTTTATTATGCCCTAGTTAGCCCCCATTTTGGTGCCCAATTTTGCATCCAATGTTGCGTTTTATTTTGCTCCTAGTTTTATGTCACGTTTTATGCTCGATTTTGCACCCTATTTTTTGTCCAATTATGTGTTCAATTTTGCATCTAGTGTTGCATACAGGTTTGCATCCAATTTTGGGCCCAGTATTGCATCTAGTTTTGCGTCAAGTTTTACTTTCGATGTTGCATTCCATTTTGCATCCAAATTTGCACAATGTTTTACATATTTTTTTACGTCCAGGTTTACAACCAATGTTTCATCTCATTTTATGCCTTCTTTTTGCATCTAGGTTTTCACCTAATGTTGCGTCCTGGTTGATGTATTTTTTTACGTCTAGGTTTTCACCTAGTGTTGCACCCAGTGTTGTGCCTATATTTGTGGCCATGTTTACATCTAATCTTGCATCTATTTTTACACCCAATGTTGCATCCCATATCGCATCCAATATCGCGTCTCATTTTACATTTTTGTTTGTGTCCAGTGTTGCGTCGAGTTTTATGCCCAATGCTACGCCCAATTTTGTGCCCAGTTGTGTGTCCAATTTAACACTCAATTTTATGTCCGATTAGGAATCCCCTTTTGTTTTCTATTGTTGTGTTTGGTGTTGGGCCTAGTATTGTGCCCGGTTTTGCACCCAAATTTGTGTCTAGTGTTGAGTCTTTTTTTGCATCTAGTTTTGTGTCCACTTTTACATCTGGTGGGATGTCAACTTTTATGTCTTGTTTTGCATCCAATTTTTCATTTATTGTTGTGTCTAATATTACATCCATTTTTCATTTTGTTTTGCATCCATTATTAATTTAGAATCTTTATTTCAATTATTAATAGTGAAATATATCAATTTTTATTGATTTTGCATCCATTCTATTAATTTCAATTAAATATTGCAATATATCAAAGTTCTCAAATATCATTAAGAATTCAAATTTTTAACATAGCATTTCTGAATTTTTTTAAGGGAAATTCACAACATCCATCCAAAAATAGTAATATCATCATACATACTAATTCTTCATAAAAGAACATAGACAATTTTCAATATAAATAAAGTAACAAGACAATACTGATAAAATCGTCATCATCTTCAGTGAAACCAACTAAAATTCAAATGTATGATCAACATATCAAAATCGTTCATGGATATCATTATAATAAAGTAAAAAGAAGTCATATATATATATATATATATATATGATGTAAATACCATTCAAACAATAAAGAAGTTGTATGATCTCCATACATAGATATAAAAGTCAAAATGATAAATATATCATAGTTATATATCAACAATAATAAATGTAAATATAATTCAAAATGTAGCATGCTCATGCATAGCATCAGTATCTATCTAGCACCATCAACATTATCATCAAGATCATGGTCATGATCCTCATCATGATCATCAAACTCGTCATCTTGATCAAAATCATAACCATCGTCATCATCGTCATCATCTTCTTCTCCTATATCCGAAGCAAGCTCAATATAATTTGGATCATCATGTATAGAGTCATCAATTGTTGTGATATGAAATTAATTCAATATTAGATGTTAACTTATTAATTTTATACTACAATACATATTTCTATTATATTTCTAAAATTAAATTATACCAAATTGAAACAAATTATAATACAATTGGAGTTAATATGTGTGTGTACTAATATAACTACAAAAGAAAGTGCAATTGTTTTTGGTACAATTACAAAATATGCACAAAAGCTTGCAATTTAATGTGAATATATTGTAAAAGTTTATTCATCAATATTATGCTTTAAATACCCTATTGTTTACCTATGATTTATATATAATCATTTTTTAATAATAATAAAGAGGAAAAAATAAACAATTTTAGTTTACCATATGTATTAACTTAGTATGTCCTAGATTTAAATATTACTCGAGATATACAAAATTAGAACAAGTCCACAAAAATATAACCACACCATAAGAATAATAAATGGAATGCAGTTACCTAAGAGATCTCCCTCTCCTCAATCTCAAAGTGTCAGTCTATTAGGAGCATTGTCTGGTCCAAAGCTGTTTATTACCCTAGACTTTTGTCCTAATGAGTTCAAGCCCTATCCTATTCAGTGTCTGATTGACTCAGGGTGTCAATTCAATCTTGCTAAGGGTAATGCCATACCGTCATTTTATTGGGAACCCACTAAATAATTTGGTTCAGCTATCCAAGGTACACCTATTTATCTTACTGGCAAAATAAAAGAATTCCCAATTACCATGTTTGGTATTAAGAGTTCTGTTTCTTTATTTAGATTAGATGTTGTTAGAGAAGATTGTGTATTAGGTTCAGAGTTCTTGCTTAAAGTCAGTCCTTTTGCTGTCGATACCCAAAAAATGGTATTTTCTTGTACAGTTAATGGTCAGTCTGTTTCTTTACCTTTGAGTCATAAGTTTGTTCAGAAGTGTAAGCCATTGCCTTCTGAAAAGAGTCAGTCTGTACATTCTCCAAAGTTCTTGAATAAAATGGAAAGATGTATCTCGTTTGCAGAGGTACACAGTGAGAAATTCCTTGCAGGGATCACAGAGAAAATTATAAAAGACCGTTGTTCTGAAAGCCCAAATGCTTTCTGGACAAGAGAAAAGTATTTCGTTTCTCTACCTTTTGATCCGATGCAAAAGATAAAACCAATGAAAGCCTCAGCCCGATTGATGAGTCCCTCAGAAAGGGAATTCTGCTCTAAAGAGATTCAAGAATTGTTAAACAAAGGCCTGATAGAACCATCTAAAAGTCCGTGGGCATGTAGAGCTTTTGTTGTGAATAAGCATTCTGAGCATAAACGAGGAAAGCCAAGGTTGGTAGTAAACTTCAAACCCTTGAATGCTGTTCTCCAGAAGATCAGGTATCCATTGCCTGATAAGGCAAGCTTACTACAAAATATTACTGGTTGCTCTATCTTTAGTAAGTTTGATTTGAAATCAGGGTTTTACCAAATTGGAATAGAGGCTAAGGATAGATATAAAACTGCATTTGTTGTTCCCCATGGTCAGTATAAATGGAAAGTCCTCCCATTTGGCATAAACAATGCACCATCAGAATTTCAGAAAAGGATGGAGGATATATTTAGGGATATTCCATGGTTAGCAGTGTTCATTGATGATATCCTTATATGTTCAAAAAATTTACAAGAACATCTGAAACATCTGCAGCAGTTTTATGATCTTGTTTATAAGCATGGTTTAGTTCTGTACGAGTCAAAAATGGAAATAGGAGGAATTGATATTGAGTTTTTGGGTTTGCATATCAAAGCTGGTCAGGTAATGTTACAACAACATGTGTTGAAATCTTTTGAGTATTTTCCTGATAGAATTTTAGACAAAACTCAATTACAGAGATTTTTAGGCTGTTTAAATTATATCAGACCATTTTATCGTGGACAAGCTGTGGATATCCATTGTTTGCAGCAAAGGTTGAAAAAGAAGCCAATCCCTTGGTCTGAAGAAATGACTCTAGCAGTCCAGCAAATCAAAGCTAGAGTAAAACAGCTACCAGCTCTCAGTCTCCCACAGGGAGTTGGAAAATTGATTATTGAGACAGATGCGTCAAATACCATGTGGGGTGGTGTTCTGCTGGAAGAAAGAGATGGGAAAGAATCCATCTGTGGATATGCATCTAGGTCTTTCAAAAATGCTGAGTTGAATTATCCTAGCAGCCATAAAGAGATTTTGGCTGTAAAGAAAACTGTCAGTCATTTTATTTTGTATCTGAAACCTGTTAGATTCACCATAAGAACTGATTTGAAAATCATGCCAGGAATATTCAAGAATGAGAACCTCATGGCTGAAAATAGTAGCAGAATCCTAAAATGGTTTATCTGGCTAAGCAATTTTGATTATGATATTGTTTATAAACCAAGATATCTAAATTGTCTTGCTGACATTCTAATGCATGAAATTGTGCAGACTGAAAGTCCAAGTCACAATATGTTTTCAGCAAGATCAGGATCAGGTTCCAGAGATAAAGGTAAAGCTCCAATGACTGAAGAAGAGATGCAAGTGCCAAAAGAAGCACTATTCCTTAAGCCTTGGGATAAAAATATTACAGTAGAAGAATGCAAAGAATTGCTTGATTATGCAGATCGACATCAAGCAGAAAAGTATCTTAGCTTAACTTTGATCAGACAAATTGAAGCCAGCCCATGCAAGTTGCAAATTTTAGAACGCTGGGAAAAGAAAGCCTTCAATAGCTTTCAGAATGCAAGAGAACAGCTGAGACATTGCAGGGAAATCTGGATTGACTGCAACGAAGAAAAAGAAGGAACAGTTTGGTACGTTGATCTAGGTGAAGGTAATTTAAACTGTACAACCTACAATTTAATCTTGCAGTTTTGTAGAGAGAAGACCTCCATTGTGATCTGCGCCGACCCAGGGAATATGAGAAATAAGAAGTGGTCTGGGTGGACAGAAGTCTTCCTAGATAAGTTTTTCCCAAGAAAAGATTGGCTCCAAAGGAGATCAAATTTTATTCTGCACCTTGAAGCTGATATGCAGGCCGCTGACCAAAATAATCAGTGGTTCAAGTTTTTGTTGCAACATCATGGTGGTTGCTATACTCCACTAGAGCACGTAATGACTATTACCCATAATTTCATCAAAAGGGACAGCAATGGTAATCGGTTGGACACCAAAATTCATCGCCGGACTTTGTCGTTGAATTACAAAGTAGAATCTCTGTTTGCTTCTGAATTTATCTTTGGTCCTAATGAAGCCCTAAAAGGTTTCGATGTGGAACAATGTTTTGGAGAACTACTGTATCCGGATATGGATGATGAATTTCCAGAAAATGAATATTGGGCCCATACAGAATCTCAGCCATATAATTTTGAAGATGATTTAGCTAAGCGTGAGCTGGAAGAGAATCTCTACAATGAAGGCGTGTTGGATTGTGTCTGCGGAGGAGTTCCAGGTGGAGACGATAGAGATGGAATCAGATGTGTCTGCGGATCAGGATACGACACTCCTTGATAAAGATTCCTTTCGTGGGAATGAAGCAAGATGGTTCGAAATGCATGTGATTTAGAATCTTGTACATATTTGCTTTTGTAAGGAAGCCGTAGTGGGACTCCCTGTTGTAAACTTTGTCGGCCATGTTTTAGCCGCTTGTTTGATCTCGGGATGCTTTTCCCCAAAGATTTTGTAATATTGACTGATGTAAGTGGGCCTGCTTTTCCTCGAAGATTTTGTAATATTGACTGATGTAAGTGGGCCTAGTCTTGTCGGCCACATCGAATATTCTTTTATTAGTAGTATCAATTAGTCAAGAGTCATAGTACCGGGTCCCCATATGGCCGAGCCTCCAAGGGACGAGATAAACATGGTGTGGTCCCACCATGTCCCCGGGAATCTAGCTTTTGAACCGGCTGGTGTATGTTTTGGTTTACTGGTTCCCCGTCTTGAGAGCTATAAATAAGAGACTTGAGTATGAGAGTCCTAATTCGAAAGTCTCGAGTCGCATGAGAAAGTGATCTGCTCTGCAAGTAGGAGTCGCATGAGCAAGTAGTCCGCTCTGCAAGTGTCTAGGACTGTGTGAGAGCCGAAGTAAGTATGCTCTGCGGGTTTCCCTCTGTGGTATAACATCGCACCAGAAAGCTGAGACTCGCTTTGTAAATTTGAGTCTATTGTAAGGGTGTGCTAGTGAGCATATCTTGGGACTCCCAAGAGCCTGTGAAGTAGCTTCATGCCTTCAGGAAGTTGCAAAAAACTAAAAGGACCCAAGACATTGTGTTCAGGCACAAGTAAGAGTTTGTGGTGACGAACTTCGCACTCCGAAGTCGATCCACTAAAAGTTTGTAAGAGTCTGTAATAAAGCTTGAAGATTAATGAAAGAGGAGATCCTGGTGTGCCTGGTATCAGAGCCAAGTGCTATTCAAATACTGATCAGTATATTCAAGTTTATTTTCTGGTAACATCTGAAGCTTTTCTTTTATGTATGAATTCTATTCTGCTGTAACTTCATCTCTGTGCAAGTTTGTATGGTTGATCATTTATTTCAAAACACTCTAGAAGAACAAAAGTGTCTAGTAGACGGTGGAAATGACCGTTGAGGAAATTGTTGGAATCCTTAAGGTGTAAGCGTAGTTCGGAAGTCGTAGCAGTAAGGCCCGTTGGAGTGAAGGGGAGTAATTCTACAGTTGACCGAAGCGTAGAAGTCATCCCTCACCTTTAGATTATGGATCCCACAATGGATGTTGTTCCACTGACATTAGAGTGTGAATCAGCCAATGACACAAAAGTATCCTTAGCAGAACACAGATCTCAATCATTCAATCCCTCCAGCTCTGGAGAAGATGCTTCATACATTACAATCCATGACTAGAATCCTAGTGAAAACTGGCAGTTACCTCAGATTCTCCCCAAAGACGTCTACAAACTAAAGTGGTGGAATTTATATTCGGTTACCCAAATTAAAGTGTCAAGCATTGATGTAGAT
Organism: Larix kaempferi; assembly: GCA_027924585.1. Classification (NCBI taxonomy): domain Eukaryota; kingdom Viridiplantae; phylum Streptophyta; class Pinopsida; order Pinales; family Pinaceae; genus Larix; species Larix kaempferi. The sequence goes on along the minus strand of BSBM01000633.1, from coordinate 1,998,959 downwards.
TTTACTGATAACCAAGAACCCATCCATATTTCTTTGCTTGATAAAGAACAAATAGATTGGGCTAAGAGACATAATTTCAAATATGCACATTTTGGTGCTGTCAAACTTGGTCTTAGTCCATTAGTACGCCCTCTTCTAGCTGTTTCCTCTCTGTGTTGTATTGTAGATACAAGACATAATAAATTTTCTGATGCTATTATAGGTGGTTTTACTGCCCCACTCCATGATGGTCCCGCATTCGGTACCATTTATCCTAAGTTTTCTGTTAGTTTAGATGATTCGCACATTTATAACATCCTCAAAGCCTACATTTTTCCCAAAGGCTTTGACATGCAGAATGGCTCTCGAATCATCCAATTGAAAGGCGGTGTCTGTGTCCGCTTTGGAAATGATACTCTTCCCCAGTTGAGGTCTCATGTCCATCAGAGCTCTGCAGACTACAGCGTGGTGGAACAACCAAATTCAAAATCTAAAAATGTGACCCCAATCACATTTAACTGGACTGGTATCCAATATCCACAATCTTGGGAAATGAAGTACACTGAGTTAAGACATCAAGAAGGGGTAGCAGCCACAATGAATCAAAAACCCCTTTTCTATGATGAAGCTTCATGTTCATTCAGGTCATCCCAGGAAGAGCCTATTCCCAGATTTGGTCCGCCTTTGATCAGATCTACTTCCATGTCATTTTATAACAATGCCAAGCGTCAAGCTAAGTCGGATCAAGTAGCTAAAAAGTCTTTAGCTGAGTCCTCTGCTCCTGTAAGTAATTCCTCTGTATCCTTTTCCGGTCTCTCAGAATTTGAACATAGAGGTCAGCATGCAGATTGTCCTGCATGTAGAAAAATAAAAACAAAATTATTGCAAAAAGAAAAACAAAAATCATTGCGAGAATTCCCCAGCCTAGGAATGTTCTTTGCTCTTCCTAGATCTGGTGCCTCTGCTGAAACAATAAATAATCAGGGTCAAAAGTCCTACTATCCAGGAAGAAATCTTCCAGAGACTGCCTTCCGTCAATATTCTCAAGATGGCACAACTCGGAGAGAGTTTATGCCTTTTAAGTCTTCATCTGCTGATCAATCTGTTTCTTAAGAAATCAAATTAGTCAATTGGAGTAACTTGCAGCAAGCCCATACTGCAAGAAATTTGGATGACATGGCTAGTGATATCTTGTTATTAAAACAACAATGTTCTATTCAGAAAGAACAATTGGAAAAATTCATCACTAAATTAGAGTTGTTAGATCATCTGTTGCATGATACTACTCAAATAGGGAAGGCTAGGGAAGAAGCCTTTGATAAGCTTCAAAGAAGAATAAATGTTCTAGCAGAACTCACAAGTAGAACATAGGAATTGAAAAAGAAAGATTATAGTGTTCCTGACCATGTTCTAAAGCTTGCTAAAAAAGGTCATACAAAATTTGTCTCTCTTGGCCAATTTAATAGTATTCCAGATGATGAAAAGCCCGAATGGGACTTCGGTGCTAGTGATGCAGAAAAACAAGATATTGAAGAATGGATTGATGCATTCAAAAGTTTCAGACCTGTACTTGATCCCAAATACATAGGAGACTTAGACATGATGGCAGAATCCTCTAACCAGATGAGGATAGGTGGCCCAAGAATAAAAGATGAGATTGATACCCACATGCCTGATGCACATGCTATGATAAATTGTCCAAAAGTTTTTAACTTTGGTATCAACTCTATGAATAATTTAATTTCACAAATGCCTGAGCAACCTGTTTTGAATATTCAGTGTCAATCTCGAGAAGAGATTAAAAATGCTATTCAATTGTTGACACACTGGATACTTTACAAAAAGCAGCAAGATCACAATCTCACTGGCCAAATGATTGGTGCTCAGTTGATTGTTGGCTTATCAGGTTTAGCATATGAATGGTGGCGATGGTTGCCACAAGATACCAGAAATGAGTTGCTATCTGCTAACGATGCAGATGAACAAATTCTCTCTGCCTTAGGGAGATAATTCTATGGTCCTGAAGATGCAGAAGACTATGATCACTTAGCCTCTCTGTTTATGTCTGTCCGTTTATGTGATCTTAGTAAAACAGAAGAATATTTCTGCTATATGCAAAAGTTGTTAATCTCTTCAGGAAAGTCAGGGGATCTAGCCTATTTGAAGCATTACTTCGACAAATATGTAAAATATATCGGGTAACTGTGTGGGAATAAATTTTCCTTCACACAGACGTAAAACAAATTGAAATGGACCAAGATTTAACTGTACAAATTACTATACTTTGAAAATACCCATCTTGGAAGAGTAAAACTACATTTACTTTAACCAAAATCCCAAAACTAATTAAATCGGGAATATACAAAGAATAGCTCAAAAAACAATCGTGATGAGAAATAAAATAACTATTATACAACATAGTATTTTAAGTTACAAGGTATCAACCATAGAATGTTTAGGTTGAAACTGTCTTCCTCAAAAGTTAGGGTTTAGATAGAAAAAATTACAAGTAAGGGATTCGAAATCCTTATTGAAAAAAAATAAATTACAAGGCCATAAGTCACAGTTCCCTAAATCATAGGAACAAGCATCCTTCACAAAATATCTAGTCATCATTCAAACATCATTTTAAAACTCATAATTGTATATGGAAATCCAAATTAATAAAGGTTGAGCATCAATCATTGAGTGTACTCTCTTGATAAGTGGAGTGTACTATCCTATGAAACATCATTTAATTGCATTAGTGGATCTTCTTTTAAATAGAAAATTGATACTAGAACTGTAACATCTCACTTTTTTTATTTAATAATTTATATAAATGTAAATAATTATTGTAATCGTTATGGTGAGAAGCTCAAGGCCAAGGCCCCACCAGTAAACGTTGTATCTAATGGTGTTTAATTCCTAAAATATTGTAAACATAGATGGTAGACTTAGGAGACCAAAAATATTGACGCAACAAAACAACTGGGAAAAATCAGCTAAGGGAGAAACTAATAACTATGAAGTCATGGGAATATAATTAATAATGATGGGTATCACTTGGTACCTAGAACCTTAGAAGAAAGAATGAAGTGATAACATCTTATAATTATTAATCTAAGTAGGATCATTTCGAAATAATAAGGAACTACTATGACTATAATCCCAACTGAGAATAAAAGATGTTCGGTGCATACTTATTATATTAAATAATAAGCATAAATGTAAGGGAAAGACACCCTTAACTACTAAGGAAAAACTAAATCTTAGAATAAGTAAGG